>JAVANC010000005.1:33688449-34888449 GCA_033319125.1 Parnassius glacialis | reverse complement strand
ATTCCATCTTAGTCCTCACGGGTGACAACGCATCTGCATTTTGATTCGCAAACGAGGATAGATGTAGATGTCTATGGGCCGCAGCAACCACTTACCATCAGCTGGACTCGTTTGTCACTCTTATCCTATAAAAAAAAAATGCCTCAAACAAGAACAATTTTTTATGAAAATCTTGTCTCGGAATCACCCGATCTTGACGAACACATTGACATTGATTTAATATAGTAGGTAAACCTAAGACCTCAAAGTAATTCATAGACTGATTATATCAATAAAACATTGATCTCATTATTAAATTGTTCCATATTTTATATGCGTTGTTAGTTTTATAATAACTTTATTAACGTTAAGTTTATTTTTGTTTGATTCAGTTGTTTTAACTAAGATACGATTCGAAGATATAATGATGATCGATTTGAAAAGAATTCATTTCTGAGTTGACGTTTTGTTGATTTCGTATTTTTGTTTTATTTCACTAAATATTTGCTTTACATTTTAATCTTTTGAGTTATTGTGAATTGATTGGTATTTTTTAAATTGTTTCATTGATATATTTTAATTATAATTATTTGATTTGAAGATTTCATTACTTAAGAACTGTGGTTAGTATTGTTAATGTTCTTTCGGACGCTTTATTATAGCCTATTATTGTAAAAGTAATACACTGTATTTGAAAATACATTATTTTGTATGATCCATTAGCTCTGTTCTCATAAAACCAATACACTGTAACTAAACATACTCGTACAGTGTTTTGCTCAAACAATCATGAACATTTCTTCAAGTTTTATAGAGGTAATACACGTTTACTTAGTTAATTCTAAATGTATGGATTGAATGGTTGTAAAATGTACATGGCTAAATAAAACGTAAAAATACCTTTAATTTAGTACCTAGCACAAGATATAATGTTATTATAATATTACTAAAATATACCAAAAACCAAAAAAAGCTTTAAAAGCCCTTTTCACGAAATAGGTATTTCCGAGATACAGTGTTTTGGATTCACACGTCAGATTTGCTCGGCGATTGTAAAAAAATATTATTCCCCAAGGATGGCACTTACTACTTAGTTAAACTTGGAAAATAATAGATATATAGAGAAAATAAAAGATAGATACATTGTCTAAATACAAAATTGTATCAAAATTGTTAGAGTAGTTTTCAAGACCTATTTTATTTAAATATATTATATATTTTTCAGATAAAACAATTATTTCGTGTAAAAATACTGTAATCAAACATTTTTCGACTAAAGCTTGACTTCTCGCTCGATCCCATAGACCCTAACGTCGCAGGTACATCACACACTGACACTACACCCACACCAAATGGGACAAACACTAATAGGACAACGGACGGGGCGCTTCGCACCCGTAGGCGGGCACGACGCGTTCCAACACACATCGCGTACACACCGTACACCCACGTGCCTGGGCGGTTCTCACCGCCCAGAACATCGGCCGATACGAGCTACGCAGTCAGAGGCAGGGGTTCGCACTCTCCTCGCCCCCTCGGACAGCGGTTAGATAGCTCAAAATAAACTTCTACGGAGGGGACATGATGATTGGTAACAATACCAATTCATAAACCATCATCATCCTCATCCTCATCCCAATTACCGCCTTTCCACTTTTAAATAAGTTCGCGGCCTGAACAAGGCTCGCGCGTTCAAGGCTTGTGTCACATTTAACTGTAAGAGCCGCACAGCGCAAACATCACAGAAAATAGTTTAAAGCTTGACATCACAGTTAAAAAGTAGACTAAAAAGTAAACAAACATTTTATTACTCTATAAAAATTATTTTACCCAGCTGTGGGAACATGTGTGCTAGAATACTAAGTAACTAAAAATAAAAATTAAAAATCTGACCTCATTGCAGAAATCGAATTCGCACCCTCCAGCGTGGTACACTTACGCTCTAGGTATTAAAAATATATGACCTCTGTAGCGAAATTATCACCACATTGCGGTGGCAAGCAAGTTTTTTTGTTATGTGTGCGAAAATACAGAACAATTCGAGAATATTGTAAATTTCATCGAATTCATTAGATTAATTTTCGAGAACCCAAGAACAAACAAATACATAAATATTGCTCATTAATAGTATAGGATTATGTATTTAACATACCTTTCGTATAAAATGCTCCCAATGCCATATTACAATCAGTGGAATTTGGAAACAGATTAAAGTAACTAACGGTACGATTTAAATTCTCTAAATATTTAACTAAATCAGACACATTTGGAAGTGTTATTTCTGGTTGCAAATATTGATGAGGAAACTTAAAGCCATCATATTTATTTTTTGATTCAATTGTAGTATCGTTGAGATAATTGTCCGTCACATTATTCCGTATTGTATTTATAAACAAAAATAGTAATATTCCTGATAGTTTCATGTTTTCAGTATTAAGATATCTGGCCTACGATTACTAACCATGAATAATCAATGATAAATGGTACCTACACGATTGAATGAAATTATGTTGCCTTATAATTTTTCATTCTATTGATAACACCACATTAGATGTGCGTGAATAAGCACTGAGTGAATGATCGTGTAGTGGCGGTATAAGATTATCTACTAATCCATATCGTCCCGTGGGTGACGTAAGAGGCAACTTAGAGATACATACCAGGAGATGGGCGGTGTCTTCCTAATAACAAATAGAAATTAAAAAGTTGCGATTGCTAACCCTTCTACCAAGTATGACAACTATGTCAAACGTGGACAGCGATATAAAGAGGCGACCACGGTAACGGCAGGGCAAGGTGCTAAGAACCTCTGGTTGACTTTTAGGTTGGTTATGGAAATTTGAAATAGGCCAATAGAATCCAAAGGGTCAATAACTGGTCGACGTCATGACGAAGATATAATTATTTATAATAAACTCTTTCTTTAAGAAATTTAACAATAATGTTTTTAAATGGATTATGAAACGTAAAAGTAGTGCAGTTTTGTGTATTAAATATCTGCCCATGGAAACTTTTAGTGGAAAGGATATAACAAGTGATTTGATGGTGATATAACTCTCAAAATTTATTCCACTCATGCCTAAGGCTCTTTCATGATCTATCGTCATTAATAGCTATCATCGGAATAAGCTGTCGTCAACATTTACTTAAAACTTCGCAATGCGCAATGGCATATTTAATAAGAACAAAATACACATCAGACAAGGTTGTATGGTCTAAAATCTTTGCTCGCCTTATTTATCAAATCGTAACAACAACAACTCGAAAGCAGTGTTGACGTATATATGACTTTGTCCGTATTTATACGGAGATTTAAAAAGGAATTTAGGGTATAGACAGACACATACTCTTTATTATCATATGCAGAGAAATTTTCAATTCCATAATTGTTAATTCAAACCATCACTTTAAAATTAAACTATGTTTTTAAATATTATATTAAACTACGGATATATTTTTTTACTTCACGGAAACCCTAAAGGAGTACATTTAAGGAATACAACTGCAAAAATTAACGTTTATAATCGATCAACAACGGCAAAACTACTAGCATGTTCTATGTAAAACTAGCTGTTCCCCGTGACTTCGCCCGCGTGTAATTTGGGTTTTCAATTTTTTGCGCGGAACCCTAATTCTTTTTCATAAATAAAAGTAGCCTAAGTTACTATCAGCTGTCTGCCAGTGAAAGTCCCATCAAAATCGGTCCAATCGTTTCAGAGATTAGCTGAATCAAACAAACACACTGACAGACATACAGACAAAAATTTTAAAAATTGTATTTTTATTATGGCCTTTAAAAGGCCATAATAAAAATACAATTTTTATTTAAAGGCCAGGTTAAGAGTACCCTAAACCGTAGAGCATGTATGAAGGGAATAATGAAAGTGGACGAAGCGAAACAAGTATGTAAGGATCGTAGCAAGTGGAAAAAAGTGGTCTCTGCCTACCCCTACGGGAAAGAGGCGTGATTATATGTATGTATGTATGTATTTTTATTATAAGTAGCATATATACTTTATATATGCAGTTAGTGAAAAGCTGTTATTTTGACAATACAAACAGACACTCCAATTTTATATTTATTAGAAAGTAATTAGATCAATCTTCCATAATTTAATTCAATGACATTCTACGAGAAGGTTATTTTCATAGTTTACTCAAGCAAGACAAAGTGGAAGATTGTACTCTCCATCTGTACAATTTACCGAAAGGTATGTATGTAGTATATGGTTCTAAAGAAGTTTTGAGAACTGGCTTGTTTTTAATTCTTCAAAATCGTTTTCGAGCCGTTTACGAGAATGTTTTTTTTTTTTATAGGATAAGGGTGACAAACGAGCACACAGTCCACCTGATAGTAAGTGTAAGTGGTTGCTGTGTCCCATAGACATCTACATCTATCTTCGATTAAGAATCAAAATGCAGATGCGTTGTCACGCCTGAGGACTAAGGTGGAATGCTTCGTTTCCGGTAAAATGGGTCTCCGGTTCTCTACACTCACTAAACGAAACACAGCAGCGTTAAGCTGCTATTTTACGCTGGTATTCTGTGAGAGCGTGGTCTTTCCCCGGCCGAGCCGACCCATTCGTGCCATTTCCCTGGTGTTGCAGTTCTTCATGGGCGGCGGTAGTCACTTACCAACAGGTGAGCCGCATGCTCGTTTGCCCCCTCTCCTATAAAAAAAAACAATGCTGCAGCATGGCTCTACCACGTAAAAATGTAATGCAAACAAACCATCAAAAAATATACATATTGCTCGTTTATTATTATATGAATATGATGCGTTTTTGCAAATGGTATAAGGCAACTCTGCTGAAATGTCAATTCAATTGTCAAACAAATTTAAGTCTGAATAATATTTTTAGTTTTTTATAAAAGGTTATTTAATTAGTGCTATATATAGTACATAGTAGTCCAGTCCAATTAATTCCAGTTTTTAAGTAGCTTGTTTATTTATAAAATGGAAATATCTTTTAAGGGAAAGCGAATTCTTGTAACCGGCGCTGGACAAGGTTAATTCTATTAAATTCGTTATTACATATTGTGAATGTCTTTATCAACATATTTATGTAAACAAAACCGTGTTGCACACTTAATGCTTTAGGATTAATAAACCTGACATTATTTTTACACGATTATAAATATTTGTTTTTTGTAAATATGGTTTTTCAGGGGTCGGCAGGGGTATTGCTATTGAACTTTGGCGAGCCGGTGCAAATATAGTAGCGTTATCAAGAACTAGAATCCATTTAGAAACGTTACAAAGTGAATATCCATCTATTGACATTGTTGATGTCGACTTAGCAGATTGGGAAAAAACTCGAGCTGTGGTTGAATCATTAGGACATTTTGATGCATTAGTAAATAATGCTGCAATCGCAATTTGCGAACCATTCCTCAGTTGTTCACCCGGAGACTTTGACAAGTAAGTTGTAAATGAAGATGTATTTTCTACTTATTAAATAATACTTACCTTAATTAATAATAATTTTTCAGCCTTTGTTCAGACAAATTTTTCTATTATTTAGTAAAAACATGATACCATTTCAGGACTTTTGACGTCAATGTAAAGGCTGTATTAAATATAAGTCAAGTAGTTGCAAGAAAAATGGTAGAAAACAAAACTCATGGTACCATTGTAAATATATCCTCTCAAGCTTCAAAGGTAAGATTATAATAAGCTTGTAGTATTTTAATATTTAAACTTCATGTTCTAATTCATAATAGACTGATGTGACATTTTATCTGCTGCTACTTGTTGTAAAATAGTAAACTGTTTAAGATATTTTACCAAAAAGGGTTTCCTTATTAGGTGAGGCAAAGGAAAAAAATAAGCAAAAGGTTATTAAAATAGCATCTATCGTAGGATAGTTAAACATCTGTTTTTTCACCTTAATACCTAACTAACTAAATAACCTTTCATATTTAAAAAAAATATAATAATAAGAATTACAGTTTATTTTAATTAAATTAAATGTAACAAATTAACATTAAGTTATAAATTAAAGCACCCAACTTTTTTTAAATAATCCAGTTGTCAAAAATTTGTTTGTCAAGGGAATTAAAAGTTTTCAACCTGTTTTTAAGCAATAGAAAATGGTTATTTAATACCTAATGCAATGCAATATCCACTGCTAATAGTCACCTACATCTATCCTCAATCAAGAATCAAAATATGCACTGTCATCCCTGAGGAATCTTTTATTTGGGACAGCAAAAATTAGCAGCATTTAACAGCTTGTTTTAAGTAATTTTATGTATTTGCCTTTAGGTTAAATAAGAAAGAAAGTAGGTATAAAAAAATATGTGAGTGTTGTGAAACACTCGGTTGGAACGAAGTCCCTTTCATAGTTTTTTTTAAGTTCTAGTAATGCTATTAAACATTACTAATATTCCCTTAAACCACTTCTGTAAAGTTTAAAACGCTTGTGTTAGAAGTGATTCACAACAGTAGTAGAATGGTGGATTCGAACCCACAAAGTTTTGAGTTCGTGGTCCGTGCCCTGCCATTAGGCTACTGCCACTTCTAATATATTATTATTGATTAACAAATACAAATAAATTAATTACTAGCATCTATTAAAATGAAGCGTCATATAAAATAAAATAATATTTATTTCATGGCAAGTTTAGAAAAAGTGCAAGGGAGATGGATATTAATCCATCTCGCTTCCTTATAGCCGCCAAAGCTGTCTACACTACGTCAGAAGGGGTTGTGATGGAAAAATCTTACACTTTTCTCACCTAGCCCCCATCCGAATTCGTACCGTCTGATAAAGGACTATGTTCCAATTAATAATAACCACTGCAGCAATATATTTGACAGCATTACTATGGCAACCACTTAAAGGAGTTCTCAGAATATGATTGTATTAATTACTTTTTTTTATAGAATAAGGGTGACAAACAAGCACACAGTCCACCTGATGGCAAGTGCATGGCCCATAGAAATCTACATTTATCCACAATTAAGAATCAAATTGCAGATGTGTTATCACCCCTGAGGACTAAGATGGAATGCTTCGTTACCAGTAAAAAGGGTCTCCGGTACACTCGAAATACACGAAATACAGTGGTTGCGATGACCCACTAGTGCTACAACTATAATATAGCTGCAGCATGGCTCTACCACATATAAAGTCATCAGAAAATACTTCTATAAAAATTTAAAATAAAACAAATACTAAGAACACTGAAAGAGTAACACACAAATATTAACACAAACATCTTCTTAATTAAAAGATGAATTTTTCTTAAATCGCAAGTACACATACCATTTTAGTATTTGTGTTATTTCTTATCAGTGTTGTCCCACTTTACAGCTGATTAAATTCTTTAACGTCTGACATGTAAAGTGTTAAGCTGCAAAATATAATTCTTATAAATTTAATGTTAGGTTTTACCTTTGAAATTACCATTTTGTTGGACTGGCCACTTTGAATTGTAATAGTTATGGTTTCTATTGGAATTCTAAATTAATTTTTTTATATTTAAAGCATGTTATTTTTCAAAATTGATATCTTATATATCTATAACCATGGACTCTTAAGAAAATTTGTGTTAGTATTCAATATTAATTCCTATATAGAAACAATGTGTCTCAAATAGCATGCAATATCAATCATGTATGCTGTGTATTATTAGTTCAATATGGAAATGTTTGTCAAATGAACCTTGTGGCTGGCCAGAGAAGGTTTATAATGACGAACTGAAGGTGATAGTAAATGCGGATCTGCCTCAAGCTGAGCTGACTAAGGGTCTAAGCTTGCATCATATTGCTGATTCAACATAGGAGGGACTATTAAGCCAAACAGTGCAGAATACGAAATTTTAGCCATAAGAACTTTTGGTGGCAATTTGATGGTCCAATATTATTCACTATAGCTTTTTGCCACCTGGCGCCATAGTTACTGCTGACTATTATTGTCAAGAATTGCATATGATGGTCAAGAAGATGGCTTTCAAAGAACCCAGATTGGTGAACAGCTCGTCATCATTGTTTCTTCATGACACTGTCTGGCCATATACTGCACAGCAGATGTTGGTGAAAATCCCAACCTCATCCGCCGTATTCTCCAGACCTTGCCTCTGACTTAAATTTTTTTCGAAGTTTATATAACTTTTTATAGACAACACTTGCAAAAAGCAGTAAAAAAATACTGTAGGTAAATTCATCGAGTCTCCTCTACTAAAGCAATACCTTAAGTCAATTCATAGAGGAGACTTGATAAATTTACCAAAGCAGTTTTATAGCAAAGGCATCTACAAACTGCCCGAAAATGGCAAGAATATGTTAATAGTTTTGGCTTTAGGTAAATTATTTAAATTTTCCAATTCAAAACGGTATTTTTATAGGTGAATACCTAATTATTCTTAACAAATGCAAAGATGACTTCAATTATACCAACGGCATTATTTTGTTGTATTTTAGTAAAAATTATCATACTGTAGAATTATATCCTAAGTACTATTAAGATAATATTTTTTATTAAATCTATATTGAATACACATGAGATTTTAAATCTAAATAAAACTTAATCCTTTTTGATTTTTTCATGCATCATAGTATCATCTTTAAGATGTTACATTACTGCAAATTATTTTAGGTACAGTTTTTTTATGTAGAAAAAGTCGAGTTAATATAAGAGCAAATTCACGCTTCAAAATTTCTAAATGGAGTATATCGGATATATACAAGAATGTGAACAATCCGTTTGTTTTATAAAATTATTGAATTATATGAGCACATTCGCTAGGCTTACAAACTTCCGACTGTTATCATATTATTGGAAAGATGTAGCTTCATATATTGATCAGAACTGGTATTGTGTACATTTATTTTTGGACATTAGTCAATGTTAACATATGAATTAAACTGTAAAAACAACTTAATATTGTGCAGTCATACATTGTGTGCTATTCATAAAATGATCATACATGTTGTTACATAATATGTAGTGTATAGATGAAGGTTTGTGGATTCTTTATGTTCTACAGAATGTCATGATTTATCATAAAATAAATAAAAACTTACTCATTACTAATTCAATAAAGTTTATTAACACATTTCATGCACACCCTTCAATATAGTAGCTCTATGTGATATTGCACATAATTTTTTCATACAAACTAAAGTGACGTCTAATGACGCTGTGCAAATAACTGATAATATTAGTATTGAAATATATGGCGCTGACGTCCTAGTTTAGTTTAGTTTAGTTTACGACGGGCTGTTTTCCGCAACTCCACGTCTATGCGCGTATTTTGCGTGTGGGCAGGAATAATGTGATTATTCGAGCCATGAGATCTCTCCGAAGAAGCTCAACAGTCCCTTGATGTTGCATGCAACTTCGGGGAGTGATCCCGGCGTGCCGAGATGTTTAGCCCTGTATGTAGCGACCTCCGGACATTTCAGTAGCACGTGGGCCGCCGTTTCTTCCTCCCCCATACATGCCCTGCACAGGGGACTATCTGTAACACCTATAATAAATAAATGTTTGTTAAAGGTGCCGTGTCCTGTGATAGCACTTGTTACTATCCTAATCTGTGGCTTGTTCAGTCTTATTAAAACTTTGGTTAAGCGACTGTTTATTTCAGGCAGGGCCTCCCTAGCTTGTCTACAGTCTACTAGATTTTTCCAAAGCTGAGCGTGTTGATTAGTGAAGTGTCTACGTACCAGTGAACGAACGTTACCAAAGGGGATTGGTATGATTGGTTCCGACCCTATAGTGGCCAGAGCCGATCCTCTTCTGGCCAGTTCGTCTGCTGCATCGTTGCCTCTGGATCCACTGTGTCCCTTTATCCATTGCAAAGTCACATTGTTGTTTTTACATACCTCATTTAATCGTTGATGGCATACATATATTAGTCCCGAGTTCACCACATTGCATCTCAGGGCTTGGAGTACCGCCCTACTGTCGGTCAGTATTCTGATGGGGAAGTCATTAACCTTCCTAGCATCTATTGCTGTGGCCGCTTGAATGATACCCATACATTCCGCCTGAAAGACCGTGTTATAGGTACCCAGCGGTGTGCATATGTGAATATTGAGGTCTTCGGAGAAAGCTCCAGAACCTACACCTTCATTTGTTTTAGAACCATCGGTGAAAATTCTAAGCTCTTTTGGGCTTAATCCTTCCGGCTGGCTGTTTTCATTTTATTGTATCTTGTATTTCTTATCGAAAACAAATTGTTTAGGAATCCTATCATATTTGGCTTGTAGGATAGGAATTTTTGAGCGAATTCTATCAATTATGCCTGTATGAGGGACACTATTCTTACTCCAAAGATTTAGGGTCTTGAGTCTGATGGCAGCTAAATTCGCTTCTTGTTGTATATGTAGATGAAGCGGAATTAGCTCCAGCATCGCTTCTAAGGCTGCTGTTGGCGTAGTTCTTATGCAGCCTGTGGCAGCCATACATGCCAGTCTCTGGTAGCGCTGAAGCTTCTTAATTGTGGTGGCTTCATTTGTCTTGGCCACCATACCAGAGCGCCGTATGTGATCATGGGCCGAATTACGGTTTTGTAAAGCCACAGTATGATTTTTGGCGTCAGTAAGTAAGTTATACTAACTTTGTTGATTTTGTTTTCTATGTGTTTATTCCAGTTAAGTTTGCTGTCCAAGGTAAGACCTAAATATTTTACCTCAGAGGATAGCTGGAGTTTTGTGCTAAAAAGACTTGGAGGATGATAGTTATTCAGCTTTCGTTTTTGTGTGAACATAACTAAAACCGTTTTATTTGGATTGACGGTTAAGTCTTATTCCCTGCACCATCTCTCCACTATACGGAGAACCGCTTGGGTCAGGTCGCACACTATGCTTGCTGTCTTTCCAGAGACCAGTATTGTCAGGTCATCAGCATAACCTACTGTATAGAAGTGATTGTCATTTAATTTGCTGATGAGTTCATTAATAACCATATTCCACAGGAGAGGTGAGAGAACCCCACCCTGCGGGCTGCCTTTCTTAATTTGGATTGGTTGAGATTCACCAGCAATCTTTATTATTCGTGTACTGAGCATGTAAACTATCCAGTCGATCAGTGCCGGTTCAACTTTATGTCTACTGAGTGCACCTTTTATGCTGGAGAAGTTCGTTCTGTCAAAAGCGCCTTCTATATCTATGAAGGAACCTCGACATATTTCTTTGTTTTGGATGGCCTCTTCAATCTTTGTAATTACCTGATGAAGGGCCGGTTCTGTTGATTTGCCTAGAATGTAAGCGTGTTGCTTGTCGTGTAGTGGTAAGTTCATTAGCGCCGACCCCCTTAATTCCCTTTCATACATCCTCTACATCGTCTTTAGGAGAAAGGATGGGAGGCTAATGGGCCTGTAGGATTTAGGGTCAGTGTAGTCGCTCTTACCTGGTTTGGGTATGAATGTAACTTTCACTTCCCTCCATCCCCTAGGAACATATTTAAGAGCCAGACAGGCTCGCATTATGGCAACAAGTCTGACTATTAGGTCCTGCCGCCTTATAGGGGAGGGAACTGTGAATGGCCCAATGGATTTTGTCCATCGTTACCACTCTCTGTGCTAAATTCCAGTCTTCTGCTGTTGGTGTCAGTATGTCATCATGCCGGTTTGCCTCCTGGGTTACGCAGCAACCTGGGAAGTGCGTTTCAATTAGGATGCGTTGGGATTCATCCGGCGATGTTGAGTAGTTACCGTCGGGTTTCTTTAGAGACATGGATCCCGACGTGTTCTGTTTAGCTTAGAATATTCCTTATCCTATTTGCTTGTTCGCAGGTTTCTATGTTGCCACAGAATTCACGCCACCCAGTCGAGCGTCGATACCTGATACATTTTTTGTATTCAGACTTAGCTTTCTTATATAGTAGCCAGTCTTCATCCATTGAGGTATTCATGGCCCTATTTAGGGCTTTTCTTACCTTCTTACGTTTTCTATCGAGTTCTTTACCCCACCACGGTTGCTTTACCTCGGCATGTCTTGGTGGAGTGATTTCTGGACATGATTCATGGTAGCTGTCTATCATGGCCTTAGTAACAGCTGCTACCTGTTCTTCTAGGAGCGACTGATCTGCTATAGTATTTATCCCCTCAAAATCCGCGAGCAAAGACGTCAGCCTATTTAGGTATTTTGTTTTATCCGTCTTGCGGGGATTTCTCCATGGTGGTGTAGAGGGGATATCGACCTGTAGTGCGAAGCAGATCCATCTATGGTCTGAGCATGAGGCCTCTTCCGACACATGCCATCCCGTAATTAGTTTGGCTGCTCCTTCTGTTGCAAGTGTGAGGTCGATTATAGTGCGACAGCGTTTGTTTATGAAAGTAGGTTCAGAACCTATATTTAAAATGGTTAGGTTAGTACTAAATAAATATTCAACTAAAACCTTACCTCGTTCATCTGGTTTTTCCATTCCCCAAAGGGGATGATGTGCGTTGGAGTCCGTCCCGATCACAACCTCTAGTCCGGTCCTCTCGCAGAAGTTCACCAGCCTGCTGAGGTCATGAGGGGGAGGAGTGTCTTCCTCCGGCATATATACCGAGGCGACGACTAGTCTTCTCTCCTGTGTGTATTGTATTGCCACGGCATACATGTCTCTAGAACAGAAATCTGTTAATGGTTGTGCACAGATATCTTACACGCTCTAGGTTTGTCGTGTTCAGAGCTGCAGAATAACTTACCTTTTAGGTTGTTTAGGCCTTTAATTTTACCAGCCCCAACCCACGGCTCCTGGATTAAGGCTATGGCAGTCCTTTGAACCTCCAACCACTTGCGTAATTGAGCCGACGCAGTTTCGCTGTGGTGGAGGTTGGCCTGCACTAGGCTAGTTTTGGACGAAGGGCACGCCATCATTGACGTCACTACATTTTCGTTTATGAGAGTCAAAAATGCTTTCATAACTAGAATACTCTGAATCGTCTGTGGTGCTATAAGAATTTTCTGATGCGGAATCCGATGTAGATCTAACATCAGAAGCAGATCGTAAATTGGAACAAGTACTCTTTTTGACATGCAATAATGACTTTTTGCGTTGTTTGCCCCGCTCAAACTGCAAAATACCTATGTCACAGGAGCTGTCCAATTGGGTCGTAATCAGCATCTGATCCAAACTCTCCATCGTTAACAAAAGGGACTGGCGTGGTTTCCCGGGATGAAGAAAGCTCATAGATTTTCATTGAAGATTCCTTCTTTTTTGGCTCATTTTATATATCTAAAACAAACAAAAAAATACAAAATATGTATTTTGAACATATTCAGACTTATTACAATAAAGTAAAATATAATTATATATTATATATTATATCGTAGTAAGATAATAAAATACGTACATTTAGCGTCAATATTCCATGTGAACATAAAATCCGCGCACGCACTAGCCCCGCGACGCGCACAAGTCGACTGATGTAATGAAACTTCTTTTGCGAAACGACGTATAGTGACGTTGTGCGCTAAAAAAGTGGGCACTTAGTACCAGGGAGGAACGCCATCTAAGAAGCCAAAATAAAATCGGTGCGATGTGGCACTACAATTTTGAGAATTCGATATGTTGTGGCACAGTAACCCAACTTTAAAACATTAGTATGGCCAGACACCGTACCATAACGTTGTGCTCAATAAATCGAGTTATTGCTGAACGTAATAATACGTTCTGCCATATCATATCTACAAATATGTGACGTACATATACGTTGTTCGCATGAACGTGTTAAAATAATTTTGTTCGTGTGCCAAAAATAAAAACGTTAAATCTGTAAACAAAAAAAAAACTATTTTCTCCACAATTTAAAATGAAAATTATACTTACCTTTAAGAGTCGCAACATCACATTCTTATTTTGTAGGCACAGTTGACATTTCACCTAGTGAAAAGTTATTTATCTACATCATGTTTATAAACTGCTTAATATTTTTTGTATTAAATTAAAGTGACAAACGAACTTACAACTCACCTGCTGGTAAGTAGTTGCTGTGGCCCATAGACATATACATCTATCCTCGACTACGAATCAAAATGCAGATGCGTTGTGAGAGCTAAGATGGAATGCCTTGTTTCCAGTAATAGGGGCTTCGGTTCTCTACACACATCATACGAAACACAGCAACGTTAAGCTTCTATTTTACGCTTAACTATTATTTTTATTAATTACTAGCTGGCCAGGCAGACGTACTGCCCTTAGCGGCGAACCTCTGTACTATAAAAATACTTAAATACGCAATAAAAAATACTGAGGGTCACTTATTGGGATAAAAACTATCCTATCTCTCAAGTTGGACCAAACTGCACACAGTGTGCACAAATTTCATTGCAATCATTTCAGTGATTTAGGAGTTTATCGGGTACAAACAATGTGACACGTAATTTTTTATATATAAAGATTATGATTTTGCTATGTAAGTAGGTTTATTATTATAACAGGTCTATTTTGAACATATCAAGTGAAGCAGTTAGTGTTGCTACATTGTAAAAAAAAATCCATAACTAAAGTAGAAATATATTGCAACACGTAAGTGCCTTGGTATGGTAGTTGAGTGATATCACTAATTAATTCTTTCAACGACTAAAAAACAACACTAGTCACTAAAAGCAATATTTCTAAAGGTTGAATCCACCAGTTTTGGTGAAAAATCTACTAAGTTGGCAACACTTAGAGCGATATATTGCAAAATATGCTGTCGTCGAAAAATATACAAAATGATCTACC
This sequence comes from Parnassius glacialis, assembly GCA_033319125.1. Classification (NCBI taxonomy): domain Eukaryota; kingdom Metazoa; phylum Arthropoda; class Insecta; order Lepidoptera; family Papilionidae; genus Parnassius; species Parnassius glacialis. Next base: position 34,873,804 of record JAVANC010000005.1, on the reverse strand, counting down.
TCCCATGTTTCAAATATTTTTTTTAATATGTAATCTTTAATAAATATTATTTATTTTCTTAACAGGCTGCTTTAAAAGACCATGCCATATATAGTTCCTCGAAAGCAGCACTAGATGCGCTTACCCGTGCCATGGCCCTTGAACTTGGCCCACATGGTATTAGAGTAAATGCTGTCAACCCCACCGTTATCATGACTGCTATGGCGAAAGTAGGATGGGCAGATCCCAACAAAGCAGCAGAAATGAAGTCCAAAATACCACTTGGCAGGTAAATACATTAATTAGTACATTATCGAGTTTGTGAAACCAATCCATCTAAATAATATTTAAATCTTATACTTTAACATCAAAATCCTGTAAAATATACAATACTAGCGCCATGTCCTGGCTTTGCTCGGGTTGAACAATTATGTATCTTAAATTTTAGGTAGCTGTAATGATTTTTTTAAATTATTTTATTAATCAATAAGTGATTAATAATAACCCCTGTGAATGAATTGATTGGTTCCAAGCTATTCCTAAAATTATATTTAATTAAAAGTTAATAAGTCCTGCTGGGTTTCTTTCTTGTTATTTCCAAGGCCATGGTATCCAACTAATGATAAAAGATAAAACTTTATTTATGTGCCATATAATTTTTCAAAAAAGGCTGTATCGTTAGATTTGTTTTTGTCCAGGTAGTGTCTAATAGTGAGTAGTGAATAAAAGTAATACATTTGAACGTAATAACAAATAAAACCATTGTGTAGTGGCAGCGTAATAAAATCCACTACTCTATATCATCCAGTGGGTGTCGTAAGAGGCGACAGAGGGAAACTGAAGCATGAGATAGTCGGCAGCATCTTCATGACAACAGCTCAATAGTAATAAAAACTGCAGCCAACCCGACTGTCGAGTAGGCTAATGTCCACCCACTATGATATCATCAAGGGGAAAGGCGTCCTAGCTATGTTCCACAGTGGACCTTTGATAGGCTATAATAATGATCATCATAACTGGTTGCGCCAACGCACATGATGTTTTTACTGGTTAGGATTGCCTAACACAACACTTCCTCTCTCTCTCTCTCTCTCGGTCCCTTTCCCGCACATACTTGGTACGACACAGATCGTCGTGTTGCCCAGTCGTCGACACCGTTAATAATACACTATATACCAGGGATTCGACACGAACCGCAAGGAAAGACATCTCAGTCTTGTCGCGCTCCACTAGGACGATCGTATAGAACGCCACGACCATTATCGTAAATGTTGTTTTAAAATACGTAGGTATATTGTCCAAAATCCACAACACGCCGCGTTCACTATTTAGTTTCGGTTACTGCGACCACACGGATACAGTCAACTTAATTATAGTCTCTCGCCCCCCCCCCTTCCCCCCCCCCCCTACGCTTTAATTCGCTACACCATTTATTTTTGGTACCATTCAACATAGATAATATACTATATAGGGTATAGATGAGCCACTCTGACAAATTATTAGGCAAAGAGATTTAAATATATAGGTAGGTACAGCGGGCGGACATTGGGAACATTTATATACAAAAACTTGGAGCGAGTGCGCGTGTGGCACCCTCTAGCTAAAAATAGCAAAACAACGCTAAGCATTTATTAAGACAACATTTTAGCTATTCCCCAGTAGGTGACGCTAATAAATATAACCTCGTTTTAGGAATGTTACCGTTTCGATATCAAACTTATAAAACTTAAAAAGATTATTCAGTAAATATATGTTATATTTACGATAACAAACCGAAATCACGTTCATTTTTTGCTCCATATCGTGACTTACAATATCATAATGCACAAGCGGGCATATTTTCTTTAAAAATATTTTTTAAATATATGAAACGAATGTGTCTTGACTTTTGACGATGTCACTAAGACTAAATGACAAAAATCGGAGATATATCCTATATCCTATAGGACATAAGCTACAGACGACAATTTTGCTACTGATGTTCGGTCTATTACTACTACTACTTAAGTGTCTTTGTTATTAGGTGACGAAAAGAGGGAGTTTCTTTTAAGTGTCGGGAGTCTCTTTAGCGCTCTTATAGATGGCGTTGGTATCATAAATTCTCTCTCTCTCTCTCTCTCTCTATATATATATATATATATGTATATATATATATATATATATATATATATATATATACCGCTGTATTTTAAAAATTCGATAGCATGATTTAGGCTTCGGTATAAATAATGAATACCAGCAGTGGCGTCATCTTATAATAAAATGTGTAAAAATATTGGGGAAAATAGTACTTTGGATGACTATGAGATGGCGCTAGTATCAACGTAAAAGCAAGCTACTGAGGACTTTCATACCCCTGCCATTCGAGCCGGATTTATTAATCCTAATTGTTTGTCATAATTGTAGAAACCGCTGAACCAATCCTTATAGACTATCAAATGATGATGAATAAAAAAAAACGTATTGAAGTGTCTCACGAAAAAGTAATTTTCCTTACTTTCTTTTAACACAACATTTCTTGACCACCGCTGGATATATAGGCCTTTTCAAGAATGCACCCACTAACATGAAATGTTGGCTTAAATTTGCCAGGCTGGGCTGGTCAGTGTGATAAGATCCAATACCCCTACACTGACGATTTTGCATATAAATAAAAGAATATGTTATTTAATTAATATTTAATATAAATAGATTAGAGCAGTAATGTTCTTTGTTTAATTTACTTGTCAGTAAACTAAATTCGTGAGTGCCGCAGTAGCTCAGGGGCTAAGCGCTCACTGTAAATTAACAGCACGCGAACAACCCGGGTTCGATGTAATTTTAAGTGCGGATTTACCACGTGCTCGGCGGTGAAGGAAAACATCGTGAGGAAACGTGCTTCTCTGAGAAATAAGAAAAAATATATAAGGTTGTAACTTTAACTTTAAACTAAATTCTTTTAGTTCGCATTCTTCTTCATCGTCCTACGCCAATCTATTGCTGGACTTGCAAATTTCCCATTGTAAAAAAGACTTGATGTTCTAAACAGTTGTGCTACAGGTGTGCTAAACAGTTTGATGACTAATCGTAGGACCAATATACATTGCCAGTTTTGTTGTTACTTCTGCCATTTAAGAGATACTTATGCTGCGTTATCATTTACCCTCGATTAAGAATCAAAATGCGGATGCGTGTTCACCCCTGAGGACCACGATGGAACGCCTCGTTTCCAGTAAAAAATATACACAAAAATCCGGGACAACAAAGCTTCCTCACTCTAAGATGTTGATATAGGATGGTATGAATGCTCCCCGAACTAATGCCTACAATCTTTTCGATGTCCGTATATGTGATTCGTGGGTCTTCTCACACCAACATTTTAGTAGGCCATACATTTTCTGCCGTTACTGCAGTTTGCGGGTGCCCCGGTTCTTTGGTCATCTTTAAGATGAATTTTACCCCTTTTGTATTCAGCAAACCACCTAAAAATTTTTGCGCGTGATGGATCTGAGTCCCCTAATGCTGATACTATTGTAAACTTAATTGTTCGGTAAAACCAAATTTAAAATAATATATCATAGCACGCAAATGCTCACGGTTAAGATCCATCGATTTAAATGAAAAGCGCCGGAAGCATTGCAGGAAAATTAATAGAACTTTGTTTTTTTTTAATATTGAGCAATATTATAGGCTTATGGAGTTCTATTTTTAAATAAATTTGCTTTTTAGAAACATATAACACGGGTGCTTTTCATTTTTAAATTTCGAGCAACTTATTGAGTGACCTACGTATTCTGTGAAAGCGTGGTCTATCCCAGGTGGAGACAATTCATTCGTGCTGTAACCATAATATAGCTTTAGTGGGTCTACCACCACACTAAGCCTTCCATAATATTCTCTTACACAACTTATGGAAAAAAATAGTTATTTATTGGATTAGTCATTATGTGCAAATTGTGCATATTACAGTACTGATTGTCTTTATAAAATGTATGATCTTTATCATATTATCTGTATCTGACACGCATGTACAGACACACAGTCCACCTGATGGTAAGTAGACACTGTGGCCCATAGACATCTACATTTTCCTCCATAAAAATCAAAATGCAGATGCGTTGTCACCCCTGAGGAAAATAAATAAAATGGAATGCCTTGTATTCAGTAAAAGGGCGTCCGGTTAGAGAACACTAGAAGTGTAGACTCACCATACGGATCGAGGCAGTATTGAGCTGCTAATTTAACGCTTGTATTCTGTGAGAGCGTGGTCCTTCCCCGGTCGGGCCGACCTATGCGAGCTACAGCCATAATATAGCTCTACCACGTCTAATCATGTTACCTTGTTTACAGGTTTGGAGAGGTTTCAGAAGTAGTTAATGCTGTTGTGTTTTTACTCAGTGACCGATCTAGTATGATCAATGGCGTGGAGCTGCCTATTGATGGAGGATTCCTCGCCACATAATAAATTTGCATCGTTCAATCAACCCAGTCATAAATAAATAAAAATTGACTTAACTATTTTAAGTGTTTCAATCTCTTCGTATACTGCTGCCTAAGATCTGTTGATACAATTTGTTTTGTTACTTTACTTACCAAAGAATTAAGTAATTTTAATGTGTTAGAAAATGCCACTTAGTTCTTCGAATAAAATTGTTATATTGTATTGTGTTTATTGTATCATTAAATTCAATTGTTTAGCTTAAAACTTTAGGTATAATATGTAATTTTATAACCTTATAACACCAAAACAATTTAACAGATATTTTATTGCTGTATTAATAATAAATTAACATTTTGTAAAGTTACTAATTAATTAAGGTTTTCAGTATTGGATAGTTTCTGTCACGGTTTGCTCCGTGGTTTCTGTATTCACCAGATTTACTATGGTGTACCAAAGTATTCTCATCATGTACACAGCTCTATTGTTATCTATCAAATCTAGACCAGTGGTACTACAAAGCGTGTCTTATTATATGATTATACCTGTAATCATCCCTGTGGATTTGAACAACATGTTTTTATCCTTCTGTCCAGTTTTCAGAACCAATTAACCGAGTATAAAACTTTTTTACGATATCATAATTTCGGGTGATAACATAAGTTCTATAGAACAACCTATTCGCCCAATACTGAACATCTTAATTAATGTCCCCCTAAATTGAAAAAATATAAGAAATCATTATGTACGCTTCCTTAAAATATTACATATCGATTGTCAAGACAACTTCTCAATATTTTAGGCAATTAACAAATGAGTGACATCTTCATTAAAAAGGCATTAGTTAGACAAAAAAAAATACCATCACTTTAAAAATCAACATCGTTACCACGACTGTAACCTAACGGTGATATTTGAATAATAAACGATTTATATAAATGAACTAAAATTACACTTATTCTATTAAAATTGTCATTGTCCAAAGGCCATATTGTTTTAAATAATAAATATTTTGTTGGAAAGGATTGTTTTCTTTGATATTTTTCCTTTTTAGGGTTCCTTACCTCAAAAGAAAACTATAAAAGATCATTTTGTTATGCGTCCGTACGTCCGTCAATCCGTCTGCCCATCTGTGAAGACACTTTTTTTCAACAACGGGTAGAGGTAGGAAGTTGAAATTAATATCAAATATTAATTTCTACAGGCCCTTGCGACCAATTGTCCCAAAGAGGTGTTAATTTGTTGTCCACAAGTCTCGCTTACAACGTTTTGTAGACTGAAAATTTGCCTTATACTTAGAATCACCAATGAAGGCTAATAATTTTCAGCACACCAGATGTCGCTAGTTGACACTGAGTTAAAGTATTTTGTTACACAATCTCATTTTAACGTTTTTTACCAAAATGTCAGAGGACTGCGGACAAAGACCACACAATTTTTATCATTGTTAGAATCATCAGGATCTGATCTATTCGCTATTACTGAAACTGGCTTAAATGAAGCGATTCAAAACTCAGAGTTCGTGCTCCCCGGATACCAAATATTACGATGTGACCGGGCAGATGGGCGCAAACAGGGAGGCGTACTTTTAGTGGCCACACAGCGGTTCGAGTTGCGACGAGTGACTGTGCCAGGTGATTTTAATATTGACAGTCAAAAGTTTGAGCTAATTTGTGGTGCTGTTTATATTCAAAACCATTTTTTATTTACTTGTTGTGCCGTGTATATACCGCCGCAGGCTGACGAGAACGAATATATGTTAATGTTTAGCATATTAGCAAAATTATGTGTAAAATATAAAACTAATTTAATTATATTAGGGGACTTCAATATGTACTCTTGTAATAATAATATATCTAATTATACCTGTAAGGCCTTCTGTGAATTCACTCAGTGTAATGTGGTACCTAATTGTAACAATAGGCAGTTGGACCTCGTGCTGTGCAGTAGCGGCGGCGTCTCGGTAAGTGCGGCGGACGAGGGCCTGCAGCCCGTGGACGCGTACCATCCACCGCTTGCGCTCCGAGCTCGGCGCACGTGCGCCGCAGCTTCCCCCCGCAACCACTATACCTTCTGGATCGCCGTGTGTACGATACTCGTGCTCACGATCCCCGATAACTCGGAAATTATGGAATTTTAATAAAGCCGACTTTATTCAGTTATACAATTTATTTACGAAAATAGACTGGAATGAGCTATACTATATACAAGACCCGGACGACGTTCTAAATTTATTTTATGATAAGATATATGATATTTTGGACAAGTGTGTTCCCCCAAAAAAATATATAAACTCAGTCAATAGGAGATATACTTATCCGGTTTGGTACACGCCTGAAATAATTAAGGATATAAAGCTGAAATATAAATTACATAAAAAATATAAATCTAGCAAAGCGCGCAATGATTACGAGGAGTTCTCTCGATGTAGGGCAAGAGTTAAAGCCGAGACCGCACGAGCACATGACCAGTACCTAGACCGCGTGCAGGGACATTTGGCAAAGGATCCGCGAGCGTTTTGGGGGTACATAAGATCTAGGAAGGGCGATTCGAATCATCGAAGGTTAATCAATGACGGACGGGTACTATCAGAACAAGAATGTGCCAATGAGTTCGCTTGGTTCTTCCAGTCGGTTTACAATCCGACGCCTCCTAAGCTGAGCGTGGCGGCGGCAAGCATAAGTGCGGCGACGGGTGCGGCGCCGGGTGCGTGGGCGCATCTCGCGTGCTTACGTCCCGCTGACGTACGGCGCGCACTTGCGCGTTTACCGCCGAAGTCTTCGGCGGGGCCCGATGGTATTCCGGCGTTTATTTTTAGGGACTGTCGTGCAGTATTAGTAAAGCCGTTGCTACACATATTCAATGTTTGTATTAAGGCTGCAAAGTTTCCTGATCGTTGGAAACTCACTCGGGTAGTACCCGTGCCAAAAGGTAGCAGAGGTTCAGCCCCCAGTGATTATAGACCCGTGGCGGTATTATGCACTCCAGCTAAAGTTTTTGAGTCGACCATTTACAGTAGCTTGTACCCACAAATAAGTGCTCTGTTGTCCGACGCACAGCACGGCTTCCGTCCCGGGCGAGGGACAATGGGAAACTTGCTCGAGCTAATGACACACGTAGTACCAACGGTGGATGCTGGCCAACAAGTGGATGTTGCCTATTTTGATTTTAAAAAGGCATTTGACACTGTAGACAATGACGTCCTACTAGCAAAGTTGGCTAGCGTCGGCTGCACACCGCATACGCTATCATTTTTCGCCTGTTATTTACGAGACCGATGTCAGTATGTTGACTGCAGCGGACGGCTCTCCGAACCCTACTTTACAAGATCAGGTGTCAGTCAAGGCAGTAATTTAGGGCCTTTTCTCTTTATTCTGACAATCAACGACTTGCCTGAAGTAGTCAATAAGTCTAAACCTTTGTTATTTGCTGATGACTTGAAATTAGTTTTAAAAATAAAGCAGCGGGCGGATCATGACATGCTACAGCAGGATATAACGAAAGTCGTAGAGTGGAGTTTGGAAAATAAATTATATTTCAACGCGGCGAAATGTTCTATACTATCATTCAGCCGTGCACATAACCCGAGTCATCATCAATACTATATGGATGGAACCCCTCTGCAACGAGTTTTTGAGGTTAATGATTTAGGCGTGCGATTCACTACCGACATACAATTTCGAAAACACATTACTAATGTTTGTAAAAAAGCATACCGCAACCTAGGGATGGTCTTACGGCTAGCCAACAGATTCACAAACATCTGTGCTCTGAGAGCATTATACGAGGCACTCGTAAAAAGTCATTTAGAATGCAACGCTGTTGTTTGGTCACCACATGAAGTCAAATATAAATTAATGCTAGAACGTATTCAGAACAAATTTGTGAGATTTATGTATTTAAAACAGTATGGTGTGTACCCGGGTTATCCACTTTTGTACCCTACTTTATTTATACTAGGCATGATAGGCTATTATAAACTAGAAATAAGAAGGGAAGTTGCTCTCGCCACTTACTTACTAAAAGTGATCCGTGGTAAAATACATAACCCAGGTATTTTACAGATAGCTGAGCTGTGTGTCCCTAATGAGTACGTAGAAAGACGGCGGCGGCCGCCGCTCTTGATGGTACCGCAAGCGCGCACCAACTTGCTACAGCACGCGCCTTTGACGCGCGCGCTGCGTGCACTTAACGTGGTCTCACAACAGACTGATTTGTTCAGCTGTACTCTAAACGAATTCACAAAGGCCGCTTATTGTAAAATATCTTTAAGTTATGTATAATATACCTATATTATGTTTGTTCTAGTTTCTTAATTTGTAACTGCACTATTGTATTAGGTAATAACCTGTGATGATAGTTGTAAGTGGTAAAATAAATAAATAAATAAATAAAATAAATAAATAAATTTAATTGAGTAGTTAGTTTTTAATAAAAGTTTATCAGTTTCTAGAGTATTATATTAATACACAAAACAATGCCTCAGTGGTTTTCTCTTTAAATTTTTACACATATTTAACTTTTTCTTAGTTTTTCTACTTTTATGAATATCTGTGGTTTGGTTTATTTATTTTTAATCTTATTAATATAAAATAGAGATAATAGTACACAAAGAAACATTAACCTTTACATTTTCCGAACAAATTAACTTCCCCGCTATGTAATCTGTCAAATATTATACCTCATGTTTAAATGGCACCACCCTGGTGGCAGAAAAAGTCGATTGATTCGATCGATGATTACACACCAACCTCTGTATTCCAATGAGGAGGTGGGGTAGATGTATGAAGACATCTCTAAAGTCATTATATTTTGCAATACCTACTATACTGTGCTTATGGAAGACTTACACAGAGAGTGGACCTAGCCTTGCCCTGACGGTTCGACTTAGTTATGACGACCAGACTGCAACTGCTGACCAGTTGTATTATCTCGTAGTGTTTTGTCTCAGTAATCGAAAATGTAAAAACTGCTAACGACTACCGAATGGTGAGAGGCACATTGAACCTTAACGTAAACGTTGTAGAGGTCATGTCTAATGAAGTCAAAGCTCCATCTGCCATTGTTCTAATCCAAAGCATCGAAAACTTTTAACTCGAAATACAAAACTGTTTTCAGTGCCTAGATTTTAATACAGTGGTACGACTTAAATGACAAGCTCATGAAAACTATGCGGTCGGAGCTAAATTCTGCAAGACCCGTCGACGAAGAACGCAAAAGCTCCGATCACACTCTAAATCTCATTGCTGTTAGACGGGAAATAAAATTGTAGTACAGATAAGACAGCATACAAGCAACTAAACAAATGGATCTCCAAATGCATGCGACGAGACTTACGCACAGTGGCGTAGCTACCCAGGGGCTAGGCGGGGCCGTGCCCCGGGGCCCCCAAGCTAAAGGGGCCCCTCGGCCTTCAAGAACGACGTTCGAAAAATTGTATGTATATTGTATTGTATGTATTATCCTAGTTGTATAAAGAATTTTCGAGTTTTAACTTTTTAGCCCCTGACCGCGAACGGCTCAAACTGAAATCACAAAAATTACTCTCACTTCCAGAATATAAATATAACATTGTTAAAGATAATTTTCTACTTCGTTTTATTGTCTTTTTTATAAATAATATATTTATTAAATATTAACAAATACAACATCAGGGGATTAGCAGGAGCGTTAGCGGCTTTTAAAAAAGGAGTAAGCTCGTTTCTTGAAGCTCCCTAAGTCGTATCGGTCCGACAGTAGTGGACCGCCAAACATCCCGATCATGTGGATTTGTGAAATGCTTTGATGAAATTTTGTGGCTGGAATTAATCCGAACAATTCCTCTGAACATTCCCGGTGGTAAATGCGATAGAAAATGCAACATCTCTTCGCTCGTCTTTCGTCTTCGTCGGTCGTCGACGATTCAAACCGCTGTGCGCTGGATACGGTCACGTGGAAGGAGCTGGTACTAGGGAGCCCCGGCCCAGGGATGAGAACAGTATTCCATGTTAGGCTGAACCTGCCCCGTGTAAAGTTGCAAGCAGTGTGCCGGCATAAAATATTGTCCCGCTCTGTAGAGCACACCAAGCTTTTAAAAGGCCAATTCAGCCTTCCCATACAAGTGACCACGAAACTGCACGTTATTCGATATGTCAACGCCGAAGATTCTGATACTGGCTGAGATAACAAGGGGAGTGCCCTGAAATTGAGGAGTTACGACAAAGGCGTTATTTTTAGTGGTAAACGCGCAAACTTGTGTCTTCTGGGCATTGAACCTAATTAGATTTAGTCACCCCAATCCGAGCCCTTATCCGGCAAAAACTCGACTTCAGACACAAGTTTGTTCCGGTACTCAGCGATGTTTTCCCGAGAAATATAGATACAGCCGATGTATAAAGCATCACCAGTGCACGTTACTAGTTTGCAACATATTATTGATAAGCAGAAGAAACAGCGTAGGTGATAGCACGTAGCCTTGTGGAACACCAGCATAAATGTGCTTGTAAATGGAACATGCACGTTCTACTACGGCTTTACTGCTCCAATCTGCAAGAAAACTACTGATTCAGTTGCATAAGTTCTCGGGAAGCCCACAGGAAGGGAACTTCGAAAGAAGCGCTTTGTGGCAAACCCGATCGAAGGCCTTCGCTATGTTGAAACTAACTCCGCCGATTTATGAGTGACGTAAGCCAGAAGATCAACAGCTGAGCAACCCCGACGGAAATCGTACTGGCGGTCACTTTTCAGTTGGTGATCCTCAAGCTCATGAGCTGGTAGTTCACAACAGTTTTCATTATTTTGGAGAACAAGTTGCATAGGTCTGAGCAGTAGATTTCCGATTATTTTTTGATCTGGTGCACTAAACTGTCTTCTTTGAGTTCGGGACTACGCCTAGGGAGAAAGAGTTTTAGAAAAGACACGTTACGACCGGTGCCAACTAGGGAGCACATGACTTCAGGAAAATGGGAGGAACTCCATCAGGCCCACTCGAGTTGACGTCTAAGGAGAGTGGTGCTATGCGCACTGAGCGCTGTGTAAACCGTATCGTACCAAACTGAAGGCGAAATTATATTATTTTTAACAGCGCTGGTGAAGTACTCCTATTATAGAGCGATGCAATTTTACAGGAGCGACCAAACCAGGCAACACAGATGACAGAATAAAGAGTTCCATTACATGTAGTACCACATCAGCTTACCCGCCCTTGTCCTCAAGGGAAGGATGCATATAAAATATAATTTAAAATTTAAAATTTTTTTCAGCTGACTTCAATATAAGCGACTTTAATATAGGTTGTTTAAGAATAACTCAATAACCATTGGTGTGACCTTGATCAAATTCATATGGGACCACACGAGAACTATCAGCTTTCATATAAAAAAGAATCATCGAAATCGGTTCGCCCAGTACAAAGTTATGAGGTAACACACATTAAAAAAAACATATACTCGAATTGAGTACCGTCTCCTTTTTGGAAGTCGGCAGGAAAAGACTGCATCCTGTCCCAATCAGCCGACCTATAGTGCCAAACACGGCGGCGATCTGCAAAACGCAACAGCGATGGGAGTGTGAGTGGCACCATAATCCGAATCATACAATGGTCCAATGAGCCAAGAGGGGCGTAGACGGAGACCTGATATCCGTCTGGATGAAAGGTCAGCAGAAGGTCCTACAGGGAAGGTACACGATCCTCCACATCTAGAATCCGCGTAGGTAAAGTAACCATTTGTATCTGACCATATGCCAAGGCAAAGTCATAAACAGATCTTCCCGCATGATCAGTTACGAGGGTGACACTGAAAGTTCTTAGAAAATCAAAAACTGAACAATCTAGCAAGTTATTAGTTTTATTATATTTTTTCAAAATAGTGTCCAACTACATCGATGTTTATGCGTTACACATAATACTTAGTAGTAAGTAGCTTTGCTTTATTATACCTTGCAGTGGTCGACAAGGAGCTGATGATGAAGTAGTTTTGCACCTTCAAAGTATTTAGTGTAGTTTAAATAGGGCCCCAATTTCATTTTTGCCCCGGGGCCCTTGGTTACATAGTTCGCCACTGCTTACGCATCTTCAATACAACTCGTATTGACGAAGCGATTGAGCGGGACGAAGGCTCCAGTCTGCTAGAAGTCTGTCTGGAGTCATTTTCGGGACACCTGAGATTGGTAGGTTCTACGGATAGCTATACACACCGTCGTTGGAAATACACGAAAATTGTTTTTTTGTTATATAAGAGGGGGCAAACGAGCATGCGGCTCACCTAATAGTAAATTACTACCACCGCCCATGAACTGATGCCGCCCATGAATGAACAACTGCAACACGAAGGAAATTTCAGATGCGTTGCCAGCCTTTAAAAAGAGTAGGCTCATTTCTTGAACTTATTTCATTTCTTTAACAGTGGTAGAGCCACGCGGCAGCTTTTGCTGTTGCACGGATGGGCCGGCTCGAACCGGGGTAACCACAGAATACCAGCGTGAAGTAGAGGTTTACCTCTATGTTACGGCCGGCAGCTGCCTATCCCAGGAGTAGAATCCTTCGCGGCCCATAGACGAAGAAGCTACAGGCAGATGCTGGTCGGGCGTCCTCACGCCACGGGTTAAAAGTCTAATTACACTAAATAATCCGGGGGGAGCGTTACAATTATTGTACAGAGCTTACTTACCTCTATTCAAGGCGACTGGTCCCTCAGGATTCGGTCAGGTCTCGTGTGGGTGTATTGTGCTAGGAAGTAAAGGTCAGTGATGTGTATTTGGGTGTGGCTGGTAGTGTTGTTGACCTTATTTGACCGTTCCCCCTGCAGCAGTTCGGCCCTCAGCTCCTCTCCAAGCTAAGGTCGCCTTCCGCAGTCACTTTCTTCCTTTGTTACGATTTACTCGCGAAAATGAACACAGAACGTACGGGTCAAAGGTCACCGTTATTTCTAGAATATTAACTACCGCACTAGTAACTAATACAGTCGAATCCACTTATACAGATTCTGCGTTAAACCTAAAGTCCCGGGTAAACTCTCAACACGCGCCACCATTCCCAGTGGTATATTCACTATACGCGCCTAACATAAAATCAGATCTAAGAGCTCCCAAACCAAATGGACTGCCTTCTCTTTCGACGCAAAGAAGACTTCTAATCTTTCGCTCTCGACTCCCACCGTTCAGTAAGCTCGGACGTTCAACACGCGCGAACGTCATCCCGTATCAGCCGAGCCGAGAGCCATCTAACGTCGATGCCTGACACCAACGCTTTTGCGTAAACAAACCCCCGTCCCGGACATAAGGATTTAGGTCCGCGAGCAAACCGGTCAGCGGGACAGGGTCGCGACGGCAAGTTGCAAGATCGAATCTACAACCAAACTAGGCCACCCTACGCACCCAATCAGATCTTGCAACCCTGACCAACGCCTCAAAATTACAGCCCCAACGTGGGCTAGCCGGAAAGTTGAACTGGATGCCCTTCCTGGTCATCGCAGCACATAAATAAGTCCTATTTCTAGACAGAAGTCAGACGACCTCCTTCAAACACCTATCTGCGCTCCTATGATTAGTTCCGCAACTCGACCGGATCAGGTCTGCAAACAGCGACGCGACACGAAGCGGCCCAGAGGGACCTTCAAGCTTCAGTGCAGAGAGCACCCCCAAATTCCCCATGAACGTCGTCTGTGGAGAGCTGAACGAAACGCACAGATGGTCCCTAGCAGGTGATCCTATGCTCATATTTCAACTAATTTTTCAAAAGCATCAATGTTCAATTACAGAATTAATTAAAACAAGTAATCACCGATGCACATAGGTCAACTTGGCAAAGGAAACAAAACAATAAACGTAAGGGACAGCCCTATTTCTTATTTCAAATAAATATCTTAGACAGTGCCAACAAAATCTAAACCAAAAGAGAATTGACTCCTATTTCCTTCGGCAACCACAGGGTTATCTAATTTCAACCTTCCTTATCACAAAGAAAAATGATTAAACGCTATCACAAGCATTAAAAAAGGGCACACAATTTAATCTCAATTTTCCGTGCAACAATAAATGCAGTGATCAAATGTATTTACAAAAAATATGCAGCAGCATTTAAAGGAGTATTTTAAATTCAATTCTCTTAATCATAACCGCTACAATATGAATTTCGCGGAAAACCCAAAAGCATTTAAATTTAAATTTAAAGAATTTTTAACTAAGTGCTCGACCAAACCAAATCCAATACCCCTTGAGAGCGTGATTCAACTCTCCAGGGGGCCCTAATCTTCCCACCACCAAGTGGAGGCCACACCGCGTGAACCTGAGACTAACAGAGCGCAACCGCTAACAGTCGCCACTCGGGTTGTACGCCCTCACTGAGGCCGTCGGCAACAGAACAGCTTGACAAGTGGACTGTTGACGGCTTAAGGCTCAGTAGAGGCAGCCATGGTGGGAGCTAAGGCGGCAGCTAGCTAGGGCCGCCTCCATCAAATGGGGTACAGTGGTACACCAGTCGCGGCCACTCAGCTAACGGGAGTGAGAAGGGTCCAGCGGACTGATGAGTGGCCGTGAAGTTCCTCTCCGCACGCTGAGGGGGTGTGATGACACCCCCGCCCCTGGGGGAATTACCCCCCGACTGTTCGGGGGAGGGACCCCTTTCAAACCTAGGGGCCTGGTGGCTAGCCGGCGGGAGCCGAGCGTCGCCCGTCAAAGGGCATGGCGGAGCGCCCCCGCCCGTGGGGGTCGAGGGCCTGGCAGCGCCCCGAGAGGAGACGCCGTTCGCACCCAGGCACAGTACGGCATGGTGATTGCCCTGGCAATGCAGACAGGGCCGCCGGTGCGGACAGTCTCGCTGGAGGTGCCCTTCCAAACAGGAGTAGCACCAGCGGCGCTCCTTGGCGATAGTTCGCCTCGCCGGACTCGGCTTACCTAATAATTTTGGGCAAGACGTTACCCGGTGATCAGATGCTCGACAATAGGAGCAGGGGGGGGTTGACGACGACTTGCCCGGCGGATTTCGCCTCTCACTGGGCACGGCTCGTAAGTCGTCGACGGCGCCCGCCGCGTGCTCGATCTGTCGGCACTGCTCCTCCAAAAACCGCAGCAGGTCATAGAAGGGCGGAATATAGGAGGCCTCGTCCCCGCCGTACCTCTCCTCAAAATGCATTTGAAGGTCGAGAGGTAGACGGGACAGCACGATGCGGAGCAACAAAAAGGCCCATTCGCCCACTGGTAAATCCAGCCGCCTCAACATATTACAGGCCACCAAGACTGGATCCAACAGGTCCGGACGTAGTCTGGTCCGGTCACTCAGCAGCGGGAGGCTCAGAAGCTGCTTAACATGTTCGTCCGCAATTCGCCGGACGTTGGCGTATCTTCTGGCTAGGAGGTCCCGAGCAGTCTGGTAGGCGTCGTCCGACAAGCACAAATGGCTGACAACGCCCAGGGCCTCCCCCTCCAGTGAGGCCAAGAGGTACGCCATCTTCTGGCTCGGAGTCAAGTCACTCCGGGCGTCCACTAGGCCGTCGAAAAGACCAACGAAGGTCAGCCACTCGGAAAGGACCCCGGAGAACTTTGGCAAGTCCAGAGTTGGGAGTCGTCCCAACAGCTCCGGCTGAGGCTGCTTCCGAACGGACTCGGGCAGGCCACTCGTCCGAGCTTCACGCGCCTCTTCGGCATACCTGCCTTCAGCCTCGATCAACTCGTCCGTGAGCCACAAGAACTGCTCGTAGTCTGCGAAGCAGGAGTCCAGGACTCCCTTTTCCACATCCGAATCCTCGAGCTCAGCGTAAGCCTCCTCCACTGCAGCCCTTCGAGCATCGACCTGCTCGAACCGCTTCATCAAATTATGGACCCTATCCGGTCGACCTATCAAAGCATGGGCGCTGGTGGCCCAGCGTAACTCAGTCCGCAGGCAACGGATTAGCATCTTGGGCGAGGACATCACTACTAAATACAAATTACGACGCCGCTCGAGCACAATTACAAAAATAACAAATAAAAAATACAAAAAAATTAACAGCTAACCAATGCAGTTCCTATCAAATCGAGTTGAATAGAAATTACACAAATAAGAACCGCTATTTATTAAATCAAACACAAGTTAGTACAAAAGTAAAGGCAAATCAAATTAACAATAACAAATACTAGTGCGATCAAATCAAGTTAAATTCAAATTACGTAAATACAAATTACCACTCTTTAGTTCAAATACAAATTACAATACGAAAGATACATAACGAAGATACACATCAACAAAAAATACCTTGCTCGGAAATCGACCCTTCGATAAGTAATACACTACAACCATCCGACAACGATAATTAACCGATTACGTAAAAATAACCATCTACCTACATGACGCAATCTCCCGCTTGCGCGCGAACCGGGCGTGGTTTTTCAAATTTACCCGCAAACAACAAAGCAAGCTAACAAAGAAAGGAATTTTATTATTACGTATATAATAAAAAAAATATTTTTACGTATTACGGACGGGCGTGATTGTAGACACAAAATTAAACCAATCAACCCAACGCTCCCTGCCACCAAAATTATTTAATTTTTATCAAATACTATGGTCGGTGGATCGACCGGGAATCGATCCCAGAACCACGCTCTGCTACCAAATGTTACGGCCGGCAGCTGCCTATCCCAGGAGTAGAATCCTTCGCGGCCCATAGACGAAGAAGCTACGGGCAGATGCTGGTCGGGCGTCCTCACGCCACGGGTTAAAAGTCTAATTACACTAAATAATCCGGGGGGAGCGTTACAATTATTGTACAGAGCTTACTTACCTCTATTCAAGGCGACTGGTCCCTCAGGATTCGGTCAGGTCTCGTGTGGGTGTATTGTGCTAGGAAGTAAAGGTCAGTGATGTGTATTTGGGTGTGGCTGGTAGTGTTGTTGACCTTATTTGACCGTTCCCCCTGCAGCAGTTCGGCCCTCAGCTCCTCTCCAAGCTAAGGTCGCCTTCCGCAGTCACTTTCTTCCTTTGTTACGATTTACTCGCGAAAATGAACACAGAACGTACGGGTCAAAGGTCACCGTTATTTCTAGAATATTAACTACCGCACTAGTAACTAATACAGTCGAATCCACTTATACAGATTCTGCGTTAAACCTAAAGTCCCGGGTAAACTCTCAACACGCGCCACCATTCCCAGTGGTATATTCACTATACGCGCCTAACATAAAATCAGATCTAAGAGCTCCCAAACCAAATGGACTGCCTTCTCTTTCGACGCAAAGAAGACTTCTAATCTTTCGCTCTCGACTCCCACCGTTCAGTAAGCTCGGACGTTCAACACGCGCGAACGTCATCCCGTATCAGCCGAGCCGAGAGCCATCTAACGTCGATGCCTGACACCAACGCTTTTGCGTAAACACTCTACGTTTCACTTAGTGAGTGCAGGTGGCCGGAGGCCCTTTTTACTGGAAATGAGGCATTCCATCTTAGTCCTTACGAGTGACAACGCATCTGCATTTTGATTCGCAAACGAGGATAGATGTAGATGTATATGGGCCGCAGCAACCACTTACCATCAGGTGGACTGTGTGCTCGTTTGTCACCCTATTCCTATACAAAAAAACTCTAAGTCGTATAAACCCGAAAAAATCGCTGTGGTGGTCTATTCTACGTGGAAGTTGTGTGAGGAAGAAAACTTCTAGTAGATAAATCGGACAGTGGTGGACCGCTAATCATCCAGATTGTATTAATGGTATCGCGAGTGTGCGATGGTGAAATTAAGCGTCTGGAATTAGTCCGAATAATTCGTCTGAGCACTCCCCGTGGTAGATGCGATAGAATATTCAAAGATATATATATACATATACATATATAGATACGGCTGTCAGTTAGAGCGAGATTAGAATTTCTCTTCACCAACTTAAAAACGGCAAGGCCCCGGATCAGGATGGGCTGGATGAATTAAACTTGAATTGAATGAATTGGTACTTCAAGTACTTTAGAAACTGAACAATTCCGTCCTCTATGGTGAGTCCACTCTGGAGGCGTGGACCAGTAGTGAGGTGGTGATGTGTTTCAAGAAAGGCGACAACGCATTTACAACTTCAGCTTTGAAGCACTACATAGTACAGACCGAACTTCCTTTAACTTCCCCCTACGTGCAGTTTTCGAGAATCATCTCGCAAGCAGACTTCACGCCTTACAACTTCTCATAGGACAAACTACATTTTTGTGAGATAACAATCTTATTTTTTGTTATTAAATAAAGAATAAGAATGCATAAGTTTATTATAAGCATTGACAGTCGCAATTTTACTACCGGTCAGTGCAGTCGCTTCGTAATGACGTGACGGCTTGTAAGGCTCGACGACGTAAGCATACCTACTGCGCGAAAATAATTCGAAAAGGCGTGTCAACCTAAACGCTCCGAAACCGTCGTAGTTCACGAGTTCCTGGCCTTTGTTCAACAAAAATTGGACATCATGGACCAGGTGTCTCTGGAGCAGATACTGATGACAAGCTTCACCAAGGACGAGATCATCCAAGCGAAAAAGGTGTTAGCAGATTCAGCCGTGAGCCAAATCCGTCTCATCACACGACACAGGGATGGACGCGGTAAGAAAGACCTGCAAGACATCTTCAGGCTGTTCAATGAGACCGACCCTGATGACATCCCAACTTTCGTCGCGCGTGATCTCAAGAAGCTGCCTCCCGTAACGTTCGATCACGTAGACGTCACCAGATTGTTGAAAGATATCACCACGTTGAAATCCGATGTTACCGACATCCGTTCCAAATTTGAAGAATCGGAACGAGCCGCAACAGAGCTGAGGAACGAACTCAATATGTTGCGAAACATAATTGCAACATCTACGAATTCACCGCCGTCGCAGAATGTTAATACGACACGCGGTAACCGTAATAGTAGTCATATTTCACCGATGATTGCGACTCCGTCATGCGATACCGCCTGTCAGCGGGTTGATGACCGTGAAACTAGGGCGACCTCGGTCGTCATTGCATCACCACCTCAACTCTTGACTGAACCCATTAGTACTCCTCCGCCGAAGCCAACCTCAAAACAAGGGAAGACGTTTGCGGTAACAGTGGTAGAGCCACGCGGCAGCTTTTGCTGTCGCACGGATGGGCCGGCTCGAACCGGGGTGGTACCACGACCTCACAGAAAACCAGCGTGAAGTAGAGATTTACCTCTGCGTTTCGCTTGGTGAGTGCAGGTGGCCGGAGGCCCTTTTTACTGGAAATGAGGAATTCCATCCTAGTCCTCACGGGTGAAAACGCATCTGCATTTTGATCTGTAACAAAGGACAGATGTAGATGTCTATGGGCCGCAGCAACCACTTACCATCAGGTGGACTGTGTGCTCGTTTGTCACCCTTATCATATAAAAAAAAATGTTGCCCGAAAATCTTTACAACCGGCACCCCCATTGTGGTCGAAAGCGAAATAACGTGGAAATTAAATCAGTTCCAGTGGTGAGCCAAGACAAAATTGATAAGGATGGGTTTACTCTTGTTGAGAAGAGACGTCGGTCGAGACCCGTCTGTAACCAGCGTGGGACGGCCAAAATAAACGCAAGTACAACTCTGCGTGCTGTGGGCCAACTATACAGCTCTACATCTTCCGTTTGGAAAAAATACGTCCGGAGAAGACGTCCTGCGTTTCGTGGAAGAACGAAGCCGATGTCGCATTGAGGATCCGATCTCTTTACATTTGCAGCGTCTGGATTCTAATAGGTCAACGAACTTCAAATCCTACGTACTCCAGGTTCCCTGCAAAACACAAAGAGACATTCCTCGCTCCCGATTTTTGGACCTCTGGGGTAGTGTTTCGCCGATACAGGGACGCGCCAAAGAAAAAAGTTCCCTAAATAGTGTTATGTCTATATTTTATATATATTTTTAAGTTAAGGTATTTTTTTTATTTTTTTTTTATGATAAGGGTGACAAACGAGCACACAGGTCCACCTGATGGTAAGTGGTTGCTGCGGCCCATAGACATCTACATCTATCCTCTATTACAAATCAAAATGTAGATGCGTTGTCACCCGTGAGGACTAAGATGGAATGCCTCATTTCCAGTAAAAAGGGCCTCCGGCCACCTGCACTCACCAAGCGAAACGCAGAGGTAAACCTCTACTTCACGCTGGTTTTCTGTGAGGTCGTGGTACCACCCCGGTTCGAGCCGGCCCATCCGTGCGACAGCAAAAGCTGCCGCGTGGCTCTACCACTGTTAAAAATATATATTGCTATGGGCCAATGTTCTTAATTTTTATGTCCTTGATGCCTGAAATAAAGTTATTGTATTGTGTATTACATAAGTCGTTTGTTACATCACATTTTATCATAGCAATATAAGAATACAATTATTATCGTTATATATAAGAGGTATACTGTCCACTTTGGAACAGTTAGATAACAATGTTTATAGTTAATTTAGATACATAAATGTAAACTTAAAATGTTTAAGAAACATTTATATAGTGTGAACGCGACATCATAATAAGATGGACAAATATTTTGAAAGCAAAAGAATATTGGTTACGGGGGGATGTTCAGGTAAGAAAAAAAATTTTTCAATTATCTAAATCAACTCTATATGTTGTCTTACTAGAAGGGAACAAGTTAATTCTGATTACAGATCTGAAACTACTATGTTGCTTATGTTTCACTGGGATACGAACCCCAAACCAACAGCGCATAGTCATGATCACTAGCAGGTAGGTACTACTGAAAGTTTCGGGAATCAAGGAAGTGACACAACATTACTATTTAAAATGTATTTATTGATTTTCGAAGTATTCTCCGCGAAATTTGACACATTTTTCCATACGATGGAACCAATCATTGAAGCAACCATTCCATTCAGAAGTTTGGGTCTCCAAAATGGCCGTTTTGTAGGCGTCCACAGCTTCTTCATGTGATGAAAATCTCTGTCCACGCAATTTATTCTTTATTTTAGGGAAATTATAGAAATCATTAGGGTTTAGGTCGGGGCTGTACGGCGGATGGTCTAATAATTCTATGTTTTCTTGCTCTAAAAACTCTTTTGTTGTGTGTGCGGTGTGAGAACTCGCATTGTCGTGATGGAGGATGATGCGGCGGTTGCAGTTCTCTTTACGGAGTTCAGAAACGACCTGTGGCAAACAAATGCTAGCATACCATTCTGCATTAACCGTTCTTTGTCCCTCAAGAGGAATAGTCGTAACATGACCGGTTTTGGAGACAAACGTGGCCACCATTTTTTTTGCAACACTCCGTGAACGAACAATTTTTGTTGACTTTAACTCATTTTCAAACACCCAAACTCGTGACTGGTTTTTTGTTTCGGGTTCGTACGCGTATATCCAGGATTCGTCACCTGATACGATGTTGTATACATCATTTGAGGATCCTGCGTGGAATCTTTCGAGAGTTCTGACGCACCAAGTAACGCGAGCCGCATTTTGCTCTTCACAGAGCGAATGCGGTATCCATCGGGAAAACAACTTTTTTACACCTAATTGTTCATGCAAGATTATTTGTATTTGACTCATGCCAATGTCCAAAGTTGCCTGAATTTCGCGGTATGTCACATGTCGATCTTTCTCAATCAGCTTACGCACAGCATCAACGCTTTCTGGGGTGACTGCAGTTTTTGGACAATCTTGACGGGGATCATCACTGAGCTTGACACGTCCATGTTGAAATTCAACAAACCAGCGATAAATTGTGGTTTTGGATGGGGCTTCATCACCAAATGCAGAAATCATTCGGTCAACACACTGTTTTTGTGTTAAACCACTTCGAAAGTCATAATAAATCATCGCTCTTGACTTTTCTCGAGTCAATTCCATTTTCTCAACGACAACGAAACAGTCGTTAGAAATTAACATAACGACAAAGATAACAATTGTTGGTAAACATAATTGTACTTTTCTAGATGTGGTAGAATTCTTTTTCTGTGATTGCAGTCTGTTAAGCATTGGACCAGTCTTAGGAAGTGACATCGCATCTTTAGATCAATAATGTTACTGCATCCCCTTAAAACAAACTTTAGTGCTTACACGTTAAACGTGACAAATACCTTACAGAATAAGATTTAAGTTTCATAAACCAATTTTAAGTAATTTTGTTAAGCACATGTGTTGATTTAAAAAGTGCAGACAACGTTATTTATTTCTATTAATTCTTGCTTTTTTGCTCTATTGATTATGTCGATGTTCAGAACCACAATAAAGATTTGTTAATTTTAAAGAAGAAATATAAATATATTTTGTTTAAATTATGTGCTTTACTTATAACCCTGGCTATTTACGAGGGCAAGTCTATGCACCCAATAATTGTAGACCGTTTTATTGAAGGACAGTTTTGTTTATTGTATTCGAAATTGCGAGAACAATGCTCATGTATCAATTACAAACTATATAGAAACACTACGCGGTATCAATGTTCATTTTTGTTCGCGATAATGCGTACGCGCTTACGGTCGGTCGCTCTGTCAGCGTCACAGAGTACTTTTTATATACTGAAAGTCAGCGTCGCACTGAACGCACGCATATACCGCCATAACGCGTCAGTCAACCGACCAAGGAACATACTACTCTCTAACGAGAGCAACCGATGTACGTCGGACCGACGAGTTCGACCGACAGTCCTCGTACGCGCGACGTAGGCGCACGCGCGTAGTACTTCATCAAGCCGTTAAGGTGGAAGCTCCAGGGTGGCCTACGAAATTCAAATTTTCATGCGTTTTTTGGAATTTGCAGGTCAGGGTTAGGTTGTATATTTAACAAAATATGATTCGCGACCGTAGCGATTATGTGTTTACAGAATTATTATCATTAAAATCACCAATACAACCCTGTAAGTTCATATTAGCCATAAAGTTCATATTTTTCTGGAAAAACTCATTCAAAGTGCGGGCCTCCCTGGAGCTTCCATCTTAATAGGTTTTCATTGATATAGCTACGCTCAACAGATGTCAGCGCTCACCGTCAGTCGAGTACTAAATCCAGCCTATGGTCTGACTTGGCTTTAATATTTATAATTCCAATTTCCAATGCTAGGGCAAATTGACATTTGACTAACAGATTTTATTTTCTTGCGTCGACGAAATAAATAGATATATTATTTCACTGAAGAGGCGATATAACACTAATAAAATCCTGCGGTGGTTGATGGGTGGATCGTCAACGTAGATGATAGAATTTCTGGGGCATTCTTACCTTTCTCTGCTGCCAGGCAGCTAAATAATATACAATAAACCTAGCAAGCTAACAGCATAACAAAGTGGCGAAGCAATCAGCTTTGTAGCGGTTTCTAACGGAAAAAAAATTCAAAATAGAAGGTTCAGATTCCTGAGTGATCAGTAATCGATTGCTGAAAACAGAATTTGAAAATTCGAAACCGTTCTCGAGATAATCGTAAGACAGACGGACAGACGGACGGACAGACGGACAGACGGACAGACGGACAGACGGACAGACGGACAGACATCGTGAAATCAATAAGTGACTTCGCAAGCTTCGCCACTTAATAATCTATGCAGGCAGATCAAGCATGAAGTACTCTTAGCTATGAAGTATTCTGTCAGAGTTTTCAGATGTTACAATACACTTTGGTCTTTTTTGAAAAAAGTTTGCAGATGATTGCAGATGTCCCCACCTTGCAATAGCCATTTATCTCATTTGCCACTTTAAACGTCATCGTCATTACAGCCCCTCATTACCCCAATGTTGAGTGTAGAACTATCCAAAAGACTGTCAAATAGCACGGCACTGAGCCCGCACCTTTGTCATTGTGGTCTCTTTATCCACTGGGGCAAATAGCATGGTACTGAGCCACGTGCATCCATCGGCTCCCTGCAGATTTTCCAATTACCACTTAACAATAGTGGCTGCCATTCGAGACTTTCTTTCACGTCGGTTATTAATTCTTCTAGTTATAATAGCCAGATATAATAACGGTATTACGTTGTGTTGCTAATATCTCGTGTGGGTAAATTTCGTTCTACTGCGTTGTAAGTACGTAACACTCTAACCAAACCTAGTCCGTAGTCCACTCTATAGTCCGATGACGGACTATAGGTCACAGTTTTGCTCCCCTTAGCAGCAGTTGTACATGATATTCATCACTTTTTGATGTGAAGGGCTATGCACTTGCAAGTGTTTTTCGAAGCCCTAACTGTCTGGGTGGCCTAAGTATTTCATGTAGGTACCAATTTCCAACTTTGACTTCATACCCAACTACGAGTATATAAATGCAAGAGTCGAGTGGCTTCCTGGTCCGTGGTAATTTGTGAAGCTACAGTGCTTCTGTCTCAATCTCAACTAATGGATTTCGGCAATAAAAACTTTTGGCCAACTTAAACGGTTCGAGAGTTCAAAAGTTCGAGTTTCAAAAGGACCTAGGTCCTTTCGAAACTCTCGAGCTGAAAGTAGGTCTTCAGTGCGACGTCTGCATAGCAAATAACGTTATATAAGCGTTATTAGTGTTATACGATATCGATTCAGAGATTACGTCGAACGCTTCTATTGGAAAATACCCAACATCGAATCACAGGAAAATGCATAATTTATATCACATTCTGGAACTTTGGTTGCTTCTATTACTTGATCATTATGTATGTAGGTACATGTCGGGGTTCGCTTGTTTCGCCATTAGCAATATTAAATTGTGGACTGTGTTCATCACAAGTTTCTTTGATGCTGTGTCGGAGCATTGAGAGTACTTGCTTCTTCCGCCTAGATTCAAGCGCCCTAGGCCGTCGCCTCTTGTCTATATGTACGAATCCGATCTGCTTCTCATACTTATGATCAATGTTTTACCAAGTGCAGCAAGGAATTATAATTCAAAGGATAGGCTTGAACTACAATTCCTTGCTTTATGATTAAATGAATGCTTTTTGCAGGAATTGGCAGAGGTGTTGTATTAGAACTATGGAGACTTGGCGCCAATGTGGTTGCGCTGTCTCATCAGGCCAAGAATCTTGAAAAACTGAGAAGCGAATATCCGTCGATAGAATTTGCTTGTGTCGATGTTCGCGACTGGGATAAAACTCGCAGAGTTGTCGATTCATTGGGAGTTTTTCACGGACTAGTTAATTGTGCGGGAGTAGGGCTTATGGAGCCATTTTTAGAATGTAAGCCGACTACTTTCGATGAGTAAGTAGTTGTTAATTTTATTTGGGTATACACACAGAGCCGTGGTAGGATCAGGGGCTAGGCGCTCGCTGTAAATTTTACAGTACGTGAGCAACCCGGATTCGTTTCCCGCCGGCACCAATGAAAGACGAATCAGTGAAATGCTGCCTACCCGCCTGCATCCCTTTTCGTTACCGTGGCAGGTGACAGCGTAGTGTCGCGTTAGATGTAAACATAGTGGTTACTGGCTTCATAACTTTTGGCGTCGGCCAAAAGCAGTGGTGCACAATTCTATAACACATAGACGTTTAGTTGGATGGTTTAACCGTGTAGTGGCGGTGTAAGAATATCCACTACCCCATATTCTCCCGAAGGTGTCGTAACAGGCGACAGAGGGAAAATGAAACAGGAGATTGGCAACAGAATCTTCCTGATACCAACACAAAATAATCATAAACAACTGCGGTTGCCAACCCGCTTGCCAAGCGTGGCAACTATTGCGAAATCCCCCCATGAGTTAACTTATGAAGGAGGCCTATGTACGGTACTGGACTTTTATATATTATAGTCTGTAAGGGTATGGATGGTTAACTTGGGCTATCAAATCACGACGGTCATGACGTGATGTGAAAGCATAACTCCTCCTAGTGAAAGTATTTGGAAAGCTATTAGTTAAAGATTTACACCCTAAAAAGTATTAAAAGCAGACAAGTGTTAAGTGATTATTTTTAAAAGTGCAAAAGATAGCTGTTATTATATAGTAAAATATAAAATTTTCTTTACTTTGCAGATCTATAACAATTAATACGAAAGCAATTCTCAACATAACACAAGTCGTGGCTAAAAAAATGATTAATAATGACATAAAAGGCTCTATCGTAAATATATCTTCACAGGCTTCTAAGGTAGGTGTTAGAACAAAATATTTGTTTATTCTTGCGTAAAGTACCTAGTTATAAAATTAATATGTATTAAGGCAAATTTAATATTAATTATAAAATAAAATTTTTGTTCGGTGTAGGGAAATCGTACCTAATTTGAATATATCATAATTTATTTAATCTGTATCCATACCCCTACTAATAATATACTGAAATAGGTATATTATTAGTAACATGAAAAACATAAAAAAACAACATGGCTATGATTTTTCTAAAATTATGTCGTTTTCCAACGCCGTAATATTTTCCCTAACTGCTACACCTAGATATGTCAAATTATCACTCCATGGGTTGCCTGGTAGAAAATGCTTAATAAATTACTTTGTTTATTTTATATAATTGTATCTTTAAATAAATAAATAAAATTACACAATTAGGTAGGTAAGCTACACGAGCAAAGTTTAGGTGGACAGCTGCAGCTAATTTGACTCGCCGTTTACTTAGTGGTTGGTTGGTTAGCTAGATGGCAAACCTCCTTTTTCTCATGAGGTAAAGCCTACGCATACCCATAGCTGTGAGGCATTCCATCTTAATCCTCAGAAGTGACTTAGTCAACTATATATTGGAAACAATAAGATTTTTTTGACACAGGTATCCTATAGACGCCTCTTACGACTAACATGCTACGAAATGATGGTGACGAATCTATTATTACCAGGTCTTTCCACACGGTTCTAATTCTAATGTTCTACTTTTATAAAATAATTTCCGAAATACTATTTAAATAACAACTTATTAATTGTATTAACCTTAATTTACAAACATTTTAGGCAGGATTAAAGGATCACGTTGCATATTGCGCTTCGAAAGGCGCCGTAGATGCAATGACTCGAGTGATGGCTGTAGAACTTGGACCATACGGTATACGTGCCAACACAGTGAACCCTACAGTCGTTTTGACCGATTTAGGTCGTGAGGTGTGGGCCGACCCCAATAAAGCGCAAGAGATGAAATCGAAAATTCCGCTTGGCAGGTATTGATCTATAGATATTTAATTATGTTTTTTTCAATTCTTATTTTTTTCTTTAACAGCCTGTGAAGTCCACAGATGGTGTACATATTTTCACCTAAAACGAAAACTGAGCGAAACGGAATTTAGTCATTACGCGGTAACGGAATAGTCGCCGGGGTCTAAACTAATAGTCACACCTCGGCTCAGTACCAGTATACCAATGTGCTCACTATCTTGTTGCTTTAGTGGTAGGAAACGCGATTGCAGATCATGAGGTCCCGGGTTCGAATCCTGGGTTGGAGTAATTTCAGTTATTGGGTTTTTCTGTCAATAAAATTCTCAGTATAGCAGCCCGAAGTTAAGATGTTGGCTCTCTCTCCGGTTGTGTCGGTTTACCGTGCCATCGAACTATGAGAGTGAGGGAAGAGAGACCACCTGTGCTTGCGCATATACTTGGCCACTATAATCCTGTCCTGAGCAGATGGCTAGGCCCCGTTGCGACTGGCCGCCGTGACCAAAATTCTGAGTCTGACAGGCAAGACATTATTATTATCATTATTATTATCTATGTGCTCAATAGTTATACGAGATCAAATAAATTTTAAATAATATTGTCTAATTTATCAACTACTTTTCAGGTTTTGTGAGGTACAAGAAGTTGTTGACGTAGTAATATTCCTGCTGAGTGACAAAGCAAGCATGATAAATGGAGTCCAAATGCCAATTGACGGAGGATTTCTTGCAACATAAATATAATTAATTGTATTACACAAAGTCCAAAAATAAAAACACTGCATGCAAATAGGGTGCTGCTTTTGAACTTTATATGCAGTTTTCATGTACTACAAAAAAATTGATTTTCGATTTAATGTAAAACAGTGAAAGTAAATAGATTGTTAATAAAAACACTGCATGCAAATAGGGTGCTGCTTTTGAACTTTATATGCAGTTTTCATGTACTACAAAAAAATTGATTTTTGATTTAATTTAAAACAGTGAAAGTAAATAGATTGTTCTATCTGAATCAGTTTAACAGAAAAACGAGTAGTCTAGAATAGCTATACAAGTCCTGAAATATATCATAAAATTCCAATATCTTTGTCATGTAATTTCATCGGGTCGACAATATTATCGAAGAGAATAGAACCTCATTGTCTTAAAAACTCCTAAGTGCTCTTAGTGTTTCTAAACGAGTCACATTGCCATTGCAATAGTATTGCCAGCAATGACTGCAATACAGTGATAACATTTTTAGTATTACAGCAAATAATAGCAATAAAGTCTTAGATGTTTAGGATTTAGTTGCAGTTTTGAGTATTGCGAAATGATCGTTGCATCTTCAGAAATACTGTAATATTGTCGAGCCGGCCCTACCTTCATTACTTAAAATATTTTAAAACTATTGATATTTAAAAAAAACTGCAGATCTGTGGGGGATTTCCCTTATAGTTATAGCGTCTATAATCGATATAATTGCGCCTCAACAAGCTTGTATTGAATATGCTGTGTTCCGTGATTTTTTCTAATAGGATTGGGTGACAAACGAGCAGATAGTCCACCTGATGGTAAGTGGTTGCTGTGGCTTATAGACATCTACATCAATCCTCGTTTGCGAATCAAAATGCAGATGCGTTGCCACCTGTAAGGACTAATATGGGATGCCTCTTTTCCAGTAAAAAGGGTTTCCGGTTCTCTACACTCACCATACGAAACACAGCAGTGTTAAGCTGCTATTCTACGCTGGTATTCTGTGAGAGCGTGGTCCTTCCCCGGTCGAGCAGACCCACTCGTGCTACAACTATATTACTAATATAACTGCAGCATGGCTCTACCACGTACATTTATCACGGGCAATTTAATGAAGCATAGTAAAATAATACCTTTATTTAAATCTGGTAGTACATTAGACCCCGCCAATTAATAGTGAAAATAGTAAGGTCAACTCTCGCAATAGTAAAATATTTTAAAACTATTGATGTTAAGAAAACTGCGGATTTGTGGGGGATTTCCGTTAAAGTTATTGCATCTATAATAGATACAATCGCGCCTCATTTAGCTATTATTTTTAACACTAGTATCGAATCTGGTGTGTTTCCTGATTTAATGAAGCATAGTAAAGTAATACCTTTATTTAAATCTGGTAGTACATTAGACCTTTATTTATATATAGATCTAATGTACTATATATATAGGTATTTTATACCTATTTCTGTACTACCAACAAATTTTTGAAAAAATATTCATGATCAAATGTTAAATTTCTTTATTATAAATAATTCACTTCATAAATATTAATTTGGTTTCACAAGAGGTCGCTCGACAACTGATGCCGGTGATGAGCTGATTAAATATATCTTTAATGCATGGGAGAATTCACAGGATGTTTTGAGTATATTCTGTGACCTATCCAATGCCTTCGATTGTGTTCACCATGAAACATTAATCAGGAAACTTCAGCACTGCGGTGTAAGAAGTGATACTCTTAAATTAATTAATTCATATTTAAGTAAGAGAACACAAAAAGTTGTCATTAATAGTATGAGCTCTTCCGGGTCGATGGTACAAATGGACGTGCCTCAAGGCTCAATTCTCGGCCCCTTTCTGTTTCTTATATACATTAATTACTTACCTTACATAGTAGGGGATAACCATGATATAGTTTTATTTGCTGATAACACTTCTTTAACAATCCTAAAATATGTACAGGAAAATTATGACGAACATTTCTTTTTGTACTTTCGTATGACAAAAGTGCAATTTGAAGAGATTCATAAAATTATTGAAAGTGATATAAAGAAAGAAAATACACATTTACGCAAGTATATTGGTTCTAGAGAAAGACTCGCAGTGTGTAAAATTAAAAACTATTTTCCAATAACATTTAAAGATGTTCAGTTTTTGTGTCTCCTGAAGAATTAGGACGCAATGAATTCCCCTTCTTAAATATATAAACGAGTATGCTTTAATGGCGCAGGGCAGGATTATGGTTCACGAATGTGTGCGCAAACACATATGCACTTTTTATTCCCTCACTCTCATAGTCCGATGGGACGGTACACAAATAAGAGATCACACTCAGTACCAATGGCTTTGTACGTTCTTTCTGAAGCACAGGGGTAAATACTCCGGGTTGCTACTGAAAATTTCTCGATAGTAAAGCCATCTGATTTTGGGCACGATCACACCTATTACTCAAAAGATAAAGAACTGTCCTTGGTTGAGTGCAGTTTTGTTTTTTATTTGTTTGCAGGTAGAGGCTTAATATAGATACTTACGTAATTTTCTTTATTTAGTAATATATATAGTAATTAAATACCTAATTTTAGGCAGGCATTGGATTATAGTTTACATTTAAAACATTTTTTTTTATATTAAAGGCAATAAGGTAACTCACGGTAGTACCAGTAATTGGTGATTGAGCTTGCTTATTTAGGGCAATCACTTATCTGTTGTATGGGAACCAATTGTTGACTTGATAAATTCGGAAGCAAATGAGTTTTGAATTACGTTATTTCGGCCATTTTGTTGCTTTTTACGTTATCAAACACAAGCGTATAGTTTACCCAACAATATTATAAGTACATTCGTACCGCCTTACTGAAAGGTGAGCTGTTCATTTCCCATTATAGCAACAAAACGCGTGCACGGTGCAAGTGTCTATTTGTTTATGACCATTTATGACGTGCTACGCGTAAGTTCTAAGCACAGAGTACATTATATATAGGGAAGTTCTAATGCTTCCTCTACACTACTCGCGAAGTAACTTCGACGAAGTGCTCGTCGAAGTCAATCGCAGTCCGAACAACGTGACCACACACTCGTGCTACTTCGCGAAGAGCTTAGTCGTCTTCAGTCTCCCGCACCGTTAACATGAATGACGTTCAAGAGGCAGCTGTTTTATGTACCTAATTGGCTGAACAGTATGACGTCAATGCGTTAACTAAATAAATAATTATGTAGAAAGTTACATATTTAATATTTATATATATAAAAAAAAATATTTATAACTGGCGTACGCCGAGTAGTGTAGTGAGACGCTTCGTGTAACTTCGGGGTACTTCGTGAAGTCCTTTGACTCTGGCGCAAAAAACCGACAGCGATCGGAAGTCGCCCGAGGCGAAGCGAGGTTGGACGAAGTGAATCGAAGTAACTCTACACTATTCGCCTCGTCCTACTTCGATCTACTTCGCGAGTAGTGTAGAGGAGGCATAAGAACACACTGGTCCAGTATATAAAAAGTACTCTGTGCACTGGTCGTACGCGTGGAATTACGTACGAAAATCCCCTCCACCGTCCCACGCCGATCTAGACATCTCACATCGACGTTGCGTCGGCCGCGTGTGATTGCGTTGCATACGATAATGGTAGGGACAGACTAGTTTCTCTATCTAGTCTGTGGGACAGACTAGTCCCACGTACGCAACGTATGCAACGCATTATGACATCTGAACACTTGATTTTGTATGAAAAACTACACAATATAAACACACTTATCGTATGCAACGCAATCACACGCGTACGATGCAACATCGATTTGCAATGTATAGATCGGCGTGGCAAGGTGGAGGGGATGTTCATACGCAATCCCATTAATGTTGCCAATTTAGTGGATTTTACACTAAAACAGGTGGTTTCGACCCTCCTTTTAGTGGAGAAACATTGCTTTTAGTGGTGCTATATTCCTCCAGTTGGTGGTTTTTTCTAGTGGGTCAGTAGAATTAATTTTTAATTTATGGAGCATTTGCCTGTTAAGCCACATACATTTCGTAGTATATATCTACGCCATTTCAGAATTTACTTTTACTGTGTAGGCAAAAATGATTCATCACACATGACGTGCGTCAGACGATCCATCCCAGTTAAAATAAAATTTGAGTTATTAGCGTCTTTTGTGGTTACTTTACTCTGTAATAAAAAAACAGGCAGAGGAATATAATGAAATTAAATTATTCAACTGTCATGATGAGAGTACGTTGCAGTATGAAGTTGGCAGGAAAATGCTGCAACGAAATGGAAATTCCGATAAGCGTTGTAAAACAAATTATACCAAAAACTCATATCAATCTGAAAACGAAGTTGATGGTGTCGGCAAAAATGATTCATCTGAAGAAGATAATTTAATTTAAAATAGCAGTTGATTAAGTAATAAATAGATGTTGACTTGTTGGTTTATCAATTATACCTATATAGAGTTATTGTTTATTTACATAGAAATGTCATATTTTGTTACATAGGATGTAATAATAAAATTAAACAATTACTAATATGTATACCTATTTTTTTCTTTTTTAATAAACAAAAAATATTTAGTAGATAATTTAGGGATTACGATTGTAGGGTTGCTTTTTGTTAGAGGTTTTCTGGTGTTTTTAGAAGTTGAATCTGGTGGAGAGCTAGTTTACATGTTGGCAATACTGCGTACGTTGCATACGTAGGTCAAGTGTGTGCACTAACGTAGGAGCGTTGCATCACATACGTCGCGTACGTGGGACTAGTCTGTCGCTACCATAAGTGTGTTTCTAATGCATAGTTTTTCATACAAAATCAAGAGTCCAGACGTCATAATGCGTTGCATACGTTGCGTACGTGGGACCAGTCTGTCTCTATCTCTACTATTAATGTGTTTCTAAAGCATCGTCTTTTAGTCCAGACGTCATAATACGTTGTATACGTTGCGTACGTGGGACCAGTCTGTCTCTACCTTTAATGTGTTTCTAATGCATAGTTTTTCATACAAAATCAAAAGTGCGGGGGTCATGTGTTGCATAAGTTGTTTATGTGTGAAAAGTATTTGGAGGGTAAGCCACTAAAAGGGCCACTAGCAAATTTATTTAATTAGCTTAATATGCGGGTTTGACCAGGAAAAAATCCCAGTCCATGCGGGAGGTGTGGCCCACGAGGTGGGGCCTTTAAATTACTTCCTACGATAGCTCAGGCTCCCAGGTAGAGGGTGGTTCGAGTTAAATAGATAAATTCGAAGGACCAGCGGGTAATTGCATGTTCATAAGACCAAACAAGCTCACCTGCGATCTTCGGATGCGAGGCGGCGCGGCGAAATTCTTACTTCAGCTGCGATGCGGTTATAGTTCTTGCGGTAGCACACAGTCTTGCTGGCGACAGGTTTGCCACACGTGATGGCGTGTTTCTTGCGAGCGGTAAGGCGACGAACGCTTTACTATGCGGTGCGTTGCGCGACAAAATGGCGCGCGCGCTTGAGCCGACATTTCGGACGCGACTCTCTGCGGCGATAAACGGAATGCGACTGTCCGAGCCGACAATTCGGACGCAATTGTGTCGAGTGAGTTTGCCCACAAAGTCATCAACATGCGTATCCCAAGGTGAAACAGATTATTTAAGATATATTATATAAGATATATTATATAATAGCAGGAAGCGACCTCTGGCGCATCCATTTCCCCCGGCCTTGAAAGGTTCCACTTTCAACACAAGTGAAAATAGCGAAAAATTGCGGTAGAGAATAAAGCCCAAGCGGTAAATGAAGTTTAGTGCGGGACTAGAATCTCTATGTAGATAAATAGTCTTGTCGACTATAATAAGTAAAGTAATATTTTACAAACAAAAACTTATTGTGAGTGGACGAGATGCTTTCAAAAGAAATACAAAGAAAACTTGACAAAGTCTTTAAGCATTGCGTTGCGTTGTTCCTGTTTAAGTTTTTGTTAAGTATAATTAACTTAAGAGTATAATATGCGGTAATATTAAGCGTGCGGTTAGTATTATATAAATACCTAAATAACCTAGCGTATTCTAAGTATTAACAAAAAATAACGTGGGAGAGAGAGAGAAAAAATTAATAAATCTTACTATTAATTAAGGCTATTGCGTAGGTAGCGGACACAGCTTTTCAACTGGCCGTTGAAATATTTATTCCATGAGGAAAAGCGGTTAGCGAAACTATAAATAAAATTATAGCAGTAGTGCTGCCTTGTGCGGGTTCATTTGAGTGGCCTACATTATCTTTAAGAGTGGTAAGAAAATCGAGTGGTTTAGATTCAGGAAGTTCTTTAGGATCCCGAGAGACAAGGGGCGTGACAGGCCAATCACTACGTGGTAACTGTAGCCAATGCGGTCCCTGTAACCATAGCGAATGGTGTACTAACTGTTTATTTTTTTTTTTATTTCTTTGCGCCCAGAAGCAATTGGAAAGGGCTACCTCAATACGGCGAGGAAGTGGAGAATGCTTTACGCATACCACGACAGCCGGTCTGTCCTGGTTATGTGGGACTCACTGTGACTACCTACTGGGGAACCTAAGTGATACCCACTAAACTCCACTTTGGGGACTGACAATTGGCCGATTAAGCCGCTTTGTCGGATCGGAAGCGACCCTCTTTTGGGAGAAAAGGGCGCAGGCGGCTACGAGCCGCTGAGGGAGAGCCTACTAAGGCAAATTAATTATGAAAATTTATTATGAGTTGGCCTGAGCCGCCAGGAGGCAGTTCAGGTCGTTTGAAAGTTTATTAGGCGGGTCCGAGAGAGAATTTCTCAGCCTGCGGACTCGATAGCGAGAGGGGGGGGGGGGCTGCATAAGTAGCTGTCTCACGAATAAGATGATTGGAGTGCGACTCTGAGGCTTTGAAGAAGTTCTCAGAGAGTTTTTTAAGAAATTGTTGAATTGTAGGGAGCTCTAGGTCCCGATGAAGGTCGGCATTACGGACGTACCAAGGTGCGTTCGCAGCTCGACGACAGAAAAGGTTTTGAACTATTTGGAGTTCATTAATAATTTTAGGGTCAGCGTGGGCCAAAATGGGGCCCGCGTAGGACATGACTGGTCGTATACAGACCTTATAAAGGGTACGCTTGTTTCTGAGGGACATTTTACTGTGACGGCCCAACATACTGTTGAGCCTACTCAGGTAAAAACGTGCGTGACGGGATACTCTTTTGACATGGGGCCTGAAAGTGAGCCTTGTGTCTAGAGTGACACCTAAATATTTGGCAGACGTATGCCAGGGGACAGGGGTCCCTAGCATACGTATTGGTGGAGTGTTTTTGAGACGGCGTCGTTTATAATCGAAGTGAACGGCGGAGCTCTCCTCTGGGTTCACATCGATACGCCATTTTTTGAACCAAGCTCCTAGGTCATCAACTGACTTTTGGACCTTGTTCCGTATGAAAGGTAGCGAGATACCTTTACAGTAGAGAGCAGTGTCGTCTGCGAAGAGGGAGAGCTGAACACCTTTCGACAGGATGGGAATGTCGTTGGTGAACAGGATGTACAGCAAAGGAGCAAGTACTGAGCCCTGAGGGACACCACCTTTAATAGGGCGCTGTGAAGATAGCGTGCCTTCGTGTCTAAAACAAAAGGTACGATGTTTTAGATAAGAGGCCACGAGACGCAGTAGACGATCGGGGAGACCTATTTTGTATAACTTGTAGATAAGGCATGTATGCCAGACTCTATCAAAGGCTTTAGCTATGTCGAAAAAGACCGCGATGGTTTTATGACGACGAGGATAAAAACCGCTGAGGATATATTCCACAATACGGTGAACTTGTTGGGGACATGAGTGTTTCGCTCGGAAACCGAATTGATGGGGAATGATAAGAGGGTCACCGTCTGTGGGAAACAGATGGCACCTCATGCGAGTTTGGATGACTCTTTCGAAGAGCTTGCGCATGGCCTTGAGGAGGCTAATGGGGCGATAACTGGAGGGGAGGTTGAGAGGCTTCCCTGGCTTGGGAATACCAATCACAGTTGCATCTTTCCACGTAGTGGGAAAGTAACTAAGGTTGAAGCAGGCGTTGAAGATAATAGATAAAAGGGTTAACACCTGCTCAGGAAAGTGTTTTAAGGCTTGGTTGAAGATGCCATCCGCGCCCGGAGCCTTTTTGGGCTTAAGTCCTTTGATGAGGGATGAAATCTCATCATTGGACACAGAGATAGGTTCAGGGGCTGTAGGGGGTGAGTTCCGGCGGCGGACCTCATCCTCCACTGCCTGGACGTATGAGGGGTCAACGGGTTGAGAGCTAGGAGAGCATTGTGCGGCAATGCTGTCTGCAAAGCACTCAGTCTTTTCCTAGTCCTCGAAGGCAACCGTACCGTCGGGACGGGAGAGAGGGGGAGAGTGGGTGATAGCGTCTATGCGGAGGGCTCTAGCCATCTGATACTACGCTGTATGAGATGGAGAGATATTCTCCATGAGTTTACTCTTTTCGAGGTCTAGAAATTCAGAAAGGCGGAAACGGAGTTCTCGTTGAAGACGATTGACCGTGCGCCTATATTTGGGATATTTTGCTGCTCTCCGGAAAGCAGTTTTCTTGTCTTTTAACAGGTTGCTAATATGTAGGGGAAGCCCACTATTGTTAGCAACCGGGACGACCCTTTCGTTCTCCTTAAGGGAGGATTTAATAAGTAAATCGACCGCGGTGTCGATTTTTTCGGGACTGTCTAAGTCCGACGATAGGGAGATGGTAGAGTCCTGTGAGTCCAGAGCTTTAGTTAGGGACTCCTTGAATCCCTTCCAATTAGTGAAGGTTTTCGTGTGCGTTGGGGGAGGTGGCTGATGGCCAAGAATGAGGGAGACCGGTCGGTGATCGGATCCTAGATCGTCTAGTGTCTCGATTGCCCTGAGGTTGAGAGAAACTCCTTTGGGTAACGCAAAATCTAGTACATCGGGGGCGTGGTCGGTGTTATCGGGAAAGTGAGTAACACCGAGGGGACTGTGGACGGTAATATCAAGAGACTGCGTGATATCGAGCAGTATCTTGCCACTAGGGGAAGTAGTACGGCATGTCCATTCAGTATGCTTGGAGTTAAAATCTCCAAACATAATGACTGAATTGCCTAAAGATAAAATAGCCTCAAAATGTTTTTTGAGGGGATGGATTCCTGAAGGAATGTAACAGGAGGCTATGAGAATGGACTGATGTCCAGTCATAGCTAGCCTGCATACCGTGGCTTCCATGTTGGTAAGCTGCGGAGTAGAAATGGGCGAGCAGTGAAGTGTCTTCTTGTAATAGATGGCCGTACCGCCGCCTCGGCGGTCGGGTCTGTCATTACGAAGAAGAGAAAAGTTTTTAATGGGAAGGCCTTTAGTGTCCTTAGTTTTGAGATTAGTTTCCTGTAGGAGGAGGAAATCGGCTTCACGATTTCGAAGAAAGAGCTTAAGCTCTGGGAGGTTGTTTCGCAAACCGCGAATATTAAAGGATACAAGCGATAAACCCTTAGGTTTGATACGACCGTGAGACTTTGGTAGAGCAAACTGCTCTGTCATTGTGAACTTAAGTTAATTAAGTTAACTTAACTTACAACGAGCACAAAAGATTATGATGCTCTGCAAGAGCGAGGAGACGGTCCTGAGGGGACCTCGCAGCGCGCAATTTGCGTGCTAACACAGCGATTTCCCCAACGTCGATGTTCCTAATAGCGGAATACACCGTTTTTAGGTCATCAGCCATTAAGAGCCGGGAATGAGCGGTCATTGACCAGCGGTGGAGCTTGCCTACTGGGGCGAGGATGAGGTGCGCAAGGGCAGCCTCTGTAGTTTGCCGGGTGGCCTGTTTGTTTACACAGGACGCACGCGGGTGGGGATTCGGCGTCTTTGGGCCAAGGACACTCTTTAGTGTTGTGGGGTTCAAGGCACTTAACGCACCTGGGTGGGGCGGAGCAGTTGGCCGCTGCATGACCCTATAGATGGCAGCGGTGGCACTGCGCCGGGAACCCGCGCCTATGTGGGGGCTCAACCCTCACTGTCTACAGGCCACACACTGTGAGTACCTGCCGGAAGATGGCTTTTGCCTCCGGCACGTTGGTTAAAATTACTAGGGCAAGAGAGAATCTCTTGCCCGTTCTACTGTGCATTTTTTGCACGGCTTCTACGGGGAAACCTTGGGACTTAAGGTCCTCAAGGATTTCCTCGTTGGAAAATTCAAAGGGGACGCCGCGGATGACGGCCCTGACTTTACGCTTTTCCGGAAGAGCGTACGTATGATAAGAAACTCGTTCGGCTGTGAATAGCCTGGTGAGTTGACGGAAGTCATCGATAGAATTGGGGATGATTTTAATAGTCTCCCCGAAGTTGATGACGTGGTCATATTTTATGCCTGCGTCGTAGCAGGTTTTCGACAATTTGGTGAATCTTGCCTTGTCTCTTAGGAAGACAGGGGGCGGGACTTACTTCTTGGCAAGGACTGGAGCACAGCGGGAAGCTGGCTTTGTCACAGTTTGGTGGGGCGATGTCCAACGACATTAGGGGAGCCTTAGCAGCAGCGGGGGCTGCGGGGGCAGAGACGGCAGCGGGAGCTGCGGGGTTTGAGGCAGCAGCGGGGGCTGCGGAGGTTGTAGGAGCGGCAGGGGCCGCTGAGACAGGGAGGGTGCGGTTTTTCGCGGCGCGTTTACCGCTGCGCTTGGAGTTCACCGTGGTGAATGAAGAATCCCCGGTTCCGTCGGAGTCACAGGACTCCGATGCACCGGTGCCTGAATTGGTGGCGGGCCTCTTCCGGGAGACCGATGCAGAGGACTCGGAGCATGCGTACTCCATCTCTAAGGGGGCAAAAGAGTTCTTAGTCTCTAGGTATGCCGCGATTACGAGCGGCGGTTGGACTGCCTGAGGGGCAGGGGGAGTAACATGGGTGGCGATAGCGGCGAGGGCCGTCTCATCAAGGTTTAGGCCCAGGCCAAGAGTTTGGTTTAGGGCGGTGACTAGGGACTTAATTTGACTAACTGTGGACATGTTGGGGGTAGTAATTCTACGAACAGTAAGGATTGGGACGGGTCCCTGTTTTCAGAAGAACAGAGACTTGAACACGAGACGTAGTACGAGACAATATACACGTATAACAATACAAGAAAAACAAAGAATAACAAGAGAAATAACAAAAATCAACAATAAAAAATAACAATAAAATAACAATTAAAACAATAATAAGCAGAGGTCAGCTGTTAGCGAAAATGACTCACCAAAGCGTCGACGCTGTACAGCGCGAGCAGGACAGCGGAGGCGCGAGAACGAGATAGCACTACCGTACGGGGACGAGAGCGCGGACTACCTGTACATAACCGCTCGGGAGCGGTGCCACAGGCGGAATCTACACTAACTGTTTAGAAGTCTCGGAGCTCCCAATGTGAAATAAATGTTCAGCTGCTGAGTTTTCATGAATGCTTGCGATCCTATTGGCAACATAAGTGTGCCAACGGTGCGGCGAAGAGAGAATCCAACTTAAAGTCACAGTTGAATCTAAGAAGGCTACGATAGACTCTATAGGATATCTCAGCTTATAAGTTTCAAAGATAAGTCTTATAAGTTTCGATAAAAGTAGAGCTGCGATTAATTCTAGTCGCGCCAGCGAGATGACCTTTAGAGGTGCGACCTTAGACTTTGCGCATACTATTCTCACCTCACAGTCACCGTTAGGCAAAATTACTCGGAGGTATACGACAACACCAAAGGCTCGCTCACTAATATCAGCGAATCCGATAATGGAAACATGACAATCTGAGGTAACACCCAAATGTCGCGGAAAGTGTAGAGTTGCGATCAATGGCAACTGTGACTTAAATTGTTCCCATGAGCGAATGATGCGTTTAGGAGGGAGCTCATCCCAATCAACCTTAGCGAGCCACAGATCCTTTGTTAGCTTAGCGAATAGTATTATAGGAGCAACTAAACCTAACACGTCAAATAAGCGTGCGATGGACGAGAGAATATTGTCTTCGTACAAGAGTGATTGTCAGGGTTGACATAAAATGAAAAATAGTCTCCAGATGGAAACCAGCGAAGGCCCAGAATTTTAAACGTCGAGTCTTCGCTATCCATTTCTACACATTGCGATAGGCGCAAGCACTCGGGAATAGCTTGTAAGACTGTAGAACTGTTACTAGCCCATTTAGTAAGTTCAAAATCCCCAACGTGAAAGAGCTGGATGCGTTGAGCAACGGCATCGACTGCTTCCTCTGTCGATGTGAGGGAAGTTACTATATCATCAACGTAAATGTCTCGACTCAGAATTACATTCGCTAAGGGAAATCTGTATCCTTCATCTATACATAATTGCTGGACGGTGCAAATTTCCAAAATGGGCTACTTTTAAGACCAAAGGCCACGGCGGTTAAGTTGAAATACTTGTATAGGTTCCTGCGGAGTAAACCTATACAAAATGCGTTGAAGAAGGTCCTCTTCGCGAATTTCTATACGCAGATACATTTGGCGTACATCTGCTGTCATTACGATAGAGAATAGGCGCAAATTCAATAGAATATTAAAAAGATCAGCTTGAAGAGCCGGACCTGAATACAAAATATCATTAAGCGAAGGTCCGTCACCACCCGTCTTAGCACTAGCGTCAAAAACGACACGTAGTTTGGTCGTCGCTTTATCCTCGCGTATGACAGGATGGTGAGAAATATAATACGCGAATTCATTTGAGTCAGTGTTACTGACCGGCGATATATAATTATTCTCAAGATAGTCCTTGATGACGTTATCATATAACCTCTTAATATTTGGGTCAGATGCGAATTTGCGTTCGAGACTTAATAAACGGCGTCTTGCGATATGAAATGAGTCTGCAAGAGTGGAGGCCTCAATTTTGCGAGGCAAAGCCACTTGGTATCTGTCTAATACGTTTCTGCTAACTGTAGAAGCATAAAACTACTCACAGTACTGATCGCTGACACTATTGATAGGGCGACTTCTACTTCTTCCATCTCCTAAAATTTGCAAAGATCCAGACATTCGTTGGAAGAAGTGGTACAAAAGGACCAGGAGGTAGAGTCCTGTTCATCAACTGGTGCCTCTCCTAAAACAATATATCCTAGAACCGTGTCTATCGCTTCAGGATTTCCTGGCCGCGAGAAAATTTTGTCTGGTAATAAAATGCGCGCGAATAAATTAACGCTTAAAAGTATGTCAATATCACCTGGAAGAGCCCAGCCCAGCCTCGTCGACGAGCGAAAGATTATTTAAGTGATGCATTTTTGTGACATCTATTTGCGTAAGCCAAAGTTAACCAGTTATCTGGTCCAACACTAAGGCTTCTATTTTGTACTTAGGCTGCGGTCTAAGCCTTGAACAAAAACCCTTAACTGTACAGGTAGAATTAGTACTTATGCGTAGTCCTAACTTGCGACAACAGCGTGCGGTTACATAATGTTTTTGTGAACCCGGGTCAATAAGACATCGCACTATCACGTCTTTTCCTCCGCGGCCTGCTACCAACACTCTAGCAGTAGGCAAGAGTTCGATCTTCAAAGAAGCCTTTAATGGTTTTGAGGAGAGCGTGCATAGCGACACACGTTCCTCTGAACGATCCGAGATGTGAGCTGGACGATCCGTCGGATGATCTTCACCAGAAGACTTGAAAGGCGTAACCCTAGGTTTATGCAGCGAATTAATAAATTCATTGTTAGGTTTGTGATTAGTAACCTGCTTAAAATAAAGCAAGGTATAATGTCGCTGTTCGCAAGTACGACAAGTTGACTTAGAATTGCAATTTTAAGTAACATGTTGTCTACTAAGACAATTACCACAAATACTATTCGATTTTATATAATTAAATCTTTCCGTCAGAGGCATGTTGAAAAACTCGTGACAGTTATAAAGATGCGTATGTGCATTGTGACATAATGAACAGTTGGAAGCGGTTGCAATATACTCGTATGCTCGCGGTGCGCGGGTTCGAGGCGGTACTCGTGACGAAATATTAGAAGCGGTGACAAGGTTGTCAGACCTATGCGAGGTGCGATGTAAATTTTTTATTTACTCTTGGATAAATTGAATACAATTATCATAATTCGGAATTTTATTTGTATCGCGAATAGACATTTCATAATTTTTTGCGGTGTCCGAATCCAATAATTTGAGGCCAATATGGACAAAAAGCGTCTTTGCCAGAGATCTGTCTACCAGAAAAAGTCAACTGTCAAAGCTGAATACAGTGTGGCAGCATCGTTTCCGGGACACCTGAGATTTTGAGTAAGATTGAGAGGTTCTAGCGGTAGTTCTAGTGGTTAGCCGGTTTCCAGAAAGGCTTTAGTAACATAGATCACATACACACCGTTCGGCAAATTGTACAGAAGACGAGTGTGTGGACTATGAGATAGTCTTTAATTCCGTCGAAATTTGGGCGGTGCTGCAGTCTCTTCAGCGGCGTCAGGTTGACTAGCGGTATATCGAAATGCTGAAGTGTTTGTACAGTAGGATTACGATGGCTATCCGAGTACAGAATCAGAGTACGAAACCTATCCACTGCAGAGAGGTGTAACGTTATATCTCCGAAACTCTTCATCGCTGCATTGGAAGACGTTTTCAAGCTACTGGACTGGAAAGGATGCAGTACTAACATCAATGGCGAGTACATCACTCACCTTCGATTTACCGACGATAAAATCCTTATGGTAGAATCGCTGGAGGACCTAAGCACTATGCTCAATAACCTCAATAGTGTCTCCCAACGGATAGGTCTTAAGATGAACATGGACAAAACAAAAATCATGTTTAATGTCCATGTCACACCTATGCCGGTTGATATTGGGAGCACTAAGCTCGAATCTGTTGCCGAGTATGTTTACCTGGGACAAATAGTCCGACTAGAAAGTCCAACTTCGACCGAGAGGTCAATCGACGGATTCAACTCGGCTGGGCAGCGTTCGGGAAACTACGACACATCTTCTCGTTAGACATACCTCAAAACCTGAAAACGAAATTGTACAACCAATGCGTGTTGCCAGTGATGTCTTACGGATCTGAGACGTGGTCCTTCACTACTGGCCGTATGAGGAAGCTCAAGGTCGCTTAGCGAGCTATGGAGAGGGCTATGCTCGGGGTTTCTCTGCGTGATGAACTTAGAAATGAAGATATCCGCAGTAGAACCAGAGTGACCGACATAGCCCAACGGATTAGTAAGCCTAAATGGCAGTAGGCCGGCCATATAGCTCGAAGAACCGAAAACAGATGGGGAGGGAAGGTTCTCGAGTGGCAGCCTTGTACCGGTAGGCGAAGTGTAAGGCGACCCGTCACTAGATGGAGTGACGACCTGGTAAGACATGCAGGTGGCTCAAGACTGTGCTTTGTAGCATTCCTTGGGGGAGGCCTATGTTCAGCAGTGGACTTATGAAAGGCTGTAATAAAATCAGCTAAGTCTTCGGTCTTAAGACCTTTAAGACCAGCTATAAGCGCAGCGTATTTATCTATGACATGTTCTAAATTTGCGGAGCCTGAAGAAGTAGGCCTCTTTCCAGAATAATAACTGGTTTAAATAGCTTACAGTTAAAGCGCGTTTATCGTGATATTTTTAGATAAGAGCATCCCATACCGACTTGTAATTCTCGGCAGTTGGCACAAACCCAGCTGCAATGTACTTAGCTTATCCAGTTAAACTATTTAATAAATAATGAATGCGTTCCAAATCAGTAAGCGATAGATTATCGTGAATCGCTCTTTTAAATGTTTCATAAAAAAATGGAAACTTGAATATTCCCATCAAATGGACGCGGCACCTTAATAGGGTTTATACAGTTTATGCGGTTAGGATCAGAATTACTGGAGGAAGCCTTCTTCAATGTAATTAAAGTATCCTTAATTATACAGTATAAATCGTCAAATGCGGTGATGGATTCGTAATTCACTTCATAATCTTCATCGAGTTCTAAATTTAATAAGTTAATATCGTCCACTAACGTATGATAGTTATTTCTAAGCTCGTTTATAATTCGCGCTCGAGCTAAAAAAGTATTGCGAACCGTGGATTTATCTATATTTGCGATTATAGTTCGGCCGTTCAGAGAATGCGTTCCTGACACGTCGCGATTGAACTGACGACGTAACTTTGTAATGG
Organism: Parnassius glacialis; assembly: GCA_033319125.1. Taxonomy (NCBI): domain Eukaryota; kingdom Metazoa; phylum Arthropoda; class Insecta; order Lepidoptera; family Papilionidae; genus Parnassius; species Parnassius glacialis. The sequence continues at coordinate 34,829,668 of JAVANC010000005.1, read as the reverse complement.
CGTTGCAGTTGCGATAAAAATATTTTTGCTGGTTGTTTACCGTTTTAACAATTGATGAGCATTGAAACAACATTATTATATCAATAATCAATGAATGTTATAATTTTGTGCCAACCTGAGTGTCAAATAACTTGGTAAACAATATTTTTCTAAATCTATACTGCGCTATTACAAGGTTATGTCAGCGCTTTATATTTGTAGTGCTGTGCTAACAATAACAGGGAATAACAGTATCGTAATCTGTTCGTATACAGTTATACTTTATAAAATAAAACGTTTTGTTTTTCTTTTTAAGAATTTGAAAATAATGGACTATAAGATAACTTTTATTAAATATAAAAATAAAACTACGACCAAACCGAACGCGCGAAAGAATGTAGCATTTTTATATTTAGGTTGAAAATGGTAACCCCAAATGGCGTTATGGGCCGCCATTTTGTGACGCTAAAACAGTCGTCTGTTGTCGTTTCGTGCGCATAGACCACGTTTTTCAAGTGTTTTCGATCTGTTTTTATTTGATTACCCGGCTTTCGTTTAATGGACTGTTTCTGCTTTTCAAACTGACATCGGCGCTAAATCGTTCTTCGATTGTGTTTTGTATTGCGTTCTTTTTACTTTTGGGGCATAATAATGCCTAAACGTGGACAAACATTGAAAAGTTAAGCACGTGAGTTAATCATCAAGCTGCAAGATTACTTTGAGCAGGAGCGGCAAAATGGCAGACCTCTGTTACCTGTCGAACAAGTACAAGAACGCGTCTCTCAGGCGCTTGGAGTTAGCAAACGAACGATAACAAATATTAATAAAGAAAAGTTCGGCTCTACTGGCACGGAAGATAATATTTTACGTACTCCGAAGAAGAAACGTAGAACTAAACCCGTGACAGATATTGACACCTTTGACGCCGATGCAATCAGAAATCATATATATGGTTACTATTCCAGAAATGAATATCTCAACAGGAAGAAGCTTTTGGCATCGTTAAGAAAAGCTGGACTGTTTAGCGGGGGTAAAACTGCTTTAACCAAAATCTTAATAGATATTGGTTTTTCGTATAAAAAAACAGACAAAAGAAAAATTTTATTAGAACTATAATGGATGAACAGTGGACTGTATATTTATTTCTGACTGATTACTTAACGACTGATCTGAGGTTAGCTATACTAGGGGACTGCTTGAAGAAAAGATGGTACTTTTTAATATACTGTATTAACTATTTACAATGATTCGGCACTGACTAACTATATCTAACACTATGTACAGAGGGAGGTCTCGAATTGGAGTCTTGAGTCTTCTTCAGGTTTCTTCTTAAGTGCCGCTCCGAAGTGAAATGAACAGCTCACAGACCGAGACGCCCTTCTTATATCTCGCAAGAAGGTGCCTCAGTCTGTGAGTAGTGCCGTGCGACGACAAATGAAGCCACACGCGCGCTGATTGGACGCCGACATCACTGGGTCGGCGCCGGTGTGCGGGGTGCGCGGGGGGTAGCGGGGTACGAAGGGGCGACGGGGCGGCGGGTCTCTAGCTGTCCTCAACATCCTCCCCCCGGCGTAGCTCGCGAGCCTCATCTTCTTTCGGGAGGACGGCGATCTTCCTGACCGGCCGCCGCAGCAATCCGCCCCTGGTCCGCACCTCCACGTTGCGCACCACGCCGTCTGGTCCGGGAAAGGTCCGCGTTATAATTCCACGCGGCCACACGTTCCTTGGCAGGCTACCGTCTGCCACCACGACGAGGTCCCCCTCTTGTAGCTGTCGCTGCTGCACATCCCGTGAGTCCCCGCGCGCAACCAGCGTCGGCAGGTACTCCTTCATCCAGCGCTTCCAGTACTCGTCGGCAAGTCCTTGCGCCGCTCTCCACGCCCGACGATCACTAGGCGTGCACGGCGCGGTTACTGGAAGGCTCGATGGTCCCAGCAGCAGGAAGTGGTTGGGTGTCAGCGCCTCTTCCTCGTCGATGTCGACCGGTACGTGTGTCAACGGTCGAGAGTTCACTGTGTTCTCGGCTTCGGTGAGGAGCGTCACCAACGTCTCCTCCCGCGGGCTCTTCTGGTGTAGAGTGGCTTCGAGCGCGGTCTTCACTGAGCGCACGAGACGCTCCCATGCGCCTCCCTGGTTCGGCGCGCCCGGCGCGATGAACTTCCAGTCTGTCCGCCGAATCAACGCGTAGTCCTTCAGCAGGGGTGCCCACTCCTCCATTGCCCGTCGTAGTTCGGTGTCCGCCCCATGGAAATTCGTTCCGTTGTCAGAGTAGATGACCCGTGGCCACCCACGCCTAGCCGCCATGCGCCGCAATGCCGATATCGCCGAGTCCGTCGTTAGGGAATAAACTATCTCGAGATGTACCGCGCGCGTCGTTAAACAAGTGAATAACGCTATCCACCGCTTTTCATGCCTACGTCCTATTGTTACCGTTATAGGCCCGAAATAGTCGATTCCGGTGTAGGTGAATGGTCGCGCGAATGCCCCTAACCGTTCAGGTGGTAGATCTCCGATAACCGCTGGCCGTGGTGTCGCCTTGCGTACTCTGCACTGCAGACATCTCCGCTCCACTTCTCTTACGGTCGGTCGTAGTCGAAGTATGTGATATCTCGTGCGTAGGTCGTTCACTACCCGTTCCCTGTTGGCGTGGCTTGCTTCCTTATGCGCCTTCTCCACAAGCAGCTTTACAAACTGGTGGCGTCCGTTCAGGATGGTGGGCCTCTTCATTTGACTGTCCACATCGGCTGCGTCAATCCGTCCTCTAGCTCGCAGTATGCCATCTTCGAATATGGGGTCGAGCTTCCTCAACGCGCTGCCGGTTGCCAAGTTCTTTCCTTTCTGCAGTCGACTGATGTCTTCAGCAAAACTGTCTTGTTGACTTCGCTCTATCCACATCCGTTCTGCTTTCTGGATGTGGTCCAATGTTAGTCCGTGCGCCTTTCCTCTCATGGCATCGACGAACTGTAATATGCGAGCGGTGGCCCTGACCAATCTCTCGTAAGAAGAGAACCTCTTGATGTCTGGCAGGTGTGGAGCGTCCCTGGTGTCGCTCTAGTGCGCCACGACTTCCTCCAGCTCGTCATCTTCATTCCCTGCCTTCTCTTCCCGACGTCGAGGCCATCGATCTTCATCTTCGTACAGGAATGGTGGTCCCGTAAACCATTTGTCGCTCTCTTCCTTGTACGTATAATTAATGCGCGTTGCTTGATCCGCGATATTGTCTGCGGTCGGTATCCACCTCCATTGCTCGGGTGACGTCTTCTCCGATATCTCCCCTAATCTATGTGCTACGTATGGGGTGTAACGCGCCGTATCGTTCTGAATCCAATGGAGCGCCGTAGTGGAGTCTGTCCAATAAACTACCCTATCGGCTACCACTCTGTGCTCGCCTTGCACGAATTCCGCGAGTCGCGCGCCTATTAGATTCGCCTGTAACTCTAACCGCGGAATGCTTTGCGCCTTTATCGGGGCGACTTTCGCCTTGGCCGTTTCGATCGTAGGCCTGTCCCTACCATCGCGATGCGTGTACGCCTTATCGTCGCGCGGTGGGTTCCCTATTACTCCCCCCGTGGGAGCGTAGCGTCTCGGCAGTCGTAACATCTTCCTACTCGGACTGGCGAGCGCCTGGACGTCCTCATCTGACCGTCCGCTATCGCTTACGACGTGTAGTACGGTCTCGCCGTCTTCCCTACACGTTGATCGCGGTACGGTTCCCTGGATGGCCCACCCTAGCAACGTACGTGCAGCTACGGGCTGCCTTCGACGTCCTATCCTTAAATTACGGGTGATTATTAAATGCCAGTTGTCGGCGCCTAATAATAATCTCGGTTTGGCGTCCTCGTAGCAAACCGAGCTCGGTAGGTTGCGTAAGTGATTCAACCGTAAACACTCTTTATTTACCGACTGCGAACCTATCTGTAAATTTGTTACTGTACGCGCATTTATTCTATACATTTCGCTGCGCGTCTTGCCACGTATGCCTATGTTAACTAGCCTGCTATCGGCCTCGCGCTGACTATTGCTTACTCCTCTAATATTCAGCGGCTTTACCGGTCCTTCCGCTCCTAACTCGCGCGCTAAGTCGTCGTCGATCAACGAAATGGTCGAGCCTTCATCAAGCAACGCATACGTATCTATTTCCCTACCGCGTGGTCCACGTAACGTAATGGGACACACTTTCAATAATACGGACGCATTACTACCGACGTTAGACGCGACGAGCACGGTCTCATCCGGTTTTGCCGATGTCTCGGGTGCGCGGGTCTTGCGGGTGTGAAGGAGGGCATGGTGGGGGGCGTTGCAGCCGTCGACGCCGCATTTCTTCGCTCTACATTTAAACCGTCGGTGTTTACTACTTAAACACAGAAAACATACCCCACCTTCCTTTACCCAATTCCACCGGTCGTCCACACCCATTTGCGCTAACTTTCTACACTTAGCGATCACGTGTTCACCCCCGCAACACATACAAGAGGCACTACCGGTGTCCTCCTGGGCGGTGAACGTTTTTACGTCGCGGGCCCTATTCTCTACGCGGCGTGTCACTATCCTTTTCGACGACGGCGCCTCTCGTCTTACGGGCGATTCCTTAGTCGGCTCTACGGACGTATAGGCATGACTCAACGCACGATCAGCCTCTCTCATCATGAACCTGGACAGTGTAACGATGTCCGGTTCGTCTGCACTTCCGTAGTGCTCCGCATAATCACACCAACGCGACCGTAAGTGAGGGCTTAACTTACTCGTTACTTCCCTAGTAAGCATTGGATTTTGCAGATATCCCTTGCCGTCGACGTTTTGCAAAATGCACACGATATTTTGCAACTTTATTGCGAACGCATTTAATTCCTGTGCGGTTTGACCCGGGCGCGGAAGGCGTTTCAATTCTTCTAACGCTCTATCGATAATTACTTCCGGGCGGCCGAAACACTGCTCTAATGTTCGCATAATATCTGCTGGATCCTTTGCGGTAAACAGCAGTGCCGATACTACTTCCCTAGCTTCACCGCGTAGACAGTTTCTTAACCTTGCCATATTTTCCGTATCTGTGAATCCATATAGACGCGTGGATTCTTTCATCGCGGCTTTGAACGCTAACCATTCCGCGGCCGAACCGTTAAAAATAGGCAAGTCCTGCGTCTGCTTCGCGGCAGCGGGCCTAACTCTGACCATATTCTCCAGAGCTTCTGCTAGTCGCTCTATACCCCTATCTTTCCCTCGCGGAGTAAGCGACCTATCTCTATCCCTATCTCTCTCTAGCCTACGCTGTGGCGCTGGCGTCCTATGTACACCTACATCCCTATGACACGGCGACGATAATCTACGATCCGCGTGGCGATGTGGCGATGGCGATCTATGTACACCTACATCCCTATACGGCGACGGTGATCTACGATCCGCGTGGCGATGTGGCGATCTATGTGTAGGCGATAGAGTGCGGCGTTGGACGTGCGACGGCGACGTAACCCGTACACGACGATCCACCTGGTTCATTCCTACGGCGACTCCATCTTCCCTCTGTACCGAATCTATGCGGCGCGGTTGAACGTTATTCGCTTCCGTCCTCCCCTGGGCATCTTCACTGTGGTCGTAACCGGTTACCCTGTTCGGTAGGGTCTGCTCTAACTCGATGCGGGGCGCGGGCTGAGAGGGGCGGGAAGGCGACTCCCCCCGCACAGTCTCTACGTTTTCTAACCACCTATCAACGCGTACCCTATTTTCAACTAACTCGTCTTCGTTGACACTTTCCCTATCTGTTTCTTCTTGCAGTTGCGCGACGTCCCTAGCGTACTTCTTCCTAATAAGATCTTCTTCCAACTGCAATTGCTTCCTCCTAATTGCAGCTAGTTCCTCCGCGGCGTTATACTCAATTTGCTTTAATTTAGCTATCGCACTAGCCGTCGACCGGGCTGAACGAACGGAGCGAACCGACGGGGCGCGGGGTGCGGGCCTATGTACGTCTGTTACAGGCGCGACGGTACGTACTATCGAACTAATCTCTGTAGACGGAAGATCTTCAATAATCGCGGCGAGTGTCTCTGTACGCGGCGCAGAAGTGCTAACCTCTCCCAAACGATCGGTCGTGGACACGGACATAGCGGGGCGAGGCGGCGGGGGCGCTGGCGCAGGCGTAGATGCGGGCGCGGGCGGGGCCTGGAGCGCGGGCGCGGCGGAGGGCGCTTGTGCCATCGCGAGATAATCGGACGGGGACGCGGGTGCTTCTTCGAATATGCGCATTCCTACCGGCGTGTCATCATCGTTCCGTGTCTTCTGGCTTCGTGTCTTCCTCATGGTCCCACGTTGCGACCTCCGGTCGTCTTCAAAAAGACGTACGTACAGTCTTTAAAAAGACACACGTATGGATGTCGTTCCCGCCACAAGGGCGTTACCAGATGGTCACAGTTTGGCACCGTTAGGGAGTGACCACTGGCCGCGTAAACGCAGTTAAAGAAACAAGAAATTGTCTGGAAACAGACAATAGACGTATGTGACGTAATCGTAACAAGAAACAGGGAAGAAATTAGTACCGAAGATCTTCTCTCTTCGTCGACGAACTTCTTTCTTCCTTGAAGATCTTCTATAATGATCTTCTCTCTTCTATAATTATGTTCTTTCTTCTGTAATTGGCTTCTTTCTTGTTTCTTCTTACTTCTTGCTTCTTTCTTCTGGCTTGAATCCGGCGGCGATGGACCAAGAATATAATGGATGAACAGTGGACTGTATATTTATTTCTGACTGATTACTTAACGACTGATCTGAGGTTAGCTATACTAGGGGACTGCTTGAAGAAAAGATGGTACTTTTTAATATACTGTATTAACTATTTACAATGATTCGGCACTGACTAACTATGTCTAACACTATGTACAGAGGGAGGTCTCGAATTGGAGTCTTGAGTCTTCTTCAGGTTTCTTCTTAAGTGCCGCTCCGAAGTGAAATGAACAGCTCACAGACCGAGACGCCCTTCTTATATCTCGCAAGAAGGTGCCTCAGTCTGTGAGTAGTGCCGTGCGACGACAAATGAAGCCACACGCGCGCTGATTGGACGCCGACATCACTGGGTCGGCGCCGGTGTGCGGGGTGCGCGGGGGGTAGCGGGGTACGAAGGGGGCGACGGGGCGGCGGGTCTCTAGCTGTCCTCAACAAGAACGATACGACATAATTTTAAAACGGATAAGTTTTTTGAGAGAAGCAAAAAATATTGATAGCTGGGATAATGTCGTGTTCATTGACGAGACATGGCTAAACGCCAATCACACGGTTTCCCGTTCTTGGACGGATGATACACAAGCGTCGACGTCGAAAGTACCAATGGGTAAGGGGGCCCGTCTGATAATATGCCACGCAGGTTTTGCAAAATACGGCTTTGTGGAGAACGCATTATTGGCATTTCAATCAAAAACCACAAATGACTACCACGAGGAAATGAATGCCACTACATTTAAAGAGTGGTTCCAGAACGTGCTTTTGCCCAGCCTACCAGAGCCTTCTGTAATATTCATGGATAATGCCTCATATCACTCGGTTAAAATACAGAAACCACCTACCCAAGCTAATAAAAAAGAAGAAATGGTGGCTTGGTTACAAGCAAAAGGTATTGACGCAAATATGCAGATGCTAATTAAATTAGTTAAAGAAAATAAAGCGGCAAATGTGCGATACGAAATCGATGAACTGGCTCTGGAGTACGGTCATCGCGTTCTAAGAATTCCACCGTATCATTGCCAATATAACGCGATTGAGCTAATCTGGGCTCAAATAAAAGGTTACGCCGCCCGCCACAATACTTCCCCGCCATTCAGCACGAAAAAGATGATGACCCTATTAAAAGAAGCCTGCGGGGAAGTCACAACAGATGACTGGGCAAAGGTTGTTGAGAAGACTAAAAACCTGATTGTGGAACATTTTGACCGAGATGTCAGGATTGATCTGTTATTGATAATAATATAATTATACATGTAGGCGAAGATGATGATGAAGACACCACCTCCTCAAGCGAATCGGAGTCTGATTAATATTCTGTACGCACATTCAATTCAATGTACTTTATTGCATAGAAATACAGATTGTAAATTTGTAACAAAGAATAAATAAAACAGTTTTATTATATTAATAAAACCTTTTTTTGGTTTCCACTTAAATTACTTAAATATAAATTTTAAATGATTCCGCCAATTTAAAACGAAAATAATCTTAAAAATAACGCGGCGGTTCATTTTGGAGGAACGGTAACGAACTCAGTGTTATGTTGTGCCCATCACTAGTCGTGACTAACTGATAGGTGTCAGGAACGCATTCTCTGAACGGCCGAACTATAATTTAAACAACGATTGTATGCGAGAATATAGTTCTGCTCGTTTGTCTTCCTTTAATTTAATTTTACTTTCTAATTGCCTCTCTAATTTTGACATTATTGGTTTATCTAATTTCGACATCACGACCTATGAACGTATTTAACGTGAAATTATAAAACAATATAATTAATCAAACGCGGAACCCTAAAGCGATTACCAACAATACGCGTGCGAATGCGCAACGACAATACACAAAATTAACAAACCAAAAAAGTATATATAATTAATTATTGCAATAGTAAATTCGCGGTTGCAGATTAACAGTCCCTGTTCCACTCCGTAAAATGAACAGGGCGTGATTCAAGTGCGGCGACCTTATAGGTAATTGAAATGAAATATTTCCTATTCTCCAACTATTAAAATTTGTGCGGTTTATTTAAAAATATTAAATAAATATTGTGGTTTAATAAATAATATTAAACAACTAAGTAATGCGGTTATATACAAATCTTAAAAAATAATAATGCAGGAATTAAAAAAATAAAAAATAATAATAGATCTAGTAGTCTCTGTTTGCCAAATAAGGCCTAATTGGGGTTTTACCCAAGTCACAAACTTGGGTTCACCATTATGAACCTGCGTCCAAACAGGACTCTTATGAAGTGTCACAAATAGGCACACCACCACCCAAGAAATTTAAGGTGGCACAATCGGCTAGGAAAATCATGGCGACAGTCTTTTGGGACTCAGAAGGAATCCTATTGATTAATTATAAAGATAAAGGTGTCTCCATAACCGGAAATTACTACGCTTCAATCTTAGAACAATTGAAGGGAGCCATAAAGGAGAAAATAACGGGGAAATTGACCAAAGAAATCCTGCACGACAACGCGCCTGTTCACAAGTGCCATGTTGCGATGTCTGCCCTGCAGAAGGTGGGCTTCGGAATTTTGCCACACCCACCCTATAGTCCTGTCCTGGCCCCCAGTGATTATTATCTATTTCGAAACTTTAAAAAAAACTTCGTGGGAAAAGTTTTTAAGTGATGGATAAGTGAAGGAAGCAGTTTATGCGTATATTTTAGACAAAACACATAATTTTTTGAGGGTATACATAAATTAATTAAAAGATCCGAAAAATGTATTAGGGTAGCAGGTGAATATATTGAAAAGGAAAAATAAATTTGGATTTTTATTTCCACTCCTCCGCGAACTTAAAAACGCACCCTTGTATGTATTACTTATTTTTTCTGTGGTATTACCACAGTATAGACGTTACAGTTGTGAAACACCTTTATGTCAGGCGATGCCGCCGCCCGTGTGTATTGATGCGACCAGCGTGTGCCAGGGGTTGTCACGAAAATGGAAATAAAATAATTTTGGATATTATAACACTTATTATCATTTATTAACATTATGTACATACATATATAATGGTACTCTGTGGTACATACTTATAGGTTAAAAACATTTATCAAACAAGATCATTTTTATTACTACAAAAATAAACATTTACAAATGTTGCACTGCCAAATTTTTTCACTTTCTTTTTATAGACGTTTTTAGTTTTCGATTGTTAAATTTAATTATTTTATCAAAAAAAAAGTAGGAAACAAGCATAGATAACTCGCATAACTATAACAGAAATTCACCATTATAGATATTCTACTTTTCTAACACTGCACTCAAAATTAGTTAAACAAGTAATATAAAACATACTCGCGCCAACCGCATGTATTGTATAGCAGACTCAATGAAGTGCGCTAGCACAAGGTCGGCCCGCCTTCTGTCCCGCAGTCCCCCCACCGATGCTCTGCGCAAGTACATTCGTTTCCCAACTGTAAGGCCTTTAAACTATGGTATTACTACTGTTGCTATAAAATATAATATTGTGACATTTTCTGGTCGGGCTATTTGTAAATAAAAATCACCTTTTTGTTTTACTCGGTTTATTGTGCCAAAGGAATTAATACATACTGGACATAGAAAACAATGCAAGCATTAACAATTTATATAATAGAAGCATAATAATATGCTAAGCTATATTTGCCAGCACAGACAGTTGTATAAAGAAACACCTTCACATTGTAATGTAAATAAAAGATGGTAAGATTATGTGTAATAAGTCACATTGTTAGGATAATTCACTCAATATCTGGAGGGACGAAGCGCATCCCAACGTTCTTAAATGTACAAGTATTTATAAATCCAATAGAAGCAGTGACCATTTTCTATATATCCCTTATCTTACAATAACTAATGATTTGATTCATTCCCTCCATTGCAACAATGAGTGAATGTTTGAAACTTTCAATATGCTGGGTAATTTTCAATTTTTATTATCATTGATTAGCATCGCCATACTGTACACGAATTTTGGCTACACAAATGGAGATAATCAAATAATTATGCGAAGAACGACAGTCAAATAATGACTATACTCTACAACAGTTATGGAATTATCACCTAATATATTGTAAAAAACAGTGTGTTGGCTTAACTAAGTAACTTACAATTATTATATACAAAATTAAATTCATAGTCTTTCGTCGGTCAAAGCGGACACTTATCTTTAAGAAGCCATGACCTTGTCATGCTGACAGGATCTCTTCTGAAAACATCCTTGCTCTCCATTCCGTACACAGGCTAATAACCTATCTACAATACTCCCAAATGCTTTCGGCACATAAGCTTACCTCAATTAACATTATACATCCACAAGAGTTAGTAAATAATATTATTAAAATATATTTGGATAATAATGTTATAATCAATAGTGTTCGAAAATTTAAAATATACGAAGATAATTTGGGACACTTGGTTGTATAGATATGTTTGAAGTTACAGGTTCAAATTACAAGTCATTTACAGAAAATATCTAGACACAGTAGCAATGCACTCTAAAAATGAAAAAAAAAAGAACTTTAACCATTAACTACTATTTTAATTATTAAGTTTTAATTATAACACTCTTGTGTCCTTAGATCGAAATGAACTAAAATTGTATAAAAGATAAACCTTAACAAATATCATCATCAGGATAACTTGGAATCCTTTAGCTTTGCAATATAGTCCTTTAAAACAACTAATTAAATATATTTACATAGAATTGAACCTAATTCTCAGTCATATTAGAGATGGATGCTCTTATTCTGGTTTCAAATGGTTAATGTGTATGTTTATTAAACTCATATTTTTGTGCCAATTTTTTATATAATTAAATACTTTATAGCTTTTATGATAATATATACACGCATTAGTATTTTTTCTGCATTTGTTCATATTTATTTTCTTAGTAAATATCCCAATCATTGTTTCCAACAAAATGTAATCAAATTAATATGCTCACTTATTAATTGCAAGAGTGTGTGTAAAATGTGAAGATTTTGGTAATTAATATGAGATCACAAATTGTTAAGAAGACGAAAGTAAAATTATTTTAGGAATGTGTATCCTAATAATATTAAGAGATACTTCTAATAAAAATCATTGTCTTCCATTCAGAACAACAGAAATTCAGGGAAATTTACAGGAATGCGAACTTTAAATTTTATTGTGAGTAAGTATTTTGTACTTTTGGTAATAATAATACGCCAAGCCCTAAACTCGATGGAGCTGAAGCAACTTGGCTAACAGCATGAACAACACCGTAAATTGACGTCTTTCACAAAGAAACCTTATTTAACTGTGGCAGTGCTTGAGTAAGGTATCTAATTAATATTGCAGCTCAAACTGCATCCACATCAAACTTTGTCATCACTATGTTCTAATGGTGTTTCGGTATAAATTAAATATGGAAGACAAACTTTGGGTCAATTAAAATAAATGTTTTAGTAAAAATGAAAAAGAAAAATTACTTTTTAATCTCTACTGATAAATCTTCGATGTTTATGAGTTAAAATTCACTATAAATATACAATTGCACAATCCATTACAATTATAACCTTCATTGTATCATTGCGGCCAGTGTAACATAATAAAGTTTTGGCTTTAATCGTCAAAAATATTAAAACAAACACTCCTGACACTCACATCGCCGCAACACAATCCGATGCGAATCAGGTAAATGCATATCCAAATCATTTGTCAAAGTTCATTTGTATATTCAAATCAGAACTGTGCTTCATAGAACAAAGCTCATTCTGAACAAATTGACAATATAACTTTCTAATCATTGCCAACGTACTTCTCATGTACCTTACATCTAAATTATAACTGAGCATAAAGTACAATAGATGCATGGATAGGCCTAAGTAACAGCTATGCTTAAATGGGTCACATTTGAAAATGACACATTATGTTATTAGTTCGGCCCACTCATCGCATAGTCTAAAATTAAATAATTTACAATATATGAATATTAGTTTGAATGCGTACAAAATTTTTCCCTCTTTTATTTTAGCACTGAAATCGGGCATTGGTGACTGCTGTCCGTTTTTTACTGGTGACATATCGAAACCGTCATTTGCACGACGATAATACCTGGATAATAGGAGTCTATGGTTTGTTTTCTCTAGACTGCGGGTCGCAATACAAAAGTGGGTGTGGTGATGTTAGCGCGGCGACGATGGAGATGTCCCTCACCGCCACTCCGATATGGCGGCCACCGTCGTGCTCGGTTGTCCCGCCGCTCCCGCCACTCCCGCTGCTGAAATTCATAATATATCATATATAAATATCTAAGCTTGCAACTAATGCAAAGTGCGCAGACCAATCTTCAGCTTTTCTTGCCTTACAACAATCACCAACTATTATTAGGAACATGATAACGTTTTAAAATAACACTATGCAAAGAGCATTATATTGCCAAAAAATATGGGGTATTCCCAGTAGTCTTACAAGATTAATGGGATTTGTAAACAAGTAGGCCTAACTGGTAAGACCACTGGGTAAGAAAATTCTCAGTACTAATCTAAAAAATAGATGGAATTTTTCATTACTCCCCACCTATTTTAGTTTATTTTTGTAAAAAATTATACATTTTATGTAAACGTTTTTGACCTAATTTGACTGTTGTTTGCTTTTTTACGATTAATGGGAATAGTACTAGGCGAGCATAAAATATTATTATATAAGTACATTTTTAAAACTATAATTTTTGACAATAAAGTTTTTACTGGTAAACTTTACTTGTGTACTATACTATTGGGCTTCTCATTTTCTTCATAAATCTAAATGTTTAAGATTTTAAAAATTTACCTACTAAATATTTTAGAACAAAACTGTAACTGAAGCCTTAGGCTTAGATTACTAACTTGCTAACAATATTGCATGTGCTCTACAAGATATTAAACACTGATATATTAAAATCTTTTATGTTTCAAAACTGTGGTAAGATACTAAATGATTTATCAATGACAGTGGTGTAGGTTTTGTTTAGGCGTTTTGATAACAATGAATGTCGCTGAACTAACCTGTTAACTAATATACACATGTATTATAAGAAACATTTTAGTAAATAATACAAAAATTGTGTTACTTACTGTTCTCTGGTTCCTGATTTTGGTCATGACGTCTGAGAGTACGGTCATTACTAGCCAAATAGTTGCTCCGTGGGCCTTCGACAAATACACAATAATACATTACAATTTTATATATATTTTTATATTTAATTACATTATATTTTTTATTATAAAATAATCTTGAGCAGTAGCTAACTTAATTGATGTGGGTGAACAGCTATTTAATGATTTTTTTTGATAACAGTATTAAATTATTACATGGTGGAATGAGAGAATTCATCACACTATTTTGTCCCGTGGGTTTTGTTAAGAGGTGATTATGAGATATCTCAGAAACATTTTATAGCTAGGGGAGATATGATCACCTCGTTTACGCCAGGCGAAAAATACTCAGCTTGGTGACACGAAGCAGTGTTACCTTACACTGTCATTGTCAATATGCTTGCCGCATGTGATTTGATGATTAAGGCAAATGCTTCCTGCAACAGGAGAGTTCATTATTGCCCAGGAGTGGACTTTGATAGACTCATTAAAACAAAAGGAAGTACCAAATCTATACAAAACCTGAGGTACAACATTTTTATCACAATTTATTAATATTTTCATTTTATTTAGAATGCATACCAAATTTGAGCATATTCCAATCAAATACATAGTCATATGTAAATCCTTGTCGATGAAACAGAGTGCGGAATAACTGACGCAGGTGGCTGTAATCTGGTCTTTCCTCGAAACGGAGCCGTCGACAATATTTCAAATATAATTGGAACTCCATCGGATGGTTCTGTTGATAAAAAAATAATTCTTTTAAAAATGTCCACAAGCATCATATTTATGGAATTACTAGCATCAGTGCTGCAAAGACCCATTACACCTGTGTGAAAATAATGAATGGAAACTAAAGAAAACTCCTAATAGAAAACATACTCTACATAAGACCCAATATAAAAATTGTTATTGCATAGAAATAACATATTCTTTTTCCTAGCTTTACTAAGTTAATTCATAAATAAATAGTGTGGAATGACATGCTAATTTATATAATTACAAGGGTTGCTTTATTTGGAACACATTTTACTAGGTGATACATAATAAGTTCCTCTACTGTGTAGGAGTCTGGATTAGTTACACCTCTGACCTACTTCTGCCATCAAATAACAGTGAAATCACTGTTGTGATTTTGTTTTTTTTTTGTTTATTAATCCACCAACATTCATATCATTCCTTACATGCTTGCTTTAAATAAAATGAACCGATAAAATCAAAAATGTATAAATAATTACAGGCGGATACCATATGCAAATAACTATCTCAGCACTGTGTACCTTTATTTCTAAGATACAAAATAAAACAATTGATAAGAATATATATACTTTACTAAAAATATATAGAAGGGGAAAGAAAAGAAAATGTTTTGTAGATTATTACAAAAGATGGTCTATTAACCACTTGAGATCTTGACAGTTCAATAAACAAATTAGTCTGACCTAAGGTCAAGCCAAAGAGTATATAGTATATAGTACATAGTATGTAGTACATAAGGCCAAAGAATTTTTTTTTAAATGAAGGTAAATATAACTTAGAGTCACTACTAAGTTCTTATCCAAATATAAATATTAATATAAAAAATAATAGTAATAATACAATATTATTAGTGAAAAAAAAAACACATGTTTATAACCTATAACAACAAAGTTATTTTTGCTTTGTCATTTAACAACACCCGTGCAGGGGGGGTACAGTTCCATAGTAATGCATTTGGTCATAGAAAGTAACGCCATCAAGTGTATGATACGGGTCATAATTTCCTCAGTTTAGTTAGTTTAATACTCACTAGATGGCTTTAATATCTTTGTCATCTGTCCATTAAAATTATTTTTACTTATCTTATAAATTATAAACTATATATTTTGTCATATGTATGCATGACAAATAAAAGTCCATAATTTATAAATTATATATAAATTATACGTTCCGATTATATTTAAGTTCGATTGAAATGATTAGTCTGTACTACAAGCTCTGTAGCCGAAAATATAAATGTATCTGCATCTGCTGTTGCGAAAAAAATAACCTAAATTATTACATATTTTTAATTTTTATGAAATTAAAAAAGAAAAAGTTTCAAAGTTAATTTTTCATTAATTAGATATTATTTTAAACGGGAATGTATCAAACCATTTTCAAAATGAATCGAGTTCGTTTTGTTTAACTTTTCTAAGACAAATTCAAAAGTTTGATGTCGATTTAGTTAATTTCCTATTTCTATTTTATTTTTTCTGCTATTTTAAAGTTAATTTAATCATCAAGATAAATCAAATAATATTTGTAGATCATCAATATCAGCTTCGCCGTGTGCTTGTGCTTGTGCTTGTGCTTGTGAAGGGCCATCTTCAAAAGCAATAGTCATTGGCATCACAAGCGACTCTTTAATCCCTCTAATGTGTTTTAAAACATGTTCGGGAACGTTATAGGAATGACAACATTTTCCTGATCTTTTAAGGCCATATCTG
Source organism: Parnassius glacialis (assembly GCA_033319125.1). NCBI lineage: Eukaryota > Metazoa > Arthropoda > Insecta > Lepidoptera > Papilionidae > Parnassius > Parnassius glacialis. Next base: position 34,813,421 of record JAVANC010000005.1, on the reverse strand, counting down.
CTGTGTAGGATCGAGTTTAGTGTATTTAGTGACATACAATTTCTTAATTTTGTTTTTACAATATTCATTTGGCTTATTTTGCAGTGGGGCCCCCATATATCCAAATTAGCAAGCAGACTAAGTTCTGCAGCTTATGCTGTAAAAAAGATTAGAGGTCTCACTAGTGTCGAGACAGCTAGATTAGTTTATTTTAGTTATTTCCATAGCATAATGTCTTATGGGATTTTGCTATGGGGAAATGCGGCTGATTCAGAAACTATTTTTGTTTTACAGAAGAGGGCCATTAGAGTTATTTACAATCTAAAACCGAGAGAGTCTCTTAGAGATAAATTTAAAGAAATTAATATATTAACTTTGGCCTCTCAGTATATTTACGAAAATTTAATGTATGTTCACAAAAACAAAGATAGTTTTAGTTTAAAAAAAAGTGATATACATTCTGTAAACACTAGGAACAAACACAAGCTAGTGATGCCAGTTTCTCAACTCCACAGAGTTAGTAATTCATTGTTGGGGCAATGAATACGCTATTACAACAAGGTCCCGCAAAGTGTACAAGTTCTCTCTATTACCAATTTAAATGTTTTATTAAGCTGAAACTGTATAAAAAGGGTTATTATAGTATAAATGAATACATGGTTGATAATAACCCCCGGGAATGAGGTGGTCGCTTCCAAGCAGTTTCTAAAATAAATTTTGTAAATAGTTCGTAATCATTTATATTGTAAAATTTATTTAAAAAAAAGTCCCGCTGGGTTTCTTGCTGGTTCTTCCCAGGACAGAGGGTTTTTTTTTCGAACCAGTGGTAAAGTAAAAATTTACTTTCAATAAGAAATACATATGTAATGTATATTGAATAAAAATTATCCTATTCTATTCTATTCTATCTCAGAATTCGAGTGTGGCAAAAAATATATATAGATACGGCCAAAGAAGCTAACTCCGAAAATGGATTATTATCCGCCGAGTCTTTATATTCATGAACCTCCGACCGAAATTCGACAGTTGAACATTTATTTTCCCAGTCGGTATGTCGAATATTCCTCCACTGTACAACTATACGTTCAATTTTATTGGCCTGGTACGTAAAATTCGAAAAATGCTAAAATATGCAATATGCTAAAGCCGATTTTTTGAACCATTTTGAATAAGACAATAAAACTTTTAAGCAACGTGTAATGAATGTAAAGATGTATTAAGTTATAAGTCGTCCACCGCCAATTTAAAAATCATTCATCATCATTCAATCGCCATTTTAAAAATAATTATAATCCCCTGAAGACGCTGAAGCACTACAAATGGACATCGAAAAACCGTAGCAAGATGGTGTACTGATAATCACATGTATTTAAATATTAATAAATGTTTTGTATTGTCGTTTTTTTTTAATTTTATTTTGTTGAAAATTATAATGATGATTGAATAAACACAAACATGGCGAAGTTAACAATTTGACTTCGCCATAATTGTGAGAGCGAGATAGATAATACAAACATGCGCGAGAGACACGATACGCGATAAAATAACGCGATTTCGCAGATGCAGGTAGTCGTGCGTCCGTATTATCTCGTTAATTTTCGCTGTGTGTAAGCGAGAAGGAGCAACCGGAAGTCGGCTGGTTAAGAAATAAGTGAATTTAGACTTAGAATCGTATTATTCATGTATTAAGATTAATGTTTTTTAACAGCGCGGACCGCCTAGTGATGTTTTAATTATGCATCGCGTATTACTTTATTTATGACTTTATTGCCCAAATATTCAAATGCTATTCAATTTTATGTTTTTATGATGCCGTTATGTTGTCTCGTGCTTTCTATATCATTTTCTTGAATGTCTAAAGAAAAAAAACTATTAAGTACTAATATTATTTATTAGTTGTAGTTAAAATGCTAATACCATGTAAATAAAAACAAAACCGTTAGGTATTTAAAAAAACACAATCACTGTAAATAAAATCGGTTTTTAATTATGCCAATATTCATAGTATTGGTCAATAATCAATATTGCAATCTGTGCTTATTGTCAGTCATAAGCCCGGAATGCCAATTTGGTTGAATAATTCAGTAGATTGGGATAAAGTGTGAAGAAAAATCGACTTTATGATTTAGACTCGACTCGATTTTGTTATCATATACAAAATCGTCATTTCGCGTCATGTTTGGAGTCATAGTATAACGTAACATTCCTCGGTACGAAATGTAATGTCATATTATATCACTTTAAAACGCACTGTTTTGCGCATCTCGTTTCATAAATTCGTACCTATGTTTTATTGAGCTAAACCATACCTTATAATTATCGCTTACCTAAAATTTACAAATACTTATATAATCAAATTAATAACTTAAGTATAATAACGCATAGGCGTCAATTTTACGCTTGGCATAATGGGCATTGAGCGATACGCGCGCTCTATACCTTGCGTACTCTAAGTTCTGAATACTCTTTATTTATTGTTCTAAGGGGGCCATTAATTAAATTACTTTATTATATACTCTTTGGAGGGATCATATTTCTCATGTCTCATGTCTTCATCATAGGACAGACAGATTAAAGTGCAATAGAGCTTGTTGTCACTTTTTGTTGTTGTTACAGTTTAATGAGTAAGTGAGGTACATTTTAACCCTTAGGGACGACTCTGCAACTGTGGTTTTCTTTAAGTGTTGCACTTACTATCTTACTTAATTTGCCCCGCAACGCACCTGCGAATTCTCTGGTGTTGCTATATCAGATGAACTGTATGCTTGTATGCCTTTTCTTCTATTAATGAGTTAAACTATCACTAATTTCTAAATTTTAGTAGAAAAAGTATTGGTAGTACAAATAACTCAAAATGTTAACAACCCCCGAAACAAAAAGAGATGATGATTATCCAATAACTGAAAAGTTTTCTTAAAACGTAGCTAACAACAATCTCGATTAAGACATCTTTCAAACGAAAAAAACTGAATCAAAATCGGTTCATTCGTTCAGTAGCTACTATGTCACAGACAGACACCCAAATACACACTACAAACATATAACAACCCTCCGTTTTCGTCGGGGTTAATAAATAACGGTATTGAAATATTCCAAAACAGAGAAATGTATGATTACTTATCTATAGTGCAACAAATCTAAGAAATAACTTTTGACATTTAACAAATTTATTGGCCTAGGCGTGAATTCTGTTAATACTGTTTATTTTGCTGTCACTCTCATGGCTGACATGGTATGACATATATATTAAACATCAATAGGTATTTCTCAGATTTGTTGCACTGTAGTTTTGTGGATAATTGAAAATCCTTGTTTGGGGAAATCTAATCAGACAGTAAATACTAAGTAAACAGACCTTATTCAATACAAAACTAAGACTAGTGTATGCATTGGAGAAACAGTGGTAGAGCCACGTGGCAGCTTTTGCTGTCGCACGGATGGGCCGGCTCGAACCGGGGTGGTAACACGACCTCACAGAAAACCAGCGTGAAGTAGAGGTTTACCTCTGTGTTTCGTTTGGTGAGTGCAGGTGGCCGGAGGCCCTTTTTACTGGAAATGAGGCATTCCATCTTAGTCCTCACGGGTGACAACGCATCTACATTTTGATTTGTAATAGAGGATAGATGTGGATGTCTATGGGCCGCAGCAACCACTTACCATCAGGTGGACTGTGTGCTTGTTTGTCACCCCTATCACATAAAAAAAATGCCGATTTCCTAGGGTACGCTGGAGGTACTTAGTGCATGTGTGATCTGGTATGTGTTAAGAAAACTCCTTACATGCACCCCTCACATATTTAGTAACGTAAAGAGTCAATTTTCATCTCTTTAGGTTCCTTAATTCTGATGACATACAAGGCAAGAGATTCTGTATGGTAGAGTCACACAACATCCATTAACCATTATATTGAAACAATTTAAACATTTAAAGTGTGGAAATATTTTAATGAATATTTGTTCTATTTTTATAAATTTTGTTTCATTATTATATTAAACATTTAAGTAATTTGTTTTTATTAATTTTGTTTTTTTAATTGGTACCCACCCTTGTTACATAACTCCATATTAGTAGTGTAAAAAATATAATTTTTTATTGTTGTATCTGTCAGTGGTTCATATATTGAAATTTTGATAAAAATTTTATGTTTAAATTATTATGCGAGCACTGTTGATGTACTCATTAAATAGAAATAATGGACTGTGTGCATGTTTCTATATGTGGTAGAGTCATGGTGCAGCTATATTACTTGTATAGTTGTACCACGAATGGGTCAGCTTGACCGGGGAAGGACCACACTCTCACAGAATACCATCGTAAAATAGCAGCTTAACGCTGCTGTGTTTCATTAGGTGAGTGTAGAGAATGGGAGACCCTTTTTTCTGGAAACGAGGCCTTCCATCTTGGTCCTCACGGGTGACAACGCATTTGCATTTTTATACATAATCTAGGATAGATGTAGATGTCTATGGGCCATAGCAACCACTTACCATCAGGTGGACTGTGAGCTCATTTGTTACCTTTATCCTATAAAAAAAATGTTTGTCACAGCTATTTGTATACAAAATATTCAAATTAGATCATTCTCATGACTTACTTTACATAATTCATCAAAAGGTGTGGACAATTTCTTTTCGGATATTCTTTCATACTTCTGTCGCTTAGTAGCAGCTTTAAGCCCTTGCCAAGGCAGACTTCCGCGATTAAAGTACATGAGGACATAACCCAACGACTCCAAATCGTCACGACGTGACTGTTCGATTCCTAAATGCGTGTTTATAGATGCATATCTTGCTGTTCCTATAAAAACAGTTACGGTGAATATTAAAATAGTTTTTACTACTCATAGTTTAAGGCGATTTTGGTGTGACATACAGGTTTATAATAGAACATCCAGGTTTTAAATAAGATTAAGAAGAGAGCATGGCATTCAAATGTAATAAACTAATATTTCCCATATAAAATGTGATCCCAAAATTATATCCAATTCCAAGGTATCATAATATAGTAACATGAATATTATCCAAAAAATATCAAAACTTAATAGTAGTAGTGCACAAGATAAAGGTATCTAGTACAAAATGTTGTTATTTGATAATGAATTTGTCCAACATCACAATTGGCTTAAAATAACGCAATTAGCGTTTTATATTTATATATTTTATATTTATATATTTTATATTTATATTATTATGACGGCTCCGTGGCGCAGTGGCTTAGCAATGAGTGGCTGCGCTGGGGGGCGCGGGTTCAAATCCCGCAAGGAACAAGTATTTGTATGGCCTACAAATAATTGTTCCGAGTCTGGGTGTTTGTCCTTGTGCAATTTGTGTTTGTAAACTGCCTCCACGATACAGGAGAAAATACTAGTGTGGGGGTAACGCTTTTTTTTTATCTTTTTTCACCAAGTTTGTAGCAAATGAATCATCATTTATCACCATGATCATAACAGTCCTTCACAAATCCACTGCTGACCATAGGATTCACCCAAGATATGCCATAAACACGGTCCTGAGCCACAAACATCTTTCAACTTCCTGCGTCTCTTACCAGGTTGCACTATATCCAGTGCGTGGCCACCAAACACTCCTTGCAGGTATCAGGTTGGCACTCATCCTGGTATATCGTCTGCCCTTTGCCACTTTTATAATAACAAGAATATATTTGTTCAAATGAAAAGTTAATTACATACTGTTTTCCCTAATAATCTAATTTAATTTCTAAATTTATACAATTTGTTTATTTTAGAAAAAAATTAATTATAAGCATTGTTATGAAACTGTCTAAAGAGATTTGATAAAACAATCCTTACCTGTTAGATTTTTGTTTTCTCTGTATGGGATATGTTGAAGAGTCCGTGAATCTTTGTACTTCTTTGCTAAACCAAAATCTATTATGTACACTAAATTTCCTTTTTTACCTAGGCCCATGAGAAAATTATCAGGCTTTATATCTCTGTAAAATCAAATTTAAGTTATGTATATCATGAAATCATAGATATTCAACATATTTTAATGACACTTACATACACAACATTTGTACAAATATGCATAAAATGGATCTGTTATTTATTATTGTAAACAAGTTACTTGTTATCAGTAACTTTATAAGTAGCTACATTACTCACAACAAAATTGATCTTTGACTATAAAAGGTAATTTAAATTTTCATATGTGGTAGAGCCATACTGCAGCTATATTACTAGTATAGTTGTAGCACGAATGGGTCAGCTTGACCGTGATAGGACCACACTCTCACAGAATACCAACATAAAGTAGCAACTTAATACTGATATGTTTCATATGGTGAGTATAGACAACCGGAAACCCTTTTAACTGGAAAAGAGGCATTCCATATCTTAGTCCTCGCAGGTGACAATGCATCTGCATTTTGATACTTTATTGAGGATAAGATGCAGATGTCTATGGGCCACAGCAGGTGGACTGTGTGCTTGTTTGTCACCCTATCCTATAAAAAAATTAAGGTAGAAAATATACATACCTATGAATGAAATTTCTGTAATGTATGTCCTCAATGCGAGTGATGAGTTGATCTGCTAGTAGGAGGACAGTCTTGAGAGAGAAACGACGTGAACAAAAATTAAACAGATCCTCTAAGGAAGGACCCAGTAACTCCATAACTAAGACATTGTAATCACCTTCTGAACCACACCATTTTATTGCAGGAATGCCAACTGTGCAATAAAATTTCAAAAATTCAGAACTTAATACCCATAAGGCTGTTCATTAACAGTATTTTTTTTTATTTACATTTAGGTAGAAATAGACAATAATCTGTTACTGTTACCATTATAGTCTTAAAGAGCCACTGCTCAACATATAGGCCTCCCAATAGATTGCCTCTTAGGGACCCTATAACAGCTAAGTAGGCAACTGCAGTTTTATTTATTCAATAGTTGTTATTAGAAAAATGCTGTTGCTCATCTCATGGTTTGTTTTCCTCTGTTGCCTCTTACAACACCTACAGAGTGATATGGGGTAGAGGATATGTTAGGGCTGAAAGCCGAAGTGCAGTTATACCTAGTTCTAGCCGATTAGAAATAGTTAGGTGCGGCCAGCAATAGTTGGTTAAATTGCAGACATTTATTTAATTTATAAATTATGCATGATACATCAACCGCAATCTATTACACATTGTATTAGCCAGCTACACTTATGTGTATCCGCACTTCAGCCTTTAGCCATAACAGATATTCTAACAAACCAATACATGGACCGGTGTCTGTAATCAACTCTATTTAGAATTTTGCAAATTTTTATTGTATATTTCAAAAATAATCCCTGTTTCATTAAAACTACACAATTTGAAACTTGATTAAGACAAGTAGAATTATGATACTACATTATTGCAGTAACTGTAATAAATTCCATCATTTAAAATTATATATATACCGTGTAGTGGTGGTGTAAGAATATCCACTACCCCATACTGTCCCGTGGATGTCATAAGAGGCGACAGAGGGAAATTGAAACAAGCAACAGCTATAGAAAAATCATCCTTATGAGTGAATCTATGGGGGAGCCTATGTTCAGCATTGGACTTTCAAAAAAGACTGTAAGGGATGAAAATTATATAATAAAACAAAATTAGCCATGTGCTGATAGTGCAAGACTCGTTGTCGCTACTTTGGGAAACCCCAGAAAGGTTCTCTTGACATCCTATGGATAGCAGTATTACAATCTTGTTTATGTCAGACATAAAATATCCAGACCAGAGTCGAGGAATAACACCAACAGAGCGAGACATGACACTACAGAGTATTGCAATTGCTGATCCGCCTGCCAAACATGGTGATGTAGGCAAAACATCTCAACGGGAGAGAGCCATGTCCAACAGCAAACTTTAGTGAGCTGATGAAAAAGAAGAATAAATAAATATAATATTACAAGTCATTAACTATCTACAAAATATTAAAGGTGGGATTCAAATTGTAAGAGATAATCTTGAATACTGCAAGTTGAATTCTCAAGACTGAAGCATCAAAAACCTATATTCTTAATGATATCATCAAGATTCACAACAAATGGTAAAATTAAAAATTTTGTAAAACCGACTTCAATATAACTTATTAAGAATAACTCAAAAATTACTGGTCAAACCTTTATCAAATTTATATGAGACCACATGAGAACCACCAGCTTTCAAAAAAAGTTATCGAAATCAATTCCCCGAGAAAAAAGTTATGAGGTAACACATAAAAAAAATACAGTCAAATTGAGTGTGTACCTCCTCTTTTTTGAAGTTGGTTAAAAAATGAGGCCCTCTATGTTAGTGTATGTATAAAATTTCAGCACTATAATACCTCTTGTATAATGAATAGCATTCAATAGTATTTGGAGAGCCATGCTATAACTTTAACAATATTCGGAAGTTGTCACCATAGTGAAAATTGGCCAGAAGGGCATATTTTATAAAGTGGTGTATTTCATCAACAGTGGTACTTTTAGTTAATACTAGAAACTATAGAATAGAATATATATTATGATATGATATACAGGTGTGTATAATTAAATGAAAATTCAATGACTGTACACTTATAGACACAAACATTATTTTTATAAAAAATATATAAAACTATGTACAGAACTAGTTAACATTATTTCTTTATTAAAAAATCTTAATATTATTATTTTTCATCAAAGAGCAAGTTTATACAAATTCTATTGATTTATATAAAAATATTTGTCTAAAAGAAAGTTAGGGTATCATTGTAATCTAAACATTTTGTATAGTTTCATACTTAAATGTATGAATATTATGTTAGATTGAAAATGTGTTATTTGTGACACAAATACAAGTCAAACAAAATTGTATGATCTAATGTGCTTTAAACATTTTTAGTGTATTTTACTAAGACCTTTATTTCAAAAATAATAATATTCACAACTGCAAGCAAGTGCCAGTGACACTTGTAGTGTAAGCAAGACAGAAAATAATTATGAATGGCACCAACATAATTGCAATACCCTCCCTTGCAACCCTGCCATCATCTCATCCCACCCCTGGAAATGGCCTCTGAGCAGTGATATGGATGTACTTCAGAGGCGCATTTAAGTTTTGCGTACATGCTGTGCTTAAGTAATAAGAAACAAAAAATAGAATAGTGTTGAAAAATTAAGAATATTATGTTTTTTACTTTAGAATATATATGTACACAAAAAGGAAAATGTGAATATTATAAAAATACTTTTGTGTCACAACTCCAAGATATTTTTAAGAATTAAGCTTATTATTTAATTTTCTAATGTTATTTAGAGCAATGAAATAACAACCTATTTAAAAATTGTAAATAGTATATTTTATAATAAAACTGATATTTATAAAATGATTTTCTTCATGTTTATATTGTGTTCTTTATTGTTAAATAAGTAAACTTCTGAAGTAACTTGATAGTAAAACCTAATACAACAAAGTGGAACATTCATTACGGTGCTAGTGCATTACAGGATATAATTATTGTCCAGAATTTTCATTTTTACAATCCAATAACAGTCCTATTTTGCATACATGGTCATGTGTATTTTAGCACTTATATGGATAGTGATATATAATTTTCCTACCCCGATTTTTCATTCCAACATTCTGGATTAAGTTTTTAGTTGAAACCAAAAAGGATGTAATACTTTATTCTAATTTACCTGTATGTTCCCTTGTAAGTGTGACACAATATCTGCACCAATTGTTTTGTTTATTAGTCAACTCAAAAGGGCCAAATAATTCAACTTGTAATAAAAATTATACTTGACTTCTTTGAATAATAAAATAATTACTGCATAATATGTTTAACGCATAATGTGTAGTACTTATTTTGATTTCTTTAATTTTTTGTAGTTGGTTTTTACTTTGTCCCAAGTTTAATTATTTAGATTTAGCCCGAAAATCTGACACTGTATCACATGACATTACGGACAGTTAAATTACATGTGGTGCACAAGCATTTATTCATGTTACCACCAATGAGTGGAGCACTGATATGACATTCCGGACAGTAAAATTAGTGTCTTTAGCACAAGCATCCTAACTCTTGGCACTGCACAATAGAAGACAATAATATTTGCATATATTTTAATAGTAAATAAATGAAAAAAAAATTATAAAAAAATTATTACTCACCTCCCCCTTGCATGAGTTTGTAAAATTTGCTCTCTATGTGTAATTGAGGATGTCGTGTTTTGATACATTCTAGTTTAATAGCAACCTCCTCCCTGGTTACAATGTTTGTTCCTGGAAAGTGAATAGACAATTTTGGTTAATTTAAATCTTAAATTTGTTAATTATTTGATAGTCTACGATAATCATGAATAAACATAAGTAAATAGATCTAATCTTGCCCACAAAATGAAAAAAACTAATGTATTGTGTCAAGGCACAACATTTTAATAGATAGTAGTGTAATAGACAGACAAAATGTGACTAATGTTTGTTTCATAAAAATTGGATTTCAGAGTAATGAATTAGGTTATAAATATTTCCCTTTTTTTAAAGGTTGACATGTTGGAAATGTATTTATTTATATAAACAATAAGCAATAAATTGATTGTAATGTGAGGCCTTATCTCATCAAGTTTTAAATTTTAAATATTATTTTAAGTATAAATACACCAACGAAATCACATGTATTCGGATCTCATTCCAAACATTTCAAGTATTTCCATATTCAAGTATTATGGAAATTTAGTGTGGTATTAACACTATCTCTGGACTACAGCTGAGCTGACAAAATGAATTAGCTATTTCGAAACAAAAAGATTGCAGACGTCCTACACTTTAAAGATCACCTTTCTTTGTTTACAAAAAAAAATTATAACTTACCTAAATAAATATCTCCAAAAGATCCAGAGCCAATTTTACGACCCAGTCGGTATTTATTACCGACACGAAGCTCCATTTTGAAACTTTAAACGAGACGAAATAGCTATAATATCACTAACCACCAAATCATTACAGGACGGCCATATTTGCGATAGACGCAGATCTTTAGTTTAATGAATTCTGTAATATTTGGTGGTAAAACAAGATAGCTTTTAGTTTGTTTTATTCAATTGTTTAGTATCAATATACTAAAACTTGAACAAATTATAAACTTTCTTTCACACAAAATTATTCAGAAAATTAGTTCTATTCTACACACGCATCTAGGAGAAAAATTTGTATCTCATTCACTCATTCACAGTTCTCATCACACAGTGTTGCCATACTTAAATCCCCCGCCCCATCTCTAAAATAGATCAAACCCCCATAAAATAACCCCATACCTACCCAACATTAGATTAAACACACCATAATTTTATGTTATATAATTCGAATAAATTCGTTGAAAATATTTTTTACAAAAAGTTTTTATTTTTTATTCAATGAAGAAAAAATTTAACAATATGAAAGCAACGTTTATTAAATATTTAACTTTTTTAACATTTTAAAATCCTTAAGTGTCGATTTATCACCTGCAAGTCACTGGAAAGAAATGTGGTGAGAAAACCTTAAGTGTCTAAAAAATTTAAAAAGAAAGAGTGAGTAAAAAATCAAATCAAGATAACAAGTCTAAAAATTCTATGTCGTATGTATTATAAAGTTGAAATGAAAACCACCTTTACAATGATTTTTACTTAATGCTTAATTAACTTTCCAACAATATTCGTCGAAAAAACAAAAAATAAATTAAAAAGGCGAAATAATGAAAAATTACGGAAGTGTTAAATTAAAACCAAATTAATTTGGAAACTATAAATTTAATATACTTTGTATTTCTTCCTATAGCCCCTATAAATATATGAGATGATTTTTTGTAGGTCTTAATAATTTTAATAAAATCTTGCAATACTCTTCTACCATCCACCATGGTAGAAAAGTATTGCAAGGTGTTCATTTAAAATTTAAAGAGCCGGAGTTCTGACATTAAGTTTTCTCTTCAACTTGTTCAATTTCATTTGCTCCAATGGATTTATGTAACGGTTTCACGCTGTCAATTCCACAAAGCAAAATTATCTATCCAGAGAAAAAAAATGCAAACAATAACGAAAGCATTTGTCAACGTTGTCGTGCATTTTTACGAAGTTCTCACATCCAGCGTAGGTGACGATCCATTCAAATCTTCGCAACGTGTCGTTCATCAGTCAGTCCACCTTTTTTGGTCTATCGGTAATGTAAATTAAGTGGGTTGTCGCCTCCGTAGAAATGCTTACTCAAACTATGACAGACCCTTCCCCATAGGGCATTATTTCAGCAATGCAGTACCAGGCGTAGATTTCTTCATATCACACACCTATATTATTCTCGACGTCTTCCGTCGTCACTATGTAATGATATTCGGGACTTCTCGGAAAAAAACAAAGCTTCATTGTTTTAAGTTCTAAACAACTTCTTCACGTGCAAATTGAAGTCTGAGAAATATACAAAATAATAATCTTTATATATAAAAAGTACGTGTCACGTTGTTTGTCCGCGATGGACTCCTAAACTACTGAACTGATTTCAATTAAATTTTTGGTCAATGTGCAGTTTGGTCCAACTTAAAAGATAGGATAGCTTACATTTCAATTTATAGTCGCAATACAATATTATTTTATTGAAAATTATTTCTCTATTATTTGACAGTCACAATTATCTGTTAGCTCCAAACGATTCTGTCAGATGACGATATCTGTTGACTGGATTAAGTAAATATTTAATAGATGGCGCTATGTTAAAATTACAAACGTTTAATATAAGCTACAATTTAGTAGAATAACCACCACATGTTGCTGTAAGTATTCAACAGATAGAACCGATTTCAAAAAAAATTTGCAGACTGTGTGCAGTTTGGGCCAACTTGAGAGATAGGATAGTTTTTATCTCGATAAGTGACCCTTAGCTTTTTTATTGCTAATCTCAGGAGTTTTTATAGGAAAGCAAATGGTCGTCGGAAAGGGCAGAACAACGTCTGCCTGGTCAGCTAGTAAGCTACTAAATTTAGAGGAAAACTTATAAGTTGGTTACACTCAGTTAACACATTATTTTCCAATCGTATCGTAGGATACCATTTAGCGTCATTCACTCATTCGCTCACATCTGATTTAGGGATAGACTATGGAATGTAGAGAGAAGGAGGACCATCTCTATATATTATGAAATGTGTCCCTAGTTGAGATTTTGTATACTGGCATTTTACCACAGAGTACATTATATATAGGGGATGCATTTTACTAACTACTCTGATCATGAAATTTTTTAAATATTTGAATTCAGCTGACTTCACTCCGTTCACAACAGCTATCTACATAATATCATAGTTTTTCAGACGCCAGCGCTATTGTGGTAGGTTTTGGAACCTCTATTTTCAGTAAATAGTAGGACACTTTTTCAACTTTCGCCCCTTGTAAGATGGTTTTCCTTGTACTCTACACTCCATAGGATATTATATACACTTATTATATACCTATACCACCATGGACGTGTTTGTATAGTACATAGATAAAGGTTGGATTGGATAAAGGCACTCTCTATTATTCTATAATATATAATATAATATATATTTGTATAATTTGCGCTCGCTCTCGGTAGAGAGTAATTGTATTCTGTGGTATTGGTATAGTACCTACCTACGCCCATGACCTATACGCACGAAAGCATAGATGGACCACAGAGTATTTTCTTCCCGATGTATTACTTAATACTTTTCTCTATGGTATTTTCATTTAAATATACTGAAGAACTGAAGATGGACTACAAACTAATAAGAAGGATATGATCTCTGTCTTGCCCTGCATATTATACATATCACCTTTCTTTGTTTACAGAACAATTAAAACGTACCTAAATAAATAGTGGTTTTTCTACAAACTGTAAATTATTATTGACTTTTTATTGCTTTTGTACATAATATTTCCCCGCATATTATTGATTTATAATTATAATCAGTGTCGTAGCTATGTAATCAAGGGCCCCGGGGCAAAAATAAAATTGGGGCCCTATTTAAACTAAACTAAATACTTTAAAGGTGCAAAACTAACTTCATCATCAGCTCCTTGTCGACCACTGCAGGTCATAATAAATCAAAGCTACTTACTACTAAGTATTTTGTAACGCATAAACAACGACGAATTAGATTACAGTTAATAATATAGGCAGACAACATAACAGTGGAAGAGCCACACGGCAGCTTTTGCTATCACACGGGTGGGCTAGACTAGATGGAGTGTCGACCTGGTAAGACATGAAATGAGGAGTTGTAATGAATGAATGTAATGAATAGGTGGACTGGCTCGAACCGAGGAAACCCACGACCTTACCAGCGTGAAGTAGAAGTTTACTTCGCCTGTTAAGTGCAGGTGGTCGAAGGTCTAAGTCCTCTCCTCGTTGACATGGTAGTGTAATTAAATATTAGAGCGGGTGCTCAGGCTGCCTCGCGTATCCTGAGGAGGGGGGGGGGGGGGTTCCGCTCAAGACTAATACAGCTCGTGGCAAGTAGAGCAATAAGACAAAGGTGACCCCTGCCACGCTATCCGTGAATTTCTGCAACATCAGGGGATTTCATTCGAACGTTAACGAAGTCGACTAGGTACCATTTGAAGACGGCGAAGCCTACCTTCCTCTTTCTAACCGAGGCGCAGCTGTCCTCTTCGGTCGATACTTCTCTCCTATCCGGGGTACAAATTATAACACCTTTGTGCCTCGGACTGGAGTTTGCGTATACGTCAGAAAGGACTCGATCTGTTCTCGACGCCTCGGTAGTCTAAAAGTTCAGCGACGACCATCCTCGCGTCTACGGGTGCCTCTAGAGGTTATGCCGACACACATCAACTCATCGACCACGTCCAAAATCGCTGCAGACTCCGTGCTACAAGAGGTCCCGTCTGCAGAGATCATGATCCAAATCATGATCTCTGCAGACAGGTCGGGTATCCGTTAAAATCACCAAAGAGATTTTAACGGCTACCACGCTGAATGGCTTGGTTCTCGTTTAACCGATCATGCGGGAAGATCGGTTTATGACTTTACCTTGGCATATGGTCCGACACAAATGGTTACTTTACCTACGCGGATTCTAGATGTGGAGGATTTTGCAACTTCGCTGTTGGACCTTCTGCTGACCTCTCACCCGGACGGATATTAGGTTTTAGTCGATGGCTCCTCTTGCCCCTCTTGGCTCATTGGACCATTGTCTGATCCGGACTATGTTGCCACTCACACTCCCATCGCGGTTGCGTTCTGCAGATCGCCGCCGTGTTTGGCACTATTGGTCGGCCGATTGGGACTGGATGCGGTCTTTTTTGCATCCTTCCTTTTAGGACAGGGGCGGGTATGCTTCTCGCCAAATAATCCCAACGTGCTTCTGTCGGTGATGTGGTACTTCAGGGAATGGGTCTTATTATTCTACCAACTGTGGTGCCGCGTCTGGTCACTCCTGTAAAATTGCATCGCGTTATAATAGGAGTGCTTCACCAGCGCTGTTAAAAAGAAGTATAATTTCGCCATCAGGTCGGTACGATACGGTTTACACAGCGCTCGGTTCGCATAGCACTATTCTCCTTAGACGTCAAATCTAGTGGGCCTGATGGAGTTCCTCTCATTATGCTGAAGACGTGTGCTCCCTAGTTGGCACCGGTCATAACCAGTCTTTTCTAAAACTCTTTCTCCCTAGGCGTAATCCCGAACTCAAAGAAGACAGCTTTAGTGCACCAGATCCCTGAAAAATTACCGAAAATCGACCGCTCAGACCTATCCAACTTGTTCTCCAAAATAATTTAAACCATTGTGAACTGCCAGCACATGAGGTTGAGCATCACCAATTGAAAAGTGACCGCCAGTACGATTTCCGTCGGGGTTGCTTAGCTGGTGATCTTCTGAGTTACCTGACTCATAAATCGGCAGAGGCAGATAGGGAGACCCTGGCTATTTGTTTGGACATAGCGAAGACCTTTGTAGTGTTATGCTACTTACATATCATTTTACACTATTTTTCCATTCTGTTTTGATTTTCTGCATTTATATTTTGCATCACCTTTATTTCCATAGGATCCTGTAACGTTTTTACACAATAACAAATCATTTTCACTTCGTATTTTCACGTTATCAGCACCTTTTAAATCGCTGTCAATGGAGTCTTACCTTTTTCTATCTTTTATTGAGTTCTCCGTAACTCTGCAATTTCAGGTTTCGTGCGCGCTGCCGCGCTATAGTGTTTGCTATATGAATAATATCTCATTTCTTACTTAAATGTAACTGTTTTTCAATTATATACCTAAAACCAAAAATTTATATTTTTGACAACCATTATTTATATGGTTGTTATGGTAACTTTTATTCAAATTCGTCACTGGTCTGATGTTCTTATTTGGATATTTCCACATAAATACTCTTTTGCTCTAGGTCATTTACAATAAATTTCCTTTTAATTTAAATAATTTCTCGTTCTCTCTAAAAAGGTATAAAAGCCGAACAATCGGAGAATACAGGGAGTCTCGCTTCAGTTTTCAAACAAGAAGCATCTACTAAAGGCCTTATCCCGGGGCCGCATTGCCCCGGGATCCTGCAAGCCTCAATCTACATTTGAAGTCTTCGGCGTAATCTACTTCAAGCGCGGGGTCACACTACTCCGGGCGCTACGACTGCTTGCTACAGGCGCTGAGTGCACCTATTGCCCGCGCTACCTTTGGGCGCTACGACTGCTTGCTCCAGGCGCTGAGTGCACCTACTGCCCGCGCTACCTTTGGGCGCTGCGAGTGCTTGCTCCAAGCGCTGAGCGCACTTACTCCAGGCGCTACGTGTGCCGGCTCCGGACGCTGCGTGTGCCCAGACCAGGCGCTGCGTGCCATCACCGCCAAGAAACTACAAGCTCAGCGTGTGCCTACTTCTACTCCAAGCGCAGCGTGTGTCACTTCGACCTTTAGGCTCCACTACAATACAATATTCTCCTATCTTTACTTTTTTTTATCTAATTGTAATTACACGTCATCCATCATCATCATATTTTATTTTTTTTATAAAATTGTAAATACCTTTTTAAAAATTTAAATATATTATTTTCTTGTTCTACTTTTGTTGTTTTGTTGTTCTTAGGTTAGGTTCTCTTTTTTTTTAATTGTCGCTTCACGACACCTTCGATCGGGTTTGACTCAAAGCGCTTCTTTCGAAGCTCCCTTCCTATGGGCTTCCCGAGAATTCGTGCAAATGGATCAGCAGTTTTCTTGCAGATTGGAGCAACAAAGTCGTAGTAGAAGGTGTATGCTCCATTTAAAAGTCTATTTATTTTATTTATAGGATGAGGGTGACAAACGAGCACACAGTCCATCAGCAGACATCTACATCTATCCTCTATTACAAATCAAAATGCGGATGCGTTGTCACCTGTGAGGACTAAGATGGAATGCCTATTTTCCAGTAAAAAGTGTCTCCGGCTCTCAACACTCACCATACGAAACAGCAGCGTTAAGCTGCTGTTTTACGCTGGTATTCTGTGAGAGCGTGGTCCTTTCCCCGGTCGACCCGACCCATTCGTGCTACAACTATACTACTAATATAGCTGCAGCATGGCTCTACCACGTAATAAGCTTATGCTGGTGTTCCATAAGGCTACGTGCTATCACCTACGCTCTTTCTTCTGCTTATCAATAAAAAATGTTGCAAACCTGTAACGTGCACTGATGACGCTTTATACACCGGCTGTGCCTATATTTCTCGGAAAAACATCACCGAGTACCGGAACAAACTTGTGTCTGAAGTCGAGTCTTTGTCGGGTAAGGTCTCGGATTGGGGCGACTAAATCTAATTAAGTTCAATGCCCCGAAGACAAAAGTTTGCGCTCATTTTCATTTTCATTCTCTTGATAAAATTCTGTTAATATTTAATAACCTTGACCTAATAATTATGCAAACCTCAAAGTAACATGTATGCAATTGCTCTACGGTGCGTAAATCATAAAATCGGCCAAGTGCGGGTTGGACTTACGCATAAAGGGTTCCGTATCATCACACATGACTGCCTACCTATTACGGAGCATGAGATGCAGCCCGCTGACAGACATACGGACGGATGGATGGACGGACGGACGCGATAATAGGGTCCCGTTGGTTAACCTTTGGATACGGAACTCTAAAAAGGTAAAGGACAGATTTAATATTTTTAGTTTCTTTCGATATAATTATTATACAGAGTGGTCCAAAAGGTGACGTCCAAAAATTTTTTTTTGGAATGCTGACCTTTCGGGCTACATGAAAATACCCCATGTATGTTCCGCGATTTTTCTTAGTTTACGAGATATGATTTTTTTTTATATTATTTTGAAAAATGTCGACTTAGAGATTCAAAAATTTTTTTTCTTGAAAATTCTGCTCTCTTTTCTACTTTTTTTATTCTTAGCGTAGTCTTCATGAATTGGACTCTTTGACATAAAAAAATAAGCTGCCTACCATTAATACAAATTGCAAAAATTTTAATCGAAAACATATTATGCAGATATGATTGAATCAAAGTTTAATTTTGAAATTTAAACTAAAAATTAAATAATTAGTTCCATGACTTTAAAGTAATTTTAAAAACTGCGCAAGACCCTAAGCTTTAGTTATAATACAAAAAAAATGGTGGTCGATGGGCCTTTTTTAGCCCTAGTCGGCCTTTAATTCTACCACTATGTCTGGCGTATGTGGACTATTAAAAAGCCTTTGATTCCGTCGAAATTTGGGCGGTGCTGCAGTCCCTTCAGCGGTGCGCAGTTGACTGTCGGTATATCGAAGTGTTGAAGTGCTTGTACAGTAGGGCTACGATGGCTATCCGAGTACAGAACCAGAGTACGAAACCTATCCAATTGCAGAGAGGTGTAAGACAGGCTGACGTCATATCCCCGAAACTCTTCACCGCTGCATTGGAAGACGTTTTCAAGCTTCTGGACTGGAAAGGATACGGTATCAACATCAATGGCGAGTACATCACTCACCTTCGATTTTCCGACGATATAGTCCTTATGGCAGAATCGCTGGAGGACTTAAGCACTATGCTCAATGACCTCAATAGTGTTTCCCAACGGATAGGTCTTAAGATGAACATGGACAAAACAAAGATCATGTTTAATGTCCATGTCACATCTATGCCGGTAGTTGTTGGGAACACTAAGCTCGAAGTTGTTGACGAGTATGTTTACCTGGGACAAATAGTCCGACTAGGTAAGTCGAACTTCGACCGAGAGGTCAATCGACGGATTCAACTCGGTTGGGCAGCGTTTGGGAAATTACGGCACACCTTCTCGTCAGGTATACCTCAAAACTTGAAAACGAGACTGTACACCCAGTGCGTGTTGCCAATGATGACATACGGAACTGAGACGTGGTCCTTCACTGCTGGCCGGATGAGGAAGTTCAAGGTCACTCAGCGAGCTATGGAAAGGGCTATGCTCGGAGTTTCACTGCGTGATAAACTCAGAAATGAGGATATCCGCAGTAGAACCAGTGACCGACATAGCCCAACGTATTAGTAAGCTGAAGTGGCAATGGGCAACCGATGGGGAAGAAAGGTTCTCGAGTGGCAGCCTCGTACCGGCAGGCGAAGTGTAGGGCGTCCCCCCACTAGATGGAGTGACGACCTGGTAAGATATGCAGGAAGTCGATGGATGCAGGTGGCTCAGGACCGTGCTTTGTGGCATTCTTTGGGGGAGGCCTATGTTCAGCAGTGGACTTGTGAAGGGCTGTAATGATGATGATGATGATCTATGTTGTGTTAAACTTTATTCCTTTAATTGTTATGGCGCGTCTGCACCAAAGTTTTCAACATTTGTCAACACGACGTGTTGCCGACAAATGTTTCTGTCAGGCGCGTCTCCACCAAAAATGTTGACAACATTTATGTTTCCGACATGTTGACAAATCAACAAAAGTTGACGACATTTGTTTCAAAATGTTGCAAATCAAAGGAATACGCTTGTTGCCGACATTTGTTCCCTCGGTGGAGACGATTCTTCCAACATTTTGAAACAAATGTCAACTTTTGTCGATTTGTCAACATGTCGGAAACATAAATGTTGTCAACATTTTTGGTGGAGACGCGGCTTTATATGTGAGTTTCGTAGTGACGGACGATTATTTTGTACCGACTTCAAAAAGGAGACTGTACTCAATTCGACTGTATGTTTTTTATGTGTTACCTCATAACTTTTTACTGAGTAAACCGACCGTTTGATATAATAATACCAATGAAATTTCGCAGTTTCATATGCGCAAGCATGGGCAAGTGCGAACGCAGTTAGAACTTACGTCAAACGTCCCTTTACGTTTCACATACTACCAAAAATAAATAAGGTTATTTTATTTTATTTTTATTTGAGATTGGGCTTGTAATTTACCACCATCTTTATTGCTGAGATATTTACCTATATTCTAGAACCTTCGTACGGAATAATCTTAAACGTACCTATAATTGTTACAGAGGTAGAAGATGCCTCGAAACAAGAAAAACATCAGTTCCCAGAATAAAGATCAACATAAAAATCGTCGTCAGTACGTGAATTATTCTAGCTTGCTACATATTTATTTATCTTTGAATTATTCCACCGAAATGTTAAACTCAGCGGTTGATCTCGTAAAATCATCGTATGAAGCACAAAGACAATTCGGGATTCCTAGGCGTACCATTTTGAATAAAGTCAAATGTCATGAGAAATCTATTGGACTACACGTTTAAGTGAAGAAGACGAAAAAATTTGCTGACATGGTTAATATCGCGGCTGAGTTTGGCTGTCCACTGACTTTATCCTTAGAATAATAACACCGTGTTATTATTTGTTACCAGGTGTTATTACGAGTATTCTAAGACTTTATCAAATTTGCGGATTGCGGTTTACCGCTATTTAGAATAAAATGAAAAGAGGCATATTTTTCATGGGAAGATGTCAGGTGATTGTTGGGCTCGTAATTTTTAGAACGTCATAACATGACAAAGTGTACCACGTAAAATATAAAAATAAGTCGCGTGTCGAAATCCGTTGCTGAATTAAATTATTAAGGTGGGTCCGCCTAAAAAGGGCCGGTTACAAATAAGGTCCACCTCTTCAAACTTCTCGGAATTAATACTTAAACCAAAATGGATATCGCGCTGCCACTCCCCAGTAACCAATTACAAAAGTGCACCGGCGTTCATTGCTTTCGCGGTGGCCATTTTTTCAGTGGCTCTGGGTGTAACTTCAGGGCCAGTAAGGGCCAGACCTTATTAGGATCAAGAAGCTTTAAAATAGGCCTCATCAGTTACTTTAATGAATTATATAAGTGTAAATAAGCAGTTGGCCTAGCATGTGGCACTTTTGTGCGGTGATAACGACAGATCACCACGTTAGGCCATAGCTATCGCACAAAAATGCCACATGTCTAGACACCTTTCCTTCCTCGCACTTCAACTAATATTGAAAAAAATAATCCAGACGCTTTCGAGTTTTATACTTAGCAACACATTTACCCATTCGTTTTTACGTAGTTTTATAAGATTTTATTTACGCAAATCAACAGTAGCTTTTGACATAAGTATTGTTCATATATAATATAAGTATATTGTTTTTTTTTTCTTTTTTTATAGAATAGGGGGCAAACGAGCATGCGGCTCACCTGATGGTAAGTGACTACCGCCGCCCATGAACAACCGCAACACCAGGGGAATTGCAGATGCGTTGCCGACCTTTTAGAAAGGTGTAAGCTCTTTTCTTGAAGGTTCCTAAGTCGTATCGGTCCGGAAAATTCGCTGGTGGTAATTGATTCCACAAAGAAGTCGTGCGAGGGAGAAAACTTCTTCTAAATCGCACAGTCGTGGACCGCCAATCATCCAGATGGTATGGATGGTAACGCGAGTTTTGTCGCGATGTGCGATGGTGAAATTGAGCGGCTGGAATTAGTCCGAACAATTCCTCAGAGCACTCCCCGTGATAAATGCGATAAAATACGCAAAGAGATGCAACATCTCTAAGCAGTGCCAGTGTATCGAGCCGATCAGAAATAACTCGGTCGTCGATGATTCGAACCGCTCTGCGCTGGATGCGGTCAAGTGGAAGGAGCTGGCACTGGGGTGCCCCGGCCCAGAGATGAGAACAGTATTCCATGTGGGGCCGAACTTGCGCTTTGTAAAGTTGCAAGCGATGTGCCGGCATGAAATACTGTCTCGCTCTGCTGAGCACGCCAAGCTTTTTAGAGGCCAATTTGGCCTTCCCTTCCAAGTGACCACGAAACTGCACACTATTCGATATGTCGACGCCAAGGATTCCGATACTGGCTGAGGCAGTAAGGGGAGTGCCTTGAAACTGAGGAGATACGACAAAGGGGTTCTTTTTAGCGGTAAACGCGCAAACTTGTGTCTTTTGGGGATTGAACTGGACTAGATTTAGTCGCCCCCAATCCGAGACTTTGTTAAGCAAAGACTCGACTTCAGACACAAGTTTGTCCCGGTACTCGGCGACGTTTTCCCGAGAAATATTGGCACGGCCGGTATATAAGGCATCACCAGTGCTGTCGTCCGCATAGCAATGAATGCTGCCAGTTAGCAACATATCATTGATATGCAGGAGAAACAGCGTTGGTGATAGCACGCAGCCTTGTGGAACACCAGCGTTGATAGGCTTGAAATCAGAGCACTCACCGTCTACTACGACCTTGATGCTCCGATCAACAAGGAAACTGGTGATCCATTTGCACAATTTCTCGGGAAGCCCATAGGAAGGAAGCTTCGAAAGAAGCGCTTTGTGCCAGAACCGATCAAAGGCCTTCGCTACGTCCAAACTAACGGCTAACGCCTCCCCCTTGGACTCTACTGCCTCCGCCCATCTATGAGTTAAGTAGACTAGAAGATCACCAGCTGATCGGCCCCGACGAAAACCGTACTGGCGGTCACTAATCAGCTGGTGATCCTCAAGGTACCTCATGAGCTGGCAGTTTATAATGGCTTCCATTATTTTGGAGAACAAGGAGGTGATGGCGATAGGCCTGTAGTTGGACGGGTCTGAGCGGTCGCCTTTTTTAGGGATCGGGTGCACCAAAGCTGTCTTCCATGAGTTCGGGACTACGCCTTGGGAGTAGGAGTACCGGAAAAGACGCGTTAAAACCGGTGCCAACTCCGGAGCACACGTCTTCAGCACAATGGGAGGGACTCCATCGGGCCCACTCGACTTGTTGACGTCCAGGGAGAAGAGTGCTTTGCGGACCGAGAGCTGAGTAAATCGCACATCCGGCATGGAGCACTCACATCGCGGGATGGTCGGCGGTGTGTTCCCCCCGTCATCTAGAGTCGAGTTGGACGCAAAAAGAGAGCTCAACAGATCGGCTTTCTCCTTTGCGGCATGGGCCAGTGAGTCGTCCTCTCTGTGCAGAGATGGAAGAGATGGCTGACAGAAGTTCCCTTGGACAGCCTTGGCGAGAGACCAGAATGCACGGGTTCCCGAAGGAAGGCGAACTAGCTTCTCGCCAATTCTGCCGACGTGCTCAGACCTTGCCTTGGCAATGACGCTTTTGAAGGACCTGGAGGCGGAATTATACTTCTTTTTTAATGCGCTGGTGTTTACATCCCGAGACGTTGATGCGTCAGCCCAGGCCTGGTAGCACTCCTGCTTATAGCGTGATGCTATTTTACAGGAGCGACCAAACCATGGCTGGGATCTGCCTCCGATGGGCACCACAGAGGATGGAATAAAAAGTTCCATACCCTGAAGTACCACATCAGCAACAGAATCGGCAACAACGCTGGAATCTTCCGGCGAGAAGCAAACCCGCCCCCAAGGGTAGGATGCAAAAAAAGACCGCATCCCGTCCCAATCAGCTGACCTATAGTGCCAAACACGGCGGCAAGTTGTAGATCGCAATTGCGATTGGAGCGTGACTGGCACCGTACTCCGGATCAGACAATGGTCCGAAGAGCCCAGAGGGGCATCGACGGAAACCTGATATCCGTCCGGATGAGAGGTCAGCAGAAGGTCCAACAGGGAAGGTACATGGTCTTCCACATCTGGGATCCGCGTAGGCGAAGTAACCAGTTGTGTTAGACCATATGCCAAAGCAAAGTCATAGACAGATCTACCCGCATGATCGGTTAAACGAGAACCAAGCCATTCAGCGTGGTGGGCGTTGAAATCACCGAGTATCACGATCTCTGCGGATGGGACCTGTTGTAGCACGGAGTCTGCAGCCATTTGGACGTGGTCTATGAGTCGGTCTGTGTCGGCATTACCGCTATGGGACCTATAGAGGCACCCGTAGACGCGGGGATGGTCGTCGCTGTCTACGCGCAGCCATAGGATGGACAGGTCCGTACCTTCAAGGCTGCCGAGGCGTCGAAAACAGATGTCCTCTCTGACATACACGCAAACTCCAGCCCGGGGCACAAACGAGTGTTCTAATTTGTACCCCGGGTAGGAGAGATACGAAGTATCAGCCGGAGAGGACACCTGTGTCTCGGTAAGAAAGAGCAAGGCCGGCTTAGCTATCTCCAGATGGTAGTGGACGGCGTTAAGGTTTGAATGAAGTCCCCTGATATTGCAGAAATCCACGGTAAGCGTGGCAGGGGTTGCCTTTGTCTTCTTGCTCCGCTTGCCCCGAGCAGGTTTCGTCTTGAGCGGAATTTCGCCCCCCCCCCAGAATACGCGGGGCAGCCGGAGCACCCACGCCCAGGAGTGGAGTAGTTTGGTCGTGGATGCTCAGCGAGGGATTCTCCAGGGGTGCTGGTACCCTCCTGGGGTAGTCTTTTATTTAATTCCACTACCATGTTGATGGGGGGGGGGGGATTGGGCCTCTGGCCACCTGCACTCACCAAGCGCAACGCAGAGGAAAACCTCTACTTCACGCTGGTATTCTGTGAGGTCGTGGTACCACCCCGGTTCGAGCTGGCCCATCCGTGGCCCAAACGATGCTCAGGATGGTCTCTAACTGATCTTCAGGATGCTCTAGATGATATGAAAAAACAGTCAAATGTCTAAGCGTGCACCAGCTTTAAAATGCCATATACTACGGCGAACGTTGAAAAATTACATAAAATCTGGAAGCGTGGTGAAGAGGATGAGAAGGAAAGCTGTTTTTACAGACACACAGGAAAAGGAATTGGTAGAGAGAATTTAGAAGTTTTCAAATATTAGCTTTGCCTGATACCTTTAACACCAAAGTAAAACGTAAACAAATTTACTTATTTTGTGGAAAAAACAACATAAAAAATCCTTTTAGTGACAAAAAATCTACTATGATTACAGAAGTATAATACGTAATAAGGTCCAAGTACTAACATTGAAAAAATTACTGATTATTAACATTTTGTGATTTTCTTTACTAGAGTTAATAATAATCTGCACACAACTACAATTTGTTTCATTTATAACTATAAAATAATAATTTAACTAATGTTATAACTTATATTCATTGCCTAATACTTTAATAAGGGCCACGACACTAGTTCGTATGAATTTCCGTTTCATTATGCGAAAGCCACGAATTCAATAGTAGTTTAAAGCCATTGCTTTATAAAGGTGTGATTTTTCTGGTATATAAAGCGCGGCGCCCACCTACGTAACGTAACACGTGATCTGACGCGTGATTTGACGCGCAACTTGTCACTCGCCTCAACATTCAAAGGGAATGTATGTAGTAGCTAGAGATGAGTCGTACTAGGTAAATTATGTACTAGGTGCACTTAGTGCAATTCCGTACAAAAGTCCAAATACCTGTTCCACCTAGTCCATGAAGTACGCATAGTTTGGTATTGTTGGAATAGTACATACTTTAAAGTACACTTAGTCTTTACGTACAGCCGATCCCGATACGTGAAGGTAATGAATAGTGATCAATCTCAATCGTCCATTCATTCTTTACACAGGCTATGACTGGTCAACGTTAAGATTTATCTACATTCTAGATTGTTGGCGTATTTAAAAGATTTCAATTCATTTTTTATTTAAGACAAATCCGATTTTTGTGTTTATTTTTTTTAATTATTTTTGTTTTGTTTTTTTTTTTAATTACCTATCTACAATTATTGTTTCTTAGATACGCGCGAAAAATCAGTCTTAGGAGTTTTTAAAACTAAATTATATTTTGCAAATGTTACACTCAGACATTTGTTGGCATTTGTCCGTAAAATGACCCCAAGCGACACTGCTGTAATTTTTTTTAACAATAAACACTTTAATGTCTAATAAAAAAAAGTGAAAGTTCTTTAAACACATAACAAAACTTTGAAATCATTCAATACGGTGCCGAGATCACATTCGCATGAGTCCACCGTACTAGACACTGCATCATATGGTCTCCATTCGCATCGAGTATTTACTAGTACCTAGTCTATAAAATCTGCCTAGTATTTGATTGAAGTCCCCGGGACTAGTCCCGACTTGTCTCGAGTATTGACTGACAAAGATAGAAAGACTGTGGAATAGTGTAGTTAAAAAAGGGCAATATATTCTTGCACAACACGAGTGCGCGTCGTGTTAATTTTATGCACATTGAAATATAGTTCAAATTGAAATGACTGACACACGAATGATTTAGGCAAACACGAGTGAGCGGCAAAGCAGACTAGTTAGTAACTATGGCAACAAAATACTATCTCGCTTTGCCACGCCGATACTTCTACTTCTTCGATTCAAACGGGACGCTGCATTGTGCCGTGCGACGCGTAGGCACAGTGAGACTAGGTGGATCAAGTATTTTAAAAGCTGGAACAGGTGCAACCTAGTCTCGTTTAATACCTAGTGCCTAGATCTGTTCTAGTATATACGCTTCATCTCTAGTAGTAGCGCCCATTTGCGTGGCATGGCGCCGCATGACCTGACGTGCCATTCAGCTTGCTACTAGTGACGCATTGAAGTGGCACGTAACACGAAACTTGTAGTGACTTGTATATATGCAAAATGAAAGGCGACCTAGCACCTAGACCTAGTATATTAAATTCATTGATTTAGTTCATGAAAAAACATGTTTATATGATTATACTAGACCCGATTACAATAATAGGAACTCGCAAGACGCTTCTTGCAACTTGTAGTGCAAATCTATGCGAAATGTAATTCTAATTCCTTCATAAAATTGAAAGTACCACCACTTTTCAAATTTTTTCCCTTAGGGATGTACTCAAAATCTTCAGGTGGCACTTTGAATGTTTGAAATCTGTAGCAAAGCAAGGGCATGTTTATCCTCTTCAGGCGAGATTTTGGCTCAAAATGAATTCTGCGACATGCTATTGTTGCACAGGTTGGTGCAAGCAGTATCACTCGTGGTCACGTCAGAGCATCGTCAGAATCATGCTATAAGCCATGTCGAAATCATGTAGCTTAGGTGGGCGCCGCGGCTAACGCCTAAAATCTTGCAGTTCAATTATGGACCTTATTTAGAGCCCTAGTGCCATATAGGAGCATAGACAAGCTTTTAAAAAACTTGTTTTGTAAGTACCTCGACCTTGGTACCTTGTTTATGTATAATATTTTCTCTTCAAATATAAACAGTTTATTTGATTATGATGTTTTACAAATTAAAAGACTTCCCAATATTGATTTATAAGGATTTCCAAAAACCCGGCCCTTATTAGATGTAATTACCTTATTTTAAAAATCTCAAATGTGTCAAATGTACCACCGTCCCTCAATTCAAAATGTACGACGAAACTAATCTTAGCGATCTTAAATTGTAGCAATTTTCAAAAGATGAACAAACATTCTAAAGTTGTACTTCAGCGAAAGCTCCGTCTCGATTATGTTTGCCGGTACAGCCGACGGACAATGTTTGCCGCCTGATGTGGTGTACAAATCTGAGAACTTATGGAGTCGTTGGTGTCAGGATGGTCTGTCCAGGCTGTCTTTACAACCGAACAAAATCAGGATGGTTTGACGTGACGTGCTTTAAAGACTGGTTTGAGAAGATTGTTTTGCCTTGGGCAACTGCTTTAGATGGATCAAAGTTATGTAGCGAAAACAATATAAGATTTGTGTTCCTCTCAAGAAAGGCTACTCATTTGACACAGCCGTTGGATTTGGCATTTATTGGTCCGATGACAAGACACTGGCGAAACATCATGTTGCAGTATACATTGTCAAACTAAAAAAACTACAATGATAAATAAATGCCATTTTCTACAGCTTCTAAAAGAACTGACGGAAAAATTAGAAATAAGTAGTGCAGGCATTTACCCATTAAACGGCTCAGAAGTTACTCGATAAATTCCCGAAGAAACCGAACAGACATTTGATGAGAACCTACTGGAATACCTTAAAGCTTCCTGCGAAGCCAAGCCAAATTCAGGTGTGTTAGATAAATGATCATTATGCAATTTTACGTAGCAATCTACACAATTAATACCAATATGAATCCATTTCACACTACCTACATTAATTCTAAAATCGAGTCATAATATAAAACCGCATACACTTCACACGCCCGGCAGTTGAATACGTACAGTAGTACTGAGAAGGTTATAATAGTTAAGTCTATTGTGAAATAAGGTGATTCAAAAATTGTGAGCAAAGTTAAATTAAAATACAGTCTTCTTTGTAAAAGTAAAGTATAGTGTGTTAAAAATCATCATATACATTTTGAGAGTGTAATTAAGCAACGAATATAGTGATTAAATAGTTAACTAAGTAAGTTGTCGTGGTTATATTGGAGAAAAGCTGACAGGTGGAAGGAATTATAAATAGCAAGTAACTGCAGGAAAATCAGTTACTGAGGAGGAAGTATCAGCGCTAGTGTTGCCCAAAAACGGTCTTGGTCTTGCATTCTTGGTCTTGTTCATGCATTTTTGCAAGACCAAGGCCAAGAACAAGACCGCCTAATTTTATTAAGACCAAGACTAAGACTGACCGTGCAAGATTTAAGCAAGAACAAGACTAAGCCTGCGAGACTCTTGCGTCTTGCAGTTAGGACTGAGTGTCGTTTCAGGGAGTAAAGGAGTTCGGGTATACGCTTAGGGACTCTATGAGACGCAAAAAATATATAAAAGAATTTGGAAAATTGGACTTATGCCCTTATGCGCATTACGAACAAAACCATAAATATACATAGCCAATTGAAATATCCATTAAAAGAAAAAACAGTGCATCCCTAGTTTTGACCATCGGCACTTTGATAGTGCGCGGCGTCTTGTTGTCGGCATCAAAGAAATTTTATAGCTATTTGGAAGTACAAGGTCAAGATACACTCGCCGGCGGCTTCTATTGATATCGCATACAATCGTCGCCGGCGCGACGCACGCACTACATTTGACACTGTTTGATTGCCGCCACAGAGTACATGTTCCAAAGAACAAAATAAGTTTCCGGGTCCTCAGAATGGACACGAATACATTACTCTGATCTCGCAAAGAATACTGTAATTAGATAATGGTAAGTATAGGTAGATATCATAATAATTTATTCTAGTAAGTAATTATTATAATATTAACTATATGGGTTTAGAATAATTACTTATTATTATTATTACCTAATAGATAGACATGTTCAATAAGTTCACTGCAAATCTCGATTTTTGGAAGTCTGTGTTTTTGAACACAAAGTGCTCGAATATGTCGTCACACATTTGATAAATATTGTAGACACTTTTAACACACTTGAAACGTGTAAACATTTTGTACTATGTTAATCGAATAATATAAAAAGTGTAAAATAAGATCTATGGACTGCTTAGGAGCCCGAGTATCTCTGAGAGAAGCGTTTAAAGAAATTGATTGCATCACAATATATTTTTGCAAATATCATGTAGGTACGACAAAACATTTACTTACATGTAAAGTATAGTGATTTGCACAATTTTAATAGTAGAAATAAATATAAAATCACAATACCTGCTTTTCGGTTACACAAAGTATATAATGCGTTCTTGGGTAGCGGTATACGTACACAGTACTAACTAGAAATTTCTAAACCGATTTGGAATCTACATATAAATTTCATATTTTATGTTTGACTTATCGCTTTACATAATTATAGTACTATTGTAAAAATATTTTGAAAAGAGCAACTACTGATTATTTTACTTTCTTCAATGATTCTTCTCAGTAGAATCAGCACCCCTGAACATGGAAAAGAAAAAATTGGGTAAACAGTGATTACATGACTATTCAAAAGTGTATGCGAAAGCGCAAGGTATGTTCTACTATCGCCTAAAAATTAAGATTCCAACGTTTTATCGAATAAAATCGTATCTAGCAATCATATTATACATATAAATGATATAAAAAGCACATTGTTAGAAAGATAAATTATTGTTGAACTTATTAATAATTTTATTAAATCGATTAATTGCTATTTTTAAATTAAAAAAAGGGCTTTAGTGGCTTATGGTGTGGATTTATCATGGCCCTGTGGCTTGTAAACACGATAACTTTTGAAAATATCAATTGTTTAACTCAATCTATTTTTTAATCTCTTCATCTATCATTTGGGAAGCCACTGAATGTAAATGGCAGTGTAATTTTGTTTTGTTTAGCTATAATTAATTTTTTTCGGCTCCAAAATGGCGAAATTTTCGTTGATTTGGTAGCCTCGTATGTAAATAATTTCTGTAAATGGGGAGCTACAGCCACAGAGTAGTTTAGTATTTAGTTCGGCTCAAGTAATTGTGTTCTGTGGTTTGGCTTCAGTCGCCGTCGTGAGTGGACATTGTTTCGGTTGTTTGCAGGGGCTCAAAAAGATCGCTGTACAAATACACAATATTCGGATAACCAAATTTCTTAAATACTTCATTATAATAATAATAATAATAAGAGATTTTTGACATGACAACGTCTTATAATTCGATGAAGCTGGCTGCACGCACGAAAAAACATGACTCATGCGGCGTTACCTCGCTCTGAGGCGTTCCATTTAAAGTGCAAGCGAGAGCGCGGAACGAGCGATAGAGGCACAATCGGCCTCCGCGTTCGGCAAGTCCGCATGGACAGCTGCTATACAATAATACATTTACATGTTTTCGTCAAGTATGAAGTGCAGTGAAAAGTGAATGTGGTGTCAATTGTTTATAGCAACGATAATTGCGACGATAAAGGTAATGATTCTTTCGATATTAAATATTTCTTATGACGTTGTCCCGTTCAACTATCATCAGTAAACCGACTTTACAGACAACCGATTTTTTATTACAATATTTAAATTAAAGCACAGAATAAATAATAGTAGTACGTACTAAAAGTAAGTAGTATAATTTTTTTTGTCATGGGTGACATTTTCCTGGTCTTCGAGGGTGTTGAAACCGATAGGGTTGTCGAAACGTAAATCCAAGATGGCGGCCGCAATAGGTATCAATTTTTTCATCATTGGTGTCATTTTCATGGTTTTCGAGGGTGCTGAAGCCGGTAGTGCTGTCGAAATGTAAATCCAAGGTGGCGGCTGCAATAGGTATACATTTTTTCATCATGGCTGTAATTTTCATGGTTTTCGAGGGTGTTGAAGCTGATAGTGCTGTCGAAATGTAAATCCAAGATGGCGGCTGAATTAGGTACCAATTTTTCATCATGGGTGTCATATTCAGGGTTTTCGAGGGTTTTGAAGCCGATAGTGCTGTCGAAATGTAAATCCAAGATGGTGGCTGCAAAATATATCAATTTTTTCATCTTGGGTGTCATTTTCATGGTTTTCGAGGGTATTGAAGCCGATAGTGCTGTCGAAATGTAAATCTAAGATGGCGGTTGCAATAGGTGTCAATTTTTTCATCATGGGTGTCATTTTCATGGTTTTCGAGAGAGTTGAAGCCGATAGGGTTGTCGAAATGTAAATCCAAGGTAGCGGCTGCAATGGGTATCAATTTTTTCATCATGGGTGTCATTTTCATTGGTTTCGAGGGTGTTGAAGCCGATAATGCTGTCGAAATGTAAATCCAAGATGGCGGCTGAAGTAGGTACCAATTTTTTCATCATGGGTATCATTTTCATGGTTTTCGAGAGTGTTGAAGCCGATAGTGCTATCGAAATGTAAATCCAAGATGGCGGCTGCAATAGATATAAATTTTTTCATCATTGGTGTCATTTTCATGGTTTTCGAGGGTGTTGAAGCCGATTCAACACCCTCTGTGCTGTCGAAATGTATTTAAACTACTTTAGAAATTCCGTATAATCATGTTATACGTAATTTTTTTTAATGCGCTTAAGGTATGCCCAATTGGATTTACCAATATTTTTAATGCCTACTTGAAATGTAAATCCAAGGTGGCGGCTGCAATAGATATCAAGTTTATCATCTTGGGTGTCATTTTCATGGTTTTCGAGGGTGTTGAGTCCGATAGTGCTGTCGAAATGTAAATCCAAGATGGCGGCTGAAGTAGGTACCAATTTTTTCATCTTGGGTGTCATTTTCATGGTTTTCGAGAGTGTTGAAGCCGATAGTGTTGTCGAAATGTAAATCCAAGATGCCGGCTGCAATAGATATCAATTTTTTCATCATGGGTGTCATTTTCATGGTTTTCGAGGGTGTTGAAGCCGATTCAACACCCTCTGTGCTGTCGAAATGTATTTAAACTACTTTAGAAATTCCGTATAATCATGTTATACGTAATTTTTTTTAATGCGCTTAAGGTATGCCCAATTGGATTTACCAATATTTTTAATGCCTACTTGAATAAAATATATTTGAATTTTGAATTTCAAATGAGTGAAAGCAAATTTAATGTAATTAACGTAGATTAATTCAATCATAAGAAGAACATAATATACACAATTTTATTTACATATTTACATTTTATTTTTACGTAGGCACACTATACCTATCTGGCAACGCATCTGTTTTATTAATCTTCTGAAGAATCATTATTTTTATCAAAGGATGCTGAACTTTCCTTGTACTCCCGTGTACTTACAAATAGTAGTAAGTATTTATTTTAATTCCAGTCATTCCCAATTGAGCTTTGCTTCGAGTCTAATGTATTAATTGTTTTTACTCTAATCCTTGTTGTTCTCGGAGTGATAAGTTTACAATTTGACATGAGTTACGAAGTGTCGAATAGTTCTAATCGGAGTAGTGAGAGTTGAAGTTATACTGCCAACATAAAAAGGTTGAAATAAAAATGAAAAACAGAAACACTTCAAGTTTAAGGAAGCATCTAGTATCTTTCCAGGAAAAGGAATCACAAATATTTCTTCCTGAAAAATCAAAATTAACTGGAGATATCACAAGCTTTTTAACAACCGCCGGAAAAAGTGGACAGGTAAGAAATAATATACTTATCACACAATTACATAACACTTATATTATGTAACTAGCGGCCGCCCGCGACTTCGTCCGCGTACAATATCCGATTTCCTATGAGATTTTGAAATTTTCCCGCTTCAAAAGTCTTACCTAAGTATAAAGAGGCTATATAGGTAAAACTTAACTATGCAAGTATTTATTATTTATATATAAAACTAATAATAACGTAAATGTCGATCTTTATATCTACCTATACTTTAAAAATGTAGGACTTGCATGTAACCATTTTACCACAATTTCACCCCCTTAGGGTTAGGATTTCGTAAAATAGCTTATTCAGAATTTCATTATTGAAAACTTATACCTAACTTTAATGCCGATTTTCGTGTCTCTAACTTCAAAAACTTAGGACTTTCATACAAACTTACAACTCCCATTTCACTCCCTTAGGGATAGATTTTCTCAAAACCGTTTCTTAACTGATCTCTATGCCATAAAAGAAACTTCAAGTTTGTGTTTTATAGCTCCTGAGATCTGAGATATCGTGATAGTCAGTCAGTGAGTCTTATACTATAAAGCAAAATTACTGACTTGTTGTTGTATATATATATATATTTACCTACAACGCTGACGACCTTCTTGCGTCTTTTTACGATAGATACTTATTGCATCTTCTGTTTCCGATAGAATTATAAATGTTTAGACAGTGAATATTGATAATTTATCTGTTAACCGGTTCAGTGCGGGTGACACGCCAGGCGTGCCGTCGAATACTTTTGTGTGGCGTGTGACACGCGAGGCGTGTCTTTTTAAAAATCGTTGGAAAATTTATCCAGAACAAAATATTCATTATTTTGCAAGTAGTTCATGCCTGCGGCTTCGTTTCTGGATATTTATAAAAATTTAATTTTTAGGAGTTGACAACCTTTTTTAAATTGTACATGTTACCGTTTTTACTTTATAGGTTTTTAAAACATGTTGTGGAAAAATACTCTAATAAGAAACAAATGAACAAATAATAGCACTCATTGCAATCGCTCACAAACTCAAGTTGTAAACAAGTTTCTAGAAAACAACTCTCCTGTTAAAAAAAAAAACAATGCCTTTATCTCTTTTGCAAATGGTTGAAGTGCCGACTTATTAGTATAATTTGGCCGAATGGACCTACGAAGTACCATGTGCTCTTGTGATATGGTATAAGGTTTATTTCTGCTTGAAACAGTTCGAAACCGTTCATGCATAAAAAAAGTTCGCTAATAAATAGTCTTTTGTCAATCCGCCGCCATATAGCGCCGGCGTTTTTTTCCTTTTGAAAACACTTGTTTTGCTATTCTTACTAATTAGACGTTTTCAGATCTGCTTTACTTTTACATTTGTATAACATTAAATAATATTTAACATTTGTAAATTTCAATGAATGATATACCTTTTTTTTTCAAATTAAGATTCTTCATTGTTTGATATTTACAAATGTTATTATTAGGTGAAAATGTAATTTAATAAAAACCAAGGTTTCCAGGGTGGTTTAGCTGTACCTACTTATATAAATAATTTTTTTATAACAACAAAAAATAGTACAAAAGGTTTGCAATCTCTTCATAAAAAAAGTCACTTTCTCTCAATTTCAAAGAAA
This sequence comes from Parnassius glacialis, assembly GCA_033319125.1. NCBI lineage: Eukaryota > Metazoa > Arthropoda > Insecta > Lepidoptera > Papilionidae > Parnassius > Parnassius glacialis. The sequence continues at coordinate 34,778,706 of JAVANC010000005.1, read as the reverse complement.
ACGCGTAAAAACACACGTAGTTACCCACTATACTTGTCTGTGTCGCTTGACACGCCAGGCTATAGCCAGGCAAATATTTGTTCGCCGCCACAGCTAAAAGTTGACGAAAATTGGTGCCGCAACAAATCGGTTAACAAATAACATAGTAGAATAGGAATTTCATTTATATTCGACAGGGCGATATTCAATTTTGAATAATTCTTGCTCATTTCGGACGTCCGTTCATAATAAAAAGCATGTGGCACACTATATATTCCGTATACGGTTTGTATGTTTTGTTCACTTCATGCGTCTGTTCATGACGGATATTATATGGCACTCTGTATATTTCGTATATGTTTTGTTTTTTATGCTTACTTCATGCGTCCGTTCATGACGGAAATGATGTGGCACTCTGTATATTCCATATATGGTTTGTATGTTTCGCTCACTTCATGCATCCGTTCATGACGGAAATGATGTGGCACTCAGTATATTCTATATTAGTATATTATATTATATTTTATATATGGTGTAATTGTTTTGCTCACTTAATGCATTGAACTTGAGACCGTCCCTATCCCGTATGAAATCATAACAGTTTTCATACTGCAACTGTTATAATTGATTAGCTGTCGGGAGTAAGATTCCTTGCGAAGACATCTTTGTTATTTTTTAAAATAAAAGATTGGGCAAACGAACATGCGGCTCACCTAATGGTAAATTTCGACTGTCGCCCGTAAACATCTGCAACACTAAGGGAATCTCAGGTGCGTTACCGGCCTTTTAGTAAAAGAGTAGTCTCTTGAAGGTCCCGAAGTCGTATCGGTCCAGAAAAATTGCTGGTGGTAATCGATTCCACAAGGAAATTGTGCGAGGAAGAAAAAAATCTTGGTGGTGGACCGCTAATCACCCATATGGTATGGATGGTATCGCGAATTTTGTCGCGATGTGCGATGGTGAATTGAGCAGCTGCAATAAGTCCGCATTATTCCTCATAACACTCGCAAATAGGCAAAGAGGTGCAACACCTCTTCGCAGTGCCGGTGAGTCAAAGCGAACAGAAAGAGCTCGATCATCGACAATCTGAACCACTCTGCGCTGGGAGAAGCTGGCACTGGGGAGCCCCGGCCCAGAGATGGGAACAGTATTCCATGTGAGGCCGAACCTGCGCCTTGTAAAGTTGCAGGCAGTGTGCCGGCATGAAATGCTGTCACGCTCTGCTGATCACGCCAAGCTTTTTGAAGAGAAGAAGAGAATAAGAAAGGCCATATTGGCCATCTCTTCACTGTACGTCATTCGATATGTCGACGCTGAGGATTCTGATACTGGCTGTGGCAACAAGGGGAGTGCCTTGAAACTAAGGAGATACGATTTTATACGCGGTAGAGCCATGCTGCAGCTATATTATGTGTGTAACATGAATGGGTCGGCTCGACCGGGGAAGGACCATGCTTATTGGGTTTGTTTATCTTTTATTTAATACATAAGAAGGTTAAAAAATAAAGCAAAATTACTTACTTGTCGTCACAAGAACGATTAAACACACTATTTCATGCAATAATATTAAATCCAAAGTGTGGAGACTTTAATATCAATCTCCTGGAAACTTCTTCCATCAGTATTAAATTTTGCTCTTTGTTCAAATCCTATAATCTTGATAATTTATTCTTTGAAGCTACACGAATTGCAGGGTGTAGTGCAACTTGTATTGATAATATTTTTACAGGTGTTGTACCAATCAACAAATCAATAATTCAAAAACTTAGTTCAGATCACTGTGTACAACTGGTTTCATTACCTTATATGCACAAAAAACAGGTAATTGAGCAAATTGTGTTTGTTCCTATTAATGCAAAACGTCTGGAGAGATTTAGAAGTAACATGGTAAAAAACCTTCCATCGCTTTCTTATAAGAAGAATGCAGACTATTTATATGGAGAATTATTTACCCTTATAAGCAAGGAATTTAAAAAAACATTTACTTCTAAAACATTCTCCATAAACAGTCGCAAGGCATTTAATGAGTGGGCGACAGTAGGAATTCATAAAAGCAGACGAAGGTTATATGACCTTTACCATGAAAGATCATATAATCATATAATCATATTATAATCCTTCCGATGCTTTTAAAGAATATGTCAAAAATTATTCTAAAATGTTTAAAAGAGTTTGCTCCACAGCCAAATCGTTACATATTAGCAACAAAATTAAGACGGCTAAGAATAAAATTAAAATGACGTGGAGTATAATTAACAGCGAAACCGGTAAAGAGAAACCTCGTAACTCAAACTATCAATTAAAAATTAATAATGAATTGACTAAATCAAATCAAGAAGTCGCAGCGGTGTTTGAGAAATATTTCACTGATATTCCTATCTTGACAACAGAGTCATTGAATACTTCTCCAACTGTCGCCGAGTCATTACTCAAACAGAATGTTAAGACCTGTTTAAAATAATTTAGATTTGAAAAAGTATTACCGCAAAATATTGTAAAATACTTCAAAACCATTGATGTAAAGAAAACCGCAGATTTGTGGGGGATTTCCGTTACAGTTATTGCGTCCATAATAGATTTAATTGCACCTCATCTTGCTATTATTTTTAATACTTGTATTGATTCTGGTGTGTTTCCGGATTTAATGAAGTATATTAAAGTAATACCTTTATTTAAATCTGGTAGTACATTGGACCCCGCTAATTTTAGACCTATTGTTGTACTACCAACTCTCAGTAAAATTTCTGAAAAAATTATTTTGGATCAATTGTTAATTTTTTTAATACAAATAAATTACTTCATAAAAACCAATTTGGTTTTACAAGGGTTCGCTCGACGTCGGACGCCGGTGTTGAGTTTATGAAATATATTTTTAATGCCTGGGAGAATTCCCAAGATGCCTTAGGTATTTTCTGTGATCTTTCCAAGGCTTTCGATTGTGTTCATCATGAAACATTAATCAGGAAACTACAACATTACGGTGTAAAAAATTTGGAGCTTATACTTATTACTTCATATTTAAGTAACAGAACTCAAAAAGTCGTGACCAATGGTAAAGGTTCCTCCGGATCGGTAGTATCAATGGGCGTTCCTCAGGGCTCGATTCTTGGCCCATTCCTGTTTTTAATCTATATTAATGACTTACCTTATCTTTTAGGGGACAATCACGATATAGTATTATTTGCTGACGATACCTCTTTAATTTTCAAACTCTAACGGCAGTTAATTAATTATGACTATGTAAATAATGCTCTATCGAAATTAGTACATTGGTTTAACGCCAACAATATGCTCTTAAACGGCAATAAGGCAAAGTGTATTAAATTTACAATACCTAATGTAAAACATTCGAATACCAATGTGCTGTTAAAAGGGGGGAAGGTGAGTCTTGTGGATACCACTGTTTTTCTCGGTATTACTATTGACGCGAAACTTCAATGGGGCCCCCATATATCTAAATTAGCAAGCAGACTTAGTTCTGCAGCATATGCTGTAAGAAAGATTAGAAGTCTCACAGATGTTGAGACAGCTAGATTAGTGTATTTTAGTTACTTTCATAGCGTAATGTCTTATGGAATTTCGCTATGGGGTAATGCGACTGATATTGAAACTATATTTGTTTTGCAAAAGAGAGCCGTTCGGGCGATTTATAATCTAAATTTACAGAGTCCCTCAGACAAAAATTTAAAGAAATAAACATATTAACTTTGGCATCGCAATATATTTATGAAAATGTAATGTATGTACATAAAAACATAAATAGCTTTAATAAGAATAAGGATGTGCATACATTAAACACTAGGAACAAACATAAGCTTGTAATACCAGTTACTAGACTCCACAGAATCAGTAATTCATTTATGGGGCATTGTATACGCTTTTACAACAAAATCCCAGAACATATTCAAAGTTTGTCAATAAACAAGTTTAAGAGTTTTATTAAAGAGAAACTGTACAAAAAGGGTTATTATAATATCAAGGAATACATGAATGAAAATAACCTCTGGGAATAAGGTGATCGCCACCATGCTGGTTCTATGAAAAATCATTTAAAATTGTATAAACGAAATTATTGTTAAGTGATGTTTGAAAAAAAATCCCGCTGGGTTTCTTGCTGGTTCTTCCCAGGACAGAGGTATTTTCCGAACCAGTGGTAAATAAAAAAATGACTTTCAATAAGAATTATGTAATAATCATTATTGAATAAAAAATTATTCTATTCCATTGTAATAAAAGAGGCTTTAAATTAAAGTTTTCTTCTATCAAGTACGGAGTAAAATACATTTTAATCAAGATGTATGTGAATAAAAAACAGTATTGAAATGTCTGGGCTAAAAGCTCCAAAATCCGGGGAACTTACGCTTCCGGCCCGGGGGGCAAGGGGGGGGGGCGTTTCAGGTTTTAGAGATGGCAGCCCTAGCCATGCTTATGTTTCCCTCATTTATGATTTGATAAAATTGTTTATCCGAATGCGAATATACTACATAATAAAATTTAACAATTGAAAACTGAAAACGGCTATAAAAAGAAAGTGTCACGAAAAATTTGGCAGTGCAACATTTGAAAATGTATTTGTTCTTGTAGTAATAAAAAATAATCTATTTCTTTATATGTATTTAACTTATAAGTATGCACATAATGTTAATAAATGATAATGAGTATTATAATATCCAAAATTATTTTATTCCCAATTTTGTGACAACCCCTAGGCATACACGCCGCCCAGATAAATACCTACGCGGGCGGCGGCTACGCCTGAAATCAAAGACTATATTTAAACTCTGGCTGTACTAACATCAAATCAAATTACACTACATCAGTAGCGGGTCAACACTGACTTGCCTGGAATTTGGAATCCGTTACTGACCCTGTGTAAATCAGGCTTAACTTATAGTGATTTGGTTCTTAATGTTAGCAGCAACAATCCATATCGATATAGTACCTACTCGTTTTTGTTTATTTATTTATTTTTTATTACTTTATTATATGTCTATAATTATAAAGAAAGACTATTATTTTTACTACTATTATTTACTAGACTTATTATTTTTCGAAAGATCACGTGTATTGTTTTCTAAATCAAGTGATGATGATTATATTACATAGCAAATATTCGTGCCGCAAACTTTAAAAACCACAAGTTTTTGAGGTATGAATACTAAGTCTTAAACGGTACATAAGCGAGTTGAATCCCATGCATAATCCCAATTTTATATACACTGATTTACAACTTGCTCAGCGGAAAATAAATCTATCGAGAAAGCTATATCTGCTTGGATGAAAATATTTCGGAATCATGAAGGTATATTGATAATGCCCTGTAACGGCGGCGTAAGAGAATCCACTACTTCCTACCAAAGAATATATAATATTATAACTAAGAAGCGTAAATCTTAAAATAAGAATCACATCTCAGACGCATACAATAATGGTGTTTTCGAGGGGAGGCTGCCAGCTTGAAATTAAGCTAAATCCTCTCAAACAAAGGGCTTTATCTTTTTTTTCTCTTAAGGCACTAATTGTCACTAATTCCTCACTAAATCTTGACATAATAAATTTTAAGATATTCTTGCGAATGATTCCAGCTTGAAGTACGTACGCAATTAATCACCGAATCGCATTATCAATACGGGGGTTTTAGCCGAAAACAGATGGCGCGGTACATCCGTCTCTTTTTAGGGCAATAACGGCGATGTCAACTTGAGACATTGTTACCGCGGTCCCCAATAGGAGTAAAGTATTCTGTGGCCCCCAATCCCCAATCCGTCTACAAAATACGTCATTTATTGCAAATCTTCCCTAGAATGGGAGAAACCCATATCCAGGTAACTTAGACTTTTTACGCTCTGTTAAGATGATGACATTGTACTATTTTTTAAGGTCAATGCGTAAAATGACATTGATGAACTCTTGGCGGAATATATCCACGGCAACATTATGCAAAATTTTCTGCAGCATCTTCTTATTCTTTCCTTGGATTGTTTTTTTTTTACATTTATTGTTTCCTGCTTCGGATATCTCCTATCGTATACCTCGAAACGTGAGTTGGGAAATGCGTTGAAATCATTTCAGTTATTTATACAGTAGAGAAATCATCAAAAATGATTATGTAAACCACAGAACACACGCCCATTAAATAAATTAACCTATTTTAACCTTATCACAGAGTAAAGTTAACGGTATCTAAAATACTGGTTCATCGCTACTGAAATTATCGTAACAATCGGATTTCGATATTTTTGTTGTTGCTTCAACAGGATACCAAACAATAAAAAAAGTTATTCATAGTATGCATTTGTATTACATGCCTTATAACGCGAAGGATTATTATGTACCTAGTGTTTTACTCTCGAAACGTCAAGGTCAAGCAATTTTGTGTTCTTAAAATGCCTTTATCATAACCATATTGCACTGATACGATAATACGAGATGAGTAGCCGTATATCAAGAAAACATTCTAATCAATTAAATTAAAATTATAAACTTAAGAAGCAATGTAAATATTTAAAAAAACCGGCAAAGTGCGAGTCGGACTCGCGCACCGTGGGTTCCGAACAAATCTGTAGGTATATAAGTTTAAAATTATTAAAAATATTTTTATTATATGATGTAACTAAAAACTTATGCCTTTCGAAATTTTTCCTTTATCTGTGCTATAAAACATTGCTTCGTACCAAATTTAAAGATTCTGAGTTCACGGGAAGTACCCTGTAGGTTTTGATTCCCTTGCGAATGTCGAAAAGTTACGGCATAAACGACTGTAACTTTTGATAGCGTTGGCTTAGAAGTTTAATTTTTTCACAGCTCTAAGAGACAGTAGACTTGAGTATTTGATATGACTTTCAGCTTGATACCTCCACGCGTTCCTGAGAAAAAGGGTCTTGACAGACAGACAGACAGACGGACGGACAACAAAGTGATCCTATAAGGGTTCCGTTTTTTCCTTTTGAGGTACGGAACCCTAAAAACATAAAGTTATTATGTATTGTGATGACATAGGCAAAATTTAGGCATGATGTTAAATAACTGTTTAAAAGGACGATCTGATCAGTAATTATTGCATGCCTGGAGCATCCTTTAGACATATAATGAATAAAATTTTAGCTAGTAAATTTTGTCCTAATAGCACATTAATAATTCTTGTTGGGAGAAGAGCCAATGTCAACAAAAATCAATTATTAAAATATGTTGATAATCTTGCCTTACATACAGGGTTGGCCGCAGGAAAATAAATAAAATAAGATATGATTTAAATTTATTAATGAATAACTTTTCATGTAATAATAATTTAAACTTTGTCTCTGTAAACTTTTATAATTAAAAATTATTATAATTATAATAATAGAATTAATTTAATAGACATAAATAATTTAATTAAGAAAATTTGACTAGAGATAGGTATTACCTATCTAAATATAATTTAAAACAGATAACAAATCTTATTGTTTATATATTAACTTAGTCAAGGACTTGGCTACACAGACATCGGCTTCTTTTGAGCAGTATGACTTAATATGTCATCTGGAATCAGCTCCAAGTAATTTAAATTAGAAAATGAGACAATAGAGGTAATCTCTAGCAGTTCTAATAATTTAAATAATTTAGAATGTAGCTTACAAACTTTGTATGACTCCACAGAGTAATAATGAGGCATGATAGGCAAAGAGCTAGAAATTGAGTTGTTCTTAAATAGCAACAATATTAATATTTTATGTATTACTGAACATTGGTTAAAAGCTTATAACTTTATGTTTAACTTCAGTAATCACCAGGTGGTCAGTTCTTTCAATAGAGAAACGGTTTTAAGAGGTGGCTCCTTAATATTAGCTAGTAAATTATTATCATGTAAAGAACGTAAAGATATTGTGAGCCTCTCTGTTGAGCGGACTGTAGAAATGGCATATGTTGAGTTTGAGCACCTCATTGTTGTGAGCGTCTACAGACCCCCATGTTCTATATACGATACTTTGGAAAAAATTATGGAGGAACTTTGTGCTAAAAGGAATAAGAATAAATCTGTTATAATATGTGGAGACTTTAATATCAATCTCCTAGAAGCTTCCTCCATCAATATTAAATTTAGATCATTGTTTAAATCATATGGTCTTTTTAATTTATTTCTAGAGTCAACGCGTATTGCTCAATCTAGTGCAACATGTATAGATAACATTTTTACAAATGTGAAGCCGTTACATAAATGTATAATTCAAAAATTAAGTTCTGATCACTGTGGACAAGTCGTATCGTTACCTTATGTTCACAAAAAGCAAATAGATGAGAAAGTTGTGTTTGTTCCAGTAAATTCAAGTCGCTTGGAGAAATTAAGAAGTAACATAGTGAAAAAACTTCCACCACTTTCATACCAAAATGATCCTAATTTTTTGTATGGAATATTATTTAAGCTTATTTGCAATGAATTTAATAATACTTTTACTTCTAAAACATTCTCCTTGAACAGTCGGAAATCATTCAATGAATGGGCGACAGTAGGAGTCCATAAGAGCAGACATAGGTTATATGATCTTTACCATGAAAGGTCATATAATCATAGCGTCGAATTTAGGGAATATGTAAAAAAATATTCAAAAGTATTTAAAAGAGTGTGCTCCACAGCCACGTCTTTGCATTTGAGCTACAAAATTAAGACGGCTTCTAATAAAATTAAAATGAAATGGCGTATAATTCATAGAGAAACTGGTAAGATCAGCTCTGGCAATTCAAACTACCCGTTAAGTGTTAACAACAACTTAACTGAATCAGATCAGGACGTTGCAATGGTTTTTGAGAAATATTTACTGATATTCCGATATTAACCACTAAGTCACTGAATTCTTGTCTTGCCGTCGCCGAATCATTACTTAAACAATATGTAAATGCGTGTACAAAGAATTTTACATTTCTTAAAGTATCATCAAAAGATATTGTAAAATATTTTAAAACGATTGATGTTAAGAAAACTGCAGATTTGTAGGGGAGAGTTGAGCTGATTAAATATATCTTTAATGCATGGGAGAATTCACAGGGTGCTTTGGGTATATTTTGTGACCTATCCAAGGCCTTCGATTGTGTTCACCATGAAATCATACACATTAATCAGGAAAATTCAACACTACGGTGTAAGAAAATTAATTATTTCATATTTAAGTAACAGAACGCAAAAAGTTGTCATTAACAGTATGAGCTCTTCCGGGTCGATGGTACAAATGGGCGTGCCTCAAGGCTCAATTCTCAGCCCCTTTCTGTTTCATGTATATATTAATGACTTACCTTACATAGTAGGGGATAACCATGATATAATATTATTTGCAGATGACATTTCTTTCATTTTCAAATTAAGTCGACAATTACTAAAATATTACGAAGTAAATAATGCTATATCTAAATTAGTAAATTGGTTCAATGTTAATAATTTGCATTTAAATGGCACTAAAACAAAATGTATGAAATTCATGACTCCAAATGTCAAACAATTAAATACTAATGTAATTTTAAATGGGGAGAAACTGAGTCTTGTAGATACCACCATTTTTCTTGGAATCACACTAGACGCGAAACTTCAGTGGAGCTCCCATATATCAAAACTAGCAAGCAGACTTAGTTCTGCAGCATATGCTGTCAAAAAGATTAGAAGTCTTACCAGTGTTGAAACAGCTAGACTAGTTTACTTTAGCTATTTCCATAGCATAGTGTCGTATGGTATTTTGCTATGGGGACACGCAGCTGACACTGAAATTATATTTGTTTTACAGAAGAGGGCCATAAGAGCAAGATTTAAAGCCTAAAGAGAGAGAGAGAAATTAATATATTAACTTTGGTCTCTCAATACATTTATGAAAATGTCATGTACGTACACAAAAATAAAAGTAGTTTTAAAATAAGTTATATTCATTCTGTAAATACTAGGAACAGACACAAACTAGTAGTACCAGTTACTCGACTCCATCGAGTCAGTAATTGATCCTTAGGGCGATTTATACGCTTGTACAACAAAATTCCAGAAAATATACTAAATTTGACCTGCTCAAAGTTCAAAAACTTTAATAAACTAAGTTTGTATAAAAAGGGTTTTTATAATATTAAAGAATTCATGGATGATAATAACCCCTGGATATGAGGTGATCGCTACCAAGCTATTTCTAATTTGTTGTGTTGTTAATTTATGTAACATAAATAATATAATATAATATAATAGCTGTTATTTAAAAAAAAGTCCCGCTGGGTTTCTTGCTGGTTCTTCCCAGGACAGAGGTTTTTTTTCGAACCAGTGATAATTTAACAAAAGGGTGACTTTCAATAAGTATTATTTATAATCTATATTGAATTTAAAAAGTTTCTGTTTTTTCAATCCATGTTATATTTCCTAAAAAATCGTTTTAAATTGCTACTTTGAAAAACAAATTGAAAAATTATTTTAAAGGGACGTTCGGATGTTGATTTTGTTTGTGGTCACGATAACTCCCGAAAAATTTGACGTATCGAGACAGGGCTTTTTTTTTATTAACTTCAGAATTACATCAACTGGTTCCCTATTTCATATCAATAGCCTAGTTCGTGTAATTAGTTGTTTGTGGTAAGTGGATGTTATGGCCCACGGACATCTACATTTATCATCGATTAAGAATCGTAACGGAAAATGCGAGGATCTCCGATTCTCTAAACTCACCATATACAACCCTGGGCTGCTATTTCACGCTGGTATTTTGTGAGAGCATGGTCTTATCCCAGTCGAGCCGACCCACTGCGATCAGATAGTTGCAGCGTGACTATCATGTAGATTTTTTTTAAATTAAGTGTAAGTTTAAAATCCTATTAATTTTATTATATTTATTTTTTTCAAAAAGCACTTCCTGCTCTAGTACTACCAGTACTTCTTTCCTTTCATCTGATTCAATCAACTCTTTAAAAATACCAAATAGCAGGTAGTCTTCCATATAGTGATCAAAAATATGTTACTTTAGATGCTCAGCGCTTTTTCGAAGTGTGAATGGTGCCTGGTATATGAGCAAGAGCTTAGATTATCATATTCTTGAATAAACTCCCATTTTCATTAGGCAAGATTAAATGTCGACGTCTGATCATAGTGCAGTAAGGTCTCAGGCTTGTTTTTCCTTTATTAGGAATTTACTATCTTGGGTGTCGCAAGAGATGACTGTGGAATGTTTCTAAAAGATCTTATGGTTTCCGATATATGGCAATATAAACAGCTCCTTAAAACCAGGTATATAAATTCCAGACCGCTAACGGCAAGCAGCGTCAAAGGTCTCTAGTAATGCGATCGTCAATTCGCCTGCGAAATGTGACGATTAAGGCAAAATTTTATGCTCCCTACAACGGCAGTGGGCCTTTTTCAGCAGTGAACTTTTTGGCTAGTGATGAAGAAGAATGAAATGCCATTCTAAATTGGCTACATAGTAAATAAGATCTATAATATCCCAGGATAGTTTCGAAATGTCCAGTGTTCTACCAGAAAAAGCATTTTAACCACAGAAATCTAAATAATAAGACATTATTTAGATTTCTGTGATTTTAACTGATAGTCAGATAGGTAAATTAAATAATTTTATTATAATTGTACATTTAATGAATATAGTAGTGGTAACATCAACATTAAAATTTAATTTTAACAATTACGGTTCAATTTAAAATGACTCAGAATTCATTTAAAATATCGTTTTACTACACAAAGTCAATTGTGGATATCAGATTTATTTTAATTATAATAATTGTACACATATTACAATATTCTTTATATAATTATGTACTCTAAGGGTATTACATATTCAATTTGGTAAAAATAATTGTAGCATAGACATAGAGAATGGACTGAGCGTAAGCGTCACAAAAGTGACCATTCTCTAGAAAGAGACAAAGCGACTGTGCGGACAATACCTGTCTCTTTCCTACAAGCGTGATTGGTTCACGTCTTGCAAGTCAGTGATGTGGATCAATTAGAATTCTAGAAATAGACAACTACTGGCCGCACATTCGCTTTGTCTGTCTTGCACTTTTTGGTCTGTATTCAATGCTCCACTGAATGCGGAACGCACAGTCCATACTCTCTATGTCTATGAACTGTTGTAATAACTCATTTCAATATTTTAATTCGAGTGATTTACGCTATCCGTATAAAGCCAGATTGTCGATATTTAAGACTAGTTAAATCCGGTTTTTGATACAATTATAACTTAGGTACACCACCTACACTGACTTCAAGATAAACCTTATCTAAAGAATATATTAAAGTGTACTCTACATAAATCATCTTTATCATAATAGTTTCACACATATATACTAGGTGTAAAAAACATTTACAAAAATATAATAAAGTTACTAATGGTAACCAAATACTTGCACGGGCTCCTGCGTACTAAGTTACGGTCAATTCTCCGTAACTTCTTTAGTCGACTGCGAGCCAGCGAGGAGACTAGTTCTTTGTTTTGTATACTTATCGCGAACGTTCTTTTCGACAATCTAACACAAATTTTATTTAATGTGACAAAGAAAACGCTGTCTTCATTTAGTGTGCACTTTGTCAACTTGATTTGAAGTTTATTTCAGATAAGTATGAAACTTTATTTCGTATTTGCCTAAAACGGTTTTTTACAAACGATTTTGCCTAAAAATACAAGTGCGTGGCATATTTTCCACTGGCAAGGCGATCACGCGATCCATAGTTTTTGTTCTGAACTGACGGTATAGTGGTATACATAGAAGTCTTCGATGGTAACATTGAAATTTGGTTTAAGAAGAACACGTTCCATTAAATATGAAATCAATATTGTAGGAAGCTAGATTTCGATAATAATGCCTACTTGATTGCATATTATACTGATGTCAAGAAATATCATCTCTTCAAACAAGTAATTGAAGAAAATCTTAACCATGACTTCATTAATCTCAGTATCAAGTCATAATACTCCTTTATAGTAGTCTGCTTTACAATAATATGTTGATGCGTCACTTGCATAGTCCTTGGGAGATTTTGCAAACAACCAATTGAAGAAAATCTTAATTTAAGTACATCTACGTACATCAATTTAAACATTTTAATTGTACACATACTACATAACATTTGGGTAATGCGTAATGTCATTGTTTATTAAGAAGTAATGGTAACATTGACATTTTGTTTAGTATAGTATAGTGCCGGTATAGTAGTAGGTATACATAGAAGTTTTCGATGGTAACATTGAAATTTGGTTTAAGAAGAACACGTTCAATTAAATATAAAATCAATATTATAGGAAGCTAGATTTCGATAATAATGACTACTTGATTGCATATTATACTGATGTCAAGAAATACCATCTCTTCAAACAACTAATTGAAGAAAATCTTAATTTAAGTACATCTACGTACATCAATTTAAACATTTTAATTGTACACAAAGAAGTAATGGTAACATTGACATTTTGTTGTATTATTCATTATCTTTATACTTAAATATTAGATCGCTCTCAGTATTCGCGCAGTACCAGATTAATGACGAATTTATTTTTTATTCAGATTTTGTATTGTAATTTATACATATTATGGGAAAACAATATCTAAATCAAAGATCTCATTATGCACCTACTTGACAACATACAGAATTTTAAAGCAAGTATAAATAGGATGTAGGCATACGCAAATTTCATCGTAATAATTTAATACATTCTATGTAATTTATAACATAACAAATACTAATAATGTTAAAGTTGAAATTTAAATTTAATAATGTCGAAATAAAGTCTTATTACAAATACCGCTTAGGAGGTATTACTGATTTACGCTGTGATCGTCAGAGACTTTCTCGAGTGGGCTGTGGGTCCTGCCTTCCTGCACTATGCGGTACATTATTATGCTGCTCCTGGTCGCTTGTTAAAAATATTATGGGTACCACCGTTTCGTCGTTATCGTTGAATCTGCAAAAATATTTTTTTTAAATGCGCTTAACTTTGCTAAATTTTTAGATATATTTGCTTACATAGATAAAAATATACGTACTGATAACGGGGTACATCGCCTCTCATCGTACAAATAGCATTAGTGAGAGCTTTTATGTAATTTTTGGCAAGTGTTAATGTCTCTATCTTTGACAGAGTTCGACTATCCTTTTTAACGTGTGGTATAACATGACGAAGCCCCTGAAAACATAACGACATATCTCGTTATTAAAAAACAGGTGCAGTGTAAATAAGTAAATGGTATATAGTAATAAAGATTGCAAAGACTTTGATACTCTGTGGTTCTCCAGTGGCAGATAACCGATTTCATTTGTCTTTGACATATTAGCGGGGAGCCAAAACAGCTGATATTTCAGATCAAATAGCAGCTGTTTTCGCTCGCCGCTCACTTAGCCGTCAGCTACCGCAGAGTCTACTTCACTTAAGGATTCGTCTATTATAGCCTATAAAATCCACTGGTGAACATAGGTCTCCCCCATAAATTGCAGCGCAGGGGGGATTTTGCCGTAGTTGCCACCCTCGGCAGGCAGGTTAAAATTGCAGCTTTTTATAATTTTGATCAGGCGTCAGGAAGTTGCTGCTGCCCATCTCCTGTTTAAGTTTCCCTCTGTTGCCTCTTACGACATTCACTGGTCGATAGGGGTAGTGGATATCCTCACACCTCCACTACACAGTTACTGTAATTACATGGTAACGCATACTATTATGCCAATATAATTCCTTCTGCGGAGCTAATATTTTTCGAAAGTATTTTCATGTTCATAATAAAAAGGAAACTGCATCAAATTAACATTTTGTTATAAACCCAAGAGTCACATTAATAGACATTTTTCTCACCTCAAAAGCTTGATTCAACGAATGCATTCGCATTCGTTCCCGCTCGTTACTCTCCAGGCGACGAAGATTACGTTCGCGGGCGGAAACTCCGCAACGTCGGCGTCGACCCGGTCCCGAGGCGGTAGCTGAACCGCCACTAGCGGCACCTGATGATGTAGAGGTGGCCGGTTTCCGCCTCGATCGACTAGCACGGCGTAATACTTGCTCGTCACTACCACTGCCGCTATCGTAGAACTCTGCAATGTAATGAAACTCGGTCAAAATACCTTTATTTATAATTAATAAAATCAGGCGTTACTTTGTGGAGATCCATTATATTATTATTACGTGGTAGATCCATGCTGCAGCTATATAAGTAGTATAGTTGTAGCACGAATGGGTCGGCTCGACCGGGGAACTATCACGCTCACACAGAATACCAGCGTAAAATAGCAGCTCAACGCTGCTGTGTTTCGTGTGGTGAGTGTAGAGAACAGGAGCTCTTTTTTACTGGAATGAGGCATTCTATCTTAGTCCTCACGGGTGACAACGCATCTGCATTTTGATTCGTAATCGAGGATAGATGTAAATGTCTATGGGCCGCAGCAACCACTTACCATCAGGTGGACTGTGTTCTCGTTTGTCACTCTTATCCTATAAAAAAAGAAGAAAATCTCTAAGATCCGCGTAATAAAATAAAATGATTGAAGAGCACTTTGCGTTCTAAGCTCCCGCCCTCCCTCAATTGCGTGCACTATCCCCGTCACCACTACTCCCAACACCACTATACTAAGAAAGACACACCACCGTCCATAATACAACACGTGTTTCGCCTCTAGACAAGGCATCCTCAGGTAAAGTAGACTGTGTTGAATGACCGCTATCTTAATAGTGGTGCTAGGATTAGTGGTGACGGGGATAGTGCACGCATTCGAGGGAGGGCGTTAGGTGCTATTCAAACTAGGTAAGACATATAATTTTATTTTATAACGCGGATATTAGCAAATTGAATACCTTTATTGAACTTAATCTTATAAATAAAAGTTGCAATGGAAAATTTCACAGGATATTTATAGATATCAAAAAGAAAATATGTTTCAAGCTCTATGGTTTGTTAACAATTTATAAAATTGATAGTTTGCGGTTCACTACCGTGCAATTTACACGGAATTTTCCGCCACGCAGGACCACGAAAAGGCCGCTAACGACAGTAAATTCTAACCGCCGGTAACAGTAAATTCCACAGCATTTACTGACACTAGCGGTGTAATATTGTTAGCCATGTGACGACAGAATAAGAGAATCAATTCTTCACTCCATTTCGTCCCGCTGTCGTAAGAGGTACCTATGATAAATGCCATAAAACTCTGATAACTTTCAATAGATGGCAACAACCTTAAAATATTTAGAAAAATCGTCCCTTCAACGAGAGAGTGGACCTCTCTCGTTCATCAGTAGACCTATGAAGCTGATAAAGATGAAAATATGATATAATGCAATTAATGAAAGATGGCGTAACCATATACAGTCGATAGAGTAGGATGTCTTTGTATAAATGCCGCTGAAAAAGAAATTCTATAGGTTCGCTTCCACTTAAATAATGTTATACATGTAATGTGCTATTTATTTTGTACGTGTTAATATTGCTCATTGTGTCATTATTTTTCCCACTACACAGAAGGGTCTATCGGTAGTATTTTGCACTTAGTTCGTTTTTTTATAGATTAGGGCAACAAACGAGCACACAATCCACTTGATGGTAAGTGGATGCTGTGGCCCATAGACATCATCTTCATTTATTCTTAATTAAGAATCAAAATACAGATGCGTTTTCACCCCTGGGGACTAAGATGGAATGCCTCGTTTCCAGTAAAAAGACTTTTCTACACTCATCATACAAAACACTGGTATTCTGTGAGACCCTAGTCGAGCTGATCCATTCGTGCTGCAATGGTAATATAGCTGCAGCGTGGCTCTACCACGTAAAATTAAAACAAAAGCTAAGAAGTGAACATGGGCTGTGACTTTTCAAAACTATATAGTTTTCCGTCCTACACGCGGACGATGCTGCGAGCGAAAGCTAGTTCCTATAAATTACAATATATTATTGGAACAAAGTTCCTTATCGGACGTTACGAATTTGGCGGATGGGGGCTAGGCGAGAAAAAGTGTAAGATTTTTCCGTCACGACCCCTTCTGACGTAGTGTAGACGGCATTGGCGGCTATGAGGAAGCGAGATGGACTAATATCCATCTCCCTCGGGCTTTTTCTTGTCTTGCCACGAAAGAAATATTATTTTATTTTAATAATTAATACTTAATTATTTGTACTCGTTAATCAATAATATAATACGTTTTTCAGTAAGGAACTTCGTTCCAACAGAGTGTTCCACGACACTCAGACATGTTTTTATTTTAAATTACAATTCTCATTTTTAAGAAAATAACTACGTAGCTAATTTTTTGCCGAAACCTGAAAATAACAGCAGTGCAAGAAAATTATTCACTTTACAAGGATTATTTTTAAACTCCAGGTTTTAAATTTATTAAAAACGTTATGTAGGGTTAGTATTTAAAAATAAAAATATCAAGGTTAGGTTAGGTCAGTTAGCACTGCGAGGGTGCTGGGGGCAGCAAGTACCGCACCCGTCACGTGCTGTTAGTGTAGCCAAGCGATGGACGGGCCCCGGTTGCGTTCCGAACAGAGATCCCGGGACCCTTCGTATACGCTGATGGTGACCACCGTGAGGTTTTAGACGGTAGGAGTCCGGCATAACCTTTTCATTGCCCCCGCAATGAGGATTTCCTTACAAAAAAAGGTTAGGTTAGTATTTAAACATTATCAAGGTGTTCCGATCAATAAAATTGCACTTGCATGACTTTTTAAATGTAAAATCAATTATTTTTGCTTATTGTTCCGGTAACATTTTATTATATTTTTATCACGTCTACTTGCTTCAGCCTGCTAAATTATGAACCCTAAGTTCAAGTCTTTCAAATAAAACCTCATCTTTCTCATTAGCCCACATTGGTAGTTCACGGCTGGTTAGCTTGGCCTAGATATAAGAGAAGATCTGTCCCTAAACTCCACGTTAGACGGGCGGGTTAGCAATCGCATTATCAGACGTTTCTACTTTTGATGCTGCTAATGTCCCATGTGGGGATTTTATATCTTCACTCGTTTTATAGAGACAAAATCTCTATATATAAAAATCAATTGATGTTCGTTAGTCTCGCAAAAACTCGAAAATTGTTGGACCGAATTTGATGAAATTTTGTGTATGAATTTTTTGTTTGAGTGGGTCCCTGAATTATTTAAATGTTTCACAATTGGACCCGGTAGGTGACGCTGTTGCCGTGATCTAGTCTAAGCCGGAGCGGATCGCTAGTTGCTTATCAGCCTATAAAACTTCTGATTCGATTCTGATATCTGAAAATTCTTTTTATTTTTTTATTCTTTACCGTATTCCTTTTGGAAAAGTCTTTAACTTATAGAAAGTGTACCTACACTATTCCCAAGTAACAAAGGCTATGCTGTGATACAATTAGTTTCAATATATTCCTAAAAATCGGGACGAAAGAAATTGAGCATATTGGCTGCTTAATAGCGTGCGCTGACCTTAATCTTATAAAATACTTTGTTCAGTAAAAAAATAAACACATATTTATTCCGTATATTCTAAGCCATGTTTATTCCCTTACTCGAATGTCAAGCGGGCTATGCCGCGCGGTTCTGTTTGTCTATGCAAATAAACAAAATTTAGTGTCTGTTAGCAATGTCAAAATAACAGTATATATGGTGCTTATAACAAATAAATACAGTTTTAAAATGTTTGTCTCTTTGTTCTGGCTAATCTCCGATATGGCTGGACCGATTATGTAGGAACTTTCACTGGCATATAGCAGATGTGATAAGGAGTGACATGGGCTACTTTTATTTTAGAAAAATAATTAGAGATGAAATTCAATCGTAATAAATTTCACTATTCTAATTCACAATTCAAATTAAATTTCAAATTTCAAAATAAGAAACGATTTATATCATAGCTAGATCGGAGGCTTTATGGCGGCCATCTTTTCGTTTTCCATAGTCATCTCTTGCGACATCCACAAGACGAATTTGGATGGCGGGTTCTCTTAGACGCCACCTCACCTTTACATTGTATTGCATCTTTAAATAACTTTATAAAACATGCAAAAAGGAAGTAATAGGCCCCGACCGTGTTTTGATGCAGTCTTTGGGGCTGCAGTAATTATAATGTAGTCTTATAATGAAGAAATTGAAACGCGTATACAATAGATATGCCATAATATATGTGTCATATCTACTACATGTTTAAATGTTAGTAACTCTATATAGAAGCTACGTTTGCGATAATAACACTATCTCTTACATAATTTATCTACATTCATGATATACACATACGTATAATTTACATAGGACGTAACGTGCATGCAGATACAGACCACGAATATTAAGAATTGTGGGTTTAAACGTACGTAGTACATAATAACTCAATGGTTTAAATCTAATGCCGTGAAGGAAGTATTCGTAGAGTTAATAAATTGTTAACTTAATTGTTACATTTACACATTACAGAAATTTATTATTAAATTATAGATTACAGAAAACAATGAGTCACATATATTTGAATTAAAAACAAAGGTATTCAAGTTGACGTCAGCCGCTTCAGATTCGTATAATTGCCGCGAAAACCTTTACGCAGATAGAGCGTCACTTTATTGCGTGCACGAGTCACGTCATCGAAACATTATTAATTAGATCCATTCGTAGTGATCCATTTGTAGTACTGTGGATATAGTAAAGAAGCGCGGCTAAGATGGGGAATCACCAAAACATTATAACAGTGCTATGTTACACTCTTTATATTACCTTGACCCGTATGTATCTGTATGGACTGTGATGAAATTTAGAAATTAAAATTTTCCACTTCTTCATCTGGAATTTTGCAGTCGTATTAAGAACTGATGACAATACAATAATTACATAACTATGACCTATAGTAGTCTCAATAGGATAATTACAGCACATGGACAATGTTTTATACGTGGTAGAGCCATCCTGCAGCTACATTACTGGTATAGCTGTAGCACGAATGTGTTTGCTCGACCTGAGAAGGACCACGCTCTTACAGAAGTGTAAAATAGTAGCTTAACGCTGTTGTGTGTCGTATGATGAGTGTAGAGAACCGGAGATCCTTTCTACTGGAAACAAGGAATTCCATCTTAGTCCTCAAAGGTGGCAACGCATCTGCATTTCGAAGACAGATTTAGATGTCTATGGGCCACAGCAACCACTTACCATCAGGTGGATTGTGTGCTCGTTTGTAATCCTTATCCTATAAAAAAAATGTCTGTTGGATAAGTAAATATTGCTGAATGGAGGACTCGCCTTCATCGCCACGGTTAGCATGCGGATTGGCGATTGCAGTGACTTGTTATAAAGAATTGCGTTAACTACATGAATTTCTCCTGTACTCACCTCGCCGAACAGGCGGATTTGATAGGAGCACCGTGGATACTGTTGCTATGGTCTACTCCTTATCATCATTCCGTGTCGTCGAATTTGGACATTTTGTATAGTTTTTACGCTATGAATCGGTGGTCAAAGCCTCAGACCCGTGCGGTTTTTAAAAGTAAGTAAAGTTAGGCGCCATCCTATTGCCATCGCTCGCGCGATCATGCGTACGTCCGACGAAAATGATTGTGCGACCGTGCGTTTAAACATACTCTACTACATATCTGCGGAATGTCCTATTGAAGGTCGTGCGATCATGCCATGCGACCGAATTGTCTAATTTGCGTCGTGTGATTATCGACGCATCGTATAGATCGGACGATCGTCCGATAAAACATACTAGTCAGTACGTCCTAATGGCGCTCGCGCGCCCAAGGGGCAGAGGCAAGGAAGGCGTTTTCATAAAAATCGTCTTCGTTTTGCCGTACGTGGTAATACTGATTGTGAAATTCACCGCACTGATTTCTGTTTTTATACAGTGTATTATGTGGTGTACGTTTTCTTTTTTTAATGCTATTTACTATTAAAAAAATATTGCTCCACAGCAAAAACTGTGCATCTCTGTTAAGAGCCGTTTCCAGAGTGATCGCATCGCTCCATAAAAACTTTTTAACAAAAAAATTAAATCGCCTAAAAAAGAAAACATTGCATTCTCTTTTTTCTCTTCCAATCGAAAAAGGTAATTGAACTGCATATAGACGCTTAACTGGTGAAAAGCTAGAACAGGAAATTCGTAAATGGCGTAACATAAGTTGGATAGTGATTGACGAAGTATCAATAGTTTCTTACGAGAACTTGCGAATGATTCATTTGCGGCTACAGGAATTCAAAAACAATGATAAGTTGTTTGGTGGCATAAATATTGTTCTCTTTGGAGACATCATGCAAGTGCCCCCTGTAAAAGGACATTGGTGCTTTGTACAGCCACCTTGGAATGCTTCAGAAGTTAATTTATGGAACGCATTTTCATTCTGCGAATTAACGATCAATATGAGACAACGAAATGATACAGAGTTTTTAAACAATTTACGTGTAGGTGAATTGACAACAAGTCAACTGGAACTGCTCTGTCAGGGGCGAATGGTGAATTTAGATGAAGAGTTTAAGGATGGTGTTGTAGTTCGAATATCCCCGACCGTCAAACAGGTTGACGAATACAATAATGAGATGACAGCTATAAGTTCAAAACAAAATCGCGTCTATATAATCCGTTCCATAGATGAGTCTCGTGAAGTTGCTACCTTTGGAAAGAAACCTCCAGAAAATGTTGTTCCAAAAGATGTGAACAATTCTGGTCGACTTTTATCTGAGGTAAAATTAGCTGTCGAATCTCGTGTGATGTTGATACGTACTGACGGGCTCGTCAATGCTGCTATGGGTATTGTACAAATAATAAAATGGCCATCACTACGCAGGGATCAACTAGAGGAAGAAGAATTACCGGATTGCGTATTAGTAAAATTTGACGATGAAAGCATAGGAAGCAGACTAAAAGATAGCGATGGTTGTGTCGCCATACCTTCAGTGGTAGCAACTTTTCATGGTACGAAGGCTTATGGCGATATTGAGCGCAGGATGTTGCCGATAATTTTATGCTGGGCCGTCACGGTTCACAAATTACAAGGTACGTACCCTTATAAAGTACCCTTGATAAAGCTGTAGTCAACCTCGGAAAGAAAGTGTTTGCTATAGGGTAGGCATATGTGGCACTGAGTAGAATAAAAACACTTGAGGGTATTGCTATATCTGATCTAGAGCCGAATAAGGTATTACACAAACCTCACGATGAACGAGCTTTAGCAGAAATGCAGAGACTGAGAGGTCTACACACAAGAGACTGATAGGTCTAAAGTTCATTCATCGTGAGGTTTTTTTGTAATGTAATGTAATTATTATGTAATGTAGTACACCACTCAGAATTAAAATCTGTGAGTAAAAAATAAATCAACCCTATTTTCCTACCCTTAGAGTAGACATTTTTTTTCCAAATTTATATGGGACCAATCGAGGATCCAGATAGAGAGATCCAATAAAAAAAGAATTATCAAAATCGGACTACTCTGTAAAAAGTTATACGTGGTCATACATAAAAAAATATATGAGAACCTCCGTTTTTTCGTCGATTAAAAATAGGACACACGATTTCTAATCGTGCGAGCGGATTCATCGGACGATGAAATCGCATCGCATCATCGCGCGAGCGATGGCAATAGGACGGTGCCTAACAGTATATATACGGCCCACTGCATGGCAAGAGGAGGCCTTTTCATTTCCTAGAGGGTTGTAGGGTTGTCCGCCGTGCTACCTCAATGCATGTGAAGATATTTATATCTATTAAATTATTGGTGGTGATTGCGTATGTGCGTACGTGTGCGCGCATGTGTGAGTGTAGCAATAGTGTCACAAATAAAACCTAATACTTGGTAACTCATATCAAACTGAGAGTAAGAGCTTGTGCAGCAAGTACTCCGTACATACGTCTACTAAACTTGGATATTACGTGACGTGACTGCACGCTTGATAAACTATTTACGTAAGAACTCGAGTGCTGACCAATCGATTTAATATGCACCGCTACGGGTGATTTCTGTAAGGCTTATCAGCTTCACACTAGTCGATTCTTGTACAATGTTTAGGTTCCTTAACGTTTGTGTTATTTAAATAAAACTAGTTTTACGGATTTTGTCGCGTATTATTAACTTATTTTATATTCCCGGCGTTTCAAGCACTTTACAGCACCGGGACTGAGGTGTTCGTGTAATTTTAATCTGGAGGTAACCGTGGTTGACTATAACTTTGGGACGTCGAACACTTCACTATCCGCGTGACCATGGGTGCTGTAAAGTGCTCGAAACATCGGGAATATAATATAAGTTAATGTACGCGATAAAGTCCATAAAAATTGGTTTGTGTTATTGTTAAAAATTTTAGTATGGGTTTTTTACTTTAAGTATATACGTTTAAGGCAGTCCGGTTAAAATTTTACAACAAAGAAATCTAAACCTTATGTACCAGAGTTGTAGAACCGTATGATGTTCTATATAAGTGGTACATAAGGTTTAGATTTCTTTGTTGTAAAATTTTAACCGGACTGCCTTAAACGTATATACTTAAAGTAAAAAACCCACATCCATATATTTTACGTGGTAGAGTCATGCTGCAGCTATATTACTGGTATAGTTGTAGCACGAATGGGTCGGCTCGACCGGGGAAGGACCACGCTCTCACAGTATACCAGTGTGAAATAGCAGCTTAACGCTGTTGTGTTTCCTATGGTGAGTGTAGAGAACCGGAGAACTTTTTTTACTTGAAAACAGGCATTTCATCTTAGCCCTCACGGGTGACAACCCGTCTGCATTTTGATTCGTTATAGAAGCTGCTGTAGTATGTATAATCACAATATAGTTATGCTGGAGTGCGTTATGTTTTTTTTTTCTGGATATATTCTACTCTACTTTCTTCTGGTTTCAATCTCAGGAACGGGTAGAGGTATCAAGTCGAAATACTTATATATCAAACACTAAGAAGCAATGTCCTACAGCAGTAAGGGAAAATCCGAAAATCGTTAATTTATAGTTTGAGACTATTTATTACAACTTCTATGCAACAACTGATTTGTAAAACGTGTCTGCTTAACCGAAGATCACCATTATTGCCCTTACATAACAACTTCTCTTTCATAATTTCGTTTATTTCTTAACGAATATGAAATGAAACAACGGACGTGACTGGAAAATTATTACAAATAACGAAAAGAATTTACTTCAGTTTAAACATTAGATTAGTTACGGAATGTAATGATTTCCATAAAGTTTTGTTTTTAATTGAGGAATGATTTCGAATATCACTTACTTACTTAGCTAGTTCAAAATCAATGATTTTCAAGTACCTACTGATATTGAATTTTTATACAATGGTGTAATTATGATATTTATTATTTGTAATTAGTAGTGTTCTTTTTTTTATAGGTTAAGGGTGACAAACGAGCACACAGTCCACCTGATGGTAAGTGGTTGCTGCGGCCCATAGACATCTACATCTATCCTCTGTTACAAATTTAAATGTAGATGCGTTGTCACCCGTGAGGACTATGATGGAATGCCTCATTCCCAGTAAAAAGGGCCTCCGGCCA
Organism: Parnassius glacialis; assembly: GCA_033319125.1. NCBI lineage: Eukaryota > Metazoa > Arthropoda > Insecta > Lepidoptera > Papilionidae > Parnassius > Parnassius glacialis. Next base: position 34,754,294 of record JAVANC010000005.1, on the reverse strand, counting down.
CCTGCACTCACCGAGCGAAACGCAGAGGTAAACCTCTACTTCACACTGGTTTTCTGTGAGGTCGTGGTACCACCCCGGTTCCAGCCGGCCCATCCGTGCGACAGCAAAAGCTGCCGCGTGGCTCTACCTCTGTTATGATATGTTCATAGAACATAAAGAGTTAAATGGATATTAAAAGTGAGACGATTTAAAATAAAAGTTCGTAACATGAAATTGCAAGAAATCACATATTGTCTATTTAGTAAAGCAGCCATTATTTCACAATATGAAAATATTGCCTTAAAATTTTCAATGACTTTGATTCTGCTAAATTATCAACAAAACAAAAAACCGTGTAATGCACCGTTCGATGTAATAAAATAGATTTTTACGTGTTAGAGACACGTTACAATAATGGCTCATGGCTGTAGCATGAATGGGTCCGCTCGATTAGGGTAGAATCATGCTTGCACAGAGTACTAGCCTGAAATAGTAGCATAATGGTCTACAATTTTTCGTATAGTTAATAAGACTTCTTCTTCTTGTAACGAGGCTTTCCATATAAGTCCTCAGGGGTGACAACGCATCTGCATTTTGATTTTATATCAATATACAGGCGTCTATAGCAGTTGTGTCTCGCCAGCAACGCAAAGTCGGGGATTTGCATTTGGAAAAATCCAAAATTAGGGGCTTTTTAGGTTTAAAAATTAGGTGCTCTAAAATTTTCACCGCAACGAACTGTTGATATTTGCGTTGCTAGCGAGACGTTTTGCAAGGGTGAAGGGTCTGCTCTCCCCGCAGCGCCGAAGCCGTTGCAGAAGTAACTGTCAATATGCCTGCAACGCTTTCAACAGTTCGTTGCGGTGAAAATTTTAGAACAACAAATTTTTAAACTTGGTACTTAATCAGCACTTAAAAAGCCCCTAATTTGGGCTTTTTCTAAAAGCGTTTTTGATTCTATTCGGATTTTCAGAAAACCTGAATTTTGCATCTGCTTTGTTCTGAATTACGACTTTATTCTTATTAGAGGCGCCTTGCCATTGCCTATACTTGCAGCACATTTGGTGCTGCAAGTATATGCAATGACAAGCACTTAATTCCTTGATATTAATATTTATCGTTTTTGCCAGCAACGCAAACACTCTTTTTATAAAAAAGGTGTTAATAAGACGCGTTATTCGCCAGCGACAGTTTCTTTGCCAGTGATACCCCGTAAAAGAATCCCCGTCGTGCCAAGTGCCCTTTTATTTCAATACTGTCATTTAATTTAAAGAAAATAAGGTATTAATAAATTAAAAAAAAATCTTATCTTAGCCAGGAATTGAGCTCGCTTATATTTAAAAAAAGAAGCCTTTATTATTGCTTATATCGATATCGATTATATAATAGATAGTCATAGTAAAAAAATTAAGAAATTGAAATTGAAGAAAATGTCTTGTTTTCTATATTTTCTCGAATTCTGTAATTTGCTTATTTGTCTAATATCTGTTTTTTGGCCTATTAACTCTGCTCCGTCTTCATCATATGTGTAATTACTTCCGTTATATGAAACGAGCTGTGATACTTACTACTATAATACCGAGGATCGTGTAGTGATGGTGTAAGAATATCCCCTTTTTTATAGAATAAGGGTGACAAGCGAGCACACAGTCCACCTGATAGTGAGTGGTTGCTGTGACCCATAGACATCTACATCTATCTTCGTTTGCGAATTAAAATGCAGATGCGTTGTCAGCCGTGAGGACTAAGTTAGAATACCTCTTTTCCAGTAAAAAGGTTATCCGGTTCTCTACTCTCACCATACGAAACATAGCAGCATTAATCTGCTATTTTACGCTGGTACCCCATATCCTCCCGCGGCTGTTGTAAGAGATGACAGAGAGAGAAACAAACTAGAAGATAGGCAATAATATCGACCTATTATTATTATTCACGAATAAAAATAAAATAAACAGCGGTTGCCAGCTTGGGAACTATAGCAAATATCCTCCCTGTGAGGCCATCTATGGAGGCGACCTTTGAAACAGAAACAGAAACTTGTTTGTTCAATACAGATTATAAAGAATACTTATTGAAAGTTACTCTTTTGTTTAATTACCGCTGGTTCGGAAAAAATCCTCTGTCCTTGGAAGAACCAGCAAGAAACCCAGCGGGACATTTGTTCAGCAGTGGACTTTTGATAGGCTGTAAAGGTATATATATATATATATATATATATATATATATATATATATATATATATATATATATATATACCTTATAAAGGTGGTATATGTGAGACAGTATACTGATATAATTTAAAATTAAAAATTAATTAATAATTATTTAATTAAAAAGTAGTAGACTGATATAATTTAAAATTAAACATGTTGTACAGCCGACTTAAATATAATTTATTAAGAATAACTCAATAACTACTAGTCTGAGCTTGATCAAATTCATATGGGACCACAAGAGAAGTGTCAGCTTTCAAATAAAAAAAGAATCATCGAAATCGGTTCACTCAGTAAAAAGTTATGAGGTAACACACATAAAAAAAACTTTATTAAACTAAGTTTGTATAAAAAGGGTTATTATAGTATTAAAGAATTTATAGATGATTATAACCCCTGGAAATGAGGTGATCGCTACCATACTATTTCTAACTTGTTGTGTTGTTAATTTGTGTAACATACTATTTGATTTGTAATGTTTGTTTGTTGTATTTTGTGATTGTAAGCTGTTATTTAAAAAAAAAGTCCCGCTGGGTTTCTTGCTGGTTCTTCCCAGGACAGAGGTTTTTTTTCGAACCAGTGGTAATTATACAAAAGAGTGACTTTCAATAAGTATTATTTATAATCTATATTGAATAAAAAAGTTTCTGTTTCTGTTTCTGTTTCATGTTGCAGCAATATTATGATTGTAGCGCGAATGGGTCGGCTCGAGAATTTGAGTTTTGCTGGAAGCATCACTCTAATAGATCAACAATCGACTAATCGACTGCCTCGTTGATCTAGTTGTCGTTAAGGCAGTTGTTGACCATGAGGTTGATTTTGAACCCCGGGTCGGACTACAATTAGTTATTAGGTTATTCTGTCAAGAAATTCTCAGTAGCAACCTGGAGTCAGGAAGTTGCCGGTGTTTCACCGTCGTGTATAATATTTTTTTTTATAGGATAGGGTGACAAACGAGCACACAGTCCACCTGAACGAGCACACAGTCCACCTGATGGTAAGTGGTTGCTGTGACTCATAGACATCTACATTTGTCCTCGTTTGCGAAAAAATGCAGATGCGTTCTCACCCGTGAGGAATAAGATAGAATGCCTCTTTTACAGTAAAAAGGGTCTCCGGCTCTCTACACTCACCATACGAAATACAGCAGTGTTAAGCTGCTATTTTACGTTGGTTTTCTGTGAGAGCGTGGTCATTCCCCGGTCGAGCGGACCCATTCGTGCTACAACTATATTACTAATATAGCTGCAACATGGCTCTACCGCGTACGAAATTACGCGTAGAGCCCTTTGTTCTGCGCCTGACCTCTCTCTGGTCGTGTCGGATAACCGTCCCATAGGAATACGGTAGTAAGGGAATAGAGAGTGCACTTGTGCACTCGGGCACTATAATCCAGTCCTGCGCAGGTTGATTAGTTTCCGTTGAGACCGGCCGCCGTGACCGAAATTCGGTCTAGAGGACATTATATTAACTCTAACAAATATGCATTACACCGCATTTAGAGAACCATCAAACATTAAGTTACTACGTGGTATCAATCTAATTACCTAGAAAACCGGAATTCTTTATTTAACAAACAAATTGACAGGGTTTTTTACTCTTTAATGCGAGCACCAAACAAAATACCGTTTCGAAGATGAGATTTGTATAAACTATAATAAACTAGTGATCCGCCCCGGCTTCGCACGAGTGATTTCTGGATCTCGACAACAGCGCCATGTAAATATAAACCATCTAGGGATCTATTCAAAGACGGATCTGAGACGTGGTCCTTCACTGCTGGCCGTATGAGGAAGCTCAACGTCGCTCACCGAGCTATGGAGAGGGCTATGCTCGGGGTTTCTCTGCGTGATAAACTTAGAAATTAGGATATCCGCAGTAGAACCAGATTAACCGATATAGCCAAACGGATTAGTAAGCTGAAGTGGCAATGGGCCGGCCATATAGCTCGAAGAACCGACAACCGATGGGGAAAAAAGGTTCTCGAGTGGCAGCCTCGTACAGGTAGGCGAATTGTAGGGCGACCCCCCACTAGATGGAGTGACGAGTTGGTAAGACATGCAGGAAGTCGATGGATGCAGGTGGCTCAAAACCGTGCTTTGTGGCATTCCTTGGGGGAGGCCTATGTTCAACAGTGGACTTATGAAAGGCTGTAATGATGATGAGAGATCTATTCAAACACTCACAAAATATATCGTCAAAATCGGTCAAGCCGTTTTTGAGTTTTAGTTCTTGTACTATTATTTATTCTGCGGCTTTAGCGAGATTAACGGACAACAATTGATTTTTATATGTAGAGATTACAAAAAATAGGTATTCGGAACTTTGCTGGAATCGATTTTTATAAACAGCACTTACTCTATTGATTCATGCAGACAGATAAATTGTTTAAGCGGCCATGTTCATTTTGCATAATGAGCAGATTTGACTTTCGATAAAAAAAATTAATACAGTTTTTGTTTCACGAAAATCCATGCAAGAGGTTATTAAGCAAACTTTATCTTAAATAATTTATTTCATCTCTTGTATCTTATGTTCTCAACGTGTTATCTTGTCTTGTATTATTAACCGACTTCAAAAAAGGGGACGTTCTCAAATCGAGTGTATGTTTTTTTGTATGTTACGCGATATCTTCGCAGGTTGAGAATCAATTTTGATGATTCTTTTTTTAATCAATAGCTTATATTTTAAGGGTGCTGAATTTAGAGAAAAAATTAACCCCTAAGGGTAGCAAATAAATAGTTTCTTTTTTTAGCAATAGCTGTTTTTACTTTTTGTTAAAAGTTATAATTATGAAATTATTGGTATAAAGCAAAGTGTACGATATTCATTTTCTATGGTAATGGTAACTTCATGCAATAACCATTTAAATACTTTTAATAGGGAGGTCCCTAGCCACTACGTGAGTCGGTACTGGCAAGGATTCAATCTATATCCTTGCTGTCAGAATTTCTGTAAGCGAAAAAAAAATTTAACATTTTGACTGTCCAGTTTGCAGACACAATAGTAAGACAATAGCAAAGAATTACATGTAATGCACGGGACAGGCAAAAGGTTTATCATCCTCTCTGACGAGAATTACGGATCCAAGAAATAAGCGATATAAGCGAAACACTTTCAATAACATTTAATATATCCAGATATCCCTAAACTATTTGAGGATTTTATGAAAGATCGCGTAGTCTGCTACTTACAAATTGAACCAACGACTACCAAATAAAAAAACAGGTACATAATATACTACTACGGAAATGACGAAATTCGGAATAATAGATATAAAATATATTGGTAAATCCAATTGAGCATGCCTCCGCGTTAAAAAAAATACGTATTGCATGATTATACGGAATTTTTTTGAAAGTAGTCTAAATACACACAAGTTTTCACTAATAACGTTATTATACTTCCAATTTTCCGATAATTTTATGTCAAACTTCAATTTGAAAAAGTTTGTAAAATCCAAAGTGCACGACTCATAATGCTCATATGATCATCATATCATCATTCACGTCACTCCAAAAAGTCCAAGACGTAGGTATTCAAGTATAAATATTACATCCTGCTTACTTTTAGTACGTACTACTATTATTTATTCTGTGCTTTTAAAATATTGTAATAAAAATCTCTGATTATTATAATAATCAAGTATGTATGAAATTTGTTTTTCGAATATTTTGTATTTATTTGTACAGCGATCTTTTTGAGACGCTGCAAACAACCGATACAGTATCCACTCACAACGGCGGTCTGTGACGGCGGTTGACGCCGAACTAAGCGAGTGAGGCACAGACAGTCTCTATTTACTGAAATAAATTCTAACACAAAGCTGCGAAAACACCGAAAATTTCGACATTTAGCAGCCGAAAAAAATTAATTATAACTAAACAAAACAAAATTAAACTGCCATTTACATTCAATGGCCTCCCACATAATAGATGAAGAGTTTTAAAAATAGATTGAGTTGAACAATTGATATTTTCAAAAGTTATCGTGTTTACAAAGCCATACGGACTTAATAAATCCACACCATAAGCCACTAAAATCCCTTTTTTATGTAAAAATAGTAATTGATCGATTTTAAAAAAATATTAATAAGTTCAACAATCATTTATCTTTCTGACAATGTGCTTTTATATCATTTATATGTATAATATGATTGCTAGATACGATTTCATGCGACAAAAGGTTAGAATGCGCTTTGCGCTCGGCATGCAATAGATTGATTAATCGATTTGTTTAGTGTCAGTGTCAGCATATTTTTATTTTGGGATGAAATGAAAAAATGAAACGCAGTTAGGGATGGCTTAATGAGTATTTGAACATGTTAAGATAAATGCGGTTTAAGTAGCTTATAACGATTTTTTATAGTTACTGGGTTTCACTTGACCATGACGCCTCCATTTTGCTTTCTCGTACCACTAAATTGCAACAATGCTTAAAAACTTAATAATTGCAAGCGACTCGCAAAATCACAACCGCCTCGTTGCCTTTCTAACTCGATTGAAACTTAGGAAACGTGAATAGTGCCTATTATCTTTGATGCAATATTGCTTGATTGTAAAGATTGATTTTACTATTGGATTTTGAAGGAAGGGAAGTTTTGTTGCTGTACAGTAAATACTGTGTAGTGGCGGCGTAAGAGAACCGACTATAGTTATTCTATTGCACGATGATACGAGGTATATATACCCCCACGATGAAGTTTTGACTTTGGTTGTTGTTAGCCGTGCACATATACATTGTGTTAGTGTGCGTGGGCCTCAGGAGCGCTACTCCACAGCCTACGCAAACTAACACAATGTGTATGTGCACAGCTAACAACAACCAAAGTCAAAACTTCATCGTGGGGGTATATATACCTCGTATCATCCACAGGATGACGTAATAGACGACACAGGGAAACGAAACAGGAAATGGCCAGCAGCATCTCCCTCATAACAACTCAAAATAATTAAAAACTGCGGTTACCAACACGCAGGCAGTTTATGGACTATGTTCAGCAGTAGTAGAGCCAAGCGGCAGCTTTTGGTGTCGCATGGATGGGCCGGCTCGAACCGGGGTAGTACCACGACCTCACAGAATACCAGCGTGAAGTAGAGGTTTACCTCTGCGTTTCGCTTGGTGAGTGCAGGTGGCCGGAGACCCTTTTTACTGGAAATGAGGCATTCCATCCTAGTCCTCACGGGTGAAAACGCATCTGCATTTTGATCTGTAACAGAGGATTGATGTAGATGTCTATGGGCCGCAGCAACCACTTACCATCAGGTGGACTGTGTGCTCGTTTTTCACCCTCATCCTATAAAAAAAAAACTTGATAGGCTGTATTAATCATGATGATGAAATTTTTATTTTTTAAAGTAAATATAATACGTTTTAGTTGTATTTTACGACTGTAGCGAAATATAAATGAAACTCATATGAAAATCAATCAAAGAGAGGAATCTCATCGATCGACTGATTACAAAATATCTAAAAGTATTGAATTTAATTTATAAAGTTTGGTGATAGGAAGTTGCGTCACTCGCACGACTGCCCGGGCCTCAGTTCTGCATTCAAGCTGCCTACCTGTGTAATATACGGAGTGGCGACAAAGTTATCACATTAAATGAAAAGACTTATCGTATATTACGGTCTTTGAACATACACAACTAAAAAAATATATAACATTTAACATTCTAGTCGCAATAGCCCTTTTTTTCGTTTTTTGCCTAATTACTTATGAACGGGAAAGTGTAGGTAAATAATTACCTATGTCGATGCCGCGTGAGCATTGCGTATCTGGCGCTCCGTTGCCTTTTACATGTCACTTCTAGCCAATAAACTAAAATTATCAAGGTGATTTATTTGGTGTCAATTTTTACGCTATTTATTTTCTTTGTAAAATGTTTTTTTTTTTTGGTAGAATTGTTTATTTTATTATTTTAATCGACATATATGAACTTGTATATACCGCTGTGTTATTTAATGTGATAACCTAATCGCCATCCAATAGTGCGTGCAACGTTTTCAAAAATGCCTGCCTAACGGCTCATTCTTTAGAAATAATCTTACATGTCATACCACATGACACAAAACATGTCCTACAGTGGATTTTCGAAACGCTGACGCATCGTTTATGAAAAGATTCATCACATTCATAACATTTAATGTAGGTATAACCAAATAAGTGGTGGTGGAAATTTATCTAGGAACGGGAATAATTATTTGTATGCTTTAGATGTCCATGATTTAATCGCATCCTACAGATACAAAATAAAGAGTGAGTGAAATTCTCTTTATTTTGTGGCACTGCAAACCAACCAAGCGCTTAGCCACTGTGCTTCCAAGCTGTCAAAATTATATTAAAATTTCATGATTCAAATCACTGTTGTATCTTCAACTTAGTTTATTCAACGGAGTGTCGACGTGATAGGAGTAGTATGAAGTCGCTGGATGCAAGTGGCTTAGGCCCGTGCTTTGTGACGTTTTTTGGGACGCCCATGTTCAGCAGTGGACGTGTGGTGGGCTGTAATGGTGATGATGATGATTTCATTTTTTTATAGGATAAGGGTGACAAACGAGCACACAGTCTACCTTATGGTAAGCGTTTGCTGTGGCCCATAGACATCTACATTTATCCTCAATTACGAATCAAAATGCAGATGCGTTGTGACCTGTGAGGATTAAGATGGAATGCCTCGTTTCCAGTAAAGAGGGTCTCCGGTTCTCTACACTCGCCATACGAAACACAGCAGCATTAAGCTGCTATTTTACGCTGGTATTCTGTGAGAGCGTGGTCCTTCCCTGGTCGAACCAACCCATTCGTGTTACAACTATACCAGAAATATAGCTACAGCATGGCTCTACCACGTATATGTAGACGTAAATTACCAAACCACTTGATACCGTACTCTTATCCTTTCGTATCCAATAACTATACTGGACACGAAAGGATACGGTATTAAAATCAATGGTGAGTTTATTACCGTTGAATTTAATACCGTATACTTAATTTTTTGGAGGTTTGCCGACGATATAGCCATTATGACAGAATCGCTGGAGGTCTTCAGCACTATGCTCAATGATCTTAACGGCATCTCCCAACGGATAGGCCTTAAAATGAACAATGAGACAAAGATCTTGTGTATGATCTGAAACGTGTTCCTTCACTGCTGGTCGTGTCAGGAAGCTTAAGGCCGCATAGCGAGCTGGTGAGAGGAAGTGGACCTGAGACGGGCTATAATGATAATAATAATAATACATTGATAAGATTATATATGATATATTATATGATTTTACACCAGAAGCTCGCTCTGAAATACGGTCTCGTGGATCGGAAACTGCCGTATATAAGTACTTGCCGGAAGCCGTGCTCGAAAATAACTGCGCCAGGCTCTACTGGGACCGGGCCATCATCACAGACAGGACTATTCTTGCGAATAAGCCGGATATTGTGCTGATGGACCGGGCACTGTCAAGGATATTTTTAGACGACATTACCATTCCTTATGACGAGAACCTCGTGAAAGCCGAAACAGATAAGCTGACAAAATATCTGGACCTGGCTCACGAGGTGACCGACATGTGGGGTTGACTGCCGACCGAAATTATACCTGTAGTCGTCTCTGCGAACGGGTTAATTCCAGTCAGCCTCTCGGGTCGTCTGAGGTGACTGGGACTCCGTGACCCAAGCTCAAATGCAGAAGGCGGTGCTCCTCGATACCGCCCGCATCGTCCGCTGGTTTCTTTCCTTTCCCCCTAAACCTCGGCCGTTTGATCTCCCCTGCCGAGAGCTTCCATCTGGTTGGGTTTTTATATATTTATTTTATTTTATTGATATTTATGTATGTTTACCATATTTATTTACAATTATATATTTATATTGCCCAACCGGATGAGAAACTTTATAGATACCCCATAATAATAATAATGTCCTCCAGACTGAATTTCGGTCACGGCGGCCAAACTCAATGGAGACTAGCCATTTAATAGCAAATTATAGTGCACGAGTGTGAGCGCTAGCACAGGTGCACTCACTATTCCCTCACTCTCATAGTCCGATGGGACGGTAAACCGACACGACCTGAGAGAGATCAGGCGCAGGACCAACGGCTTTACGTACATTCCGAGGCACGGGGGTGAGACACCGTCGACTTCCTGACTCCGGGCAGCTACTGAGAATTTCTTGATGGAAAAACTCAATAACTTGATTTTTTTTGGTTCGACCCGGGATTCGAACCCGGGACCTCATGATCAGCAGTCGCACTACTACAACCACTAGATCAACGAGGGAGCCAATTAATAATAATAAATAAGGTTTGAAGTATAGCAACACAGAATTCACACACCGCCACTTTACGAACACTTTTACAAAGTTATATTGTTTGGGGTGGACGTGTACCTAACATAAGGAGTGCCCGAAAGAAGATCAGTAAAATGCAAGTAAGAAAGTAGTAGTAAGAAGTAATTTAGTGCTACCAGTATGCATAACATTAAAATGTAATGTAGGAAAGGCGTCAATGAGAAGATAGGCGTGGTACTCTTGTTATGACTTTTGGAACGAAGTTTCTTATCGCACGGTATGAATTTGGCGGATGGGGGCTAGGCGAGAAAAAGTGTAAGATGTTTCCGTCACGGCCCCCTTTCTATATTGCGAGCGAAATGGAATAATATCCATCGCCCTCCCACTTTTCTACCGACTTCAAAAAGGTGCCGGTACTCAATTCGACTGTATGTTTTCTTTTATGTGTGTTACCTCATAACTTTTTACTGGGTGAATCGATTTCGATGATTCTTTTTTTACTTGAAAGCTGGTGCTTTTCATGTGCTTCCATATAAATAGTTTTTGAGTTATTCTTAATAATTTATATTGAAGTCGGTTGTACAAAATTTTAAATTTTATATTATTCTTATCTTACAATGAAAGAAATATTATTTTAAATGACGCTTCATTTTAATAGAAGCTATTAATTCATTTATTTCTATTAGTTAATCAATAATATAATACGTTGATCAATAATAATTTACTACGAAAGGAACTTCAATCGAACTGAGTGTTCCACGACACTCACGCATGTTTTTTTTTAAACTCAACTTTAATTATACCTTTAGTCGTGTAGCCCCCACACTTCACTGCAAAAAGAAAACTTACCGCGATTTTGTTCTATTGTTGCATCACATTGTTCCATTTGTAAATCTACATTTATATCATCCACATCGGGTTTAATATCGTAGCACTCAGAGGACTCGTCCTCGTAAAACAGCATCATCGGGTTCGGTGACATGACAGACAGTGGATCATGATCGTCCATCACACCGTTCGCGCATTGAAGCATTATCAGATCTGTAACAATGAAAAATTCACTTAATGCGTGAAGTATTGCAATACATAACAAATCTAGTACTTATGCACTGACCTCTATATCAAATACAATAATCTTTACATTGTCAGTATCGCGATATCTTTGCCGATTTTTGTCACGCCGACATTTTTGCTATTACAACTAAAACCTTTCAACTATAACCATATGTCCGCCTAAGTGAGTGGTTGTTGTGGCCCATAGACATTTACATTTATCCTCAATCAAGAATCAAGATGCTTGAAGACTAATATGGAATGCCTCGTTTTCATTAAAAAAGGGTCTAATATTTTCTACACTCACCATACGAAACATAGTAACACTGCGTTCGTTTTCGTGAGAGCGTGGTCCTTCCCAGCCGCTCATTCATGCTATAACTATAGCATGAATATACATCATGCTTAATTTAGACATTTATTTGAGACTACAAGATCTTTCTGCTCAGTTCTTTCGACGAAATGGGATGCTGGATTCACTTACGCGACCACATATTACATTACAATACCGAGTCTAAGTTGGGTTTTTGGAAAGATCAAAGATCAAAGAAGACGGAAATATTCGAACACTCAACATTAAGACACGAAAATAAAATAAATATCATTATTTGTTGGAGATAAAACTTAAGCCCAGAACATAAAATTAGTATACTGGCTGTAATTCATTCTGGCAATCCTGGCTAGTTTGTTGTGTAGGTTCGTTTTTTTTTGTATAGAATAATTATAACAAACGAGTACGCAGTGTACCTGATGGTAAGTGGATACCGTGGCCCATAGACATCTACATTTATCCTCGATTAAGAATCAAAATGCAGATGCGTTGTCACCCGTGCAGACTTAGATGGAATACCTCATATCTAGAACAAGATTCTCTGGTTCTCTACACTCATCATACGAAACACAACACCATTAAGCTACAATTTGACAATGGTATTCTGTGCGAGTGTGGTCCTTTCCTGGTCTAGCCGACTGATTCGTGCTATAATCGTAATTATATAGAACTAAAATATAAAGTATGGAGTTTAATAGTAAATGTCAAATTTCAAGAAAACCCTGGCACCGCGGCAAAAGAACTTCTTTAGTTAAAATGACTCTTCTTCTCTTCTTAAACCATAGTTTGATACCCGACAATCTTAATATAACTTGCTTGTGCAATATTAACCTGTCCTGGGTAGGCTCTGGTTGTCGTAACCGAAATTCGGTCTTGATTACATTGCTACTCAGACCACAAATTTATTACTTTTAAAAATGTTAAATGTAACTAAATCAACCTATATATACCACTTAATTGTCTATTACATCGAAATCAAAGAAGTAAATAGAACTTACCAATTAATTTCAGTAAACACGTCAAAATATAAATAGTAAAAGTTATAAGTGGCAGAGCCATGCTGCAGCTATATTTTAGTAGTACCACGAATGGGTCGGCTCGACTGGGAAAGTATCACACTCTCACAGAATACCATCGTAAAATTTCAGCTTAATGCTGGTTTGTTTCGTATGGTGAGGGTATGGCACCTTTTTTACTGGAAACGAGGCAATCCATCTTAAACCTTAGGGGTGACAGCTCATCTGCATTTTGATTCTTAATCGAGGATAGTTGTCTATGGGCCGCAGCATCTATTTACCATCGACTGTACCGTGTGCTCGTTTGTCACCCTTATTCTCTTTATCTCGTTTTAATTCATGGGAAACATCATTTTATTTTTCACGTGGATTTTGCCTAATTACTCTCGGCTTAACCTTAGAAAGCGCTGACCCATGTCGCGGACAGAGCAATGCTCGTCAGTAGCCGTTGAAAGGTAGAAGGGAAACAAAATACATCCCGCTGACCAAAAGAGTTTCTTGGACATTATCGGAGAACTAGTCCTTGGTTGTAATGTGCTCTTTGGTATTAGAGTTTATTGGAAAAAGCAGCAGAGGACCAATATTGGCTACAGCAGCTCTCAGACATTCCAGGAAATTGTCAAATTAAAGTATATCATGATGTTTTTATTTATATTTTTACTTTCTATACCCAAACTTTGTATGCCCTAGGGTCTAAATCACATAATACCAAAATAGTCCAAAACGGCCCTATATGGGGCATCCGTATCTGTGAAAGCCTCAGGTGAAAGCATAGCTCTTTCGATAAAATAACTTATCAGCAATTTCATTTAACTAGCTTCGGAGATATTATTGTATTACATAAGCACTTAGTGATAAGTACGCTAAAACATTCGTATAGGTACCAAACTTACTTCTTTTTTTAAACGAAACAAAAATATAATCTAAGAACGTCAATTTGTGACGTGAATAGTTTATTTTTCCTTCAGACGTCTGATGGATATGCAAAGGCAAAAGTATGTTGTAATGACAGTGATTATAGATGGTGAATGGGTGTGTGGGTTAAAACTGGCGTCGTTATCTACGACGGAAGCCGTCCGATGGCACAATAGATCGCATCCATCTAGGTATAGCAGTAATAAATAACCGGCCCAGTGCGAGCTGGACTCGCGCATGAAGGGTTGCGTACCATCGTAATACACGTAGTAGTAGAGGCGCCTCTTTTAATTTTTAATTTTTTATTTATTTATTTAATTTTTATTATTTTTTTGTTATAGCGGCAGCAGAAATACACATTCTGTGAAAATTTCAATTGTCTACCTATTACGGATCATGAGATGCAGCCCGCTGACAGGCAGACGGACGGAGGGATGGATAGCGGAGGCTTTTTTATAGGATAAGGGTAACAAACGAGCAGACGGTCCATCTGATGGTAAGTGGTTGGTTGCTGTGGCCCATAGACATCTATTCTCTATCATACCAAACACAGCAGCGTTAAGCTGCTAATTTTATGCTGGTTTTCTGGGACAGCGTGGTCCTTTTCCGATCGAGCCGACCCATTCGTGCTACAACTATACTATGCTTAGTAATAGGGTCCCGTTGGTTACCCTTTGGGTACGGAACCCTAAAAAATATTGTGACGAATTAAACATTCTAAATGATACGACAAATCATCTAAAGACTACCATTTCATAGTTAATGATTGTAGCTAAAATATCAAACTATAAAACTTCAAATTCTTTTGTTTTAAACTTCAATTGACTTTAAATTTATAATCATGTTAATATCAGAGATACGGAAAAACACGTTTATTACGAGTACATTCGGAGCTCAATAACCAAAAATGTTGTATTTTATGGATAAATATTTGATACGATTGTGGTTTAGACCCATGAACCGTAAGCCAGTAGGAAGGTACGACGACCATTGAGCTAATCGGCTTGACGAAATTTGAGCAGTCGGAGCTCTACTAAATATAGGGTACGAGTATAATAAAATTAGGTAGGTATATAAACCCATCTAACTTTATTATACTCTCGCTAAAAACAACATCTTATACATGTTTAACATCCTGGTGAAATAAAAGCTGTGCCCTTCAATTTTTAAAAGTAGACCGCTCATCTTACGACATTACACATGTGTAATTCATTCATTTCTAGTGACCCGATCATTCATGTATTGATTAGTCTTACGAATCGTGTCATTCGGTTCAATCATTCAAATGGATCAGTTCTGGTTTCAGTACTCTGTGATCTGTGGAATCCGCTCGATATATTATTCGGTTTCCGGACATTATTTTACTCTTTGGTTGCAGGTCCTGTCAATCGTTTGAGCTGGAACGTTCTAAAAATGTAATTGCAATCATCAATACCCGGATCAAATGAACGAATCATTCACGATTGATACATGTCCTATACGACATGAATACACAGAAAAGGAAGGATGCTATATCAGACAGGAAACCACGCGGATATTGCCACACCATATCCATGCGGATATTACGTTTACCGAACAACGGGTGATTACCTGTAGTTAACAATCTATTTGCAGTTTGGTTACGTAAAACTAGAGTTTATATTCAACCAAATCTAAGAAATACCTTTTGACGTTTCACATTAATCATTCTACAATAACTTTGTACAAGCGTACTCACACGATTTAAAATAACCTTTTAGGTAAATTCGAAGAATTATGAAGTTACAGTAGAACACCGATTATCCGAACGTCGATTAACCGAATCGCCAATTATCCGAATCGGTCCTCAGCGTAATATAAAAAATTAAAATCAAGTACTGTAACTAAGTAATGCTACTTACAGTATTTGGTTAACTGATATTAAAAATAACAGTGAAAAATTTTTAAGTTTTGTGACTGCGTTGGAAACTGTTGATGGATATTCGTCGCGAAAAGTAATGAAAAAGGCAAAGGATGATGAACAGCTTGAGAATGCTGTTTTTACGTGGTTTCTGCAGCAACGATCTTTTGGACAACCAATTTCAGGTTCGATTTTATGTGAAAAGACGCGAATGTTCAGTGAAAAAATGGGTGTAGCTGGTTTTACACTTTATAAAATGTAAAACCATTTATAAACTTAATAAGGTTTATTCTATGAGTGACAGTCCGTTGTCGGATTATCCGAATTTTCGATTATCCGAATCGACCCCGGTCCCAATTAATTCGGATAATTGGCGTTCTACTGTACCTATATTTCATTACAACATGTATAGTCCTTTATCACTAATTTACGTTCGAATCTTTCAAAAAAAGCAAAATATAAAAAAATTAACCAGAGTCAACTTTTTTGTCTGACGTTGTTTCAATGATATGTCGCTGTGTACCTTACCGTAGTGTTTGAATGATAAAAATTCATTGTTTTGCGAATAATCAGTAAAAATATTCAAATAATCGCTAAAATGTTCAATTAATCGAATCTTGAAATGTTTTAATTTATTATTTGTTTATTTAAATTTAATTTTTAAGATTGCTTAAATTATATGAATCATGAATAAAACAAGTTTATTTATTTTATGATTTCCTACTTTGTCAGTAAATTTGTGTAGGCAAAGAAACTCATATCGAAAGCCGCGCTGAAAAAAACACTACGTAATTCCAAACTCCCGCCATTTTGGGAGCTACTTTACTTACTGTACTTTTGTGATTTTGTGTTTGTCTTATTTTGTGACTCGGCTATAACTTTTTGGAATGATTCTTCTATATTTGTTGACCTTGGCAAGTTATATACTGGAATATTATAAATAATAATATTTAATATTATTAATTTATGATATTATCTAAATAAGAATATCATACTGCAGCTTAGTTGCAAGAAAGTTTAGTAGATGACGGTTTACACAATGGTAGTATAGCCTTTGAGAACCATTTTAAAATGCATACGCTTCCGATACAAAAAATTGATAAACGCATAATAATTATGGAGAGGCATGAAAATGACCCATGCAAAGAATAACATTTTTAAGAGAAATGAAAAATATAACCAATTGGGACAACGTCATATTCGTTGATGAAACGATGACACTGCAGCATTTTGCTTAAAGGTACCCGTGGGAAAAGGTGCAGGATCCGCCGGAGGAGGATTTGCAGAAAACTGTTTATTAGCTTTCCAATCAAAGAGTACAACGGAATACGAAGAGAAAATGGATGCAGAAAACACAAAGAGTGGTTTATAACCCTTTTAGAAAATATGCCTAGTTCTTATATGAAATGTTCTTAATGGAAACATATTATTAACTCTACTTAAACACACACGAAATGAAAATATCTTATGCTTTGTGGATAAAATTAAAGGTTTGCTGAATGAAACATAATAATATATAATTGAGGATAATTGGGAAAAGTGGTGGAGAAAACAAAGAAAACTATTATGGATGGCTTTGAAAGAGACATTCATTTTGACTACATTATTGAAAATCCAATACTAATTAATCTAAACAACGACAGCTTAACTAGTTGTAGTGAAAGTGACTGAATATATTTATTTTTAATCTAATTTCAAAATTAAAATTTATACAACTTTGCCTCTAGAAATAATCAGTAATATTAAATACGAAGAAACTGATAAATATTGTATTTTAAATTATTCGTTTTCAATTTATTCTGGTTATTACCAACTCTAAAGAATCGATATCTATTTTTCTAAACAATCGAATATTGTACGTACCGATTTTTTGGTTAGCATGCCTAGTCCAATAAGTATAACAGCTTTCAAAAGGTATTTCTTAGATTTGGTTGAGTATAATATAAAATATATTAACAGTGTAATTTTTAACAGTGGTAGAGCCACGCGGCAGCTTTTGCTGTCGCACGGATGGGCCGGCTCGAACAGGGGTGGTACCACGACCTCACAGAATACCAGCGTGAAGTAGAGGTTTACCTCTGCGTTTCGCTTAGTGAGTGCAGGTGGCCGGAGGCCCTTTTTACTGGAAATGAGGCATTCCATCTTAGTCCTCACAGGTGACAACGCATCTACATTTTGAATTGTAATAGAGGATAGATGTAGATGTCTATGGGCCGCAGCAACCACTTACCATCAGGTGAACTGTGTGCTCGTTTGTCACCCTTATCCTATAAAAAAAAATATTATGATTTATGATGATAATAATAATGATATCTTCTTAGCTGGTTACAATTACCACGATACTTTTCTAAGTAAACGTAACTGTAGTCATTGAATTATATGTGCTACGTACTAGAAAGCCATTCGAAACAAAAATTGTGCGCTACTCTATGTCTTCGCGCATGCGCGAGAGATAGTAGAGTCGCACATGCACGAAGACTTTAATTTAATATAAAATAAGATATTAATATAAAATACTAATATATATATATATATATATATATATATATATATATGACAATTTAATATAATTTACTCTAATTTTAATCTAAACAAACATACTCGTATTTCTAAATCAAATGTAATAATAACTATCTTATGGAATTCACGAATCTTCAATTTACGCAATATTTAGTTTAGTGTACGGATTGCAGTACAGTTCAGTTGAACATAGTCAATGTTCGGAATGAGAAATCTAATGCGTAGTACATATACATCGATGACTGTAGTTCATATAGAAAGATCAATCAATCAATCTCTTTTTTAATTAACAATAAATTGTGTACGATGTCAGCTTAGTAACTTATTGAAATTAAACAATTATACTTTACTCCTATAATGTTTTCGTTGTATTCATTTTCAATTCATTTTATATCGTCGATATTACTCTGTTTTAGTACAAAATGTGGTGTCTTATGTTACAATATTGAAACCTTTTTTAATTTTCTTATACCGTAGTTCAAACCCAGACCATTAGTGAACCACGCCTAGAAATAACACCTATCGAGTTCTTATTCAAACCATCTTATACAATATTTGCTAAACCTGGCAGTTTACAATTCTCCTCGGTTTTAATCATTGTAAAGCACCAATAATCACAACATTATCATTGGACTCATAAATATGAAATTCGCGATTTTCCGATTCGGTGTTTCAAGAATTACAAAATTACATCTTATTAGCATCTTATTCATCATTAAGACGTCTTTTAAATATCCGCAAAGCATTTGCCCAGTCTTTCTTTTCAATTATTGTGTTCGTAATTTAACATTTAATGTTAATTATTAAATTAAGTTTTAATTTAGCATTATATTTTTAAAGGGTATAAAAAGAAAATATATTGTTAGAAGGGTTTCATTAGATAAGCTTTAATGAGTACATCTACTTTCGGTTACTTAGCCTCCGCGAACACTCGCTCGGCTGGCGTACTACCACCGGCCTTGCCATTTGCCAACTTACGTCACCTTATGTTCGTCACCACGACTTTTTGTTATAGATTAATTTCAATACCGTTTCTTTTGCATATTCATTTAGTTATTTCAATCATTTTTAATGCTTTCATTAGCCAGATTTGTGTTGCTTGACTATGCTATGTGTGTCGGTAGAACGTTCTAAGAGAAAATTTCACTCTTTTTTAATTACTGTCATTTCAATTATCACTGAATTAAGTCAAGTACTTAAGTATTTACCATGTAGTGGCGGTGTAAGAATACCTAACCCCATATTGTCCCGTGGATGTCGTAAAAGGCGATAAAGGGAAATAAACCCGGAGATGGGCAGAATTATTTTCTTTATAACAACTACAAAATAAAACACTGCGGTTGCCAACCCACCTGCCAAGCGTGGAAACTATGGAAAGTATTATGAGGTCATCTAAGGGGATGACTATGTTTAGCGGTGGACTTTTATAGTCAGACAACAGCTCCATCTATCGATGGAGCTGTTGTCGATATCCAGAAATCACCCGTGCAAAGTCGAGTCATATCGCTTATACATATAAAAATAAATAAATTACATAAATTATATATTTATATAAATATAGATGAGCTACTAATAAGGTGATTCAGCCTGTTTATTCGCATAAAATTGCGAACTTTCTTTTTGAAAGCGTAACGAATGTTAGCCGTTATAATTTCAAGAGGGAGTGGGTTCCAGAGCCAGATTCGATGATGAGGGATACTCAAGTAAAATGTTATTTTAAATACAGTTTAAGTTACAAAAATTATATTAAGTAAAGGCTTTTACAGGCCTTGGAATAAAACATTTTAGGAATTTAACCTAGGTAAATAAAAAATAAAATATCATACGGTTTGTAGATAATGGGTTTTGGTGTCTTTTTTGTCACTATTATATTATTTCAGGCTGTAGGAACTAAATGAAAGTAACAGTGGCCGTCCTCTGTTACTTTAATTACAGTTAAAACGGAGTTAAACGGAGAGTCAGTAAGAGCCATAGCATTCTTGGAAAGGTTTAAGTCTAACTGTGGACTGTAGCTGAAGAGAAGGAGGTGTTATTAACTTAACACAAACACTATCATATTTTAGAATTGATGCTCAACACTGTTACTGTGTTAGTAAGTGGTCAAGTTACTTAACTGTATACGGTAGTTTTCGTTTACCGTTAAAGACGGCTTATAAAAGTATATAAGTCTAGGAAAAAATTCTCTTGGCCGGTTTAGAACACACCATCAATTTTAGTAGATCGTTGCAAGATATTTATTGCGTTGGACTTGTTATAATAGTAAGATTAGACGTAGACTTGGGTGATAGATGCAGAGCGACACGGACAATCACAAAACATGCAGATAATTTAAAATTAAAAATTTTGTATAGCCGACTTCAATATAAGTTATTAAGAATAACTCAAAAACTATTGGTCTGACCTTGATCATGAACTGAACTGACCTGAATTTATATGGGACCACACAAGAAGTACCAGCTTTCAAACAAAAAAAGAATCATCGAAATCGGTTTACCCAGTATAAAGTTATGAGGTAACACATATAAAAAAAAACAAAAAAATACAGTCGAATTGCGTACCGGCTCCTTTTTGGAAGTCGGCAGAAAATAATTTCTATACGCTCTATTTAATTTATTCATTCATTCGTTACAGTAGCTTTTCAAAAATCCACAGCTAAACATATGTTCAGCATATGCTTCCCTCTGAAATTGTCTCTTAGGGTGGATTTTGCCTTACGTAGTAACTATTGCAACCATCCTACCTAAAGGGCCTAAAGAATGCTTCATAGGCAAAACTAAACGTACTTACTCAGGTAATTTATATAATTCACCATGACTGTCATATATAATTCACAATATCAATGTCATAATATTAGTTTTTTAATATAAATAATAATTTATTTAAGATGAGAATTTTTTTACAATAACAAAACAATTAAACCAATCACATTAATTAAATACAACATATTCATTCTTATCGCTCACAGTGCGGTGAGGACACGGGGAATAGGCGAGTAGACGCGCGCAACGGTGCGTGCCCATAGCATGGCAAAAATGCTTGCGATTACGACAGTAGTTATTTGGTACAAAAAATTGACACAATACGGCACATAGATCTAGATCATCTATCTTCTTTTATGTAATTATTTTACACGCGACGCCAAACCAAAGAACCGATGAGAAATTCAGTGGGATTAAATATGGATAGTATCCATAAAGGCGCTTGTAGAGATATCTTAAAAAGGCCTTGGGCCTTTTCCAAAAGAACAGTATAAAGTGCTTTCATACGGATTTCAAACACAACAGCTAATTTCGAGTTTCGAGCGTACCAGAGTACTGAATCCATCTATTATAATATGTCAACATACATTTTATTATCATCAATGGACACTACAATTTAAGCACGCAGTATTATTATTCACAACAAGGCAAAACACTACGCTTAGAAGGCATACATTAGTATTAGTGCGAACACGTAGTAAAAGCAAGCGTTATCACTTTTTATCAAATAGTCCTACTGACACTTATAACAATTTCAGGCAAACTTTCATTGATTACCCTTAAAATAGTTTGGACAAACATTTAATAATTTTAACTGATTAAAAGTGACACATCATGTGCAGTCAAAGTACATTAATGAACTGAACAGCTGCTTATGTAATTAGTAAATAAAACAATATATTAAATAGAAGTCTCTATGGTTTGATGGTAAGCTAGCCCATCATAGTTTGCAAAGTTTGCGAATCCATCACAAAGTCGCATGTAGCTTTTATTGAAGTGAACACTATTTGCATGTAAAACATTTGGTGAGGCTTTACCCCTGTGTCCAATCATTGTGATCGATATACCTGGTTATAATATAAGATTCACTTTTTATTAAGTGAGACTTCTATTCAGAATCAATTCATATATCTATGTGTCGATTCAAGAATTATAAGCAAGCTCTACACAAACCTTTAGCTCTTTAAACTGTGACTTTAAATATTAATTAATCAAAAATATAATTTTGGTCACTAATGACCAAAAATATATTTTTGATCTTAGTGCTGCTCCTTATTACGAGTATTATGATGTAATTTAAGAATGATTCGCTTTCACTATAGCTTTCAATTACTCAGTTCTTGAGCTATAAACTTCCCATTTTTGATTTTTAATTTAATTATTACCGATGTTTAAATAAAAAACGCGCTATGAATCAATTTGCTTGATGTCTTTATACGTGGTAGAGCCACGCTGTTATTTTATTATGGTTGTAGCACTGGGTCGTCTCGACCAGGGAAAAACCACACTCTTACAGAATACCAGTTTAAAATAGTAGCTTAATGCTGCTAACGTAAACGAGGCATTCCATCTAACTCAGGGGTGACAACGCATCTGCATTTTGATTCTTAATGAAGGATAAATATAGATGTCTATGGGCCTCTCAGCATCCACTTACTATCAGGTGGACTGTGTATTCATTTGTCACCCTTATTCTATAAAAAAATGGTATGGTTCAGGATTGATGCCAAGATATAACTGAGCCCTAGTCTCTCTTGCTCTTCGAGAAAATGAACATTTTAAATTTCTCCATTTTCCATTTTTGAGAGCTATGGCTCATAGAATATTCCATAAATGAAGTCCCAGCGGACAGATCAAATACAGGTTCACAGATTTATAATACTTTAGGTTCATACTTTACTTTACTTTTTAACTATTTTATGGTAGTGTTCGACTATTATCCTATCTAAAGTAAGTGGTGACGCTTATTTTGCATTGTACAATATGCACCTGTATTAACAAAACGAGGCTAAGTTCTATTAACATTTATTAAAATTTTATTTTATATAATTATGACATTTGTAATAAATCTTATTCTAGATAAAACCAGTTTTAAATGGCTTCCTGTCAGCAAATTTGTTTAATAATTTCTAAACGACAATCGCTTGCTTGACATTTGTATCATGACGGCAAGAGTTTTTGTGAATATTTCGTGACGAAACGAATACAATTTTTATAAAATGAAAGTGTACCGGCGACTTCGAAGATGGCTAAAGACATAATATGGTATTTTATCTCTTCTTCAACTTAATGAGTTGTCAAGTTACGATGTCGACCAAATGTTGACATTTTACTTGACATTTGGAATGACGATGACGATGACGATGGCCCTTGTGATGCCCGACACGATAGTGTGACGTTCATGTACACGCGTTGCTACTAAAACTGTTTTTCTACGTGGTAGAGGCACACTGGTAGAGCACGCATACAAAATAAAACATACACTAGTATGGTATGGCTACATAATATGGTTGTAGCACGAAAGAATCGGTTGGATCGAGGTAGGACCACGCTCTCACAGAATACCAGCTTAATACTGCTGTGTTTTGTAAGGTGAATGTAGAGAAGCGGAAACCCTTTTTACTGGTAACAAGGTGTTCCATCTTAGTCCTCAGGCGTGACAACGCATCTGCATTTTGATTCTTAATTGGGGATAATGTAGATGTCCATGGACTACAGGATCCACTTACCGTCAGATGGACTGTGTGCTCATTTGTCACCCTTATTCTATAAAAAATGTAATTGCTCTAAGTGAACAACGATAATTGAGTTTGATAGCAAACGTCACTAAACAATATCATTCTTCATCAGCAATTTAGCATCCCCGAACGCATTAAATGTTAGTACCTGGGGGTCGGAGCTTTGCTTGGCGTTATAAAAACTATAAGCATCTCAAGATTAACACTTATGCCTAGATAAATGAAGGATTTCATCCAAATCGTTAGAACTTTTTACCCAAAAAACAATCACGTAATATATACGAGAACTACAAATTTTATACATACATTATATTCTTTTATTTTGATTATTCAAAATGCATTCGATAGGTGTGATTGAATCGAGATACGAGTAAAATAATGATTATCTGTAAAAACACCGTGATCAAACATTTTTCGACCAAAGCTTTGACCTCACGATCGAAACTACGCATAGCGCCATAAAAATATACGTAACTACGCACACAAAATATTTTATTAGTATATAATAACTTATTTTTCCCAGCTGTGCGTCCGTGTCGGATAGAATACTAAAGAACGAAAAATAAATACTTAATAAATCCTGATTCTGTGAAGGATTCGAACACACACGCTACTTATTGGTAGACTTACGTTCTATCTATTGAACTATTGTCCAGGCCAAATAAACAATCATATTGCGTGGGCAAGACAAGTTTGTTATTTTGTGCGTGATACCACGGAGACATTTTTTTCCCCAATAACGAGACCTAACTATATCGATATTAAGCCCCCGTAAAGTCCTACAATGTAAATTTTATCGAAATTGTCATAGCCATTTTCGAAAACGCGATTACAAATAAATAAACAAATAATATTGTTTGTTTAATAGTAATAGTATAGGATTTTTAGTATAGGAATTTTTTCAGTTATATTCAATATTTGCTGCAGAATACAAGCTTTAAGTGAAATGATAAGTGATGAAACTGAAGATATAGTTTTAAGCTAGGAGTCTATGATGCATTTCGTCAATCCTCGTGTGTGGTTTATATATGCACTAAAAATATTATGTACATAAATGTATAAGTACATATACATATATACGCTAAAATGTATGTACATAAATATTCATAAACATAGCATAGATAGACAGTGTGGTGGCGGTGTAAGAATATCCACTACCCCATATCGTCCCGTGGGTGTCGTAAGAGGCGACAGAGGAAATCAAACTAGGAGAGGGGCAGCAATGTTTTCCTAATAACAACTAAAAATTGTGGCCTGCTGCTGCCAAGTGTGATAACTATGGCAACATCCCCCATATGAGGCTATCTATTGGGGAGGCCAGTATTCAGCAGTTGACTTTTGGCTGTTTCGATAATGGTACATTGTATAAAAGGTATTAACAATATAGGCATTTATGCATCAAAGTCGGTGTATGCAATTAAGTACTTAGAAAGGTTATTAAGAGCCACATTCTTTGATTTCTCCGTACTCAATCATTCTGCGAACACCTTCACTCGCGAATTATACAGCCGTCAAAAGTCAGCTATAAAATGGGCACAAAGCATTTTATTCGTGAAGTTTTTATTCAAGAAGCAGAAGTCTTTACCGCCGTCGATAAATTTAAGTTTCAACGTGATCACCTCACAAGATATAATAATTTTGACATTTACACGAAAGTATGAACTTTTAAGATCTTATGTGATTGTAAATAACATTTCGAATCCAGAATCGTGGCATTAAAGAGAATCAATTAAAAAAACTGACATATCTCGAATCGTCGTCACCCACTGGTACAAATAGGTTTCTCCATCAAGAGGCTTATTAGTTTGGCGTAAACTAATAAGCCTGTCAAATGTAGCGATTAAGTTAAATCCTCCACAAAACGGGAAAGGCCAAATCCAGCATTGGATTTATACAGGCTGATAAAGAAGAAGAATAACTAAAAAGCTATTAGAACATAAAGCTGTATCTTAAAATTAAATAATAATTTAAAATTAAAAATTTTGTACAGCCGACTTCAATATAGGTTATTTAAGAATAACTCAATAACCATTGGTCTGACCTTGATCAAATTTATATGGGACCACACGAGAACTATCAGCTTTCATATAAAAAAAGAATCATCGAAATCGGTTCGCCCAGTACAAAGTTATGAGGTAACACATATAAAAAAAAAACATACACTCGAATTGAGTACCGTCTTCTTTTTGGAAGTCGGCAGAAAAAGAAAACACAATGCTTGTTGGCACACGCGCAAAGTATGGTTTTATATTACGGTGCAGATCTATACGTATTATAAATTGAAGTCTCTCGGCGCGTCCGCCATATGAAAAAAGTACGTCCGCGTTAATCAATGAAATAACTGTAGGAATATTCATTTGGTTTTTATTAATACACAGATCGATTTACAAGGAACATGAACCACACTATCATATAAGTAATTTATGAAAATGTTGTGCTAATAAAAAGCAAAAATAGAAAAACGCCGTTGGGGCTTCGGATTTGTGCATGTGCACTCCCGTGTCTCTACCGATATGCAATAAAAGTTGAACACCATTGAGCACACTGTTCTTATTCGTCACAGGTGGATATGCGTTATGAATTAAAAAAGGGAAAAGGGTTGCTACATTTTTCCTGTTCCTGAAGTTCAATAACAGGTGCATCTGCTGCTGCATCTTATGGTAATATGAGTGGTGTGAACCGAAGTCTTTTAGAGCTTACTCAGCCGCCAGCTGTATATAAACGATTGTTATATAAGGGTTGTTAAACACTTGTGCATATGTTTGAAAGGTATCAAGTGACAGAACAAATAAAGTCTGCGTAACATTGCATATTAATCCTAAAGGATTTTGTTTTGATGCATATAACCATAGGAAATAGTAATTAAACACTGATCGGTATCGGGTGTATTAGCGATAATAATAGAATTTTAATCAGTAAAATAATATAGTGTAAGAAATTATTCCACGTCTGACGTTAGAAAGTATTCTCATTACTACTTACTCGGTAATAAGCCCTCCTTACTATCAGAAAGCAATCTGGAGGCCAATTGTCAAAAATAACAAAGGTGTGAGAGCGTATGCTCAACTTGCTCTCCTGCTTACGCAACTAATCATAGTCAGCAATAATACAGCACACTGCACCATACATTCAGTAAAAAGCAATACAGTTTGACCAACCGTAACGTGTTCCCGTCAGAAACACACACCAGTGTAATATGAAGGACCCGATTACATGATAATACCAAAGTATGCAAACCAACAGCAATGCTACCTATCTCAAAGTAACACAGGGCGGCCTCTCAGCAACACGACCTTTCTTGCCTGTACTGGTGGAATACCCTGACGGGCATAGTAACGACAGTGAGACTCGTAGAATTACAGACTGATCTCTCACAGTCACTTGCGCGACATCTGTTAGAACCGTGGGAGTTTACAGTTTTTCATATTTTCTTTTATTATTATCCCTCATTCCTAACAATAAGATATTTCTCGAAACGACTTAAGTCTAGTTCATTTATGTAAACATCCAATTAAAAAGGTCTTTACTTCAAATAATAGGCGTCATTTAATAACGTGCAGGTGTAAGTTGTTTTCGCGTTTAAGATCTATAAGAGGAAAATATAAACTCTCTCTGCCCCTTTTAACGTATCTGTCTATATTTTTCACTCTCAGCTAAAACAAATTATGCCCATATTTTGTACGAGTGATTTTCAATTATTATTTACATAATTATAGAATTATTTTTTACTTATATAATTATTTTTTCGTTCTATTTTTTTATATTTCATATGTGGTAGCGCCACGCTGCTGCCATAATATGGTTGTAGCACAAATGGGTCGAAAGACCGGGGAATGGCTATGCTCTCACAGAATACCAGCGTACGCTCTCACAGAATAGTAGCTGAATGCCGTTCTTTTTTGTATCGTGAGTGTAGAGAACTGGAGACCCTTTTTACTGGAAACGAAGTATTTCTTATTAGATCTCAGGGGTGACAAGTTATATGCATTTTGGTTCTTAAACAAAACCAGATTTAGATGTCTATATGGGTCACAGCACTTACCATCAGGTAGACTGTGTGCTCGTTTGTCGTCCTTATACTATAAAAAATATCTTAATAATTTGTTTTCGATTTGTCATTGATCTTATTACTTTCTCGTATAGAATGGCATAGAAATTAAGCCCTAATCTGTTTTAAATTAAAAATGTAGAAGTTTGATAACAACAATTATTAAACCTAAGTCTTTCTTCGTCGGCTGTTTCAGCCCGTACAAATACAGAGTCTGTGACGTCGCGACCTGACTCCGTAGTCGACCTTCGTTTACTGAGCTCCCCGTCAGATACTTTCACCTTGCTTAGCACCGTTAGCCCACTTACGCTTATCGCTGCTATTGTTACTGTACTGGAGCGAACGGCTATTGCATAATAATATAATAAATTGAAATGCTTGCTTTAAATTGAATTATATGTCGATATCATGCTTATAATCGTTTACCATACCAGAGCCGTGGTAGCTCAGATGGTTAGCGTTCGCTGTAAGCCTCATAGTACTCGAGCAACCCGGGTTCGATCCCCGCCGGCACCAATGAAATTGTTAATTGCAATTTTAAGTGCTGATTTACCACGTGCTCGGCGGTGAAGGAAAATATCGTGAAATAAGAAAAAAAAATATTTCGAAGATATGTGAAGTTCGCCAACTTGCATTGGGGCAGCGCGGCGGACATTTCCTTGCCCTAAAACTCTCTCAGAAATGAGAGGAGGCCTGTGCCCAGCAGTGGGACGTAAAAAGGCTGCAACTTTACTTTACTTTAATCGTTTACCATTCTATGGAGGGGGGGGGGGGGGCACCTGCACTTACACAACGCAGAAGTAAAGCTTCTACTTTAAGCCTTAAACAGTTCACGTCTATGATGTTAGTAATATTTAAAATCTGTACTTGTCAACACTATTCTATATTTTATTGTGATACATACGTTATACGGAAGCCTTCATTACATCTGAATCGATGAATTCAATTTCACAAACCAGATATCAGTGGACACAATTTCAGATAATTGCATCAGATTGAATCAAAGAAGTGAATTCGATTAAAATAATTGGATGGAACGACAAGAATTACAACAGGAGAGGCTCATGTCCAGCAGTGAACTCTTGCAGGTTGAAGAAAAAGACGAAGAAGACAAGGTCTATAAAAGGCTATGTGTAAAAATTAGAAAAACAATTAAACTCGCTGGATGATAGACACTACTTTTTTGTGTCTTCATTTTTAGTTTTTTTACGTGGTAGAGACATGCTGCAGCTATATTACTGGTATAGTAGTAGCACGAATGGGTCGGCTCGACCGAGGTAGGACGTTCCAATACTGACCCCAAATAACTCGGATTAAGGGAACGCAGAAGAGTAGGGCAGGGATTACACTTAGGTTGCTCGCGAACTATAAAATTTAAGTAATTAATAGAAGCGTTACTTTGCAGGAATCCATTATATTAAAGACTAGCTGTTTCTCTGACTTCAGCCACGTGGAGTTTTGTTGCACGGAACCCTAAAATAAAAGTAGCCTAAGTTACTCCTTATAACATCAACTATCTGCCAGTGAAAGTCCCATCTTAATCGGTTCACAGGTTTTGGCGTGATGCGTGTTCAGACAGACGTCGTGTTAGAGTTTAGTATAATAATATTGATAGATATCAAAAATTAATTAACTAAGATCAACGTAATACAATAAGAATATGTGTCAAGTTCTTTTTCCTTTGCAGGGATTAGTAATGATGAGGATAGTGCACACAATGAGGGCATCCACGACTTTTTCTGCCACCAGGGGGGGGGGGGGGGGGCGCTACTTTAAAGTGAGGTATAATATTTGACAGATTTCATAGCGAGTAAGTTAATTTGTTTGGAAAATGTAAAGGTTAATGTTTCTTTCTGTACTATTAGTTATATTTTATGTTAATTAGATTAAAAATAAATAAACCGAACAACAGATATTCACAAAAGTAGAAAAATTAAAAAAATGTTTAATATGTGCAAAAAATTAAAGAGCAAACCACTGAGGCATTGTATTGTGTATTAATATAATACTCTAGAAACTGATAAACTTTAGTTAAAAATTAACTTCTCAATTAAATGTCATTGCGTAACAAAAAACTTTACCTCAGTGTCAAATAGCGACATCTGGCGAGCAGAAAATTATTAGCCCTCATTGAGGGAGGGCGGGAAGTGCTCTTCAAATTACGTAATACACGTAATTTTATTTCATTACGCGGATCTTAGCTAATTCACTTTTAACATGAAATTTATTACAATTGGATTTCATGGGTTTTAATATTTTGCGCGGAACCCTAATTAGTTTTCTAAAATCATTTTTAGTCGGAGTTAGTTCTTAAAACATCAGCTACCTGTCAGTGAAAATCCCGTCAAAATCGGTCCAGCCGTTTCGGAGATAAACCGAAAGAAATTGTATATACCTACTTTCATATGTATTTAGTGTAAAGCAGTTATTTTGACATTACAAAGAGACACTTCAATTTTATTTATTCGTATAGATAAACTTTACGGTGAAATCTTAGGCCTTGGCTTACTACAGCTGATCTTGTATAGTTGTAGAATACTACCGACACGTCCCGGCTTCGTACCGATTGCACAATCTCCGGCCTGATAACCTGTGGCGTCCTGGGAGGTTTGAATACCGGCCTGATACGTAGTGCTCCTAGATTTGATTCAAATTCAAATATTTTTGAGACTACTTATTTAACCAAATGTTAACTCTACGGTTTTTTTTATAGGATAAGGTGACAAACGAGCACACAGTCCACCTGATGGTAAGTTATTGCTGTGGCCCATAGACATCTACATCTATTCTCGTGTGCGAATCAAAATCAAAATTTCACCCGTGAGGACTAAAGTGGAATGCCTCGTTACCAGTAAAATAGTCTCCGGTTCACTACACTGACTATACGAAACAGCAGCATTAAGCCGCTATTTTACGCTGGTATTTTGTGAGAGCGTGGTCAAATTTTGTTACAGTGTGTTAGCGTGTGTTAATACGTTTTTTTATAGGATAAGGGTGAAAAACGAGCACACAGTCCACCTGAGTCGGTGGTGGACATTTCATTCGCTAGCCCCGCTCTGTCGCCGCGTGCCATTGACTGGCGTATCATGGAGGGGGTGGAGACCTACTCCGACCACCAGTACATCCGGTTTGACGTCTCCACCCAGCCCTCGAGCGCGCCAGTCCAACAGGCCCCGAGTGGTCCGCGTTGGGCGCTGAAGCAGCTGGACCGGGAGCTCCTCCTGGAAGCCTCGATCGTGCAGGCCTGGGTGTCATCACCGGACAGGCCTGCCGACCTCAATGATGAGGCAGGGTGGTTCCAGGAGGCCATGTCCGAGATATGTGACGTGGCAATGCCCCGCGTCCGGCCAGGAAGCGCCCGGCGTCAGGTGTATTGGTGGTCGCGTGAGCTGACGTCTCTGCGCGAGGCGTGTGTCGCCGCGCGGCACCTGTACGCCAGGCATCGCAGGCTCCGCATTCGTCCACCGAATGCGGCAGCCATTGAGGCGGAGCTGTACGAGGGATACAGAGCGGCGAAGACCGCCCTCCGGGAGCCTGTCCTACGGGCCCGGGATCGGGCCCGTGAGGAGATGCTGGAGACTCTCGACAGAGATCCGTGGGGGCGCCCTTACAAGATGGTGCGGGATAAACTCCGCACCTGGGCCCCCCCGCTGACACAGAGTCTCCGGCCTCAGCTCGTGGAGGACGTGGTGAGCGCTCTGTTCCCTGCGCGAGGGGAACATCCGCCCCCGCCTATGGCTCCGCCACCTGCGATGCCGGAAGCGGACCACCAGGACGACGACGACGACATCCCGGAAGGGACCGGGGTAGACCTGAGAGTGGCGGTACGTAGGCTCAAGGCCAGGAATACCGCCCCAGGACCCGATGGCTTGCCTGGCAAAGCCTGGGTCCTGGCCTCGGAGGCTCTAGGGCCCCGACTGGAGGGGCTCCTAAGCGCATGCTTGGAGAGAGGCCAATTCCCGCTTCGTTGGAAGACGGGGAAGCTGATCCTCATTCGGAAGCCGGGGCGCCCTGCGGACTCTCCGTCCGCATACCGGCCCGTGGTGCTGCTCGACGAGGTGGGCAAGCTCTTTGAAAGAGTCATTGCAAACTGCCTTGCCGAGCACCTTGCGGGGACGGGGCCGGATCTTGGGGAACACCAGTTTGGTTTTCGCAAGAGGCGCTCTACGGTGGACGCCATCTTGCGCGTGAGAGCCCTCACGACGGGGGACGCAGTGGCCAGGGGGGGGGGGGGGGTTGTCTTGGCGATGTCTCTCGACATCGCCAACGCCTTCAACTCCATGCCCTGGAGCTGCATTAGGGAGGCACTCCGGTATCACCGGGTGCCGACCTATCTCCGTCGTATAGTCGGGGACTATCTGACGGACAGGGCCGTCATCTACCCCGGTCGCAACGGTGAGTGGAACCGGCGAGAGATGTCGTGCGGTGTCCCACAGGGTTCGGTTCTGGGGTCGCCCCTGTGGAACATCGGTTACGACTGGATGCTGCGCGCCGACCTCCCTACCGGCGTCAGCGTAGTTTGTTACGCTGACGACACGCTGGTACTGGCACAAGGGGGGTTGTACGAGGCGGCGGCGGAAACTATGACACGCGGGGTTGCGATAGTCGTTGAGAGGATCCGGCAACTGGGTCTCGAGGTGGCTCTGCACAAGTCCGAGGCCATGCACTTCCATGGTCCTCGGAACAGGCCACCACCGGGATCCTCAGTGATAGTAGGAGGGGTATCCGTCGGCGTCGAGTCGACGTTGAAGTACCTAGGACTCGTCCTCGACAGCCGATGGAACTTCGTTGAGCACTTCCGACGTTTGGCTCCCAAACTGGAACGGACCGGGGCTGCCTTCAGGCGGCTCCTGCCGAACCTGGGGGGCCAAACGCCTCCTGCCGGAGGCTCTACGCGGGGATCGTGCGGTCCATGGCCCTTTACGGGGCCCCGGTGTGGGCGCGTGGTTTGGCGCGGCTTGCCGTCCACCACCTGAACGCGCCCCAAAGGGTGGTTGCCGTGAAAATGGTTCGCGGCTACCGCACGATCTCCCGCGAGGCGGCGAGCCTCCTTGCCGGATTGCCGCCATGGGATCTGGAGGCGATAGTCCTCGCGCGCCTGCACGAATGGCGCGCGGAGGCACTATGCCGGGGGGAAACCCCGCTGCCGCGGCAAGTTGTCGCGCAGCGGACAGACTTCCGGCACGATCTCATGGCGACATGGAGAGAGCGACTGTCGCAACCCCGTGCCGGGCAACCCACTATAGCGGCGATAAGACCCCTCTTTGAGGAGTGGCTTGAGAGACGCCACGGCGTCCTCACCTTCCGCCTGACACAGGTCCTCACCGGACACGGTGTGTTCGGGAGGTTCCTGCACCGAATCGGGCGGGAGGAAACGCCCGGGTGCTCCCACTGCGAGGATCGACCGGAGGACACGGTGGAGCACACCGTGGAGGTGTACCCTGCTCGTAGCGGCGATAGGCGGCGGCGACCTCTCGCGTCCGGCCCTGGTCGAAGCCATGGTCCGGAGCGAGATGGAATGGGATGCCGTCATCACCTTCTGCGAAGCAGTGATGCTAGCGAAGGAGGTGGCGGAGCGGGAGAAAGACAGAGCAGCAGCTTTCCTTCCCGGCCGCCGCGGGAGACGCCCCGGGCGTCGGGGGCTACGTCGTGGCCCCCGGCCACCGTAGGCGCGGGCCTGTGGACGGCGAGCAATGGGTAGCTCGCCGTCCGTCCGTCTAACGACGACAGGCCGTGTCGACGGCGCGTTTTGTTCCACGCGCGCCTCAAAGAGCTGTCAGCAGCGTGAAGGGGCCCACAAGGGCCGACGCCTGCCGGGGCTGCGGGCTGTTCGAAAGAGATACCGCGGCTCCGGAATGTAAGGGCACTGAAGGAACACGGATGGTTTTTAGTCAGTAAAAGTCTGACACTCCCTTCCGCTCCACCCAGAGCGAAAGGCGTCTTTAGATGATTTTCCATCCGCAAAAAATAAATAAAAAAAAAGTTATTTTTTAATCTATAATATAATGGATTTCCGCAAAGCAACGTCTGACTCTATTAATTATGTTTGAATTTTGATTTTTATTGTACTTTGTTTAATGCATTAGTATGTATTATTAGACGGATGCCTTTTTATATTAATACTAACTTCTTATTTAGGTTATAAAAATAATATCATACTGAGAAAACATAACCCAATTGTGAGGTAATTTCCACCTGAAAACGATTCCCATCAGAGTTTAGCAATCGTAATGCAGTTCTATATCTTGCTGATATAAACATCTTGAACGCTCGCATGTAAACTGCAAGATACATCGAGTTCGAGCACACTATTGTCTCAGTGGGACGTGCAGGGTCATTCTTTTGTGCACAGAAACCACTTGTAAAAACTTTTGGAATAAATATATACTTGGGATAAATAATGTTTTAATCAAGATGCAAACATGCGAGCAAACCTCGAACGCCAAGCAGAAATGCTGAGTTCATCGGTTTACTCTGCGTTCGCCGTAGAAGATCTCAGGAGGCAGGAATTGTTTCGACTAATTTGTTTTAAGTATTCAATATGTTTACTATTGGTGGAAAATTAATGAAATTTTCCACACCAATTTTTGAGATTAGCGCAAACATACTTTAAAGCAGATGCCGATGTCATCCGCTAGGAGTAAAAGTATTCTGTGATGTCAATTCAATTTATGTAGTTATTTAAATATGGTGTTTGGAAGATGACGACACATCTTCTCGTCAGGTATATGTCAAAACTTTAAAACAAGATTGTAAAACCGTTTGATTGTGCGTGTTGCCAGTGATGACTTATAAATGACCTCTACTACTAGAGAGCTATAGAGAAGGCTATACTTGCGGTTTCGCTGCCTTATAGCCTTAATAACATTTTTTATAGGATATGGTGACAAACGAGCACACAGTCCACCTGATGGTAAGTGGTTACTGTGACTCATAGACATCTACATTTATCCTAAATAAAGAATCAAAATGCAGATGCGTCGTCAACCTTGAGGACTAAGATGGAATGCCTCTTTTGTAGTAAAATGGGTCTCCGGTTCTCTACACTAACCATAAGAAACACAGCTGTGTTGAGCTACCATTTTTTGTTGGTATTCTGTGAGAGCGTGGTCCTTCCCCGGTTGATCCGACCCATTCGTGCTATAACTATACTACTAATATAGCTGCAGCATGGATCTACCACGTATAGGTTTATGATCATGAAGCGGCTGAACCAATTTTTATAGAAACATATCTAAGAACCACCGCCAGAAAATCTGCTCTTAAGTATAAAACTGAACCCAAATCTGTTCACACGCTTAAGAGCTACGGTGCCAGAGACAGACACACATAACGGTCAAACTTATAACACCCCTCTTTTTGCGTTGGGGGTTAAAAATGAGGATATCCGCAGTAGAATCAGAGCAACTGGCATAGCACAACCGGCCATATAGCTCAAAGAACCGACTGGTATATTGATATCTCACCACTTTTAGACTATGCTACTCAAATATGACCACATCTAGCCATCTTCGTTTGGAGTTGCAGAAATGTAATAATAGATCTTTACCTATGAAATTGCCGTTCTGCAGTACTAGTAATTTCAAATCAAAATATTTTTATTTCTAATTTCAAATTAATTTTATTTTAAAAATATGGAATTCTGTTTTCAAAACTAGTCATTTGTTTATTGATTAGCGTCAAAGAGAATATAATCACTACGTTTTTTTATTTTTTATAGGATAAGGGTGACAAACGAGCACACAGTCCACCTGATGGTAAGTGGTTGCTGCGGCCCATAGACATCTACATCTATCCTCTATTACAAATCAAAATGTAGATGCGTTGTCACCCGTGAGGACTAAGATGGAATGCCTCATTCCCAGTAAAAAGGGCCTCCGGCCACCTGCACTCACCAAGCGAAACGCAGAGGTAAACCTCTACTTCACGCTGGTTTTCTGTGAGGTCGTGGTACCACCCCGGTTCGAGCCGGCCCATCCGTGCGACAGCAAAAGCCGCGTGGCTCTACCACTGTTAAAATTAGCGTTATGTTTTCATCGCATTTGAATCTGTTTCGTCATCATGGATACGTTAAATACGAATACTACAAAAGAACGCAGCACCTGTTATTAGTTTGCCCGCTCTCGTTCTAGAAATTTCGACCTAAAAAATGAACCCTGTGGTTGTCCGAAAATTTTGGTTAAGAATGACGAATTAAAAGCGATTGTGGAAGCTGATGATACTCAATCTACAACTGAATTAGCAGCAGCTAAAGACGATAGCATAAAAACATTATTGGTCCATTTGCGTCAACTTGGCAACTTAAAAAAGTTTGACAAATGGGTGCCCCACGAACTCAATGATCGCCAGCGCGAAGTACGTGTCGAAACGTGCCTTGTACTGCTCAACAGGCACACAAACGAAAGAATTTGGAACCGCATTGTTACCTGCGACGAAAAATGGATTATGTTTGACAATCGCAAGTGCTCAGCAAGTTGATTGGATCGTGTTTCAGCGCCTAAACAATGTCCTAAATGAAAAGTTACCCCTAGAATAGTGATGGTCACTGTTTGGTAGTCTAGCGCCGGTGTGATTCATCACAGCTTCTTACCAAACGGGATGAGCATTACTGCAGATGTGTACTGTGAAAAACTGAACACAATGATAGAGAATCTTGCATGTTTCCAACCAACTTTGGTCAATCGCTCATCCCCGCTACTCCTGAACGACAACGCTCCAAGCGCGTCTCCAAGTTATAAGAGCTGGGGTAGGAAGCTCTCCGTCATCCGCCGTACTCACCAGACCTTGCACCTACAGAGTTATAATTTTTCCAGAAGTTAGATAACTTCTTAGCGAGAAAAACATTCAATACCCGAGAGGCAGTATAAAATGCCTTTAAAGAATTTGTTGCCTCCCGTCTAGCTGATTTCTTCAAGAATAGTATCAATAAACTTCCATTGTGTTGGCAAAGGTGCGTCGATTGTACGGGTGATTACTTTGATTAATATATAAAAAATACATTATCTTATTTCATAGGTAAAGACCTAATAGAGACATATTAAGTAATATTGTAATATGTGCTGGTGCTCTTATATGATATAACTTATGAAATTTAAATAACATTTTACTGAACCGCTCGCCGCTTTATTGAACTCAATATCATATAAGTAATATGACGACAAAATAAAATATACCAGTACCTGCTGTGAGAGTTTCAATATCTCATCGAGTTTACAAAGTATCAAGTCATTTTTCATATTTCCCTCATTCTTATAATGTTGAAAATTGCTAACTTTGCGTACTATGTCAATATATTGCGAGTGTATACGAACGTGTTTGTTAAAACATAATGCTTTAGGTGAAACGTGTTTAAATGTGCTCTAATTATTGACGCGTAAGCCGTTTTGAATGTCGTTTATAATACAAATTTTATCAGCTGACCAAATATATAATATAAAATTCAATTGTTTTTGTCCTATGACTTTATTATTGTTTTCAAGGTCTATGTAGTCGGTTGTTACATTATATTTTGTAAACGGACATTTTTATCTTTAAAAGTAACAACAAAAAAATTAAGCTACAGAAATATTTTTTAAACATATTGGCGTGTACTGGCAGTGTAAGAATATCCAATACCCCATATGGTCCCGTGGATTTCGTAGGAGGCGACAGAGAGAAACAAGCCAGGAAATGGGTAGCAGCGTATAAAAATTAATAAATTAAAAACTGCGGTTGCCAACTCATCTGCCAAGAGTGGCAACTATGGCAAATATTCCCTCTATGAGGGAATTCATGGGGGAAGCCTATGTTCAGCAATGGAGTGTGAAGCTGTAATGGTAAAACATATTAGCGATCGCAGTAGTAATAATGTCCTTCAAACCAAATTTCTACACACTAGCCATTTGTGCAGGACGGGATTATAGTGCACGAGCGTGTGTGCAAACACATGTGCACTCTCTATTCCCTCACTCCCATAGTCCGATGGGACCGTAATCCGACACGATCAGAAAGATATCAGACGCAAGGTCAACGTATTTCCGCCGTATTTTCCGAGGTACGGGGGTAACACAACGCTAACTTCCTGATTCCGGGTTACTATTGCGAATAACAGATTTTCACCCACCTCACCCGGGTTTCGAACCTGAGACCTTATGATCAGCAATCGCGTTTACGGCCACTGGACTATTGAGGCGGTCAAATCGCAAAATCTAACCGAAGTAGAAGCCCGGCAGCGGTTTGGTATTTTGCGTCTAGCTTAAACGGGATGGTCATACGTCCATCTTTAATCTACCAGAAGCCATGAGAAATTTCTCGTGGTCGGTTACGACATCCACGGGACTCTCTCGTACGTCACTACCACACGGCTGATAAATTATTTACTGGTAAAATGTGGAAGAACTTAACTCTACGATAGCTTCGGATTATGTGTAAAACATTGATCCGGAGCTGTGAAGTACTTTTGCAAGACTTGGTGGTGTGCTAAATACCAACAAATACCTTTGATCTTAGTAGAGAGGCGTGCGAAGAGGCTATTTAGTGTATTTAGTATTAGTATCCTGCTTTAGTGTCTACCAAACAGCTCAGCCTTGAGCACAAACGTAATCATACTCTCTGTATATCCTATAAAATACGTTCTGTGGAGTGTTGAAAGGAATTGTATGATTTAATTCCACCATCTTCTTTCCATCTCCGGACTTACTACTTATAGTGAATGTGGTAGTGCTATTGCGTCTAAAACAGGTGAATACATTTGAACAATGTGACCTTAACATGTATCAAAGGTGGATCTAGAGGCTAACACGGCTGACTTATTTATCGAGAAGAGTCGTCAGCATTAGGTGATATTGTATTTGAACCGATTGTACCAATTCCCTTTATTTATGTTCGTTTACTGGTACATACATACATCAAACAACCATAAGAAATGCAAGAAATGCTGAGAGGAAAAAGAAGCAGCTTGCAATAAAATGTATCGTATCCAAGAGTCTATCAAGATTGAAAATATTCCATTTCTGTACAATAACAAGTGCAATGATTAAACTTGATTTTTTTAACAAGAATCTGCTTGCTTTGATTTTACAGACAGTGCCCTGTGCAGGACGTACATGAAAAAAGACGAAACCGTGGCTCACATTCTGCTAGTCTGTGGAGGTCGTCACTTACCGAACTAAATACACAAGGTTTTGACGTGGAGGTGCAGAAAAATAGCCCATTGCAAGCTCACTATACGTAACAAATGTATCTCAACTCATCACTCATCAAGTTTATGTTTAAATTTAATTAGGAATAATACCTTGGTTTAAAAAGTTTTTGATAACGTAAAAATGGGCTATGTTTGTGTCGGACCTCGTGCTATCATATGAAATTTCATGCGTTTGAAGAAAGTAAGTGTTAAGCAATGTCAATTATTTATACTCTTACAAATACATAAATAATCCATTTAAATCTCCTCCTCGACTTCAATTCCTCTTGCGGATATCGTAAAGTGAATAAAAAGATTGACAACCCCCGATCACGTAATAATAGTCTCGTATATTCCGGATTGGCAGGCAGGTGAAGGAGAGTAGCGGCGAATGCTAAACCTCTAGTATTGTCAGCCAAATTTTAATGTTAAGTTCAAATATGTAAATAATGATATACCGTTATTGCAGTTTTTGAAAATACGAGTAAATAAGGCTTCTACTTTTATTTGAAACTAACTAAACCTGTATACATATCACGATGAAACAGGGTGTTGGTGTTTTACGTTGTACGTCAACAGCTTTCAGCTATAATCATTTTTCGTTTATTCAGCTGTATACAGTGATAGTTCTATTTCATTTATTAATTGATATCCACCAATAATATAACGTTAACTATATTTGAATTATATATGAAGAGATAAAATACAAATTTAAGGTATTGAAATAAAGTGAAGTGAATTTATGATTGAATCGTAAATTAAAACTTTGATATCGTTATTTGCTTACCAAAACGTGGGGAGGCAGAAGTGTAGCGTGCAGCGGACTCTATTCGTCCACCCACCTATCCACCAAAAAAGAAATGGATGGAGTGGAAATGCAAAAATAAAATGTTTCAGTCTATTTCCGTAAAAGTATCGTTCTTTTATTTTTCGGGTTTAAAAAAACGAGGTTCTAAATTCGACGCGTATATTTTTTTTAATTTTTTTTGGACAAGGGTTATAAACGAGCACACAGTCCACCTAATGGTAAGTGGTTGCTGTGGCCCATAGACAACTGCTATTTCACGCCGGTATTCTGTGAGAGCGTGGTCCTTCCCCGGTCGAGCCGACCCATTCGTATTACAACTATACCAGAAATATAGCTGCAGCATGGCTCTACCACGTGAAAAAATATGTTAAATAAAATATGTTAATATATTATGTATGTACACCGATTTTTCAACAATGGCTGAACCAATTGAAGGGATTATTTTTATATTATATACTTATTTGAGGAAAAAATTTCATCTTCAAAGAAAAAACTCAAAAACAGCTGTACCTATTTTGACGAACTTTTTTGTGTGTGTTTGAATGGTTCCCTAGATGGTTTAGATTCACATTTGGACTTGGTAGGTCGCGCAGCTTGCGAGATCCAGAAATCACCCTTACGAAACCGGGTTGAATCTCTAGTAATTAACATAATTAAATAGACGACAATGACAATGATAAGGTGTGATAAGAGAAGTGTGGTTTGCAAGATGTTGTGACCAGGATTAAGAAAGGAATATTTAGGTGGTTTGGACACGTAGAAAGAGTGAATCAGAAAAAAGTGACAAAGGAAATTTATTCTGCAGAAGTGAGAATCGGTAAGGGACACCCTATAGTATGTGCCAAATCGATTGAGAAAAACGGACAATGACCTTTCGGTCGTTTAACCAGGGGTTACAAACCTTCAATATATAGGCACATTTTATATGTAGTACTTTCTTTATTTATAATGATTTTTTTATAATGATTGATATAATATATATTTATTAACTATTATTAAAAAGTTATGTGAAAGATCGCTGTAGAAGAAAAATCATCTATTGTTATAAAGTACTTTATTCATTTAACAACAAAAAACATTAATTTATAACACATATAAAGATTCGAGTGATAACGACACCGAATAAGTACGTACTTATGCAAAAGATAAAACTTTATTTTTAATATTATATAAGAACTTTATTTTTATTCGGTGCAATCATCACTCGTATCTTCACTTGATGAACTATCTGTAACATTAATTATAAAGCGATCTGCAGTTTGGTCAATTCTATCATCCATGCCACGCATTTTTTGTTCAACCTTAAGGACATGCTGAACACAGTTTTTCCATTTATCTGGCGTGATTTGAGTTAAACCATCTTTAAGTAAATTTTTAACATCTTTTAACTTGAAAGTTGTATTTTTTCGTGCAACGTACCCTTTCACATCTGCCCACACAAGTTCAATGGGGTTAAGCTCACAGTGATAAGGAGGTAACCTTACCACTGTGATGCTTTTTTCTTTTGCCATCTCGTCGGTGACGTAACTTCGATAGTTATCTTTAACTGCCTTTATTTTTTCCATTAAGTGGGTCTTTGTGTCCGAGGGCACGTATGCGATCTGTTTAGATTCTAGCCATTCCTGCATATTTTGTTTCCGCCAAGACATTGTTGGGGTTTTTTCTAAACGTCTGGAGTGGTAACTAGCGTTATCCATAACTATGACATCGCCGCTTTGCAGTTTTTCTATTACTTTTCTAAACCAGTCCTCGAAATGGAGAGCGTCCATACTCTCATGGTAGTCACCAGTAGATGATGATTCAAATACCCAATCACATCCCTCCAAAAAGCCATTTTCATTGCCAACGTGTACAACTATTAATCGCTTTCCTTTACCCGAAGGGGCTTTCGCGCCAGTAGAGTAGCCTTCTAACCGTGATTGACGAGAAGATTCAATTGTGGTGTCTTCCCATACCTTTCCCATAGTATGACCTGCGTTAATCCATGTTTCGTCAAGGTAAAAAATGTTACGTCCCTCGTTTCTTAATATTTGTATTTCTCTCAAATATCTGGTACGCCACAGAACTATCTCTGGGCGATCTATTAGACCACTTTTTCTGTTTCTCTTTATATATTTGAATTTTAAATGGCGCAACACACGTCGCAGGGAAGTTTTGCTCAAGTTTGGCAACTGGTCATCTTGATTTATACTGAGCAAAATTTTGTCTAAAGTCGGTAATTCTCCTGCAAGAAAGAACTGATGCACTTTCGCTCTTATAGCCGATTTATCAAAATCGTCCAACTTGTCAATTACAGACTTTTTTCTTTTATTAATTATTCCCTTTTCTGGTATTTTATGGGAATCTCTATACACGCTTAATACGCGATATATAGTGCTCTTGCTGACTCCTGAGATCTCCGAAACCTTTTCTACCATATTAACGTTTGAAGGATACACGTCTTCGGGCCAGGTGTTTTTGACATATTTGTATACATTAATGATAATCTCTTGTTCCCCGACCGACAAAGTGGTAGGTTTTCTCTTTTTTACTGGTGACGTTAAAGGTGCTCCAGAAGATGGGCCTGTAAATAAATGACAAAAATATACTACCATAGTACTACATCACATAAATACATATTGTTTTAGAAAATAAATACCACATGGTCACATAAAAAAAGCGCTTTAAGAAATAGAAAGGCTACGTCGTCGCATTTGTACCTATTTGTACGTACCTGCTACGTTTATTATGGGTCGGCGACGTCTCTTTCCACTTGATGTTGAAGGACCGGGTCCTTCACCAAATTCTCCTGAACTCATGTCGATTTAGTAACGACCGTCACAGTAAAACTAATATAACAGATTCAAAAAACAAAAACTTAACGATATAACAAATTTAACAGTAAAAACTCAACTAAAACAATGCAATGAATGCTATGAATTACCCGAGACGTACACACGCAAGCGCTATCCGAACACGAATGAAAACAAAATGGCGGACCGGCCCAAAAAAGGTGACGCATCTCTGGCTGCCATTGTCACGTTTCTTTTAGAACGAACTGACGTAACGCGCGTTTTGTTTATTTTAAAGGGATGAATTTGCAAAAGCTCAATATGGTGATTATATTGCTTCAAATATTTTTTTTAATATGAAACTGTTATTAAATGAATTGCTGCGTTACTTACCATAAATTGAAATATAAAATATAACACATTTTTCGCGATGTACCGTAAGATTTTACTATGTTTATAGGAACCACAGACAATATTATTTAAGAAACAAAAAAACAAAACATATGTGCTGACCTAGAAGTGGGAATAATATCAATATTTAAATATTGTTATCACATCTAAATTGAGATTTTGTAAGTTACGCCTTTTGACACTCGGCTCATATCTGAGGTCATTGTCCGTTTTTCTCAATCGATATGGCACATACTATAGATGGTAGTTTATCGACCAACATTGATATGAAAGAAGTGAGAGAAGTTGGAAGTCCGTAGTCTCCGCCTACCCCTCCGGGTTATTAAGTTTAGGGTTTTAGGGTTAATAAATATGAATATTCCCATTTAATATAGAATCTGTTTACCTGTCACCTTTTACTATTTTTATTTTTAATCAATTAAAAGTGTTAATGTTGTTTAGTTAAATTTTATGGAGCACAAACAAAAATGTTTAGATAAATCATTCCGATAAAAGTATGAATGAAGTGCGCATTTTCGCATCTTTCTTTCTTCAACTAAGGTGAAAGTGAAGGTTTTCAAAGACCGCTTTTGCCAGTGGCTTTGTTGCTCACTCAAAAGATTTTATTGTAATCTGCTTCAGTTTTAAACTTAGTCTAAGAAAAGGATTAAATTCCAATGAATGATTAAATTGATCCTGGAGTCATTGCAAAAATATTCGGTTGTTTCTTACTATTTTATACCGACTTCAAAAAGGAGACGATACTCAATTCGACTGTATGTTTTTATGTGTGTAACACATATAAAAAACTTTTTTCTGGGTGAAACGATTTCGATGATTCTTTTATTGTTTGAAAGCTGGTGCTTCTCATGTAAAGTAAAAAAGGTCTCACCAATCGTTTTTGAATTATTATTAATAATTTATATTGAAGTCGGTTGTACAAAATTTTTAATTTTAAAATATATACGTAGCAGAGCCATGCTGCAACTATATAATTATTGTAGTACGACTGAGTCTACTTGCACGGAGAATGATCACGTTCTCACATGATATCAGCGCGACCGTGAGTGTAGAAAACCGGGGACCATTTTTACTGGAATTGAGGCATTCCATCTTAGTCCTCACGGCTGACAACACATCTGCATTTTGATTCTTAATCGAGTATGATGTAGATGTATATGGGCCACAGACACCCGTTGCACTGTGTGCTCATTTGTCACACTTATTTTATTAAAAAATCTCAGTTATATGCAGATTGTCTCACGATGCGTACTCCATGCGATGCTGCAGCTATATTATGGTTATAGAGCGAATGGATCGGTTATACCGGGCAAAGACTATGTTCTTATAGCTCTCAAGTCTATATCTGTTGTCTACTGATGTGTGGTGATCTGAATTATATGGAGAACCATTATAATTACAGATTTTGAAGCATTTATACTTAGACAGTGGTAGAGCCACGCGGCAGCTTTTGTTGTCGCACGGATGGGCCGGCTCGAACCGGGGTGGTACCACGACCTCACAGAAAACCAGCGTGAAGTAGAGGTTTACCTCTGCGTTTCGCTTGGTGAGTGCAGGTGGCCGGAGGCCCTTTTTACTGGAAATGAGGCATTCCATCTTAGTCCTCACGGGTGACAACGCATCTACATTTTGAATTGTAATAGAGGATAGATGTAGATGTCTATGGGCCGCAGCAACCACTTACCATCAGGTGGACTGTGTGCTCGTTTGTCACCGTTATCCTATAAAAAAAAAAGTTCTTTATGGACACTCGCAATCAAAAAAGCGACAAATACGTTGATTTGTGGCCTTTTTAAATGCAAGTGTCTATGCGTCCCTCTAAATCGAGTATACTCGTCACTTGTTTGTTACTTTAATGTTATTAAAA
Organism: Parnassius glacialis; assembly: GCA_033319125.1. Classification (NCBI taxonomy): domain Eukaryota; kingdom Metazoa; phylum Arthropoda; class Insecta; order Lepidoptera; family Papilionidae; genus Parnassius; species Parnassius glacialis. Next base: position 34,709,544 of record JAVANC010000005.1, on the reverse strand, counting down.
ACAAAATTTAGCACTTGAAAAGTAAATAACATTTAAAGAAATTTTCAGGAGTTTGTAAATTATAATATCTATCTAGACAATTAGGCCATCTGTATAACTAACTCCTGTAACAGATAGCGCAACGATATATTATATTTAATCTAACACTTCCACCTCTACGTAATACTAGTGACAGTCTCATCAAAATTCGTTATCTGTTTTATGTTTAGCCTGGGTAGGAACTATTATTTATTATATTAGTTCCTACCCTTATAACTAAATGATGTTCTATGGATTTGAGATAAACAAATTTTCAAAAAAGTTTTTAAGTTTATGCGTCCTTCTAAATCGGGTATACTCGTCTCTATTTTTGCAAAGCGAAAGTCGAGTAGTATACTAAAAATCTCTTTTATTGATGATTGCAATGACGTTATAGATTGCATGACCGTTTGTCATCATAATTACATTATTCTCATTCGTATATCGATCATGTCACGCAGTGGTCAATATTCTTATCAGTAGTTATGGGTCAGGAGAAGATTTTAAATTGAAGTTAACTTATGTTTTCTAAATTTAAAAATTCAAATCTGGCAGAAATATGAAAATGCATTATATTATCTCTAGGCAAGTATTTCGCTTTGAAAATGTTCGCTTAAATTTCTCCTTTTTTACTTTTCGAGTAATTAAAAACTATTTACTCCCTTATTCCTCTTTATCTACAAGCGTACCTACGAACCTCTTTTAAACCTACCCTAAACGTGTTTTTCACCAAAACAAAGGAGCAGGTACCTAAAAACTTTTAAAAATAGAAATCTCTCTTTTGTAAAAAAATGTCTTAGGGCAGATATTGCTTTTTATTTTGATTTTGTTTTAACTTTATTTATCTTTACTTTAATAAAGTTTGAAGAGCACGAGATCTATTTTTTTTTAATTTTAATTGGGGCATTATACTATACTATCGATACAGGTGCCAAAAAATAAATTTTTGGAAACATTGTCAATATATTTTTTTCTTATTTCTCAGACGTATAGGTTTCCTCACGATGTTTTTCTTCACCACCGAGCACGTAATCTCTGGAATGGCTGAACCGATTGTGATGAAATTTTTCGAACCTATAGAGAGCAATGCCAAGAGGGATCTACTAACGTAGTATTTATTAAGTATTTCATCTAAAAACTTGAAGATTTTTTGAAAAATAAAAAATTAAAAAATAAATGGCCTTTAATATCTGAAATCTTAAAAATGTCAATTAATATATCCTACCCAAGCTAAGCCGGGGCGGGTCGCAAGTCAAACATAAAACTGTTAACGGAATTTGATGAGACTGTCACTTTAGTATTACGTAGAGGTCGAAGTGCTAGATTAAATATATCATTGCGCTATCTATTACAGGAGTTGTGCAGCTGGCCTAATTGTTTAGATAGATATTATAATTTACAAATTTCAGAAAAAAATTAGGTGGTGTTTCAACGCAATGTTATTTAGTAGTATAGTCGATAAGATACCTTTATCAGACTACTGCGATGCAAATTAGCGAGTTGTATTTTTCTTTTCTAGAGATATCTCTTCATAATTACCGCTTATGTTTATATTAAATATAGACGTAATGACTCATAATACCAACATAAAACTTATTAGGTATTTCTTGCAATATATTAACCGTGTAAAATTTGTAATGTACTCTTAATTAAGGTGCGCACCGAAAATGTAAATATTTTGTCTGTCTCTTAGAAGTGCAAATAGGAAAATTTTCTCCTATATACGTCCCACTGCTAGACACATGCATCTTTACATTTCCAAAAGGGTTTTTTTGAAAAGAGAAAAGTTTATTGCGCTGCTCTACTGCGGGTGGACGGACTCATTTTATTAGACCATATGGCGAACCATTTTGACCCTATGGCGAATATTTATGGTTTATTCAACCTTAAATATTATTTGAGAACGTTACCTACGCAATTTGAAAAAAAAGAAAAACAAAAAGATATTTAGTTAGCTATTAAATGAAGAAATTTTTTACAGTTCTTAATGTTTTTAGGACCACCTACGTGACTATTTACGAAATAAAAATACGCAATTACTTTTCTAAAAAGATCGTCAGTAAATTGAAATGTTATACAGGAAGTTGACTTACAAGTGTAATAATTTATGTAATTTTAATATTGAGTGTCATATTTTTATTTCTGTGAAAATGGTGTTATAAGAAAAACGATTCACCAATTTTTGTACCTTCGAATTCTATATGTAAATTATTGAAATGAAAATTGTGAACAACATAATTATAAATGAATATTAGAACCTTAATTGGAGTAAACGTTCAATCAATCTCCAACCCCTAATGGTCAGTGGTTACTGCAGCCCATAGACACCTGTAACCAACTTTCAACGTCGTAGAGCCATGCAGCAGCTATATTAATAATATAGTTGTAGAACGAATGGGTCGGCTCGACCGGGGAAGGACCACGCTCTCACTGAACACCAGCGTAAAATAGCAGCTTAATGCTGCTGTGTATCGTATGGTGAGTATGAGAACCGGAGACCCTTTTACTGAAAACAAGGCATTCCATCTTAGTCCTCATGGGTGACAACGCATCTACATTTTGATTGAGGGTAAATGTAGTATACTATCTTTCTTAAACTTCAAGCTGTAACACACCAGGAATACACCACTGATAGGTTCGACGGACGCCCAGCAGATAATTTCTACCACCTATAAAGGACGTTTTTTTTTCTTTTCATTGTATTTTCTTTCCTTTGTTCTTTATTACTAAATCGCTGTTAACATTTTAAACTATTTGGGATTCTACCTGCCAAGCGTGACGATGAAGGTAAGTCTTCCCTACAATACGACAATATCCAACCATGTCCACCCATGTCCATCCGTGGACTTTCACACAATGAAGAGGTGTCAGAGACATGAGTCACGAAGACAAAGAATGCAATTAGACCTGAATACCACCAATTTTTGTATTTGCATAAATGTTGGCACCAGCTAGCGTTTCAACCTATTAAGTACCGGTGTGTAGTTGGCAGGTTCTTTAATCTATAGATAACACAGACATCAAAGAGAAAACATATATTCAATAGTCCATCACCAATTCTGATGAAACAGAGAGCATCGTATTTAGTTAAAAGTACTCCGCAAAATTATCTATTATCATCTTCTCTCTCTCTCTCTCTCTCGTTCTCTCTCTCTCTCGTTCTCTCTCTCTCTCTCTCTCTCTCTCTTTCTTATCTTATCTATCATCTTGTAAGTTAAAAAGTAAGCGTTTTTAAATGACTGGATTATCAATAAAACATACTAAACTTGTTCTAGCTTTACTGTAGCATGATCACCGTACAGACTTGGCGCTTACGGAAAATTCTAAAAATTAGGTGTGGTATGTGGTATATGTGTGGTATGTGCCTCTGAACGGAGGGCTTAGTGGACATGGCTTGGTACCCGCATTGCCATGGAGTTTGAGGATCGGTGCGAGTCCGACATAACTCGTCCATGGCCCCGTGAGGTAGGTGTGCGTAGTAGGTATAAATGAACTGATGACTTCAATATAAGTTATTAAGAATAACTCAAATAACTCAAAAACTATTGGTCTGACCTTGATCAAATTCATATGGCACCACACGAGAAGTATCAGCTTTCATATAAAAAAAGAATCATCGCAATTGGTTCACCTAGAAAAAAGTTGTGAGGTAACACGCAAAAAAAAATTAAAAATAAACATACAGTCGAATTGAGTACCTTCTCCTTTTTTAAGTCGGTAGAAGAATATGAGAACTGCCGTCCGTTGGTGTGCACGTCGGAGAGTCTTCTCGCTTAATAGAAATGTAATCAATAGATTGAGATATTAGTATTAAATAAGATTCCATATATTCTAAGGAGGATCCCTATAGATTTTTGTTATTGAACTCAGCATCGTTTAAAAGTTATTAATTTTTAAACGATGTTTTTTTTCTTGTAAATATTATCGTCACTATTTTTATTTTTTTCATCAAAATTAAAGGAAACGCTGATGAGGCGTGCATTTTTGGGTTTTAAAAACAATATTTTGGATTGTTGTACTATGATGCATCAAGACGAATATTGGTTTTTTGACACCTTCTAAGATTTAGACCATCTTTTCGGATTTTCCGGATCTACGTGTACTGTTTTTGTTCCCATTATTGATCGTAATCGCGAATATTGTAGTTATCTTAGACAACTGACTTATATTTGTTTTATTGTAATTATTTTTTGTGAACTATAAATGCGAATGTAACCTGTAAACTATAAATACGTAATAATAACGCTCATGTTTATCGGACACAATGTCAACATGCAAGTTCAAAAGATAATGATTTCTGTTAAAATAATTGGAGCGAACATGAGAGCGTGATTTTATATTCTGCATATTATCTCCTGTGATATTATAAAGTCTTATTTTATTACGTAAAATAATATTACAACAAGGTGCCATCATTGTATATAAACATAAATATAAATTAAAATTGTTAATATACAATAGATCCAAGGATGATTTTCCAATTATCAAATACTTACAGGTTATTTATTAGATAACAATATAATTTACTATAAAATCTGTTTTAAAAAGTTTCTTTTTTGTTTATTTATATAGGTTTTTATCCCGATCGGAAATGTCAACCAATAAAGCTTTTATAGGCATTAAACACTGGACCCGGATGCTACGGTCCATCATGAGATCAGCTCCATGATACCTGGTATATTAAATATTATTTCATTGTCATCGAAGTTTCATATGTATGCCAAATTTTAGCTCAATCAGATGTCAGCTCGTGATACAAAAATTTATTACAAATTTTAATCTAGAAAAGCATACGAAGAAAGAAATAATTTAAACATAAGTAAGTTTGTAAAAATACCAGATATACATATATAAATAAAAAATTACAGTTGTATGAATAAAATAGTTCAATTATTTCACTTTTATATTCAGTCTGGTTATAATTTTTAATTTCAAAATTGCTGTCAGTGTAGCTAATCTAGCTCTACATACAGGTTTGGATAAGTGAGCGCCTATAATATATTATCAAATACACATGAACGCGAGGCATCCTAGTTACGCTAATAATATGTAAGTCAATGATCCTAGTAGATATTCGACACATATGTTCTTTTATGTATGTTCATCGATTTCTTGGATATGGCTAAACCGATTTTAATGATTTTTGTTTTATTAAATATACTTCACGGGTCGTCACAAATAAATCTTAAGAAAATTTAAACCCACTGAGGGATAAGGGGTGAAGTTTTTAATGTAACTATTTAGACGGTGTTTTAGTCTATCGCAAGTCTAACAACTTAAACTTGCGATAATAAATAAATATTAGCACCAACTTTAAAAGCTATTACGTGGAAATTACTCTAGTCTTGTTTTGGTTTTGTCAAATTTACTTTTTTTAAAGTTTAATAACTAATTGACTTTGTTTTACTGTCATTGCTCGTACTTGTACGTAGTACGGTTAGTACGCTCCTTGTTAATACTCGGTCAAGTTTATTAAATAATCGGTGAAGTGTAATGCACAATTCGCGTTCCTTGTTACTATAGTTAAAAACCAAACCTTCTCTACCTAAATTATGTATGAGATTGTTAATATTAATTGAGGGAGAGGGAGACCATATTTAAACTTCTTTTCCAAAAATGACAACATATGCATGAAAATGATGTGATTCTAATAATTTTCCTTGAATCCATTCCTTTTTTCCTATATTTCTGAGTTTTAAATATCTTTTGCGCTATTTTTCGAGATACGGTGACGGACATCAATTGTAAGACATATTTATTCAGATAATTCATCGGATCAAACAGAAATTGAACGCAACGTAATACTTATATATATATATATATAATTATTCTGTTCGTGTGTATGTGACTAAACTCCTCCTAAACGGCTGGACCGGTTTTGATGAAAAAGTTGATTCGAGAATGGATTTAGATTCATGTGTAAAATGGTATTTCAAAAGTTTTTTTTTTTTAATTAAATACGAGGATTTAAAAATAATTCTGACACAATATCAACACGATGGCTAAAACGCAGTTACCTAAAAGTAAATAGCTAAACAACCTTACTATCCAAATATAGGTGAACACGCACCTAATAAAGTGGAAGAAAAGTAGTATGCAATTACTGTTTTATAGAAATACGTTTTGTAATAAGACCGGCAACAAGTTCTATTACAAAACGTTGTTAGAACTATGAGCAATTGCTTAAACGTCCTTTCTCACGAAAGAAGTTCCTGTATTGTAGCCGCGGTGCCCTTCGCGAAATTTGACATTCGCTGCCAAATTCCATACTTTACATTTTAGTAGTTCACATATCTCCGCAGTACTTCTTTTTTATTTCTTGTAATTATATAGAAACTTATTTGAAATAGGACGGAACCAACGCAGACCATCTTTTTACAAGCTTTTAAGTCAAAATATTTTTTCAAATTTTTTAGTTTTTGAAAACGGATTTATATTTTTGAAGTTATACTTCTTTTGGGGCGTTTGGGAAAATGATGAGAGTGAATTTTTGCGATGCACGCGCACACTGACACCTTCAGTGGATAATTGTCTCTCAAGTTTTTTTTTGTTTTGGTACGCTAAAGAAGTATAACTTCCTACGTGCGTACATAGGTACACACACATATTTACAATAAAATAATTGTAATTATTTTAAAAGTTTGATTTTGTTTCACAATAAAAAAGTAAATCCGATCTTGAATTTCAATTTATGACACGTATTATTAAAAAATATATTACAATGCTTCTTTGATTAAGCCGCAATGCTACAAAACTCGTCCGTTGACTTTCATTTATTGCTGTACATAACTGCTAGTAGTTTGTACATATCTAAAATGTTACATTCACTGTACATAATTACGACCAGCACGATGTGTAATGAGTGAACTACATTTGTACAGGTTATCACAATTTTATTTATATACAATTTAAGTAAAACATACCTATTATAATATACATATAACATTTGATCTTACAGAATACCAACGTAAAATAGCAGCTTAACGCTGCTGTGTTTTGTATGCTAAGTGTAGAGAACCGGAAACGGGACATTCCATCTTAGTCTTCAGGAGTGATAGATAACGCATCTGTATTTTTATTCTTAAGCGAGAGGATATATCTAGAAGTCTATGGGCTCCAGCAACCACTTACAATCAGGTGGACTGTGTGACTTCGTCACACTTATACTGTAAAATAAACCATGAAGACGAAACTAAGATGCAGTAACTGATTGAAATCAAAATGTCGCTAATGCAAACAACTTGTTTATTTCCATTCATCACTAATACAAAACTAGATACACAATCCCATGCAAAATTTCTATAAAAACTATCGCCAATTATTTTAACGTAATTCTAGTTAAAATAAATTCAACAATTAACATTGATATACATTCATGTAAAGTACCCGAAACGTCGGGGATCAATAAAAAACAAGTAAATTAAGCGCGATAGAATCCGTAAAAGTAGTTTTAATCAATGTGTAGTGTTCGCGTAAATATAAGAAATCATTATACATTAATGTAAATTCAACCTTAAATGCATTATCTAAAGTTGTATTCCCAAGCTACGTACAAATTAAAAACGCACCCATATGTTCGAGTGGGCGCTCATTCAGTACCATCGGACTATCCACTACTCAATATCATCCCGTATGTACCGTAAAAGCCGACAGAGGGAAACTGAACCAGGAGGATTCCTGATACCAAATTATTTAAAAAGAACAAACCAGAGTTGCCAACCCAATTACCAAGGGTGGCAACTATGGGAGATATCGCCGTTATAAGGTAAGCTATCTCGAAGGTCTATGTTGAGCAACGCACTTTTGTATTAACAGTCACTAAATCTTGACACATATTTCACAGCGAAAGACATGGGCATTCTGGAGTTATTCGATGACTAGCTGCTCCCCGCAACTTCGCCCACGTGTTATTTGGGGTTTTAATTTTTTTGCACGGAATCTTAATTCTTTTTTAAAATAAAAGGAGCCTAAGTTACTCCTTATGATGTCAGCTATCTACCAGTGAAACTCCCGTCAAAATCGGTTCAGCCGTTTTGGAGATTAGCCAGAACAAACCGACAGACAGACAAAAATTTAAAAGTTGTATTTTTGTTATAAGTACCGTATATACTTTCATATGCATTTAATAAAAAGCTGTAATGTTGACATTACAAACAAATACTTCAATTTTATTTATTTGTATAAATATATAATCTTCAAGCCAGAATCCTCCCTAAGACATGAATAATTCCGGTTCCGTTGAAGTTACATGTTTTAATCTCGGTATATCGCTGTACCAGTTCAATAGTAAGATATCTTGCCTGAAGTCTGTTTTCTGCCGACTTCCAAAAAGGAGACGGTACTCAATTCGAGTGTATGTTTTTTTTATGTGTGTTACCTCATAACTTTGTACTGGGCAAACCGAATTGGATGATTCTTTTTTTATATGAAAGCTGATAGTTCTCGTGTGGTCCCATATGAATTTGATCAAGGTCAGACCAATGATTATTGAGTTATTCTTAAATAACCTATATTGAAGTCGCTTATATTGAAGTCGGCTGTACAAAATTTTTAATTTTAAATGATAAGTTATTAATATAAAGTTTTGCCTCGTGTGAAGCATTGTTCAACGATTCGCATTTAGAACATTCTTAGGTTTTGAAAAAACTAGACGTGGTAGAGCCATGCTGTAGCTACATTATGATTATAGCATGAAGGGATCGGCTCCACCGGGGTACGATTACGTTCTCCTAGAATACCAGCGTAAAATAGTAACTTAACGTTGCTGTATTTCATATGGTAAGTGTAGAGAATCGGATACCCTTTTTACTGGAAACGAGGCATTAAATCTTGGTCAATTCTAGGATTCATTGTATTCGAGAAAAACTATTTATGTGACGGACAGACTGTTTGACAGTATCGGGAGGGAAATTATATTGAAAATGCGTACCTCTGCGTTCGTTTTCAGTAGAAACCTTCTTTATGTATTATAAACAGTAGTTATTGCGCTATTAGTCATGTCAAGTATATTTTTAAAGAAAACTTTGTAAACATAGTTTTATAGGTGGTATAGCCATGCTGCAGGTATATTAGTAGTATAGTTGTAGCACGAATGGGTTGACTCAACCGGGGAAGGACCACTCTCTCACAGAATACCAGCGTAACATAGCAGCTTCGATCAAATTATTGATCGAAGAATAGCAGCGTAACGCTGTTGTGTTTCGTATGGTGAGTGTAATGAACAGGAGACCCTTTTTACTGTAAAAGAGCCATTCCATCTTAGTCCTCACGGGTGACAACGCATCTGCATTTTGATTCTTTATTGAGGATAGATGGACACGTCTATGGGCCACAACAACCACTTACCATCAGGTGGACTGTATTCTCGTTTGTTACTCTATCCTAGAAAAAAACACGTTTTAGTACTAACTGGAGTTATAAATAGTACGCGTAGTATAACTTTCTAGTAGCCTCTTCGCTTCTATATTTTTGCGTTAGTGTGGTGGTGTATTGAACTAATTATTTTCTACTTTTCATTGTTGCTGTGTGTGAACACAGGAAAATAATAATGTCGGAACAACAAAATCTAAAATGAATATTAAATAATTTTTTACCAAAAAAATCATGCAGATGACATAGACATTAGATAATCGTGTAATAATTGCAGCAGCGTGATGCGGACATTTGGAAATCTAATTATTTTAAAATGTTCTAGTGTAATAATGGAATTAAACGATAACTCAGTGAAACACACGTAGAAATAAAAGAAAAGTAAAACTCTTCTTCTTCTTCTTCTTCTTTTAAATTATGGCTTCTCTTGAAAGTAAAACTCTTCCTGACCTTCTAGATATTTTAAAACGTCAGAATCGGTAAACATATGCTTAAATGTCACAGTGAGATATTGAAATATAGAACGTTCCGTTTTACAATATCCGAATTTTGATCCAGATAGAAGAGCTTTAACATGTCAATTTCGATTTTTTTTTAAGATAATTTACTATCGAACTAGGGCAGCGATTATAAAATTCACCAATTAGTCATTAAACCTTAAAATAGGAATCGCATTTAAGACGCAGACAATAATGGAGTCAAGTTAGAATGCTCTCAAATAAGGGCTATATCTTATAAAGTAATAGGTCACAATGTTTTTTTAAGTCACTACTTATCACTAATACCTCACTAAATCTTAACATAGTTAAATTTAGAATATCGTTGGGGAGAATTCCAGCTTTTCCCAATTTCTTCTCCTTTTTTGACCTCACTGAATTTACACCTGAATAAAAAAAGTATTTTGATGAATCTGCCGACTAATATGTAGCTTTGAAAGATTTGCCTCGTTGATTTTTCGATGGATGTGTTAGGCTATAAGTCTAAGTGAAAGCTGCAGGTACATTAGTAGTATAGTTGTAGCACGAATGGGTCGGCTCAACACGGGGAAGGACCACGCTCTCACAAATAACCAGCGTAAAATAGCAGCTTCGATCAAATTATATACGTGGTAGAGCCATGCTATTATAGTTGTAGTACGAATTTTAAAATTCGGCGCGTATGGCGCGGGCAATTGTGTGTTCAGCTTAATGCTGCGGGAACCGGGGAAACCGTTTATACCACAGACTAACTAGTAGATTCTAAGTTTATACCGCACTTCCAACTCAGTCCTCAGGGGTGATAATGCATCTGTATTTTGATTCTTAATCGGGAATATAATATGTAGACGTCTATGAGCCACAGTATTCACTTACTAGCAGGTAGAATGCGTGTTCGTTTGTCATTATTATGCTATAAAATAATAACTAACTAATCTCGAGCTGAAGAGCTCTATATTAAGTATGTTAGACGTTAAAAGCCAAAGATATTGAAATATGTATACGAGTAAAAGTAACTTCCACAAAGAGCTTATTCAATCCTATTTTTTGCGTTGTTTTTTTTTTCACACTCTTGCAAAAGTTTCTTTCAGTTTGATGAATTTTAATTAAACAAAAAATACGAGAGCCAAAAGGCACGAGAGCAAAACGTGTATGATTCCCGCGAGTCCAAACGAAACGGGTATGGAAAATTTAACCGTGTAGTGGCGGTGTAAGGATATCCATTACCCTATATCTTCCCGAAGGTGTCATAAGAGATGACTGAGGGACTGCGGTGTCCAACCTTCTTGCCAAGCGTAGCAAAATCCCCCCATGAGGCAATCGATGAGGGAGGCCTATGCTCAGCAGTGGTATAGGCTGTAATAGAATGGATGATGGAAAGAAAATTTATGTGCTGATTTTCGACCTGTTAGGTGAAGTGGTTAGTGGGGAAAACTAGATATCTGAGTAGCTTTAAAATATTCATGGCCAAGTGAAAACCACTAATACGCAATGAATTGACTCTTTCCTGTCCTATTATGCAGTTTTTCATTTCATATTTTCGGAGATTTCATCCTATTAATTTGCCGAATAGGTGGTTTATTTGGCAACTGCAGCTTTTTCGGGTTCCGTAGCCAAAGGGTAACCAACGAGACCTTATTACTAAGTATCCGCTCTCCGTCCGTCCGTCCGTCCGTACGTCTGTCTGTCAGCGGGCTGTATCTCATGATGTTATTATTTTACTTTTTATTGTTTTGAGCTGTTATTAAGAAAACGCTGCTGAACATATCCTGTTTCAGTTTGTCTCTGTTGGTTCGTACGACACCCACACCTGCCGCCACTACAAGGGGAATAAATTTCTATTCCCGATTATGGGTGTAGTTTTACTCACGCTCACCGTTAATAAAATTACATATATAAAATTTCGACGTTTACTCGAAAGTAAATAAAATATCAGCATCTATTTTATGGTGCCAATCAATATTCAATAGCGCCAATGATATGAGTCAAATATCGCAAATAAATAAATATTATGTATTTTATATGTGGTAGAGCCATGCTGCAGCTATATTAATAATATAGTTGTAGCACGAATGGGTCGGCTCGACCGGGGAAGGACCACGCTCTCACAGAATACCAGCGTAAAATAGCAACTTAGATCTGCTGTGTTTCGTATGGTGAGTGTAGAGAACCGGAGACCCCTTTTTACTGGAAATGAGGCATTCCATCTTAGTCCTCGCGTGTGACAACGCATCTGCATTTTGATTCGCAAACGAGGATAGATGTAGATGTCTATGGGTCACAGCAACCACTTACCATCAGGTGGACTGTGTGCTCGTTTGTCACTCTTATACTATAAAAAAGTGATAGAGGTGCTAGACGTATGATAGTAATGCAATTTTGATAAATTATCTTTGAGTTCTTGTGTTCCTTTAGCATATTATATTGTCAACCTTTAATCATTTACGTCCAATAGTCTCTAAAAATGCAATATAAATCCTGTGACTAACAGACATAGAGACACAGACGCCGGGTGACTCTACATGTGATCTAATTTTGCTAATTATGGCATGAAGCTATTCATATATGTAGATACTATAAGAAGAATAAAAAAATATAGGTATATCAATTTACCCGCCGCCATCTTGTAGAGAGGCTTATGTCCACCCATAGACTTTTATAGGCTAATAATGAATTTTATTTTATTTGAAAGACCAACAGCTATAATAACAAAGATGGATAATGCGAATAGGCTCAGTAAACCAATTAAAAGTCCTCACTAATGCATCAGTCACCTTCGATTTGCCGACGATATAGTCCTTATGGCAGAATCGCTGGAGGATCTAAGCACTATGCTCAATGACCTCGATCGTGCCTCCCAACGGATAGGTCTTAAGATGAACATGGACAAAACAAAGATCATGTATAACGTCCATGTCACACCTATGCCGGTAGTTGTTGGGAGCACTAAGCTCGAAGTTGTTGACGAGTATGTTTACCTGAGACAAATAGTCCGATTAGGTAAGTCCAACTTCGACCGAGAGGTCAATCGACTGATTCATCACGGCTGGGCAGCGTTCGCGAAATTACGGCACATCTTCTCGTCAGGTATACCTCAAAACTTGAAAACGAGACTGTACAACCAGGGCGTGTTGCCAGTGATGACCTATGGAACTGAGACGTGATCCTTCACTGCTGGCTGTATGAGGACGCTCAAGGTCGCTCAGCGAGATATGGAGAGGGCTATGATCGGAGTTTCTCTGCGTGATAAACATAGCAATGAGGTATCCGTAGTAGAACCAGAGTGACCGATATAGCCCAACGGATTAGTTCGCTGAAGTGGCAATGAGCCGACCATATAGCTCGAAGAACTGACAACCGGTGGGGAAGAAAGTTTCTCGAGTGGCAGCCTCGTACAAGCGGCGAAGTGTAGGGCGACCCCCCACTAGATGGAGTGACGACCTGGTAAGACATGCAGTTCAGTACCGGCTTTGTAGCATTCCTTGCGGGAGGCCTATGTTCAGCGGTGGACTTGTGAAGGGCTGTAATGATGATGATGATGATGACTAGTAGATACGAAAGAAAAATTGCAACGGTAATTAACGCGAGTTAACACTAAAGTGTCTAATACAGACGAAATGAGGTTTTACTGATATAACATGTAATATACCAAAAATAATAGCACGAAGTTTAAATATCAAAACGTTAGTTTAGTAACAAACACATCAATATCTCATTAAGAACTACCAAAAAATTGCATTGTTAAGTATGCACTTGGCTGAAATATATTTTGCCTATAATTTGTAGATGCAAACGGGAAACAAAGTGTGTCGTGTTGAAGCGGTTAGGCAGGACAGTTAAGATGTAAGCTATCTTTAACAAAATTGAGATCAGCGTATATATACTACATATAAACACGGAGTTGCGGGGGCGTTAATTTAACAAAATCGATATATATATGTATGTACTAACTCATCACGATATCTCTGGAACCATAAGGCCTAGAGACTTGAAATTTGGTAGGAATATTCATATCGCTAAGTTGAGGTCAGCTAAGAACGTATTTTACGATATTCCATCCTCAAGGGGGGTTGCGAGGGCCTTAATTAAAAAAAATACATTTTCAAACTATAGCTCATAAAGGTATAAAACTTGTCCAGAATATTCTTTTTGCATGTGTTTGAATGGCTCCCTAAATGGTTTAGATTCACTATTAAAGCCGGTAGGTGGCACTGTTGTCGATAATCAGAAATCAGCCGTGCGAAGCCGGGGCGGATCGAATATGAGATATTTTTGCATAAATAATTAATCAGCATTGGTCGCAGGACATTCTCATTTATCTTATAATATATTCTAAATATCTTTATATTTATATTATATCATTCTACTGTCCGTGTATATAGTGACTGAACTCCTCCTAAACTGCTGGACCGATTTTGATGAGATTTTGTTTGTGTGTGATTCAGTTGATTCGAGAAAGTTTTAGATTCACAATTGGACCCGATAGGTCAAGATATAGAAATCACCCGTGCGAAGCCGGGGCCAATCCCTAGTAGAGTTATAAAACTCGTTTCACATTATTTTATATTAATAAATTGCCATATCTACTAGCTTGATTTATGGCAAGATTTAAAATTTAAAAGTAAAGATAAACACTATCGAGCATTAGTAACTTTGTGTCTTTTGAAGCCGATTTCTTTATCTGTATGCCTAAAGAAATTGTATATTTTGACAGTTTATTCTTTAATAATAATTAATATCATAAATAGAAAATAAATATCAATAAACAGCAACTTGACAGCAACGCAGCGTCAAATGTGCGGGACATTTGATTCTGTGATCGCCAATTTAACTGCCGAGGGTAACTGTATAGGCAAATCCTCCCTGGGAGAGGCGCAATTACAGCAGTGGACATTTACGAGCTGATGAAACAAAAGAAGAAAAAGGTATTAAAAATTTAACAGAAATACATTATTGAAATAGCTTCACAATTAAACATTTTTAAGAATTATCAAATATGCACGGAAGCAGCACAAGACTACTTTGGAGTGACCTTTACAAGAACATTATTAAAGTAATTTGTTATGCAACAATCGACTTGTGTTTCATATTAAGTTATATATCTATATATTCTACTTATACGGTAAGATGCAATTCGTCACTTCACTTTCGTTCGGTATTAACATTAATGTTAGGTATACACAATATTCTAAATTCAAATTTCGTGGTAGAGCGGATTTAATTAATAAACAACTTTCGAGGTGTATCAAGTGTTTTGTCAATTCATTCACGTAATTTAACTAAGAATTCGCCTTTCACTTAGCGTTCAAAACTGACACGTAAATCCTTTTTTTAACCAAAAGTCAAATCAAATGGACTTACCTTGCTGGGCCGCCGTGGTTAGACCGGTGAACGCACTTATACTCCGGAAAAATTCACAAAGTTATCATGTTGGTACAGGATAGTAGAGTGTAGCGAAAGTGATAGTTTTCGAACGACGGAGCGCGTCGTGAATTTCCTGTCAACGTGTCCGACTAAGTATTGGCGCGCGGCGCATGCACTCGCATCGGAGTCTCGACTGGTTGTGGAGGCTGACGCGGCGGCTTGCGAAAACAACCAGCGTTGGTACTAGTTCCGGAGAACGCATCCTGCCCGGGCCGCCCTGCACCAGCTCGATCTATTTATGCACGCAGTCCCCTACATAACTAAATCTATATCTAGGCTTAGACAATTTTAATCAATACACTGTAGCAAGGTTTGATTATTTATTAATTAATATCAATTCTTCATTATTTTTAAGTTCACATGTGCGAAATTATAGTCGTTAAGGCTTTCTCCACTATTCCAACCTGTATAACTGAAAACTGTGACAATATGTCGCATTTTATCTTATCGATGGACATAACACAATGTATTCATTTCCTTCCCAAAATTTTTATCAATGCTTAAAGAAAGGATCTCGAAGGTCAAATATATTTTATATAAAACATTATAATGATATTGTTTTATATATCATATAATATCTTAATATATACAAATAATAGTTACAGCTTTGTTTTCATATCAAATTTATAATTTATATAAGTCTAGCCCTAGTTTTAAACAAAGTAAGTGATGAAAACTTTTATATTCCATAACATTCATTATTGAAGTGAAGCTAATTCTACTAATAGTGTATACTTGTTTTTTTCCAATGATCGGAATAAGGCTGTGTTTCTCCAAATTACGACTTGTGGGTTTTAACTCAGTCTTTAACCGACATAGGTATTATATGTAATGAACTAAATGCTACATATTTGTTTTTATTTACAAAAAATGCATCCAAGCTCTCATTTAACCTTGTATTTGATTTTGTATTAGTGTTAAATCATAACAGCATGTGAAAAGGTATAACACTATATTTATACTACTTTGCCACGGGATACTGCGCCTGGATTCGAATACCAGGTCAGGTACAACATTTATTTAAAAACAAATATTTTTTTGGGTTTGGAAATATTGTGATTATCTCCATGTCTAGAACCCAGCACCCTACTCTAGCTTCTTATTTCACGAAGGATCACATCTTGTAGGTAAACATATACCATTCTTGGCTTAAGCCTACGATGTGTTAGGCTGAGTAAGGCCTCATTGTTTGCCTGTAGCAGTACAATAATCTTTTATACGTTTGATATTTTTATAAATTGGATTGGAGAATTTGTGTAACATCACCACCCTAATTTTACTTTTAATATTAATTTTTACAATTATAACACACATATTAATAACGAGACCTGAAGGTAAAAGGCATTACCATCTTATTAGTTCCCAGGCTAGTGATGATACATCTGCATTTAGATTTTAAGAGGTGAGTTCGTTTGTTAACTTTAAATGTGTGTGTGCTCACTCATATTTGTTGTATGGAAAAATGCGCGTTATGGGCGTCAAATCTTCCGAACTGAAATTGATAATGTCCGTCGATTCATTCTGACAGATCAACCTGAAAAATTTATAAATCTAAAAATCTGTTAATAATTTCACATATTTCACCTTACAATATTTTTTTTTGTACAAACTAAGAAAACAAAATTATTGTAAAGTGAAATATTTTTTTTAAAAAAGTTCCGCTGGGTTTCTTGCTGGTTCTTCCCAGGACAGAAGTATTTTCCGAACCAGTGGTAAATAAAAAATGACTTTCAATAAGTATTATGTAATAATCTGTATCGAATAAAATTTATTCTATTCTATTATATTCTGAATGTGTATGTATGCAATTCCGAGTTTTCTGGACAAATAATATAAATTCAGATTATGACTTCAGAGAGGTATTCCGGTTGTACGTAGGTCACTCAATAAGTTTTGAGATGCTCAAAACTTAAAAATGGAACGCACAAGTGTTATACCTTCTGTGTACTAAATATCGGGAATTTGTCAATAAAACAAAAAATACAAATTATTCATCTAAATTTATTTTATCGCGTTCAAAGTAGGCCCCATCGCTTGCAATACAACATCTCCAACGCTTCACCCAGTCTTCCATACATTTTTCATAGGCTATTTGCGGTATGGCCTTTAGCTCATTCAGCGAATTTTTTGTTATGGCTTCTATCGACTCAAAACGTTTTCCTCGAAGTGGTAATTTTAACTTGGGAAATAAAAAAAGTCAGACGGAGCCATATCAGGTGAATACGGTGCTTGGTCGAGAACTTTTGTTGAATTTTTCGCTAAAAACTCTTTCACTATAATGGCTGTGTGTGGATGGTGCATTATCATGGTGCAGCATCCATGAGTTGTGTTGCCACAAATCTGGACGTTTTCGGCGGATACTCTCACGCAAACGCTTCATGACGCCTAAATAATATTCTTTATTCACTGTTTCTCCCTTTGGAAGGCATTCGGAGTGAACCACACCACGGTAGTCAAAAAAAACTGTCAGCATCACCTTGATTTTGGAGCGACTTTGCCGCGGTTTTTTGGGTTTCGGCTCGTTTTCGAGACGCCATTCTGAAGACTGTTAGCTTGTTTGCATGTCGTACTCATAAACCCATGTCTCGTCGCCAGTTATTATACGTTTCATAAAGGTCGGATCCGTAGAAGCTCGGGAAACCATGTCTTCAGCGACATGCTTTCGCTGCGCTCTTTGAACAAAATTGAGCTCTTTTGGAACTAGTCGAGCGGCGACGCGTTTCATGCCTAAAATGTCAATGAGAATGTTGTGGACGGACTTAAAAGATATGTTCACCTCACTAGGCTACTCTCTCAGACTCATACGTCGATTTTCGAGCACTAGCTTCTTGATTTTGTCGATGTTTTCTTTGGTCGTAGCGATTGAAGGTCTACCAGAACGAGGCAAGTCTACTACAACTTCTCGGCCTTCTTTAAAAGCCTTATACCATTCATAAGCCCTTGTTTTCGATATACACGATTCGTCGTAGGTATTTTGCAACATTTTTAGTGATTCACCACATAAAATATCATTCGAAACACAAAATTTAAGGCACACTCTTTGTTCAACAATATTTTCCATTGTAAAAATCGCCGAGAACTCAAAACTATGACCAACAAAAAGTGTAGTTTAAAACAAATTAAATGACAGATCCCGCTCAAACTTTGCGCGCTAAATCAGTACAGTGCTACCAACATGCAGTAAAATAATTTTAAAATAGACCAGTTTTAATTCTTAACTATTTGTCTTTTATAATTAAAAATTAAAAATTTTGTACAGCCGACTTCAATATAAGCGACTTCAATATAGGTTATTTAAGAATAACTCAATAACCATTGGTCTGACCTTGATCAAATTCATATGGGACTACACGAGAACTATCAGCTTTCATATAAAAAAAGAATCATCGAAATCAGTTCGCCCAGTACAAAGTTATGAGGTAACACACATAAAAAAAAAACATACACCCGAATTGAGTACCGTCTCCTTTTTGGAAGTCGGCAGAAAAATTAGAACGACCTCTTTTACGCGGGTCTTTTTATTGACATATTCCCGATACTTTTTACACAGAGTAGTATGTTTCTAAAAAGCAAATTTATTTAAAAATAGAACTCCAGAAGCCAATTGCTCAATATTAAAAAAAAAATCTATTAATTTTCCTGCAACGCTTCCCGCGCTTTTCATTAAAACAATGGATCTATATGTACGTACGTAGTACATATAACTCAATGATCTTAACCGTGAACATTTGCGCGCTATGATATATTATGATTTTAAATTTGGTTTAACCGAACAATTAAGTTTACAACGGTTACAATCAGCATTAGGGGACTCAGCTATATCACGCGCAACAATATTTGGGTGGTTTGCTGAATTCAAAAGGGGCAAAATTAATGCTAAAGATGAGCAAAGAAGCGGTGCCCCGCAAACAGCAGCAACGGCAGAAAATGTATGGACTACTGAAATGTTGGTGCGAGAAGACCCACGAATCACATATACGGACATCGAAAAAATTATAGGCATTAGTTCGGGGAGCACTCATAACATCCTACATCAACATCTTGGAGTGAGGAAGCTTTGTTGTCGATGGATCCTTCGTTTGCTCTCCGAAAGCGAAAAACAGACTCGTGTGGATTGGTGCCATAAAATGCGTCTACTTTTTGAAAACGGGGCATCTAGGCGTGTTTCAGAAATCGATACTGATGACGAGACATGGATCTATCAATTTGGTCAGGAAAATAAAAGGCAATCATCGGTATGGGTCTACTCAGAAGGACAGTTACCGACAAAACTGCAAAGACCTCGCAACATCGACAAAAAAATGGTGGCTAGTTTTTTTTTTTTGCGGGGCGAACATTTGTCGACGTTAATGCTGGAAAATTGTAGGTCAGTCAACTCTGAATAGTATACTGCAGTTGCATTACCCAAAGCTTTTCAAGCTGTGCGGGAGAGAAGACCAAAGACCGGGCTTCGGGGAATCATGCTGCAATCACGATAACGCCTCTTCATATACCTCTCTTAGAACAAAAGCATTTATTGAGGAATCTGGTGTTGAAACTCTAAGTCACCCACCCTAAAGCCTTGACTTAGCCCTTGTTATTTCTTTTTATTCCCAAGAGTCAAAGAAAAAATAAAAGTCAATTTTTTTTCAAGTGCCGAAGAAGCCGTGGCTGTCTACGAAGAAGCCATTTCTGACCTGTCATATCAAGACTGGCAAAAGTGTTTTCAGAGTTGGTTTAGGCGAATGGAACTTTGTATAGAGCAGGATGGAGAATATTTTGAAAAGATGTAAAATAAATATTAATAGTATCTAGAATACTTTTTGTATATCTCAAAACTTATTGAGTGACCTACTTATAAGGCCATTCTTTATTAAAATTAAAAGACCAGGCAAATTAGTCTTTATTAAAATGCAGGAATATTCGAGAGCAGAAGTTTTTTTTTCTTAAATCGAACAAGGGCACAAATAAAAACTATTGTCTAATTAATTGATTTTTTTTGCCTGTGTCGAGCTCATAGGTCATTGATTTTGTTCCCTTTTGCATGTAACATGATATCTCCATGGTTTTTCACTGATTTAGCTATTTTTTTAAAAGCTATAGCGTACTTTTGTGTAATTGTTTCCTTTGAATTTAGAATTGTTCCTTTATGAATCATGTAGATTGATAATTATTAACGTTGGTTTAAATATTTCTCATAGATAATGAAATTATGTTTAAAAGTGTAACAGGTACAAGTGTGTATAGCATTTTAACAAATATAAAGCTTTCATCATACAATTAAAATCGATTTAAAAGCCATCTCATCAGGGAAGGTGGCAAAAAGAACATCCTATGGCAATCGATACATCTCATTATAGCTACCTGATAAAAACCAGTTCATTACGATGCGGGGTCGAAAAGAAGCCTCGAAGAAGTCTGCTTACAAAATGTGACGATGCGACAAGTTCTTCCTAACATGAGACATGGCCATGGTCCACGCTGCTGCGTCCAGCTGTGAACTATTCACGGGTAGACTATAAAGAAATATACAAGGACTAAACCTATATCAAGAATATAATACCATAAAATAATTTTTTATATATATTCAAATCATTAAAATCGTATTCTTATGTTGGTAATTTGCAATAGAATATTTCATTTTAATCTTTACTAGACATATTAATTTTCCAAAATGCTTCAACTATGCTAAACTAAAATCTCTTAATATTAGAAAATGCACGCCGCATTACTCAGAAGATTTTCTAATACTAAGCGCGCTAGGAAGGCGCGTTTGTGAGCGCAGTACAGACAACTTCGCACTGGTAATGCTGATGCTAATCCCTACCACCAGTCTTTGAAACTTGGAATCAACGTTTCTTTTTATGAGTTTTTCGCCATTTCGCTTGGAAGTTAATGTAGGCATTTTTTTAAAAAGTTGAAATATTTTCCTTTCCACCCCCGTTAGCAAATTAATCATCATGTTAATTAACAATGGATTAATTTGATTATTAATTAATTAGATTGATAATGAGAATTTATTTCTAAAAAAATCATTTCAGTAACATAGTAAGCGTACAGTTTGTTTTATAATGAAGTTTAGTAACCTGTTGCAACCATAGCAACCGTCGGGGTCGCTACTCTTCAGCAACAAGTGTCTACCCCTTACCCCGTCAACCACGCCACCCCGACACAAACCACCCAATCCCACCTAACAATCTGACTCCAATAAATATTTTTCATGTTCGTTCTAATTAATATTATATCTAAAGTATTATAGATTACATTTTAATACAACCATCACCACGGAATAGATTTAATAAAATGAAATGATTTCATTTCATTAAATCTGGTCATTAATCTCAAAACTCTTTATTTATCTGAAATATTTTCATTTAATTTCAGATAAATAAAGAGTTTTCATTTGAAAACTTTATTTTTCGACGCATAAAACTAAAATTTTATTTGTCAAATGTGAGCTTGTTTTTTTAATTAACTACCGTTTCAAATAAAGTTACTCTGTCCACAGAAGTATTATTTTATTCCTCCTTTTAAAAATAATTCTTAAAGGTGGGCAGTTGATTTATCGGCATAATTTAAGTCGTAGGATGGGTCCTAGACAGTAAAGTTCCATGATATGCTTTACGTGGTTGAGCCATGCTGGAGCTATATTACTGGTATAGTTGTAGCACGAATGGGTCGGCTCGACCGAGGAGGGACCACGCTCTCACAGAATACCAACGTAAAATAGCAGCCTAACGCTGCTGTGGTTCGTATGGTGAGTGTAGAGAACCGGAGACCCATTGTACTGGAAAACAGGCATTCCATCTTAGTCCTCACGGGTCACAACGCATCTGCATTTTGATTCGTAATGGAGGATAGATGTAGATGTCTATGGACCACAGTAACCACTTACCATCAGATGAATTGTGTGCTCGTTTGTCTCCCTTATCCTAAAAAAACAACATGCTGTCTGCTGCATGTGTGTAATTGCTGGCAATTTATTAATTTTTCATCCTAAACACCTAAAAACCTGTAACGCGCATTATCGTCTTCAAATCGGCGTATTCATTGATGTGACTGAGTAAATGGTGCAAATATAATTTTCTGAGAGATGACTTCATATTTAAGCCATGAGTACAATGCGGAGTTCTTTGGCTTCGGTAGAGCGGGAATGATAACGAAGAAGTTTTAATTCTTTCCCGTAAATCATGCTGAGTATTAGAGCCCGCGAAAGGGTACCTAGGTCACTGGTTCACTGCAGCACTCACAGACTATATGAATATCGAGAGCTTGGGCAGGGAATTTCGAGCAGAGCTAACTAGCTAAAGCTCCCGCCCAAACGGGTTCCCGCCTTGTCGTGGCTGGGGGGCTTAGTATTCATGTCTTGGTCACCCATGGTAAACGAAGAGGAACCCACATGGCTGGTCCAAGGTGGGCTTGGCAAGCCCACTTCGGATGTGTGATGGTAAAGCCCTTCCTCCGAACGGATTCCCGCCTTGTCATGGCTGTATTGGTGTGCTGCGGCGAGAGAGGTGTCCTCTCCTCCTACAGCTGCTGCCGAAGTGGAGTTACGGGGGAAGGAGTGTTGGTATGGCGATGCGCTACGACTTTGGCGGGGTAAGCTCCATGGATGCGGTGGTGGTGGGGCCGCGTGGGAAGGGGTATTAGTATTGAGAGGTTCCGCTTTCCCTACCCACCGCGGTCGAAACTTGGTTGAGGTGGAGCCATAGACCAGGTCCATCACTGGGAACAAGAAAGCTGGTGCTTCCGAGTGCTCGTTTTTTCCTGATTCCATGACCTACGTGTATCGGGCTCGTGGGAGGTGGTCCCTTGCGCGTTGTGGAGCTAAAAGCCGGGGAAGAAGGCGCGCCTTGTGTTCCTGGTGCGCCTAATCTGAGAAGAAAAGGGGTAGAAGAATTCCTCTCCCGGGGCTGCCATAGAACTCTTGGCACTAGTGGGACTGCTGTCCATACGTTCACACGATACAGTATAGAGGTAAAAGCATCTCTATTCAAAACTTTTGAATGATACAATTTTATATCATTTAAACGTTTTATTGTAGCGCCTGTAAAATGTTAATAAGTGATAAGTAGCACTTGTTATTTATGTTAAGAACCAAGTATTGTAGACTAAATGCTTCAAGCATCTTCAATATGAATACTTCAAGTATTGATTTGTTTATTTTCTTACGTATTGACAATATTTTTATAAATTGCATACTTCGGGTCGAGACATACGAAAACTCTTATGACTCCCTACGATGTCTTTATGGTCTTAATAGGACTGCTGCGCTTCCGTAGTGCATATTGGTTGTTTTTTTTTTATGTTCAGCTTGACAGTTTATAGTTATAACTGCCTCGTTGGTCTTGTGGTTGCAAACGCGACTGCTGATCATGAGGTACCGGGTTCGAATTCCGGGTCGGACAAAAAAAATCCGTTATTGATTTCCTTCAAGAAATTCTCAGTAGCTGCTCACAGAGTCAGGAAGTTGGCAGTGTCTCACCCCTGTGCCTCGAAAGCACGTAAAGCCGTTGGTCCTGCGCCTGATCTCTCTCCGGTCGTGTCGGTTTACCGTCCCATCCGGCTATGAGAGTGAGGGAACAGAGAGTGCATATGTGCTTGCGCATACACTTGGGCACTATAATCCTGTGCTACACCGATGGCTAGTCTCCATTGAGGCTGGCCGCCGTGACCGAAATTCGGTCTGGAGGACATTATTATTATGGGTTATCTATATAGTTTTCTCATCTGGTTGGTCTGTATAAATATATAATTGTAAATGAAAATGGTGAACATACATAAATATCAACAAAATAAAATAAATACATAAAAAATACACAAATAAAAAAAAACCCAACCAGATGGAAGCCCTCGGCAGGGGAGACCAAACGACCGAGGGTTATGAAGAAAGGGAATTATTATAACAGTTGACGTAAATCTTCGATGGGCCCCATATATCTAAACTAGCTAGCAAACTTTGTTCTGCAGCATATGCTATCTGTAAAAAAAATTAGAGGTATGTATTGAAACAGCTAGACTCATTAATTTTAGTTATGGCGATAGCATTAGATATAGTCACATGGAATCTTGTTAATTGTAAATGTAATCATTAATAGGATAATGCGACAGATATTGAAACTATCTTTGTTTAGGAGCCATAAGAGCGTTTTTTTACGTAGGTCCGAAGGAACAACATAGAGAAAAATTTTAAGAAATAACACTATTAACTTTGGCCTCTCAGTATATCTACTTAAATTTAATGTCTATACACAAAAACAGTTTTATTAAAAAAGAAATGAGAAGTGATGTACATTCTGTAAATACTGATAGCTGGCACAAGCTCAAGCACAAGCAGTTATTCGACTTCAAAGAGTAATTCCTTCATGGGGCAATGTAGCAGTGGACTTGTGAAGGACTGTAATAATGATGGCGAATGATATCATAACAATTGGCGTTATGATATTATAATCATCATTACGGTGTATAAAAATTTGATTAAGATAGAAGCCCTTTGGTTAAATATGCTTATTGTATATCAGCACGGGAAAAGTTCACGAACACTCGCAAGCTCACAACTCTCATACTCTTGCTATCAAGTTATATCATGTAGGTAATAGATGATTAAATTCACTATGAGGTGAAATTCGGTAAAATAGTTCATACCATCTTTTGATACTTAATTACTATAGTATTTTCTGCATTACAATAGTATTGGCCCTTAAGAAATCAGTTAGGCGCAAGCTGTATTGCTGGAATATAAACGCTTTAAAGAAAGTCGTACAGCTCAGGGAATAAGCGCTCGACTCCTTGAGAATCAAGCCAGGACCCATAAAATTGGTTATTGCAATTTTACGTGCTGTTTTACCACGTGCTTGACGGTGAAAGAAAACATCGTGAGGAAATATGAGTGTCTGAAAAGTTATAAAAGTATTTCAAGTACTTTCCAAAACCACCCTCACGCATTGGGGCAGCAATGCGGACACTTTCCTTTTATGTGTAGGTCTTGTGCCCAGTCGTTTGTTGCCCAGCTTTTAGTGAGACTATTAACCAGTTCGTAATTTATTAAGCTGGTATTCATAGCTTTTATTTTTGCAGCTTTTTAGCTTTTCAGAGCTTTTAAAATTTTCGTGACACATAATCTTAAAAAAATCCATAAATAATAAAGACTGACTAAAGACTCAAACGTTTATTTTTATTTTAGAGATGAGAAGAACTACTTTCATATAATTTGGAAAAGTCACTTGTGAGAGTCGAACTGTCTCAAACCTGAGAAAATAAGAGTGATATCAATAAGATATCGGCCAAATTTTTGCAATAATAATTATACTGTGAATTAAATGAAGACCATGAAATGCCACAATATTTTATGAAAATAAAGAACGTAAAGAGTAAAATGAAAATGTTTAATCTGTTAAGTTTCCTTCAATCATATAGCCCAGGAGCTAAGTACTTGCCGTAATTTTTACAGTACGTAGGCAAACCGGGTTCGATCCTCTACGGCACCAAAAATCCTGTTTTAACCACGTACTCTGCGGTGAAAGAAAACATCGTGGTAAAAAACTGCATTTCTGAGTAAAAATATATGTAACTATACATGTGAATTCCGCTAAAATACACTGGAGCAGTGCTGGTGAAGTAATTGCCCCAGAACACTCTCAAGAATGAGAGGAGGACTGTGCTGTGTGACCAGCAGTGGCACGCATAAAGACTGCAACTTTACTTTACTTTTATAGGTATCTTATTATCAATATTTGCGACCGAGAAGATACGTTGGGGAACTGGAATTATAAAGTACTTTTGTAAATTTTTTAAATAAAATGAAACACAACACACGTGGTAGAGCTATGCTGGAGCTATATGGGTTGTATAACGGTGGTAGAGCCACGCAGTAGTTTTGCTTTGCTGTTGCACGTATGGGCTGGCTCGAGCCGGGTTGGTACCACGACCTCACAGAATACCGGTGTGAAGTAGAAGATCTGCTACTGTGATTCGTCTGGTGAGTGCAGGTGGCCGGAGGCCCAAGTAGCGGAATTACACGAAAGACTACCCCAGGAGGGTAGCAGCACCCCTGGAGAATTCCTCGCTGAGCATCCACGACCATTATATTCCACTCCTGAGCGTGGGTGCTCAGGGTGGCCCGCGTCTTCTGGGGGGGGGGGGGGGGGGGGGGCAAATTCCGCTCAAAAACATAACTGCTCGGGGCAAACTGAGCAACTATACCAAGACGACCCCTGACACGCTATCCAGACAGCGGCAACCATCCGCGCGTGTACGGGTGCCTCTATAGGTCCCATAGCGGTAATGCCGAAACAGACCGATTCATCGACTACGTTCAAATGACTACAGATTCCTTGCTACAACAGGTCCCATTCGCAGAGATCGTGATCCTTGGCGATTTTAACGCCCACAACGCCGAATGGCTCGGTTCACGTTTAACCGATCATGAGGGGAGATCTGTTTATGACTTTGCCTTGGCATATGGTCTGACACAACTGGTTGCATCGCCTACGCAGATTCCAGATGTTGAGGATCATTCACCTTCCCTGTTGGACCTTCTGCTGACCTCTCATCCGGACGTATATCAGGTTTCCGTCGATGCTCCTCTTTCTTTTATAGGATAAGGGTGACAAACGAGCACACAGTCCACCTGTTGGTAAGTGGTTGCTGCGGCCCATAGACATCTACATCTATCCTCGTTTGCGAAACAAAATGCAGATGCGTTGTCACCCGTGAGGACTAAGATGGAATGCCTCATTTCCAGTAAAAAGGGCCTCCGGCCACCTGCACTCACCAAGCGAAACGCAGAGGTAAACCTCTACTTCACGCTGGTATTCTGTGAGGTCGTGGTACCACCCCGGTTCGAGCCGGCCCATCCGTGCGACAGCAAAAGCTGCCGCGTGGCTCTACCACTGTTATTGGCTCTTCGGACCATTGTCGGATCCGGAGTGTGGTGCCACTCACGCTACCCACGCGGTTGCGTTCTGCAGGTTGCCGCCGTGTTTGTCATTACAGGTCGGCGGATTGGGACGGAATGCGGTCTTTCTTTGCATCCTACCCATGGGAGCGGGTTTGCTTCTCGCCGGATGATCCCAGCGCTGTTGCTGACTCTGTCACTGATGTGGTGCTACAGGGAATGGAACTATTTATTCCATCATCTGTGGTACCCATCGGAGGCAGATCTCAGCCTTGGTTTGGTCGCTCCTGTAAGACTGCATTACGTAGTAAGCAGGAGTGTTATCAAGCCTGGGCTGCGGCTTTGGCGACTCGGTATGTAAACACCAGCACACTTAAAAAGAAGTATAACTTCGCCTCCAGGTCCTTCAAAAGAGTTATAGCCAAGGCAAAGTCAGAGCACATAGGCAGAATTGGCGAGAAACTAATTCGCCTTCCTTCGGGAACCCGTGCATTCTGGTCTCTCATCAAGGCTGTCCAAGGGAATTTCTGTAAGCTATCACTACCATCTCTGCACAGGGAGGACGACTCACTGGCCCAAGCCGCAAAAGACAAAGCCGACGTTTTAGGCTCCCTTTTTGCGTCCAACTTGACTCTTGATGACGGGGGGAAAACACCGCCGACCATCCCGCGGTTTGGGTGCTCCATGCCGTATGTGCTGTTCTCACAGCGCTCGGTTCGCAAAGCACTCCTCTCCCTGGACATCCAGAAGTCGAGTGGGCCTGACGGAATCCCCCCAATTGTGCAGAGGACGTGTGTTCCGGATTTGGCACCGGTCCTAACGCGTCTTTTCCGGTACTCTTACTCCCAAAGCGTAGTCCCAAATTCATGGAAGACAGCTTTTGTCCACCCGATCCCTAAAAAAGGCGACCGCTCAGACCCGTCCAACTATAGGCCTATCGCGATCACCTCCTTGTTCTCCAAAATAATGGAATCCATTATTAACTGCTAGCTCATGCGGTACCTTGATGATCACCAGCTGATTAGTGACCGCCCATACGGTTTTCGTCGGGGTCGATCAGCTGGTTATCTTCTGGTCTACCTGACCCATAGATGGGCGGAGGCAGTAGAGTCCAAGGGGGAGGCGTTGGCCGTTAGTCTGGACATTGCGAAGGCCTTCGATCGGGTTTGGCACAAAGCGCTTCTTTCGAAGCTCCCTTCCTATGGGCTTCCCGAGAAATTGTGCAATTGGATCACCAGCTTCCTTGCAGATCGGAGCATCAAGGTCGTTGTAGACGGTGCATGCTCCGACTACAAGCCTATTAACGCTGGTGTTCCACAAGGCTGTGTGCTATCACCAACGCTGTTTCTTCTGCATATCAATGATATGTTGCTAACTGGTAGCATTAATTGCTATGCGGATGACAGCACTGGTGATGCTCTATACATCGGCCGTGCCAATATTTCTCGGGAAAACGTCGCCGAGTACCGGAACAAACTTGTGTCTGAAGTCGAGTCTTTGCTGAACAAAGTCTCGGATTGGGGGCGACTAAATCTAGTCCAGTTTAATCTTCAGAAGACACAAATTTAAAGAACCCCTAAAAAGAACCCCTTTGTCGTGTCTCCTCAGTTTCAAGGCACTCCCCTTCTTGCCTCAGCCAGTATCAGAATTCTCGGAGTCGACATATCGAGTGACGTGCAGTTTCGTGGTCACTTGGAAGAGAAGGCCAAATTGGCCTCTAAAAAGCTTGGCGTGCTCAGCAGAGCGGGACAGTATTTCATGTCGGCACACTGCCTGCAACTTTACAAGGCGCAGGTTCGGCCTCACATGGAATACTGTTCCTATCTCTGGGCAGTGCCAGCTCCTTCCACTTGACCGCATCCAGCGCAGAGCGGCTCGAATCGTCGACGGCCGGGTCCTTTCCGATCGGCTCTATTCATTGGCAGTGCGATGAGATGTTGCATCCCTTTGCATTTTCTTTCGCATCTACCACGGAGAGTGCTCTGAGGAATTGTTCGGATTAATCCCAGCCGCCAAATTTCACGAACGCACATCGCGGCAGAACTCCCGATACCAACCACACCATCTTGATGATTGGCGGTCCACCACTGTGCGATTTAGAAGATGTTTTCTTCCTTGCACGACTTCCTTGTGGAATCGATTACCATCAGCGATTTTTCCGGACCGATACGACTCGCATGAAAACACAATATATCTCAAAAGTAATACATATTATTTTAAATTAGATTGTTTAGCGCGATTGCCAAGTCAATCTATGTATCAATCTATGGACTGAATAAATTAACCCACTTGGTATTACATGGATCTCACAACTTTTTACGGTAGAAGAACTGAGTTGCGAGACTTGGCTTTTTTACAAGTTATGTTTTTGATGGCATCTCATATCTTTTTGTAGATAGTTATATCTAGGTAGCTATTTACACCTATTATTCCATTATAGGTATACTGATTCATTCACTGCAATTGTAACTTTGTAATACTATATGTTTATATGGGATTACAAAGTTATTTATGCAGTTGGTGTATCTCGAAAACTGGACCGAAATTGTAAAATATTTTTTATTTTTCCTTTATTTATATACAAAACAATAATTAAATTCCAAATTTGAAGTTTCTATGTCTGCTAGAAGTGCCTTAGAGTTTTGATGATCGGTCAGTCAGTGAGTGACAAAATTAAGAAACTTTGACTAGTTATAATTCTTAAACTACTGGTTCCAATTTAATGAAATTTGAAATATACCGAGTTCATACAATGCCTACTTGGTTAGTAAAAATTCAGGCTTCTAGTTTTATCCATAACGAAGTTATAGGGTTTCGGAAATGGCCTGAACTACTTCGAGAAAAGGATGGTACGGCCGTGCCGCGTTTTTGCTCGACTTGGCGGGGGCACTGCCGTGCCCCCAGATTTCGCCAAATTTCAAACCTGTAGAAGCTATAGATTAAAAGTTTATTTTTTATTTTAAACGCCCCCGCACTGCTCTTTGTGTGTGGAATTTCGTAAAATCAGTTTTTTTTTCAGAACATTAAAAATTTAATTTTAATTTTAAAAAAATATTTGCGAATTCTATGTGGTCTTATTACCTCTAACTGACACGAGCACCGGTAAAGCGGGGTCTTTGACAATCCTCTTACTCCCCGGACAATGCAGAGGTAATAAAACCATATACAATTTACAATTTTTTTTATTGAAATAAAAAATTTTAATGGTCGAGTTTTCTGAAAAAAGTTAATTATATACATACGTTTGAATACTGATTGTGATAACGCACTTAACGGGACGCACGGGGTTTTTGTTACATGTTGTATATAGATAGATTTCAATCACGTCCGTGAAATAGTCCTCGAGAAGAACATTTGTCATATTCAGACACACTGTCAGACAATCTCTCTATGTATTTAAATAAAACTAGTTTTACGGATTTTATCGCGTATATTAACTTATTTTATATTCCCGACGTTTCGAGTACTTTACAGCACCCAGTCACGGACACAGAACACAATTACTCTCTACCAAGAGGTCACGGGTTAGTTAGTCTATGGGGGGAACGGAGGTATTTGACATCCCAATGTCATAGTTAACCAGTAACCACGGCTACCTCCAGATTAAAAATTATTAAGTTTTGTTCCGATCTACGCAGTATGAACTTACAGTATCATGAAGTCTTGCAATTGTATGCTTGGGTTGGGATTTAAGTTTATTAATTATAGGATCTTCTTTATTGAAATTAGGATGTATTTTGATTTCTTGGAAGGAATCGGTGTTCTTTAGCGAGGATTTGTGATATATCAAATCTAATGTAGTGACGGTGGCGATCCTGTACGTGTTCACAGACTGCAGACTTCCCGGAGCGTCGATTCTTCACATCAGCTGTGTTCTTTAACGCAGGTTTGTGTTATGTTTTATTTAAATGTGTAGTGTTCGTGTAAACATAAGAAATCTCTATGTATGTTATTACTCTAATAAATATATAAAGACATTATTATAATATAAGGACCCTCAGAACAATAACTAAAGCAAGTTATAGTTCTGAGCTAAGGACAATCTCAAAAGTGTTCCATTTTCGAATTTTGGCGTTGAAAGCATAATTCACGATATAAGTTTATCTGCCGGTTTCCTTGTAGCGCCGCGCCACGATTAATATAATATGTTAGCGATGAGACAATTAATATTAAATATTTCGATAACATAATTTGCACCATTGTCAGTCTTTCCCGATCCCGTGCTGGTGATAAAGATTCAAGTGAGACCGCCAACTCGGGGTTCTTAGCCGTTTGTCCTAAGACCACACGCGTCGCATGGAATCACTTGATTCGATAACGCTGCATGTAACCATGAGTCGTCAACGTCTTCAGCCCTTTGCGGCATGTAGACTTTGCCATTCTCGATAAATGAATTGGTGCTGCAGTGTTAAATGATTTGCAATTCACACACTTTCTTTAATAAGTGATATTTACCGTCACTGATTAGAAATTTAAGAAGGATTAAAACATTTCCATTTTTGCACTAATCCCTTTTCTATTTTCATATAATGATTTTCTACAAAGTGCTCTCTGATTATTGACAACATAGGTTTTGGCGATTGACTAATAGCGGACAATTCTAACACGATTTTCTGTAGCTGCTGCTGTGAGCACTATGTTCAGCAATCTTTTTTTTTTACATCAATCTGGAAAAGTCTATATTACTAGAAGGTTCAACTACTATTAGTAGATTCAAAAGATCAAGGGAGGAATGGAAATATAAATTGACGAACGACAGTAAAACTTTCATTCTTTTCTTAATTCATTACAATCTATCAAAACGCCTTTTTTATTTTTACATGGGGAAATACCTACGCATACCCGCCTCGCGAGGGCAAGGACGGGTTATGTCGGACTCGGACCGACTAAAATCCCATGGTTCCACTTTCGTCGCATATTGGCAAGGTCACGGGAACGCTTTCGTACACATCCACGGCCTCACCAGCGCCTGCCGCCCCTTCTCTGGGGAGAACCTCTCCTCGCTATTCTCCTTCTCAGGCAAGGCGCGCCAGGAACACAAGGTACGCCCTCCTCCTCGGCCTCCAACTCCACCTGCGTATCGGACCCCTCTTGAGTCCGATACGCATAGGCCATGGGGCCAGGAAAATCGAGTGCTTAGTAGCACCCGCTTTCCCGACCCCAGCGGCGAATCTGGTCTCTGGCTCCGCCACCAACCACTTTTTGGCCGCAAAGGGTAGGGAGAACGGTGCCTCGCAATACCAACACTCCTCTCCCCACGCGGCCCCACCACCACCGCATACTCCAACGGTGGTCACGGAGGATAGGGCGAGTGGCATCGCCATACCAACACTCCTCTTCCTCCGCGACGCCACCTCGGCTGCAGTGGTAGGGGGAGAGGACACCTCTCTCACCGCAGCCCACCGACAGACATACAAAGTGGGCTCGCCAGCCCACTCGGAATGGCCAAAAGGGGTTCCTCTTTGTTCACCGCTGGTAACCAAGCCACGGCTACTAAGCCCCACCGCCACGACAAAGCGGGAACCCGTTCGGGAGGGTTCAAAACTCTCCTACACGCCAAAGGCCTTCCTATTCGTCACACTTTGCAGGTGGGTTAGCGATTGCAGTTTTTTTTATTGTTATATCCTGTTACAATAAGTGTCACCTCATACGACAGCCACTGGATGGTAATAGGGTAGTGGATTCTCTTTTGCCGACACTCTACAGCAGTAGAATCTTAGATATATTGCCTGAACGACAGTGGAATAAATATGTAGAAATATCTGAAAGATGTCTCATCCCAACGTTCAGCTATGGACCATTAATGAAGATGGATGATGTGCTATGTGCTACGTGTGTACTGTGTGTTCGTTTGTCATACTAAGTTCTATAAAAAAGTTTAAAAACGAAACTAAATAAATAATGATAACATAACATTAATTTTAAAAATGAGAGTAAGAAAAGTCTGTAAAGAGAACGTCCTTTATTATATTCTTTTACAAAATTTGTAATTACGTTAATTAATAATACAATCTTTTTAAATCATAATATAATCTGTTCTTTAGATATACATAATTATTTTGAAATGCAAAAACACTTGTAAAATGCTTAACTTCAAAAGAAATAGCAAAGAGATTTTTATAATTTTTGAAAAGATTTTTAGGCTGAAAATTTTACATGAATAAAACCAGCAATTTTTTATAGTTAGACCTTAACTTTTTATAGGGCACATTCGTGACCTAAGTTTCGCGTGATGCTATACTCATGCGGTATAGCGCTTGATATATTAGAACCTGAGGTATACTACTGCGCACATTTCCTGGTGACGAAAGTATCGAAGGCGCCAGTGATTCTCTAGGGTTAACCGTTTCCTGAAAATATAATATAATTTTTTATTGCAGTAGAGCTTTATTTTTTTTTTCTCGGTAGCGCAATGGCTATTATTTTTATATTTGTTTGCGGTGCTGCAGGACCGCGGGTTCGAAGTAGCATAGAACACGTGTGGCCTTGATCATGTGTAATTTATTTATGTAAAATGCTTTCGCGTTACCGGAGAAAATTCTACTGTGAGGGGACGGTAATGGTCCCGTGCGTATTGTAAGAAGGCCATACCTCTTACGACACGGGACAATATGATTTAGGTTGTAGGGGACATTATACTTACCTTCACTTTAACCTTCCTGACTAAGAATAAATTCAGATCTACGTACGAAATATCATCGTTTTTCATAACAAGTGCCCTAAAAAGATCGTAAATCTAATATCAGGTAAGTAAATCTAAGATATTTTTTTAATTATCAGTCATTAAAAATAATCATTAAAGTTGATAAATATGATATAGAATTGATAGATTTGATATATTGAAAAATATAATAAGATATGATGTGCCCAGGTTGGTTTCCGAATCTAAAAGGAAGTCAACCCGAAATAAGTAACAAGATTGTTTTAATGACTATATATTATGTATATGCTATTATGGCTTCAGCGTGGGTCTACTGGACCTGGGGAGGACTACGCTCTTACAGAGTATCAACATAAAACAGCAGTATAATACTACGCTAGGCAGTGCTGTGTTTCGAATGGGGAGTATAGAAAACCGAAGGTATTCTATCTTAGTCCACACGGGTGACAAGTGACAACGCATCTACTCATTAGATGGAGGTGTCTATGGACTACAGTACACACACCATCGGGTGGGCTGTGTACTCATTTGACACCCTTATTTCTTTAAAAAAAAAAGACAATTTGTATCCCCGCCCATTAGGAAAATTAAAAATTAAATCAATTGAAATGATGCTTATGTTAATCTGCGATTGCCAGCCCGCCTGCCAAACGTGGCAGCTATGCCAAAAATCCCCCTTAAAAGGCAACCTATGGGGGAGGCCTATTTTGAGCAGCAGACTTTTATAGGATATAATGGGTTATTTATGTTTAATGGACCTTATGTTTACCTCACAATTTGACGAGTATATTACGGGGATTGTGAAATGATTTCAATGATATTTTATTAAATAGTTTATCTACGGGTACATAAATTTAAATAAAAATTGCACCTTTAAAAGTGGTAACATAGGAGATGAAGTTTTTATTGTAACTATTTAGACTATGAGGTACAATATATTACTTGCTACCTTGAGCTTGTGATATTCCGAAGTGTGAACTAGTGATCACAAGGGTCAAAAAGTCAAACTTTTAGTAACAAGTATATTATACTATCGAACATCAATTTTAGCTACGAATAAACTAAAGAATCTATCTCAAGAGCGATCAAGATCGCATTTTATCTATCAACCAACCGATTCAATTTAAATCTGTCCTATACTGGAGGACTAAAATTACACTACCTTTAACATTCAAAACGTATTTGTTTTTTTTACATTGTGTATAAAGCTTCCCATAATAAACTTTTGTCAATGTTTTTTTTTTACTTAAAGCATCTAAACTTTTGAAGACCTAACGCCCTGTAAGGCCTAAGACAACCCCGCTAATAAGCTCATTTGATTTCAAGGCGCCTTCAACATGTGAAATGCAATTTATATTTCAATCACTTTAAAACGTTAAGAACTATATTTCAGGCATTTTATTATAAAGTACTATAAGTACTAACAGAACATATATACATGAACAGCTATAGCACTCCCATAAATTAATATTCAAAATCTTTTATAAGGTAATGTTCGTCAACACAATAGCGTTATCAGTGGCTTTTTTTATAGGATAGGGTGACAAGCGAGCACACAGCACACCTGATGATAAGTGATTGCTGTGTCCCATAGACATCTACATCTATCCTCGTTTGCGAATCAAAATGCAGATGCGTTGTCACCCGTGAGGACTAAGATGGAATGCCTCTTTTCCAGTAAAAAGGGTCTTCGATTTTCTACACTCACCATACGAAACACAGCAGGTTTAATGTGCTATTTTACGCTGGTATTCTGTGAGAGCGTGGTCCTTCCCCGGTCGAGTGGACCCATTCGTGCTAAAACTGGCTCTACTACGTATACATTCAGATAACTAATATTTGACTCATAACTCAACAAAGACGGCATCTAGCTCTTCAGTGCAGATACTAGAACTAAATGCATCATTGGTCTAGTAGTCATAAGCGCAACTGCTGAACATGTGGTAACAGGTTCGATTTCCGGTTCGATCCAAAATCAGTTATTGGGGATTTGTCAAAAAAATCTCAGTTCTCAGTGTCCGGGAGTGAGGAATAATCTATGATTCATCTCCGTGCTCTGGCACATGATTACCATTCGATCGTTTCGGATTACCGCCCATGAGAGTGAAATAATGGAGAGTTCACCTGTGCTCCCACACACACACGTGCACTATATTCTTACACAGATGAGTAGTCTCCGTTGAGATTGGCCATCGTGACCGAAATTCGGTCTGCAAAGCAAACCTTTTTCTTACGCCAGTGTCACAGTTGTAAATGGCAGGCAATGTTTTAAGTTAAACCTACGTGACCTACGTCTACTTTATCAGTGTTCATTATTAGCTATTTATAACAAAAGTTATTTAGTAATATACCTTAATGTATTATTTAATACTGTAAGACAATTTTATTACATGCATGTTAAATCTTAAAGTTACAGCCTATATTCGTCCCAAACACAGGCTTCTTATTTCTGAGAGGGTCATGATTATGAAGCAATTTTCCGCCGCGCAGGAGTAGGAGGAGTTTGCTTAAGTATTTTATTAAAGTTTAATATGAAGTTATGATATCTTATACAAGGCACAGTTTCATTTTTATATATTAAATATGTGCGTAGATGATATCTAAGGTTACGTGAGGGCAATATGGTCACCTTAAGCTTTGCCGCCCTATAAAACCAAAACTAGGCGGAGTACAGAGACAAATACACAATGTCGTATACTATAACTATTATATTAAGAAAAAATAACAAAGAAGCCTTGGAAATAATTAGGAACACTTCAAAAAATTTACTTAAAAAAATTTACTACACTACCCCAATACTAAAATAGACTAAAACATTTACTATAATATCAACTATCAGAATGGCGTCGATAAAGCGGCGCCCTTTTGGCTGTTCAATATTTGAATATAATAATATCTCAGCAGTATCTCCATATTAGACATGGGACGAGTACTCGGTTTCGATTCGGTACTCGGCGGATTCGGCCCTTTTTTAGGGTTCGGCCGAGCACCGAGTATTAACGGCCGAGTACCGAGTACTCGGCCTTAATTATATTCCAGAGAAAAATAAAGACAAAAAGAGAGTTTTTATCATTGTTATTATATTAGACACATTAAAACATCAGGAACATGAGAAGCAGCAGAAATATTTAGAACGTACATAAGAATCTATAATAGAAATTATTATTACTAAGATTGTGATGCAAAAACACTGGCTTTGTTCGCTTTTCGGCCCTATTTAGGTCTAGTTTGTAAGGGAAATAACCGCACGCCGCCCGCTACCGCGTTTTTTTTTAAAGCCGAATATTCGGCAGAGTACTCGGCCCAATCTAGGCCGAGTACTCGGCGAATCACTACTCGTTCCATGTCTACTCCATATATAAATCGAGAGTTATCGTGTTGCAAGGGTAAAAATACGGTGTTATGATGGGTGTATACGATAAAACTACGGTAGATTAACTATA
Organism: Parnassius glacialis; assembly: GCA_033319125.1. Taxonomy (NCBI): domain Eukaryota; kingdom Metazoa; phylum Arthropoda; class Insecta; order Lepidoptera; family Papilionidae; genus Parnassius; species Parnassius glacialis. The sequence continues at coordinate 34,672,278 of JAVANC010000005.1, read as the reverse complement.
AGTGTACCGTGTAAATTACCGTGTATCTTTTCGCAGAAAAATACAACATTAAGAACAAAATCAAGTCCAAATATTTGCTTTGACTTAATTACTAAGATTTTTTAAATACTAAAATATAATAATATTATTTTGAATCTGACTCTCCTAGCATGACAATATTTTTATCGTAAATGGATTTATTCATTTTAGTTAACATATCGTTAGTAGGCCTGAAATCAACACAGTTTTTGCTGATTCTTTTCATTGATTGCTGGGTGAAAAATATTTACTTTTAGTGTTTTGGTTAAAAGTTTATTTATTTTTCGTTTTTATAATATCATTGACTTCGCTAAAAAAGCGCTCGCACTCGACATTTGAGCACATTACGATATATAATGGTATTACTGTGACATATGACACGGTAATGCCATATTACCTTGACGGTAGGGTAAGAACAAATTACGGTGCATCTACGGTAATTACCGTATACATAGAGACACTGTATCTCAGAGCCATCTAAGCAAATAAGGCTGTAGTTTTTGAATTATAAGAAAGTGACCATATTAACCGGATGACCATATTACTCTCACGTACGTCACATGTTTATGCGTATTAATTATACCGCGACTTAATACGCATAAACGTATTAATTCGCGGGTATAATTTATTATAATACTAAAATTCTCCATCTTCTCTATCTACGCGTTTTATCTTTCTTTTGATTGGAAAATATATCTACCAACTTTAAAAACTAATAACAAAAGCTTACACTTACCTTGTCTTTATACATTAAAGTAAAAGCTATAGAGAAAACTATGAAAACAACATTTGTTATCAATATCACTAATGCCACTATTACGAAAGCATCAAAAACCATTTTGATATAATATTAGTAATAATGAATTGAGTTGTCAACATTACGTGCTATCTAAAAACTGCAAAATATAAAATGAAACAAAATATTTATAATAAAATATTTTATCGTTTCTTAGCTGCGATAAATCTTTACACATTGATGCATATCTTTATTGTTAATTGGGGATCCTTGAATTTAATTACTTAAAGTAGCCGTAGTTGCTTAGTACTTGCAGCAAATTTCACAGTACAGGGTTCGATTCCCGCCGGCACTAATTTAATTGTTGATTGCAAATTACTGTGTTTTCCCTCACCGGCGAACATGAAGAACCCTGCATAATATCTGAGAAATTAAATATTTTAAGGACATAATATGAAGTCTACCAATTAGCATTTAAGCAGTCGTTATCGCTATCTTTATCATTACAGCAATTTAAATTCCACTGAACTAAACATAAGCTTCTCCCATAAATTGCCTCGTAGTTATTAGGAAGACGCTGCTGCCCATCTCCTGATTTGTTTCCCTCTGTTGGCTCTTACGACACACAGGGGATGAAGTAGTGGATATTCGTACACCGCCACTACACGTTAAACGGCAAACTAATTTCCCAATTACTCTTACAGAAATGAAAGGCCTATGTACATGTTTACAATTTTTAGGTTAAGTTTAGTTTTTTTTTGGTGTTTTACAAATACCCAACTAATATCTTAGAGCTCCGAGTACTCTTCTCTGTAATTAAATTTTTATGTGCGTTTCCTTCTGTGAAAGTCGTCAAAGCGCGAACACTTCTTTCTTTATCACTCAAAGTTAGTCTGGCCGTGCTGAAATTTGTTATACCTGCGGTAGGTACACGGTTGCCTTAGTAGGGCTTTTATTCATAAATTCCATATAATCCTATCAGAACAATTCGACTGGCTTTAGGCGACATTTGTAATCGGGAAAATCATCAAGCGAAAACCGAAAATGTTCCCGACGCAGATTCAGTTTTTAATGGAACGCAATATTTCAATATCTCTCTTTTTTGGTTATGGACTCGTAAAGTTACTTTTGCTAGTGTCGAATAATAAGAAATTATACTCTCTCCTTCTCCGAGACGTTTGTTTACAACTTATTATATACCAGTACATCACAGTTATCCAAGCTCCTAAAAAAAATTGGAACGGCAGAACCACATAACACAATTACTCTTTATCAAGAGGCAGAACGTACGCGCAACATTATATTCACTCGTCCGTCAAATGCAATGTCATTCGGTTTTTCTGTGCCAACCTGACGGTGTGTTTTGATAAATTTTCTTATAAAAATCAAATATGTTTAGTGTGATATTAAATGTTTTGTATCCAAAACCTAACACAACTTTATTTATTACATGCCTGCGTGGCTTCGTGGTAATAAAGGGTTATATTTTGGAAAAAGAAGATATTCAAAATGTTGCGAACCGATTAAAAGTAAATAAACCTAGCAAGCTAACAGCATAGCAAAGTGGCGAAGCAATCAGCTTTGTAGCGGTTTCTAACGGTTGACGTTGAGCAATCAGCTTCAAAATAGGAGGTTCAGATGCCTGGGTGATCAGTAATCGATTGCTGAAAACAGAATTTGAAAATTCGAACCCGTTCTCGAGATAATCGTGGGACAGACGGACAGACGGACAGACATCGTGAAATCAATAAACCTAGCAAGCTAACAGCATAGCAAAGTGGCGAAGCAATCAGCTTTGTAGCGGTTTCTAACGGTTGCCGTTGAGCAATCAGCTTCAAAATAGGAGGTTCAGATGCCTGGGTGATCAGTAATCGATTGCTGAAAACAGAATTTGAAAATTCGAAACCGTTCTCGAGATAATCGTGGGACAGACGGACAGACGGACAGACATCGTGAAATCAATAAACCTAGCAAGTTAACAGCATAGCAAAGTGGCGAAGCAATCAGCTTTGTAGCGGTTTCTAACGGTTGCCGTTGAGCAATCAGCTTCAAAATAGGAGGTTCAGATGCCTGGGTGATCAGTAATCGATTGCTGAAAACAGAATTTGAAAATTCGAAACCGTTCTCGAGATAATCGTGGGACAGACGGACAGACGGACAGACATCGTGAAATCAATAAACCTATCAAGTTAACAGCATAGCAAAGTGGCGAAGCAATCAGCTTTGTAGCGGTTTCTAACGGTTGCCGTTGAGCAATCAGCTTCAAAATAGGAGGTTCAGATGCCTGGGTGATCAGTAATCGATTGCTGAAAACAAAATTTGAAAATTCGAAACCGTTCTCGAGATAATCGTGGGACAGACGGACAGACGGACAGACATCGTGAAATCAATAAACCTAGCAAGCTAACAGCATAGCAAAGTGGCGAAGCAATCAGCTTTGTAGCGGTTTCTAACGGTTGCCGTTGAGCAATCAGTTTCAAAATAGGAGGTTCAGATGCCTGGGTGATCAGTAATCGATTGCTGAAAACAGAATTTGAAAATTCGAAACCGTTCTCGAGATAATCGTGGGACAGACGGACAGACGGACAGACATCGTGAAATCAATAAACCTAGCAAGCTAACAGCATAGCAAAGTGGCGAAGCAATCAGCTTTGTAGCGGTTTCTAACGGTTGCCGTTGAGCAATCAGTTTCAAAATAGGAGGTTCAGATGCCTGGGTGATCAGTAATCGATTGCTGAAAACAGAATTTGAAAATTCGAAACCGTTCTCGAGATAATTGTGGGACAGACGGACAGACATCGTGAAATTAATAAGTGTCTTCGAAAGCTTCGCCACTTAACAAGAATCAGCTTGTTTCGGAGGGACGTCAATCAGATCGAATAGAACAGAAAGATCGAAAATCAGATTCACTGAATATCGAAACATTTAATAACAAGTATAATTAATTATCAATGAAAATCCACTATTAAACTTTATTAACATAACCTCGTCACTCGTATAATATGATCGGTTGAGATATATATATTTATTTATTTAAACTTCATGCAATATGATGTATAGGCGGATAAAATGCACGAGGCATTCTCTACCAGTCAACCTTAGGGATGCAGAGATAAAAATATGAAGTAGGTGCGTGAAACGCTAAAAGACAAGAGTATAAAAAGTATATAAATATAAAACAAAATAATACATATACCCATATATATTTAATATGTTTTTCTTACTTTCGTGTTCAAATTGTCTTATGAGTATTTAGTTGGGCAGTCGCCATTTATCATATTCGTTGGGCAAAAGTGTTCCCACCTTAAACATGCAGGTGATTTTGGACAGTATTGGGAAAATAGGAAAAGGAAAATACTCAGGGTGATACACTATCACCATCTTGTTGGACAAGATATTAGGTCCTTACATATGAAATTGGCATCTTGTACAGGAGGAATATAAAATCAATTTTTTTTTTGTAAAATATATTTAATTAATCAAAGTATGCACCGCTGTTATCTATGCACTTTTGCCATCTCATAGGTAGTTCATTGATCCCTTTGGCGCCGCCAAAAAAAAAATAATGAGGAAAAAACAAATGAATGACTGTTCTATGTTTTCAAAACTCAAATGTAATTACGTATAGCATGATTATACGGAATTTTTAAAGTAGTTTAAATACACACAAGTTGTCACTAATTACCTTATTATACTTCCAACTTTCCGATAATTTTATGTCAAACTTCAATTTGAAAAAGTTTGGAAAATCCAAAGTGCACGTCTCATAATGTTCATATGATCATCATATCATCATTCATGTCACTCCAAAAATAGATTGAGTTGAACAATTGATATTTTCAAAAGTTATCGTGTCTTACAAAGCCATACGGAATTGATAAATCCACACCATAAGCCACTAAAACCCCTTTTTTATGTAAAAATAGCAATTAATCGATTTAAAAAAATATTTATAAGTTCAACAATCCTTTATCTTTCTGACGATGTGCTTTTTATATCATTATTATTATTTAAATTAGCTATTATTTAAATTATATCCTCTTGGGATTTACTTAGCTCCATATGGAGTTTTTGAAGCCAATTTTGGCATGTCTGCAAAACAAAAATAACGTTGTCTAACATAAGATGGAATTACAACAATTATTTTCTTAAATTATTAAAAAAGTAATAAAAAGACAAAAAATAGCCTGTAAATTTTTCATGACCTTAGTTTTATTGTAAATTTTAAAAAATTAACAAAATATAAATAAAAAACTCAGTAACAGAAAGTAAACACCAAATTATTATTATTGACGCAATAAAACTATTTAAAAAGAAAGTCATTGAAGTTTAAAAATTAGCCTATGGAGCTGTTGCGGCGCTGTCGTCGCGCTACAAGCGAAACACGTCGAAGTCTATATCGCGCTAACAAAGTTCCGAAGTTAAAGCAGCATAATATATAGAATAGCTCCGAAATACCAATCGGAGCATTGGCCGCTCCCCGGGCAGAACATCTTGCCCGGCGGGAGATCTCCCTTTTCCTTCCACCCGCTACAGTGGTGATCAACCGACGTAATATGAACACGCAACCAACAAACCTTCGGAAACTACAACTTCAAAACCTTCGTCATCATCCTCAAGTACCCCATTCATTCGCTCCCGAGCAGATATTATCTGCAGTCTTCACATTCTGCAAGCCATCTAGCTTTACAAAGTTTCATCGCAGCACTGGAATAATAATGCTTCCTGTTCCTTCAAGCTACTCTCTGCGCTACAGTGTTCGGCACGGCTCTGAGCCTTACTGCTCGCCTCTGTTTCAAGGCACGCTCGCAGATTACTTTGCTTCTTCTTGACTCACCACAGACTACAAGGCAATCCCTGGCAGTTGCTCCGGCATATCGTTCGCACCGGCAATCGGACTGCACTATCGACCTCCGTATATAGAATAGCTCCGAACTACCAATCGGAGCGTTGGCCGCTCCCCGGGCAGAACACCTTGCCCGGCGGGAGATCTCCCTTTTATTTCCACCTGCTACAGATCAATTTTCTACTTTTAGGCACATTCTAGTCATACCATGATTAATGAATTAAAATTAAACAAGGCACATTTTTGCATCCGAGCTGTATATTATGTAGCTTAGTATAACCTAAGTTACAAGAAAGAAAACAGTGCTTAGCTTCATTAGGTTTTCAAAATAATAATGAGGTGCAAAATGCATGCATGCAAAATATCTATTTGATAAAATATAAAACTTACAAAACTCATTACTTAAAACAATTGTACATTGAACAATTAAAACGAAATTTCAAAATGATTATAGTAAACAATTTTATTATTATATGTATAAGGTATTTAAAGGTTATGACAAGTTAAAATATAAGTTATTTGTTAAGGATATAGTAAAATGGTAATCTTAAAAAAATGTTTTGTTCAGTTATTTTTTGTAGGGTTTCATAACTACCAGGTTATTATTACCTTCATATAGTAAAATAACTATGGTAAACATTCAATAGTGTTATGGCTGACAGATGCATAATATAGATTACCAAAAGATGTTAGCAACAAAATCAATTTGCTGTAGTAAAAGGAAATTATGGAAAATACTTAGACACTACAAATGCAATGTCATAATGTTTAAGCAAGGAATTAGATGAGCAATCCTAGCCCAGATAGGATTGGGGCTGGGAGTACCGTCTCGAACAAGAAGCTTCGTATAATTATGGTTGAACTTCACTTAAGGTATTTGGTGAGATAGGCCATTTGATGATGGACTTTTAAAAGTCTTTCTCGACGTTACCTATGCACGCAGTGACGCGAAATGATGCAAGCAATTTGCCACAAGAACGAAAGAGATGCAGTGACTCATCATTTCATGTAACTGCGTGCATAGATGAAGTCGTGAAAGACTTTTAAGTCTATAACCAAATTGCCTATCTCACCAAATAACCTTTCTTTACCATACCTAATTAAAAATGTAACATGCATATTGTGAAATCATAGAACATTATGGAAAATTTATATTTCATGCAATTGACTCGCTTAATTTGAATTTAATGTTTTCATACCTTTCTCTCACATGCATTAAGTAGGTACAACAGTCTTCATTTCAGGGGTATGTTGTAAATACACAAATGCAAATTGTAAAGTGACAGCCCAACTATATCTCACTCCCACTTCTTATTTCAGATATCCTTTCATTTCTGAGTTAAATGTTGTTTAAATTTCACTGCACTTTCTTCGTAGGTCTTTGTTCTGATGCTATTGATATTGAAAAACATCAATGTTATAAGTTCATAGCTATTTACTTATTTACATAAGGCACTCGATGTCGTTAATCGTGTATTATTGTTTGAGTTAGAAACAATGGCCATTCATGAGACTCTGCTTGTATTACATGAATCATATTTTCGTGCAACTATTCACATCTTTTAAACTGCATATTACGAGTTTCCCAGAGTTCGCATTCCTCACCTCGTTCTGTTTTGCTATAAAATGAAAGTGGCGAATGAATTCACCTGTGGGTAGTGGCCCCTGCAGTCTATGGAGACCTGAAGTCAAATTCAAACTAAGATGGCTGCAGAGGCGTTGTCACCTCTGAGGACTAAGAGATGGAATGCGTCATGGCCTGTATTTATGCTGGCTTTCTATGCCCTTCAGATGGGAACACAGCAAGCACTGCTATTTGGCGGAAGAATTAGGTAAAGGGTGATACGAGTACCCAGACGAAATCCCAGGCAGAGTCCTACCACCTAGTAAAAGGAGTCCCAACACCTGTTTTCTTTAATCTTCATAAGTTAAATCTTGCATTAAAAATCTATATCTATATAAATAAATAAAATTGAAGTGTCTGTTTGTACTGTCGAAATAACAGCTTTTTACTATATGCATATAAACGGTACTTATAACAAAAACACGATGTTTAAAATTTTTGTCTGCCTGTCTGTTTGTTCCGGCTAATCTCCGAAACGGCTGGATCGATTTTAACCGGACTTTCACTGGCAGATAGCTGATGTTATAAGAAGTAACTTAGGCTACTTTTATTTTAGAAAAAGAATTAGGGTTCCACGAAAATTCCCATGAAATCCAATCGTAATAAATTACGCGCGGGCGAAGCCGCGGGGATCAGCTAGTTTAAAATATATGCATATTATGATATATTGAATCGAACTAGGCAGTTATAACAGTTGTTATGATTATCTATACAAGTAAATAAAACTTAAGGGTCTGTTCTTAATGTTAAAAAAACAGCTTTCTACTAAATTCATATGTAAGTTTATACGGTACTTATAACAAAAACATATTTTGCATGCCTTAAGCGAAAGCGCAAGGTATGTTCTACTATCGCCTAAAAATTAAGATTCCAACGTTTTATCGAATAAAATCGTATCTAGCAATCATATTGTACATATTATAAATGATATAAAAAGCACATTGTTAGAAAGATAAATTTGATTGAGATTGTTGAACTTATTAATATTTTTTTTAAATCGATTAATTGCTATTTTTAAATAAAAAAGGGGTTTTAGTGGCTTATGGTGTGGATTTATCATGCCCCAAGGCTTGTAAACACGATAACTTTTGAAAGTATCAATTGTTTAACTCAATCTATTTTTTAATCTCTTCATCTATCATATGGGAAGCCACTGAATGTAAATGGCAGTGTAATTTTGTTTTGATTAGCTATAATTAATTTTTATCGGCTCCAAAATGGCGAAATTTTCGTTCATTTGGTAGCCTTGTATGTAAATTATTTTTATAAATGGGCGAAAGCCGCACTCCGAGCAACAGCCACAGACACAAGAGTTCGGTTTCAGTCGCCGTCGTGAGTGGACATTGTTTCGGTTGTTTGCAGCGGCTCAAAAAGATCGCTGTACAAATACACAATATTCGAATAACCAAATTTCTTAAATACTTGATTATAATAATAATGAGAGATTTTTTTATTACAATATTTTAAAAGCACAGAATAAATAATATTAGTACGTACTAAAAGTAAGTAGTATCTATTATTTTGTTATGGGTGACATTTTCTTGGTTTTCGAGGGTGTTAAAGCCGATAGTGCTGTCGAAATGTAAATCCAAGATGGCGGCTGAATTGGGTACCAATTTTTTCATCATGGGTGTTATTTTCATGGTTTTCGAGGATGTTGAAACCGATAGGATTGTCGAAATGAAAATCCAAGATGACGGCTGAATTAGGTACCAATTTTTTCATCATGGGTGTTATTTTCATGGTTTTCGAGGGTGTTGAAGCCGATAGTACTGTCGAAATGTAAATCCAAGATGGCGGCTGAATTAGTTACAAATTTTTTCATCATGGGTGTCATTTTCGTGGTTTTCGAGGGTGTTGAAGCCGATAGTGCTGCCGAAATGTAAGTCCAAGATGGCGGCCGCAATAGGTATCAATTTTTTAACATCGTGGGTGTCATTCTCATAGTTTTCGAGGGTGTTCAAGCCGATAGTGCTGTCGAAATGTAAATACAAGATGGCGGCTGCAATAGGTATCAATTTTTTCATCATGGGTGTCATTTTCATGGTTTTCGAGGGTGTTGAAGCCGATAGGGTTGTCGAAATGTAAATCCAAGATGGCGGCCGCAATAGGTATAAATTTTTTCATCATGGGTGTCATTCTCATGGTTTTCGCGGGTGTTGAAGCCGATAGTGCTGTCGAAATGTAAATCCAAGGTGGCGGCTGCAATAGGTATCAATTTTTTCATCGTGGGTGTGATTTTCATGGGTTTCGAGGGTGTTGAAGCCGATAGTGCTGTCGAAATATAAATCCAAGATGGCGGATGAAGTAGGTACCAATTTTTTCATGATGGGTGTCATTTTCATGGTTTTCAAGGGTGTTGAAGCCGATAGTGCTGTCGAAATGTAAATCCAAGATGGCGGCTGCAATAGATATCAATTTTTCATCATGGGTGTCATTTTCATGGTTTTCGAGGGTGTTGAAGCCGATAGTGCTGTCGAAATGTATTTAAACTACTTTAAAAATTCCGTATAATCTTGTTAAGCGTAATTTTTTTCATGCGCTTAAGGCATGCCCAATTGGATTTACCAATCTTTTTTTTTAATATTTGTCTGTCTGTCTATTTGATCTGATCTCCGAAATGGCTGGACCGATTTTGACGGGACTTTACTGGCAGATAGCTAATGTTATAAGGAGTTACTTAGACTACATTTATTTTAGAAAAAGAATTAAGATACCGCGCAAAAAAATTAAAACCTTCAATACACGCGTGCGAAATCGCGGGGAACAACTAGTACGAAATAAATTCAAACTACACTTAAGGCACAAAATGTTACTGATTAAAATTAAGGCAAGTATTATAGCTGCTTTATTTATCACAGTTGAGTATTAAGACAAAGCTATCAACGTCTAGTCTTTGATGAGATTCGGGTGTTAACTCAGAACGTTTTTTCACAGTAGTTCAGTACTATATTGATCACAACTCTTTTCAAAAAACCGCGGGAAACCCAACACAAAGTGCTTGATATTTAAAACACTATCTAATAGGGAGTCACTCTTCACTGTGCTTAACAGTACGAGGATATACCGTGATCGCGGACCAGGAAGAATTTCAAATTATTGCAATTCATACTACACTGTTCAATAAACGGTCCGAACAGAACTATCTTAGTTGCAATAGAAATAAAACTTTTTACTATGGGAATTAAGTTCAAAAATGCAAAGCAATAAAAAATCCTTCTCCGCGCCCGTGCTTTACCGCGCGTGAACTTTTCTTTCCCACTACATCCATTCCCATTTCATCCAGTAACACGGTTCAATTTGAAGTCGACGACATCACGGGGTCCTTTGTCCTCTATAAAATTAAAATGTACGAAAGTTAAGTAATAAGAATATAGTTCAAAGATATTATTACTTGAGTACAACCTGCTTATATTTATTACTAGCAATCCGTCCCGACTTCGCCTGGATAGGATCTATTAATGTGGCGTTACTTATATTTAAGACTAACTGTTCCCCGCGACTTCGCCCGCGTGTAGTTTAGGGTTTTAATTATGTTGCGCGGAACCCTAATTCTTTTTCTAAAATATAAGTAGCCTAAGTTACTCCTTATAACATCAGTTATCTGCCAGTGAAAGTCCGGTTAAAATCGATCCAGCCGTTTCGGGGATTAGCCGGAACAAACAGACCGACAGACAAAAATTTTAAACATCGTGTTTTTGTTATAAGTACCGTATATACTATCTTATGCATTTAATAAAAAGCTGTTATTTTGATATTACAAACAGACACTTCAATTTTATTTATTTGTTTAGTTAATCAAGGATTTTTTTATTTTATTTTTTTTTCGTTATCAAGATAAAATATAGCCCAGATCCCTCCTGGCATTGATCTCTATCTGTTCGTAAAGTTTCATCATAGTCACGATTTTAGCCCGGACCATAGACTTAGAATATACCGGCCCGGATAGACACAGACAGACAAACATTTTAAAAATTGTTATTTATGTGACGCGCCTAGCGTCTATAAAATACCGGTTGGATCGATAGTGAGCGAGAAGTTGCATCACTTTAGTGGAGCGTCATATCGATGGTGGCGAGTGGGAATTGAGGGTATATCGAGAACCCCCCCCCCCCCACACACTTGTTTGTGCAGTAGAGCTGTGTTACATTGAGATGGGTAGTGTTGCTGTTGGTTTGCATAATTTGATGTTATCAAATTATGTCCTTCACGTTACACCAGTGAGTTATTGTGACGAGGTCATAATACGGTATGATCGAAATGTAATTGCCTATACTGATTGTATAGTGCAGATACGCTGTTATATTGCCGCTAATGATTAACTGCATAAGACGGAGAGCAAGTTGAGCATCCGCTCTCACACTTGTAACTATTTTTAACAACTAACCCTTCCTGACGTATTCCCGCTAGTTCCGAGATATCTAATAGCTAGCAAATAGCCAGTTATTATTAAGTGGCGAAGCTTGCGAAGTCACTTATTGATTTCACGATGTCTGTCCGTCTGTCCGCCTGTCCGTCCGTCTGTCCGTCTGTCCCACGATTATCTCGAGAACGGTTTCGAATTTTCAAATTCTGTTTTCAGCAATCGATTACTGATCACCCAGGCATCTGAACCTCTTATTTTGAATTTTTTTCCGTTAGAAACCGCTACAAAGCTGATTGCTTCGCCACTTTGCTATGCTGTTAGCTTGCTAGGTTTATTGATTTCACGATGTTTGTCCGTCTGTCCGCCTGTCCCACGATTATCTCGAGAACGGTTTCGAATTTTCAAATTCTGTTTTCAGCAATCGATTACTGATCACCCAGGCATCTGAACCTCTTATTTTGAATTTTTTTTCCGTTAGAAACCGCTACAAAGCTGATTGCTTCGCCACTTTGCTATGCTGTTAGCTTGCTAGGTTTATTGATTTCACGATGTTTGTCCGTCTGTCCGTCTGTCCCACGATTATCCCGAGAACGGTTTCGAATTTTCAAATTCTGTTTTCAGCAATCGATTACTGATCACCCAGGCATCTGAACCTCCTATTTTGAAACTGATTGCTCAACGGTAACCGTTAGAAACCGCTACAAAGCTGATTGCTTTGCCACTTTGCTATGCTGTTAGCTTGCTAGGTTTATTTATAATATTACAGACAGACTCTTCAATTTTATTTATATTATGTATGTATGGATGTATAGATTACATACTTTCTGTTTTATTTTTGCTACCAAGTTAAATGTAGTTTCTTTTTATTTTACAAACGCCAATGAGAATTTTTTCAAACTGATAAATTTCTTAGAGATTCTGAAAATCTTATTATGAGAAAAAAACTACTTTTTACAACGTTATCGTAAGGCTTTTAATAATCTACAAATAAAATACTTTTTTTTATATAAAAGATAGTCAAACGAGCATGCGGCTCGCTTGTTGGTAAGTGTTGGCCGTCGCCCATGAACAACTGCAACACCTGAGGAAATGCAGGTGCGTGGCCGGCTTGGAGTTGGCTCGTTTCTTGAAGGTCTCTAAGTCGTATCGGTCCGGAAAAATTCCAAAAGAAATAATTATGGATATACCGTTTTAAATTTGGAAGAGTTGTGTTGTTTAATTAGGAATGAGGTATTCTCATTAAAGGTAATCCATTAAAGTTGAGTAATGTATAACTTTCAGATAAATTTGTCGGTACGAAACGCGCGCCACCTACTGTAAGTTAATTGTAGATACTATGCCTATAACCTTCGCGGAAGTGCAAGCAATAAGTTGATAAAGTTTAGTGCAATTTGATGAACGGTATGTAACGCATAAAATGTCTGTACAGCCGTCATCAACTTCAACAGTAGGCAAGGACAATTCAATGGCTCTATACAATATTTACATCGCAGTGATCTAATTTACTCTACGTCGATAATAAGTTCTTAATTAACGTCTTCGATACATGGTTTAGTCATTTGACACAACATGGTTTATACGTGGTAGAGCCATGCTGCATCTATATTAGTAGTATTGAAAAATCTTTTTCAATACTACTATTATAGCTAAAAATAAAATAAAAATAAAATCTGTGGTCCTTCACTGCTGGCCGTATGAAGAAGCTCAATGTCGCCCAGCGAGCTATGGAGAGGGCTATGCTTGGGGTGTCTCTGCGTGATAAACTTAGAAATGAGGATATCAGCAGTAGAATCAGAGTAACCGACATAGCCCAACGGATTAGTAAGCTGAAGTGGCAGTGGGCCGGCCATATAGCTCGAAGAACCGACAACCGATGGGGAAGAAAGATTCTCGAGTGGCAACCTCGTACCGGTAGGCGAAGTGTAGGGCGACCCCCCACTAGATGGAGTGACGACCTAGTGAGACATGCAGGAAGTCGATGGATGCAGGTGGCTCAGGACCGTGCTTTGTGGCATTCCTTGGGGGAGGCCTATGTTCAGCAGTGGACTTGTGAAGGGCTGTAATGATGATGATGTCTCTTATTTTAATCTAAACAAGTATATTTCTAAATAAAATATAATAATAATTATCTTATGGAATCCACAAATCTTCAATTTACGCAATACTCGTATTTAGTTTAGTGTACGAATTGCAGTACAGTTCAATTGAACATAGTCAATGTTCGGAATGCGAAATCTAGTGCGTAGTACATATATATCGATGACTCTTACCTATTCTGCAGCCAATTAACAGTGCTTGAACTGCGTGTTCCGGTCTGCAGGCTATGAAGGGCTATATATATATATATATATATATATATATATATATATATATATATATATATATATATATATATATATATATATATATATATATATATATATATATACTAGCTGACCAGGCAGACGTTGTTCTGCTCTTTCCGAACGACCTTTTGCTTTCCCAAAAAAACTCCTGAAATTAGCAATAAAAAAATTGACGTTCACTTATCGGGATAAAAACTATCCTATCTCTCAAGTTGGACCAAACTGTACACAGTCTGCAAATTTTTTTTGAAATCGGTTCTATCTGTTGATTACTTACAGCAACACGTGGTGGTTATAATACTACTAAATTGTAGCTTATATTAAACGTTTGTATTTTTAACATAGCGCCATCTATGAAATATTTACTCAATCCAGTCAACAGATATCGTCATCTGACAGAATCGTTTGGAGCTAACAGATAATTGTGACTGTCAAATAATAGACAAATAATTTTCAATAAAATAATATTGTATTGCGACTATAAATTGAGATGTAAGCTATCCTATCTTTTAAGTTGAACCAAACTGTACATTGACCAAAAAAAAATTTCATTGCAATCAGTTTAGTAGTTTAGGAGTCCATCGCGGACAAACAACGTGACACGTACTTTTTATATATAAAGATATATATATATATTATAATTATAGGCTGTGAAGCACTCCATATTTGTTCTCATAGGTCACAACGCATCTGCAGTCTTACTTGTTTGAAGTTGGCTGCGGATGTCGATGGACTTCAGTAGCCATTTACCATCAGGTGAAAGTTCGTTTTCTAACGACTTCAAAAAGGAGACGGTACTCAATTCAACTGTATGTTTTTTTATTTGTGTTATATTATTACTTTTTTCTGGGTGAACCGATTACGAATATTCTTTTTTTATTTGAAAGCTGGTGCTTCTCATGTGGTCCCATATAAATTTGATCGAGTTCTGCCTAATAGTTTATGAGTTAATCTTAATAATTTATATTGAAGTCGGTTGTACATAATTTTTAATTATTTACTTCAGTTTTATAAACAAATCAGTATTTAAAACTAGTGATATCGTAGATGCTTAGAGAACCGCTATTTAAACCATTTAAACAGAGTTGATGAAGAAACAGCTCGTATTGCTGAATACGGCTGAATACAAGCTACTTTCAGACCATCAATTCGAATTTAGGAAAAGAACTTCCTTGACAAGCTGAAATATCATCTTAATAGCTGATCCGTTTCATCTTTCACCTTCGTAGGCTCGATCATATTTATTTTTACCGCTCTCAGCTGAAATTGCTTATTATTTCTCATTGAGGACTTGACAATATATTGTCCACTGGTTTTTTATTATACGATAATCTCTTTCGGGATTATCTGACTTATGCAGTTTCAGTGTCTAGCCTTGAAGACTTTAACTCTCTATCTTCTATTTCACCGTTCTGGTTTCTATTTTTCATTCTTTGCTGTTGAAGTCCCGTGCTTCTGCAAAGGCCTGCCTGAAAAATAAAGACATCCTACCAGTAAACATTCTTACATTATATTTTTACGTGGTAGAGCCATGCTCCAGCTACAAACGTTTTAAACCGCTGATCTGTCATATTCATAGTTGTTTTATAATATTTTTTATTAAATTTTCAGTCATCTGCACCTATTAACTTCTTCTTGGATTCATTCTTCACTCCGTCTTCTAATATAAAAAATAATACCAGTGCCACTAAGAAAAAATACACTCGTACATAAAATCCTCAACCTAGTTACGCCCGCCATAATCAAATCGTTTTATTTGTAGACAAATTAAAAACCACAAAAACATCATTAAAGTAATTAGTTGTATAATGCTATCTTGTAGAGAGGTCGTCACGCTTTACGTTTCGCACCTTTGAATGCTTTGACGCTGTTTTCCTTCACCGGCCTGCGTATTTTACGCCTGGAGTAGACGTGATGTTCATACCGCTATCTATCGAATTGGTATATTCCGTACTCACCTCTTACGAAACCCACGGGACGAAATTGAATTCTTATTTATAATAAATGTAGTATATTATACGTCAGTAGCATAGAAAACATTTGTTCAAATATTTGTTAATTTTGTTTTAAAGCAATACCTAATAATTTATGTTAGTCTTGCAGGCACTGAGTGTGTGAGAGAGAATGTCATTTACGAGGCCGCGCCGCGGCAGTCGCTCCGCAATCGAATTCAACCCAATGTCTGCAAACCGTTGACATAAGAAATTTATAGACATGAAAATACAATAAACGA
This sequence comes from Parnassius glacialis, assembly GCA_033319125.1. Taxonomy (NCBI): domain Eukaryota; kingdom Metazoa; phylum Arthropoda; class Insecta; order Lepidoptera; family Papilionidae; genus Parnassius; species Parnassius glacialis. Next base: position 34,656,110 of record JAVANC010000005.1, on the reverse strand, counting down.
CTTATCTAACTTATCGTATTTCGATATACTTAATTTTATCTGGAGATAAATTTTTCACGTAGGATAATGATGCAACTGTTTTCACCAATGTTTTATAATTTATACGAGTACAAATTTTTACCTTAGAATATCAATAATTATGACATCATATCAATAATACGTTAATCGGTTCGGATCTAACAATAAAATTTGTTCTGTGTAGACGGTACAATAACCCGTCGACTTACCTCGTCCCTTGGTAAATCTAACAAAAAATCAAATAATATATCGAAAGGTAAATAGAAGCATTCTTATGTACTGTTCTTAGGGTGTTGTAAAAACGCCTGACAACTAAGATAAATGTGACTACACTACTGATAGTAGCGGTTCGCGGTCGTAAGTAATCGATTTGTTTCGAACCCACGACATTTTTACATAATTTAACGGTAAGTACCGTATCAGACAAACGCAACGCCAGGGTGCGCGCAATTACATATCAATTACGTTTTTACGCTCGACTGGGTGGCGTAAATTCTGTGGCAACATAGAAACCTGCGAACAACCAAATAGGATAAGGAATATTCTAGCTAAACAGAACACGTCGGGATCCATGTCTCTAGAAACCCGACGGTAGATACTTAAAATCGTCGGATGAAGCTCAACGCATCCTAATTGAAACGCACTTCCCAGGTTGCTGCGTAACCCAGGAGGCAAAGCGGCATGACGACATACTGACACCAACAGCAGAAGACTGGAATTTAGCACAGAGAGTGGTAACGATGGACAAAATCCATTGGGCCATTCACAGTTTCTTCCCCTATAAGGCGGCAGGACTTGACGGCATATTCCCGGCTCTCCTACAGTGGGGGGGGGGGCGGGGTAAATCAGGGGGCAGATCAGGATAGTAACAAGTGCTATCACAGGACACGGCACCTTTAACAAACATTTATTTACTATAGGTGTTACAGATAGTCCCCTGTGCAGGGCATGTATGGGGGAGGAAGAAATGGCGGCCCACGTGCTACTGAAATGTCCGGAGGTCGCTACGTACAGGGCTAAACTCTCGGCACGCCGGGATCACTCCCCGAAGTTGCATGCAACATCAAGGGACTGTTGAGCTTCTTCGGGGAGATCTCATGGCTCGAATAATCACATTATTCCTGCCCACACGCAAAATACGCGCATAGACGTGGAGTTGCGGAAAACAGCTCGTCGTAAACTAAACTAAACTACATATCAATTAGTTGCATTATTCAAAAGCAAGATATCATATCATATATTTGCTCGATATATTTGCCTAATCTGACCTTAAATTTAAAAATAGTCTTATTTCATTCATTAATAATTAGATATTGTAGATTAATTAAATAGATATTTTGTAAAAAAAAGTAGTTAAAAAGTTAAGATGGCTGTAGTTTTTTTTTTAATTAGAAATGGAATGTCTACTAATATATAAATAATAAAAATCATTTGAGTAGCAAAACTCCGTGAACCAACCTGGAAATGGCTTTGTTAATAATTTGTTAGGTGTATTTTATGGCTCTTTTTAATATTATAATATTGTATAACTGTTTGCTGTTCCAAATCTATACTAATATAATAAAGCGAAAGAGTTTTTTTGTTTGTTTAAACGCGCTAATCTCTGGAACTACCAGTCCGATTTGAAAAATTCTTTTCGTATATTATAGCCAGATTCATGTAGAATAGTATAGGCTATCTAGCATTAAGCTATATCAATCACCTAGCCTAAAATATGGATATTTGTTAAGCAAGTCAGAAGAAAAAGCACTCCCGAAATGATTTATCCGCGTTCCCTGGTGTTATCGTCAGGGATACGTAAATACAATGTTTTAGGAAAATATAGATCTTTACTCCGTCTAAAAAAAGTCCGCGATACCATATGTCTATTTCTTATGCATAAGCCATAATTAGGTATTTTATGACAAAAAAATATTGAAAATTAATAAAGTGGTTTATGAGCGTTATTATTAGTCATGGCCTATTTATCTTTACGAACGAAAGTTACTTCATCATCAAGACAATTTTATGAAGATAAACTTTGTTCTTTATACCATGTTATTTGGACGCATAGTTTAAGAGATAATGTAAAATTAAAATAATTCAATACTTGGCTGGGCGCGCGAACGACATAAACCTTAGCCGCCCGGTGAGAACTGCGAGAACTGCTCAATCGGGAGGGGGAGGGAAAGTGGATAAAACTTAACTTCGTTTTACATCATACATAATATGTCGACAGATAAAAGTACTCCATTAATTATGCCAGGTTTTCCATCCGTTGCTATCAAATAAAATATTGAATTGTAATTATAAAATGATTGAACTAGGTCATGTCGCGCACCTCCAACACGTGATGTCGCGGGTGAAACCGCGGGGCACAGCTAGTAAATAAATAAAAACTAAAATCATAGTCTATGTACTCGCCGCTTAAAAAAGAACTTTAAATGTTATCACTCACACCGTTGTCGAACTGAATGATAAAATTTCAAAACAATCTGTATCTTGCAAATAAATTTTATAAGATATACGTAAGGATTTTTAAAAAAAATATGCGTACGGATTAAAAATAAAGAAGTGATTATGTTTGGATATAATAAACACGTTTAATACAAGCCTAAAGCTGAACGCACATATGTCCGCACCGTACGCAACGTACGCGCCGTACGCGCCGAGTTTTACTGATGGCCTCGCACATATGTCCGTACGCATCGTCCGCACCGTCCGCAAATCTTTTGTATTACCAACAACTTTTGTAGTTTTTTCCAACCACTGGTGTGAAACAGTACATTGAAATTGATCGCTCGAAATCACTATGGAAAGAAATATAGTAATAGCCTGCTTATTGGCATAGGAAGAAGAAGAAAAAGTTCGGAGAAAAAGAAGATTCTGGATTTATAATATAAATTTAAAAAGGCAATTGTATGGAGAATATGAAGGGGATATACTTTATTTAAAGATTTATTAGGTGATGATGAACGATTTTTCAGATATTTGCATTTAACATACAAGGTACTTCAAGAATTGGTACATGTACTAAAATCATATCTTTCTATGGAAAACTCAAGATTTAGAAGACCAATTGAACCAGAAAAAAGACTTGTTGTATGTTTGAGGTAAGTATTTTTTATTGATAATTAAGTAATCAGGTATAATTGGGTTTTTGAATTAAATTTAACCATTTTTTTAGTTCAGTATGTAAATAATTTATCACTAAGTATTCATATTGATAACCGATGTAAAAAAAAATCAAATTATGTATAATTAATTACGAATTAATTAAGTTATAAAAATACAAAAACTATCACGTAAGTCGAAACCACCAGTTTTAGTGGAAAATCCACTAAGTTGGCAACATTACACAACACTGAGTATCCACACGCGCCAAACGCGCCGCGTTATATGACGTCATCAGCATTCGTGCTTCGATATCGTATACCTACCGCATTTTATAAAATTCGGCGCGTACGGTGCGGGTGTAGTGTGCGAGGTTTCATATGATTTCATACAACGAATTCTAAAATTCGGCGCGTGCGGCGCGTACGGCGCGTACGGCGCGGACATATGTGCGTTCAGCTTAAGCAGGTATAAACTCTGGTGCTTCTAATAGAATTGATTGACACGGTTAGCAGAGTAGTCGACTTCGATAAAAAAAACAACACAGTGAGTTCGGCCGTTATTGTAAGTCGCACTTGTGTGGTTCTGCAATCGAGTTACGCTGAGTTGTATTCATTACTTCTAACTTTAATCATTGAATAATCACAATGTCTTATGCCTTTTTAATAGTGGTATCAGTTGCTATAACTTTGAAGTTGTTGTTTTTAAGTTTTTCATTGTACGTAACATTGAATAACCAAGAACCTCAGACACAGGTGAGTGTTTATTTGGAATAACATCACGTTTTCATTAACATGCGTATTGGACAAATCTTAAAATAACTTTTACATGGCTTGATGTTACAAATATTTTAATTAACGTAAATAAGATTAACATTTATTTTTTACATTATATTAACAATATATTACATATTAACATTTCGTCAAAATGTATTACTAAATTAAAATATATAAATAAATTTGCACAAAAATAATTTTTGCGTAAATCATTAATTATGCAATTAATTTTAGACTTAAAATTGAAGATGTTACATTAAACTCATACATCCTCATCATTAAACTCATCATCATATTTACATGTTTATATGTATAATTATTTCAATTTATAAATACTTCGGAAGAGCTATAAAAAATACATCACAAATATATAAATATAGGTACATAAGTATTGAACTTGTATCATCATCATGACAACCCTTTACAAATCCACTGCTGAAGATAGGCCTCCCCCAAGGAATGCCACAAAGCACGGTGCCGAGCGACCCGCATCCATCGACTTCCTACATGTCTTCCCAGATTCATCTAGTGGGGGGACGCCCTACACTTCGCCTGCCGGTACCAGGCTGCCACTCGAGAACCTTTCTTCCCCATCGGTTGTCGGTTCTTTGAGCTATATGGCCGGCCTATTGCCACTTTACCATACTAATTATTTGGGCTATGTCGGTTACTCTGGTTCTACTGCGGATATCCTCGTTTTTAAGTCTATCCTTCCTTATATATTACATTATATCCTATACCTTAGCCCCTACATAGCTAGCTGAGCGACTTTGAGCTTCCTGATACGGCCAGCAGTGAACGACCATGTCTCAGTTCCATAGGTCATCACTCATCACTGCCAACGCGCACGGGTTGTACAGTCTCGTTTTCAAATTCTGAGATATACCTGACGAGGTGTGCAGTAATTTCCCGAACGCTGTCCAGCCGAGTTGAATCCGTCGATTGACCTCTCGGTCGAAGTTGGACTTACCTAGTCGGACTATTTGTCCCAGATAAACATATTCGTCAACAACTTCGAGCTTAGTACTCCCAACAACTACCGGCATAGGTGTAACATGGACGTTAAACATGATTTTTGTTTTGTCCATGTTCATCTTAAGACCTATCCGTTGGGAGACACTATTGAGTTCATTGAGCATAGTGCTGAGGTCCTCCAGCGATTCTGCCATAAGGACTATATCGTCGGCAAATCGAAGGTGAGTGATGTACTCGCCATTGACGTTAATACCGTATCCTTTCCAGTCCAATATTACGTTACCCTGTCTTGCACCTCTCTGCAGTTGGAATAGGTTTCGGTATAGGAATAGGAATAGGAATAGGAATAGGTACAACTGTACAAACACTTCAGTACTTTGATATACCGACAGTGCACTTGGCACCGCTGAAGAGACAAAGACTTTCTCATAGTCCAATACGCAAGACAAAGTGGCAGATTGTACCCTTTGGTCTTCTGTACAATTTGCCGAAGGGTATGTCTGTGGTCTATGGTGCTAAAGCCTATTCGGTTACCGGCTTTTTCGGGAAACTGGAAGTCGTCGAGTCTGCGTGCGATACGATTCGTAATGACTCTCGAAAACAGCACGTAGACACGGCTCAGAAGGGAAATCGGTTTGTAGTTCTTCAAGAGAGCGTCGTCGCCTTTCTTAATGAACAAGACCACCGCACTTCTGCTCCACGCCTCCGGAGTAGTGCCACCATGGAGGACGGAATTAAAGAGCTTCTGAAGGACTTCAAGTACCGGTTTTCCACCCGCTTTCAGAAGCTCCGCTGTAACTCCATCCTCGCCCGGGGACTTGCCGTTTTTAAGGTGCTGGTGAGCCATTCTAATCTTGAACTTGTAGACTGTTGTCAATTTTTGTAAATTTATTATGTAAAATGATCTAACATACCTACCTATTACTGCTGTAAAAAAACACAAGTTATGATTCTGCCTCTATGCTTGCTTTTTCCTATTTTGAATCCTATTTCGGTTTTAGATTTTTTTAAGTTAGAAAATAACCTTTTTTTCTGCTCGTAATATTCTTGCAATAGGTCACCGCTGAATAACTACTCATGTGGAGTGGATAGGGTGGGTGTACCAGTCCCAAACCAGGTACCAGTGGTTGACCACTCATATGTTCAATTGAATAAATTAAGAAATGGCTTACATTTTTTAAGAATTCAATCGTTTTGTTATGTAGCCTAGATTATAACCAATCTTCCGAACATCATTTTTTGCGAGAGTAAACGAAAAATATCGATACTTAGCTCTTTTTCTGAGACCAGTGTCTCGTTTACTGCCTTTCGGCCACCATTACATTTAGACTTGCACGTCGACATGATCAGTTCAATATTTTAATATTACTTATTATTTCCTAATTACTGTCATCAAGTTGTATTATTTCAAAAGTTTTGTGTCTATTTAAGTACTATGCGGTGTTATTTTTATTAAATAATGACATTATCAAGTATTTTTAAAGGTGATTAACTACTGGAACACACCTTGTACTGAATACCTATTGTGGACCAACTGGTTGATTATGGTGTTTCTTTTTTTGTTCTTTTTTTTTCATAGCGATGCTTTTGTTTGACAATTTAGAGTTTAAAGCCAATTAATAAAATCATTTTATGCGGTGTGCCCCAATTGTTGACCACTGGTTGGCTATTGGTACAGAGTAGTAAAAAAATGTTCCTATGGATGACCACCAGATTAGAGTTTTAACTTTTTCGTTGTTTAAGATTGAAAATAGATCCAAAAAGACATTTTTTTAAATATACAGAGCTAAATTTGCTTAAGTATCTCTATGAAATTCATAAAGGCGCTAAAATAAGGCGAATATGTCGAAAATATCATATCCCTCACCCGGCTGTTATAAACAAACTAAAAATGAGACATTCTCAACGGAAAATGGAACCACCAACTATCTTGACCCTACAAGAAGAGTTTGTATTATCTAAGTGGATTAACGCTAACGCTAAAAATGATTGTTTATTGGAAACAGTTAGCCAAATAATAAGAGAGCACATCTTTAACTGATTTTGGACCTGGACTATCAATCCAACAGCCAGAAGAAAAGGAAGTTACCCTACTCCCACAGGATTTTTATATAGGGTGACAAACGAGCACAGAGTCCAACTAATGGTATGTGGTTGCTGTGGCCCATAGACATCTACATCTATTCTCGATTACGAATCAAAATGCAGATGCGTTGTCAACCGTGAGGACTAAGGTGGAATGTCTCGTTTCCAGTAAAAAGAGTACCCAGTTCTCTACACTCACCTGACGAAACAGAAGCGTTATGCTGATATTTTACGCTGGTATTCTGTGAGAGCGTGGTCCTGCCTCGGTCCAACTGACCCATTCGTGCTATAACTATGCTACTAATACAGCTGTAACATGGCTCCACGTAAAAAATCTTGATGCGACACCACCAAAAGCCAAAGGTAGCCAAGCACCTAAACAACTATTTCCCTGGAAATATCAAAAACATTGATGGATGTAACGCTGAAGTCAGTACTATAATGTTATCATCTGCGACCATTTTCAAATGGCTTGAAAAAGAAGATTATATTGTATGACCGTGATAGCATCATTGGAGTTATAAAATCACCTGTTTCTATAAATATCAGAGGTTCTTACATTGTTGAAGACATGGCCGGGTTTTTGGAAATCCTTATAGATCAATTTAGGGAAGTCTTTTAATTTGTAAAACATCATGATCAAATAAACTGTTTATATTTGAAGAGAAAATATTATACATAAACAAGGTACCAAGGTCGAGGTACTTACAAAATAACTTTTTAAAAGATTCTCTATGGTCCCTATACGACACTAGGGCTCTAAATAAGGTCCATAATTGAACTGCAAGATATTAGGCGTTATATACCAGAAAAGTCACACCTTTATAAAGCAATGGCTTTAAACTACTATTAATTTATTACTACTATTAATTTATTAATCCCAGCAGCCAAATTTCACGAACGCACATCGCGGCAGAACTCCCGATACCATCCACACCATCTGGATGATTGGCGGTCCACCACTGTGCGATTTAGAAGATGTTTTCTTCCTCGCACGACTTCCGTGTGGAATCGATTACCATCAGTGATTTTTCCGGACCGATACGACTTAGGGACCTTCAAGAAAAGAGCGTACTCCTTTTTAAAAGGCCGGCAGCGCATCTGCAATTCCCTCCCTGGTGTTGCAGTTGTTCATGGGCGGCGGTAGTCACTTACCATCAAGTGAGCCGCATGCCCGTTTGCCACCTCTCCTATAAAAAAAAAATTCGTGGCTTTCGCATAATGAAACGGAAATTCATATGAATTAGTCGTGGTCCTTATAAAGTATTAGGAAATGAATATAAGTTATAACTAATTTATTTTATAGTTATAAATGAAACAAACTGTAGTTGTGTGCAGATTTTTATTAACTCTTAGTAAAGAAAATCACAAAATGTAATCAGTAATTTTTTTCAATCTTAGTACTTGGGCCTTATTATTATACTTCTGTAATCATAGTAGATTTTTTAACACTAAAAGGATTTTTTATGTTGTTTCTTTCCACAAAATAAGTAAATTTGTTTTCGTTTTACTTTGGTGTTAAAGGTATCAGGCTAAGGTAATATTTGAAAACTTCTTAATTCTCTACCAATTCCTTTTCCTGTGTGTCGGTAAAAACAGCTTTCCTTTTCATCCTCTTCACCACGCTTCCAGATTTTATGTGATTTTTCAACGTTCGCCGTAGTGTATGGTATTTTATAGCTGCTGCACGCTTAGACATTTGGCTGTTTTTTCATATCATCTAGAGCATCCTGAAGATCAGTTAGAGACCATCCGAGCATCGTCTTCTTTTTTGCGAAGGTTCCATTTTTGTCTTTACTGGAAACAATATACTTTTATTATGTATGAACAATACTTATGTCAAAAGCTACTGTTGATTTGCGTAAATAAAATCTTATAAAACTACGTAAGAACGAATGGCTAAATGTGTTGCTAAGTATAAAACTCGAAAGCGTCTGGATTATTTTTTTCAATATTAGTTGAAGTGCATGGAAGGAAAGGTGTCTAGACATGTGGCATTTTTGTTGATAGCTATGGCCTAGCGTGGTGATCTGTCGTTATCACCGCACAAAAATGCCACTTGCCAGGCCAATTGCTTATTTACACTTTTATAATTCATTTAAGTAACTGATCACGCCTATTTTAAAGCTTCTTGCCCCTAATAAGGTCCGGCCCTTATTTTGAGACAAAAAGTGGACCTTGTTAAGCACTTAGATATGTCCTGAGAAAACCTAACAAAATCGTAATAAAAAAAGCAATAATTTTGGTAACTTACCTCGTCAATCCACCTTCTGAAAGTATTTTAACATTACTATTGCAGAATTATTACAAAACGACAGGATTTTATTACTAAAACAACGCAAAATTGAATCCGAATATTTTATAGACTGAGTTACGTAGACCGCCCCTGAAGTTATACCCAGAGCCACTGAAAAAATGGCCACCGCGAAAGCAATGAACGCCGGTGCTCTTTTGTAATTGGTTACTGAGGAGTGGCAGCGCAATATCCATTTTGGTTTAAGTATTAATTCCGATAAGTTTGAAGAGATGGACCTTATTTGTAATCGGCCCTTTTTAGGCGGACCCACCTTATTATAAATGTGAAAGTTGTTGATGTATGGATGTTTGTTACTCTTTCACGCAAAAACTACTGAATGAATTTTAATGAAACACTACAATAATATAGCTCATACATTAGAATAACACATAAGCTATAATTCATAAAAATATTGTGTAAATTGACCAAAATATAACAATAAATGTGTAAGTCTGAAGAAAATCTTTCGTCTGCGAGCTATTTTGGCATGAACACGCATCACGCAAAAACCTGTGAACCAATTTGGATAGGACTTTCACTAGCAGATAGCTGATGTTATAAGGAGTAACTTAGGCTACTTTTATTTTAGGGTTCCGCGCAAAAAATTTAACATTTAAAAATAATAATAATAATAATATAAAACATGGTGGGCGCGGCTTTTTGAGCGCTCTCACCATGCATAATCGTGAAGTGTGCAGCCTCCGTAATTACTTTCTGGTGAGATCGGGTGATCCATTCTATAGGGACGTCATTTCGTGTGATAAAGGGCTTACTCCTCTATCCTTAGCCAACGAGCAATGGCAAGAACCAGCAGTACAGTGCATTTCCGACCGGGAGACCGTATGGAAGGAGAAGGAGCTCCACGGGAGGTTCTACAAGGCTCTACATGAGCCTTTCGTAGACACAGTCGCCTCCCTCCACTGGCTACGTTTCGGTGACGCCTTTTGGGGAAACCGAGGGTTTTGTCTGTGCGATACAGAATCAGGTTATTAAGACCAACAATTATCGGAGATACATCCTAAAGGATGGCGCCGTCGACATCTGTCGAGCTTGTCGCCATCCCGGTGAGTCACTTAGGCATCTCATCTCCGGTTGTTCGGCGCTTTCTAATTTTGAGTATTTGCACAGACACAATCTAGTAGCTAGGATTCTACACCAAGAGCTCGCTCTGAAATACGGTCTCGTGGATCGGAAACTGCCGTATTATAAGTATTTGCCGGAAGCCGTGCTCGAAAATGACCGCGCCAGGCTCTACTGGGACCGGGCCATCATCACAGACAGAACTATTTTTGCGAATAAGCCTGATATTGTGCTGATGGACCGGGCACAGTCAAAGATATTTTTGCTCGAAATTTCCATTCCTTATGACGAGAACCTCGTGAAAGCCGAAACAGATAAGCTGACAAAATATCTGGACCTGGCTCACGAGGTGACCGACATGTGGGGTGGTCTTCCGACCGAAATTATTCCTGTGGTCGTTTCTGCGAACGGGTTAATCCCAGTCAGCCTCTCGGGTCATCTGAGGCGACTGGGACTCCGTGACGGACCGCTCCAGGCTCAAATGCAGAAGGCGGTGCTCCTCGATACCGCCCGCATCGTCCGCCGGTTTCTTTCCCTTTCCCCCTAACCCTCGGCCGTCTGGTCTCCCCTGCCGAGAGCTTCCATCTGGTTGGGTTTTTATATATTTATGTATTTTTTATGTATTTATTTTATTTTATTGATATTTATGTATTTTTACCATTTTCATTTACTATTATATATTTATACTGCCCAACCAGATGAGAAATTTTTATAGATAATAATAATTTATTTTAAATTACAAAATAACATTTCAAAGGGGGTCTATGGTCAACGGTCGAATAGTTAACACGTACTTGTGAGTGCTTTCCGGTATTTGGTTAATTTTCCTTAATTCCTTTATTTTGTGGTGGTGGATTCCTCTGTTGTAAGTAGATTACGTTTATAAGATATAGTTATTTCGAACAATACACTCAATTATGCATGACGAAACGGGGCCTCCCCGTGAGAAACCCCCTGACCCTCCCGATGAAGACATGTGCTCTGGATTAAGTGATAATAATGATTGTGATCGTGGTAAAAAAAGACATGCTGAGACTCGAACATATGATCCAGTATTATATAAAAAGAATTCTGTAGTTGATTTAACAGCTTCAATAAATACTATATATAAACATCCCTGCCTAGAACAAAATCTTAGAATGTATGGGCCAAATGATCAAGGCCCTTTCATTGTCCACATCTCCCGGTCTTCGACAGACCCTAGAATAGGGCTATCACTTCGACCAATTAAAATAGGTTTATGCTTGTCTAAAAATAATATAGGAAACATTAAAAAAGGAGGAGTCAAAAGTGTTGGTAGAAATCGCATCTCTATTGAATTCTGCTCAACAGATGAGGCTAACAAATTCCTTAATAATCCAATGCTCGCAAAAGAAAAATTGATTGCTACTATTCCATCTTATAATGTTTCTCGAATGGGTGTCATCCGCGGTGTCCCTGTGGATTGGTCAATGGAAGAACTTGCAGAAGCTATTGAGCTTCCCCCTGGTTGTGGTAAAATCCTAAAAGCTCGCCGTCTTCAGAGAAAAACTTTTACTGAAGGGTCATCATCCCCAATTTGGGTTCCTACTCAATCTATTGTTTTGACATTTGAAGGCCAGATACTCCCCAAATACGTATATGCATTCTTCACATCCCTTGCTGTTGAAACTTATCAACTCCCCACCATACAGTGCAAACAGTGTTGTCGATTTGGCCACGTAGCTGATCAATGCCGCTCTAAACCACGCTGCTTCCGTTGTGTCCAAGAGCATACTGGAGCAAGTTGTTCTGTTCCTGAAAGCGAAACCACTTGCCTGTTATGCTCCAAAAATCACTTTGCTAATAACAATAATTGTCCAGAACACCATAGACAGAAATCTATCAAAGTTATGATGTCAGAACAAAATATATCCTATATAGAAGCGTCAGCCAAAATCCCATCTATTCGTTTGAACAATCTTCAAAAACCATATTCTGAAGTGGCCTCTACTCAGCTTTCACCTACTTCTACTACCTCCTTCAACCTCCCCACCATGTCACAGGCATATAGAAAAACCGTTTTCAAATCTCCCCGCCCCATCCCTAGAATCCCCAAGGGATATGACCAACAAGCCCATCAAAGAATAGTTGCAGACTGCCCATCTTCTACTCCAAATGGATGCGCATTATCCAATACACACAATCAAATATCTCCAAATGAAAATCTTGTTGAATGCCTAATTTCTCTCCTAAATAATTTAATCTTGAAAATGTCAGACTCACTACCGAACAACGTTGCAGAAAAAAATTTTAATCTCGCTAGTTTAATAGATAATATAAATGACTCAAACAAAAGACCTCCATCTTCTACAGTGGAACTGTAGAAGCTTACACCCTAAAAAATCAGAACTCATCTTCCTAATAAATAAACATGCAATTTCGGTTGCTTCTATTTCTGAAACATGGTTCCTTCCTGGCTCCAAATTTCGCTTGCAAGGCTTTACCTGCCTCCGTGAAAACAGAAATGATGGTTATGGTGGTTGTTGCTTACTCATAAAAAAATCGCTACCTTTTTCCCAAATTACACTCCCTCCTCATAGCCAAAACATCAATGCCGTAGCTGCAAAAGTTGCAGGAGGAATCAACATTATTTCAATATATATCCCTCATCCAAATACTCACTTAATTCATGAACTATCCTCTCTCTTTTCTTTGTTACCTCCCCCTTTTATTATTACAGGTGATTTTAATTCACATCATGTATCTTGGGGGTCACATTTTTGTGATGTATACTCTTCAGAACTTATTCAAATTTTTGAAGATATCAATGCTTGCATCATCAACAATGGTTCACCTACCCATAGAGTATATCCAGGACTAGACCCTAGGTCTGCTGTCGACCTAACAGCTTGTTCTTCTAGTCTAGCCCCTCAGCTTTCTTGGAAAACTCTCAATGAAACATATGGAAGTGATCACTTTCCCATTCTTATTACCAAACCCTATGCGGTCATTCCTTTTCCCTCCACTACGCCCCTCCTTAAATATAAGCTCCAAGATGCGGATTGGACTAATTTCACTAAATTTTTAGATACTAAAGGACATTGCTCTGCGCTCATACATTGTTCGCCCTGGAACCAAGAGTATCGGAAAATTATGTATTTTATTGTTGATCATTAGTAAATTACTATTTGATCTTATTTTTATAGCGGACTAGCTGCATAATAGATATATTTCAAAAAAAGTATCAGATTTTGAGGTTATAATCGAACCACGAATGTTACGGTTTTTCATAGGTCTGAGTGATTTTTAACAAACTGAAAAAAGATGTCCTAAAACATTTAGATATTTTTAGTACCTATCTACATAATTAAGTATGCAATTTTTATTCTTAAGCCTAAGTGTATGTAAGTGCAACGTATAAATGCATAGAGTCTAGTTAACAAACCTGCTTTCTGAGCATTGGTTTTGAAATGAGAGATAATATTTGTGTGTATTAATGCTAAAAAAATGTGTTTATAATGGCTGTTAGCATTTAGATGTTGTCATTGGCATATACGGTAGGGTAAGATACCTAGTACCTAAATGTATAAGGATTTAGGCTTCTTGAAAGCAATCTGAGTCCGTTAAATAGCCAAGTTGTAATGTTCAATATTTAGTCCCGAAAGTCACCACAACACCGATACAATTACAATTGCAAACGACGCCAACCAATGTAATTTTGACAGAATGAGAGATGACAGCAGAAAATAGGTATGTCAATTTAAAATCATTTAATCGATTGTTTATAGTAAAATAATCGATTTTCCAGATCGATATAGATCTGAAGAATCCTTGTCCAATGTCGATACAAAAACCTCTCGAATCGGACTTATTCAAGAACTAGCTATATTTCAAACGATTCAAGAAATAAATTTGCATAGTTGGAACATCTGTTCCTTGTGAAAGACAGAAAAACTGTTCTATTCTGGGTTCGATCCAAAGGTCGGGCAAATTATTATTAAGTTTTAATAGCTTGAAGTTCCCAGTAGTAGCACGGAGTCTGGATTTGTGTCCGGTGTTTGGCAATACGCGCAGCCACTATTACATGGGACGTATAACATAACAGTACTACACACCTCTACCTACTCCTTCTGGGAAATACAGGCGTGATGTTATGTTTATTAATTTAATGATGTTTCTATACAGTTACTTGTATTTACGGTAAATTATCGTCAATAATGTTCTGTGTCTATATTAGGCATGTTTGAAAATGTCGCGATTGATCAAAAATAGATCTGTTAATGCTTGATTTAATCGAGAATCGATTGTAGTATGTTCGATTCGAATCGATTTGGAGATCGTATTTTTTTATGAGAGACTGACAAGCGACAAGTGACCATTTAGTGACATGAAAAATAGGAGCGTCAAATATGATACGATTTATGAATATTTCTTAAGATTTATTATAGCCATACGTTACAAACAGTATTAAATACTTCATCTTTTGTCATACGATAATATTAATACCATAACAAGTAGGACAATATCCTACTTTACTTATAATAATACGTGCGTCTCTACGTCTTCCATACTTGTAACAATATTAATAATAACATCTGTATCTAGTCTGCAATATTGCTCTTTTTAAAGAACACATTTATAATTAATGCAGTAACGAGAAGTGTTTTTTTTATATTAATTGTCGTAAACTCGTAAGTTATCGTTTAGTAACACGTAAAATACACTCATTTTTAAACGATTATTAGAAAATCCTAAATAACTATCTTTACGAATATTTTTCTTCAGCATTATTCCAACTACCAATTCAAAATCGAGTATGACCTCATTCAATAGGTATAGTAGGTTTATTAAATTATACTTTTAGGGAATAATACAAAAGAATATAAAGAGATAGTAATTTAATATTTTTATTGTAGCTTCTTTTTGCAACTTTATTCGAAATAAATTCAAAATGTAATTCAGATTAAAAAATATACAACAGCTCATTAAAAATTCAAAAATCGATTACGATTGATTGCGCATCCCTAATAATTTTTCGACACTTCATGATGTTTGGAGAAGATGGCGGCGATTAATGTTATTAGTCGAGTATAATACTTTTTAATGTTCATTTTTGCACGCAGCTAGTCCGTGTTATAAAAGTATTTACAACTAACATAATAAAATAGAAAATTAATTATCGTGTATGTCCGATGATTTTATTACACAGGGCGATTTTGGAAATTGTCCTTTACCCAAATGCAGGTTGACTCCTCAACCAACCCAATAACTTCTTACTCTTTATTGGTACAATTTATAACTGAAGCAGCTGACTTATTTATCCCAATCAAAAAACCCTACAGCAAGAACCTATCCTCCCCTCCATGGTGGGATGCTGAATGCACCACTATGATTAAAAAGAGAAAAGCTGCAGAAAAACTTTACAATCACTGTATGACAACCGATAATTTTATACTATTTCAAAAAACCTCTGCTCAAACAAGGAGACTTCTTTCCAAAAAGAAAAAAGTGGATGGAAAAAATTTTGTGAATCCATGTCCCCTAATACACCAGTAACAATAGTTTGGAAAAATATAAAAAAATTTCGTGGATCTCTTCTTTCTGATAGCAACATTTCTGATAACTCTCTATCTTGGTTAGAAGTTTTCTCTGATATGCTAGCTCCTCCTTTTGTTCCTAATGAAAATGCAATATGCCCACCGATTCCAGTCCCGTCTAACATCAACAATAATGAGATAATCTTCTCATTGTCCGAACTACAGTCTGTGTTATCTGGCTTAAAATCCTCTTCTCCAGGAGAAGATGGCATACCCTATGCATGTTTATGTAAATTAAGTCTTAAGG
This sequence comes from Parnassius glacialis, assembly GCA_033319125.1. Classification (NCBI taxonomy): domain Eukaryota; kingdom Metazoa; phylum Arthropoda; class Insecta; order Lepidoptera; family Papilionidae; genus Parnassius; species Parnassius glacialis. The sequence goes on along the minus strand of JAVANC010000005.1, from coordinate 34,639,982 downwards.
GAAAATTAATTCTTCTTCAAATTCTAAACAATATCTACATATCTTCTAATATTCCTCTGTCTTGGTCAAACCAAATTGTTATACCTATCCTTAAACCCGGAAAAGATCCTAAAGAAGCTTCTTCATACCGTCCAATTGCTCTTTCATCTACTTTTTGTAAAATTTTAGAACATTTAATTAAAAACAGACTTGAATGGTTTTTGGAACATAATAACATGCTTGCAAAAAGTCAATTCGGTTTTCGAAAAGGGAAAAGCACATTAGATAGTTTGAGTATCCTAACTACAGATATTAGGTTGGCTTTTTCTAAAAATTAATACTTGGTGTGTTGTTTCCTTGATATATCATCTGCCTATGACAGTGTTCTCCTTCCGGTGCTCAGGCAGAAAATGCTTCATCTGAACATCCCTGCGAAGACTGTTCACTTCATTTACAATCTATTCATGGGACGATCTATCAAAATTCGCAATAAAGGAATCTTAAGCTCGCCCAGAACAATTTTGAAGGGTCTACCACAGGGCTCGGTTTTAAGCCCTATTCTTTATAATATTTACACATATGACCTGGAACATTCAATTTCGTCTTTCTGTGACATATTACAATATGCAGATGATCTTGCTATCTATGTAACGGCTCCTGATATCCCAACTGCCTCCCATCATCTTAACAGAGGCTTATATTATCTTAATCAATGGCTTACTGACCATGGCCTCTCTCTTTCACCTTCTAAAAGCAAAATAATAACATTTAGCAGAAAACGTGTTATCCCTACTATTGATATCTCATATAATGGTGAATCTATTCCAGTTGTTAACAAAGTTAAATTTTTAGGTATTTACTTAGATTGTCATATGACCGGTACTGCTCACTTTAATTACATCAGTGGCAAATGTGAAAAAGGTGTTAACATTCTTAGATCTCATAATGATTTCTTATATTTACGCGAACACTACACATTTAAATAAAACTAATTTTACGGATTTTATCGCGTATATTAACTTATTTTATATTCCCGACGTTTCTAGCACTTTACAGCACCCATGGTCACGGGGGGGACTGAGGTATATGACGTCCCAATGTCTTATCTTGTCTTCTTAGATCTCTCTCTGGCGTATGGTGGGGTTCTCACCCCATGTTTCAAAAAATCCTATACAATGCCATCATCCGTAGTCACTTCGACTATGGTTCTTTTCTCCTGGAGCCCTGCAACAAATCGGCCCTTAGTAGGCTTGAAGCTATACAAACAAGATGTTTACGTGTTATCACAGGCGCAATGAAATCAACTCCTAAAAATGCCTTACAAGTAGAATGTGTTGATCCCCCTCTCTCTTTACGAAGACAGTTTTTAGCTGATAGATTTATCTCAAAAACACTACAACTAACATCTCACCCCCTACATCGTAAACTAGAATCCTTGCTACTATTAGTTGTAAACAACTCCTATTGGTCTAATAAAAGCTGGCCCCCTATTCTTAAATCTCTAAATAGATTAAAAAATATTGAATATCCTTGTGTTACATCCCCAATTCTACCCTATTTTGAAACCAGCTATGAAGCTATATTACTAAATCCCAATATCACTCTGAATTTAAACATTAATAAAAATTCTCCAACTGCAAACAGAACTTTCTATAACCTAGTGGCAAAAAAATGGCCTGATTGGCTATATATTTTTACTGATGCGTCCAAATTGTCTTCATTCAAATGTGTCGGTTCTGCAGTCTGGATTCCCAAATATAAAATTGTCCTTAATTATAGATGCCCTCCTCAGGCTTCTGTTTTTACAGGGGAAGCTGTAGCCATATATGAGGCTATATCCTATATTTTTTCCCATAAAATTCCTAAATCAGTTTTATTTACTGATTCAAAAAGCTGCCTAATGTCGTTACAGAGCAATATATTTAAAATGAAATCCATCTTCCCATTGATACTGAAAATTAAAGAACTCATACTAAATTGTAATAAGAGTGGGCTTGAGGTAGAGATTGTGTGGATTCCTAGTCATTGTGGCATAGAAGGAAATGAACAGGTTGACTCCTGGGCCAAAGGAGCTGTAGATACTGGCTGTCCTTCTCATTTAATGAATTACTCTCATGATTTAATGTCATTAGCTCAAATTGAATTAAAGAATTCTTGGGACAGAGAATGGAGCATATCCAGACATAGTAAAGGTTTCTACTTTGGTAAAATCCAACCCCAAATTCCTCCAAAACCTTGGTTTTTCAAATTTAGGTTTCTGAACAAACAAATCACATCTACAATCTGCCGTTTAAGGCTCGGGCATGTCTGCACTCCTGTATTTCTAGCTAAAATTAGAATCAAAGATCATTCCCTCTGTGAATGTGGTCTAGATGAAGGTACCCCAGAACACATTTTCTTCAGTTGTCAAAATCACCCAATTTCTTTATATGACATCCTTCCCAAAACAATCCCTCGTCCAGTTAATATCAATTCTTTCTTAACTATCCCCGATTCCATATATGTCAATACAATCTCAAAATATATTCGAATGTATAATATTAAATTATAATTATTGTGTACTAAATTTAGCTTAACCTAATTCTATATTCCCTGCCCAGGCTAATACCCCCCTATAACTAGATTTTTACTCTATATAGTGTGGTCCACAATTCATGTATTTAGTTGCTTTGTTTTTTTCCACATTTTCACCTAATAACCACTAACTCCTTTTCCACCGGAAAGCCTCACAAAGCCTGTGACAGACCGGAGACCGGACATTGGCAGAATTATTGTGACATTATCACAATACCAAGGGCCATACAGTTATAAAAAAAAAACATTTCAAAGAAGATAAAGTAAAATAAATAAATAATATTAATACCTATATATATTATAATTTATATATTTTTATTATATAAAGTATTATATATATAAAGTAGTATAAGATAAAGGTTTCTAGTTATTTTAGTAATTTTACGGTTTCTAGATAAGATTTTGTCAAAATCGCCTACCTCAATATGATAAGACTGATTTATTTAATTCAAAGTCTGTGATAGGTGATACTGATAATTTATGTGCAAAGCTATTTGTCTATTGTAGTTTGCTAATAAGCGTTGTTAACGTTAATGTTCTAATTTTCATGTTTGTCTTCTAATTAGTTACCTTCGACTGTGCCATTGAAATTGGTTGTAAGTCTAGATAAACTTTCAGTCATCATATGAAAGTCAATTGGTGTAACAAAATAGTGTTTTATTTTTAATTAGCTACCTTTTCTTGACAAGTTTTTCAGTGGTCAACCATTGGCGCAAAAGTGGTCATTTATTGGAGCGCACTGGTCAAACTTAGGCACATTCCCGTTTTCGTATAATTAATGAAATCTATAAAAAACTTAAATATTTGGAATCAAATAATTTATCTATATTGCAACATTAGTGAATAATAAACAACTTTGTATATACACTTCTATGTTAAAATTAAGTAATACCAGTTCAGAGCATTTCGAAGTGAAAATGTGTCCTTAACTGGTTCGGGACTGGTACACCCACCCTACGTAAAATTTTAAATTTATTTTACTTACATTCCTAATCTTAAATAAGTTAATAAAATTTGTAAAGTTATCAGAAACTACACGTCAGACATATAGAGGCAATAACATATCTTTCTATTTTTATTACAGCGGGATCCGAAGACGAAAAATAACAAAACATGCATGTCATTAAAATGGAAACAAGTTACGCAAGTTTTTCTGTCTAAAACCGCACATAACAAGAATAATACAAACTTTAAACTGAATTCATGATTCCAAAAATAATGTGATACGCACTGTGTACCTATTGAATGATTGTAATGAGAAATTAATTTTAATTATTATATTTATGGTCTTTGTGACTAATTATTACTTTATAATGCATTTTTATTTTAATTTTTTTTAGTAAAAATGATTTTTGATAATGTCTTAATTTTGTTAGTGATTCAAAACTATTATTTATTTATATTTACTACCTAGTTAAATGTTCTTTTCTCCAGGGTATTAAATTTATATGAATTAGTAAAGCACTAATTATTATGCAAACCTTTTCATCAAACCAGACAACAAATTTAAAATAAGTAGGTAGGTATATAATAAGTTTTACAGAATGCCTTTTCTCTTTAGCGAATGCCACTATCATATGCTTGTATCATAGCAAGGAATATCCCCTAAAAATCCATCACTCTATTGGTTTAGTAAGTTTTTAAAACCTGAGTTTTCGGCACTGCGATCTGCCTGTCAATCGTACGATCAAATATTTTTAAGAGATGATAATGAAAGGCAAGCGCATAAAAACATGTTAGCGTTTTATTCTTAGTAAATAATTATAGCAACATAGGTATCAGAAAGAACCCAAAACGTCGGGAGTATAAATTAAATGTGATAAAATCCTTAAAATGAGTTTTATTTATCGGCGATAATATCACTTCAACACGCAAATAATCAGAGAGCATTGCTTTAAGACGTAGGTATTATGCGATTCAGCAAACAACGCTTTCGTCAGCAAATCACAGATGTGAAAGGCGTTCTCCTTTTATTAATTGTACCTGAAATATGGTAAACATGTATCTGACATTTCCAGCACAACCAGAGGCGATTTGATTGGTTTCAGCGCCATTGTGGTTTAACAAAATCAATCAGTCTTGTCTTATAAGTGCATTCGATAATATAAATAGTGCTGTGCAAACTCGTGGAAGACAGCTTTAGTGCACCCGACCCCTAAAAAGGCGACAGCTCAGATGCGTCAAACCACAGGCCAGCATCTCCTTGTTCTCCAAAATAATAGAATCTATCATCCAGAGAGCCACCATCTGTTTGGAGAGTTCTGGCTTCGTCCAGATCGTTCAGCTGGTGATATTTTTATTACCTGACTTATATACACAATATGACTTATATACATATGACAATACAATAACTTTTTTTCAGACTCACAAAGGGGCGGAGGCAGTAAAGTTCAAGAGGGAGGCCGTGGCCGTTACTTTGGACATAGCGAAGGCCTTCGTAGGGGTTTGGCACAAAGCGTTTCTTTCGAAGCTTGTTTCCTATGGGCTTCCCGAGAAATTGTGCAATTGGATCACCAGTTTTCTTGCAGATCGGAACATCAAAGTCGTAGTAGACGGTGCATGCTCAGTTTTCAAGCGTATTAATGCTAGTGTTCCACAAGGTTGTGTGCTATCACCTACCCTGTTTCAGTAAAATTCATTGATATGCGAACACTGCACTGGTGATGCTTTTTACACCAGTCGTGCTAATATTTCTCAGAAACACTTCGTCGAGTATCGGTACAAAATTAGGTCTGAATTGGAATGAGTGTTAAACACAATCTCGGATTCGGGACGACTAAATCTAATCCAGTTTAACCCGCAGAAGACACAGTTTTACGCGTTTATCGCTTAAAAGGACCCCTTTGTCGTATCTCCTCAATTTCAGGGCACTCCTCTTGCTGCCTCAGCCAGCATCAGAATCTTCAGCGTAGACATATCGAATGACGTACAGTTCCGTGGTCACTTGAAAGGGAAAGTTTAGTGTGCTCAGCAGGGCACGACAGTATTTTATGCCAGTCACACTGCTTGCAACTTTACAAGGTGCAAGTTTTTCCTCACTGTTCTCATCGCTGGTTGCATTTCTTTGAATTTTCTATCGCATTTACTACGGGGGGTGCTTAGAGGATTTGTTCGGATTAATTTCAGCCCCCAAATTCCACCAACATCAGGACAAAACTCACGAGACTTCTTCCCCGCAAGACTTCTTTGTGGATTATCTACCACCGGCAATTTCTCCGGACCTATTTAAAAGGTCGGCAATGCAGCTGCAATTCCCGTGGTGTTGCAGGTGTTCATGGGCGATGGTCGACAGTTACTATCAGGTGAGCCGCATGCTGGTTTGCCCCTATTACATAAAAAAAAGTTACTACAGACCATACTTAAATACCTACTTGATAAGAATGGATTAACATATTATAATTGAATATTAAAAAAAACTATATGTGTAGATATACTTACTAATAATATAATTGCGAAAGAACTATGTCGGTCTGACCGTCTGTTACCTAATTACGTCTGCTGAACAGATTCCATAATGCGATGAGATACTGATTGCATTCTAAGGAACTGCCTTTTTAACCACGAGAAAATACATAATTCTGACGGGAAAATTTTATTTAACGTGGGTAAAACCGCCGTTTGGAAAGCCAGTAAAATATAAAAATCGTGGGCTGGGCAAGCACATGCTTCTGCCGTTGGGAGGAGGTGGGCGTATATTCATAATTGGCCTAGGGTTGTCAGAACTCTAAATCTGTCTACAGTTTGCAAATCATGCCGCGAAGCGTCGTCACACTGAGATCCTGTATTTATCGGATGACTCTAGAAATGGTTAAGGATACAACTCCAACCTGATTCTACTGCCAACGAAAATTTAAATTAATAAAAATGACATGGATGATTCTATAAGCTGATAAAAGACTAATGTACAATTAACGATAACCTAATTATTGTTGTCTATATGAAAATTTTTGTTATTTAATCATTGTTATGTAGTTGATATGTATTGATTTCTTAATTTAAAGATTATCGAACATGCTTGATGTAGAACACTACATAACCTGACGTTTATGAATTTTTCTACCGACTTCAAAAAGGAGGAGGTACTCAATTCGTCTGATGTTTTTATGTGTGTTACTTCAAACTTTTTTCTGGGTAAACCGATTTCAATGTTTCTTTTTTTACTTGAAAGCTGGTGCTTCTCTTGTGGTCCCATATAAATTTGATCAAGGTCTGACCAATAGTTTTTGAATTATTCTTAATAATTTAAATTGCAGTCGGTTGTACAAAAATTTTAATTTTAAACATGTTACTGAAGACTAATTTTTATGCTTTAGGTACCTACAAAGTTACAATAATTTTCTGAGGTTTTTGGCGAGAACTTAATTGCTGCTCTTGTTTTATTGTTTAAATAATGGTTTGAAGTGGATTTTGATATGTAGGCAAACTGGTGCGCATGTGAACTATTAGTGGAAACGATGATACAGGTGCTCCGATGGTGATGTGAACTTCAAGCTTGTCTGCTTATGCACTTAAGATACTGTCGTCGTTTGCTGGCCTAAGCCGTCAAAAGATCCCAAAAACTTCACAATAGACGACTAAAAAGAATAATTTCTTATTACTTGACACTGGCAAAAGTACAACAGTACTAGTCCATTACAAAGAAAGAAAGAAATAATTTTATGTAGTAGTTACAAATATTATTTTAAATCGACTTCAAAAAAAGAGATTTACGATTAAATCGTTTTTTTTATATGTAGGTATTTTTTTTATAACTGGCTTTACGGCTTTGGGTTCTAGCCTTTCTGAGCCTGAAATTACAATGTATAATTATCCTTCATAGTACACTGCTTCACAATATGTTGATGCATCACATTATGCAGCCCTTGGGAGATTTTGACGGCAACTTGAGCCACCAGACAGCTGACAGTTGGCGATGGTACCTCAAGGCGCCTAAACAGAGAGACACCTTATCTTGAGAATCACATCACTATCAGAGCACTTGTTTCACCGTTTCCACTAATAGTTCATATGCGCAGACACTTAATACACAAAATCGCACCGCTTTTACATATTAAATTCCACTTCAAACCATTATTTAAACAACAATACAGGAGCAGCAATCCGCCGCCAGTCAAGTTCCCACCAAAACCTATAAGTAGGTAAGTAACGTGATTAATGTAGAGTAGCTATTTAAAATTTTCAACGACATTGAAATTGTCATATTTTTTAGTTTACTTCTAATAAGAATTAAAAAATATAACTTTTAATAAAAAGTAAAGCAGATTAAAAAAAAAGAAAATAATTATTTACCCGCCAGTTTTTGGTTACTATGCCATTATAAAAGAATTAAACAAAATAGCACCAGCCTTGCCGATTCCAGCGGCGGATCGGGTCTATGGCTCCGCCGCCAATCAAGGTTTTGTACATACAGCAGTAATCAGGGGGATGAAACTGCCATACAAATTTACAAGAATAAAAAATGCATTGAAAGTTCTGCCCTCTAGCGAATAAGGTACATAAACTTGTAGGTTAGTTTTCTTCAGCGTTGTATAGATGGCATTAATTAGGCCAAAACCCCAGAATCCAAAGCCCAAGAAAATCTAAATCTATGGCAGTTTTGGTCTATGGTTATGGTTGACACACTCGTTGACAGTTCTTTCTAAGGCGGGCTCCAGACTCAAAGAGTATAGTAACTGTCCTATACAGGAGGTCTGGACAGGTCCTGTCCAGACTCCTGTGTGATTCACGGCGTGAATTCACGCCGTAATTTTGCCGCGAAGTCATCGCGAAAAACATGTTCCTCCACATTCGCTATCGTTCACAGTTTAGTTCGCGCGCTCGTCAAGAATGGACGCCGAAATATGCACTGTTATCGCCGTGACGCTATGCGCTTTGGCTCATAATGATTTCTTATATTTACGCGAACACTACACATTTAAATAAAACTAATTTTACGGATTTTATCGCGTATATTAACTTATTTTATATTCCCGACGTTTCGAGCACTTTACAGCACCCATGGTCACGGGGGGGACTGAGGTGTATGACGTCCCAATGTCATAGTTAACCACGGCTACCTCCAGATTAAAAATTATTAATTTTTGTTCCGATCCACGCAGTATGAACTTACAGTATCATGAAGTCTTGCAGTTGTATGCTTGGGTTGGGATTTAATTTTATTAATTATGGGATCCCAAGCAGATGGTAGCACCCAGCCATCTTCTCTATTGAAATTAGGATGTTTCTTGATTTCAATAGCCTCGCGAATCATCCTTGGAAGGAATCGGTGTTCTTTAGCGAGGATTTGTGGTCTATCAAATCTAATGTAGTGACGGGGGCGATCCTGTACGTGTTCACAGACTGCAGACTTCCCGGAGCGTCTATTCTTCACATCAGCTATGTGTTCTTTAACACGGGTTTTTATAGATCTTTTAGTTTGTCCTATATAAGAGAGACCACATTCACAATCAAGCTTGTACACTCCTGCATCTTGCAGAGGAATATTACACTTGGCTGATGGTAAAAACTGACTAATCTTCTTCGGCGGCTTGAAATATGTTTTAATGGAAGCCCGCTTCAAGATGTAGCCAATCTTGTCAGTGACACCTCTGACATATGGCAGTACAGCAGGCACTCGCTCGACTGTGACCGGCTTCACTCGTTCACTGTGACGTAGGCGCGGGACCCGAAGCTTATTGTCGTGCAAAACTTGCTTGACGTGTTGGAGCTCGGCGGCCAGGTGTTTACTGTCACAGATCCCTCGTGCTCTCTGAAACAAAGATTTACCCACGGTAGCTAACTGTGAAGGATGGTGGTGAGAATCACCGTTTAAATATCTATCTGTATGGGTCTTTTTTCTATACACAGTGTGGCTCAAGGTGTTATCAGGATTCCGAATTACTAACACATCTAGAAAAGCTAAAGAATTGTTTGCCTCTAACTCCATTGTGAACTGAATTTTAGAATTTAAGGAGTTAAGATGGTCTAGAAATGCAGTTACTTTATCTAAAGGGAGAATTGTGAAAGTGTCGTCTACGTACCGCTTGTAGAATCTTGGGTTTACGGGAGAAGTACGCAGGGCTTTCTCCTCAAAGTCCTCCATGAATATATCGGCAACAATGGGAGATACAGGTGAGCCCATCGCCACTCCATCTACTTGCTTGTAGAACTCCTCCTTCCACAATAGGTAGCCAGATGTAAGGCAGTGTCTAAGTAATACTGCATATTCTACGGGCATGTTGTTTTGCTCTAGCCTTCTAGTAACAATCGAGATGCAATCTTCAACAGGTAAGCATGTGAACAGAGACTGCACATCAAAACTGACCATAGTTTCATTGTCTGCCAGATGTAGGTCTTTAATCTCGCTGACAAAATGGTAGGAATCCTTTGTGTGTGCTCTTGTATGTCCCCTGAGCGGTGAGAGTATATTCGCTAAGTGTTGAGCCAATTTGTAAGTTGGTGAATCGATTTGGCTCACTATAGGACGTAGTGGAGCATTGGGCTTGTGTATTTTTGGTAACCCATACAATTTCGGTGGTTTGGCACACGTAGGTATTATCGATTTTACGTCTAGATTTAATCTTTCGGAGTGTTTCTTTATGAGATCACTAGTTGTTTTGAGTGTGTTATTTGTTGGGTCATTTTTAACCTTTTTATAAGTACTTGCATCCGACAAAAGTTCTTGTATTTTAGAATTATAATCCGACGTATCCATGACTACCGTGGCGTTTCCTTTATCTGCACGGAGAATCGTGAGTTCTCGTTTATTGCGTAGGTTATTCAACGCTTTAAATTCGTCTTTAGGTAGATTCGGTTTTGGTGTTGAGCTTCGACGTAACATAGACGAAATGTCTTGACGTATCGCTTCCAAATCTTCCTTTCGCATATTGTTTTTATATAGACAGTCCTCGACGCTGCAAATAATTTCTTCGTACGGTAGTTTTTTAGGTGTTAAAGCAAAATTAAGGCCTTTCGATAATACTCTAATTGTTCCATCATCCAGAGTTTGTTTTGACAGATTATAGACCGCGCTTAATCTATGATCCGCGTTCGTAGTCAATGGTTGCGTTTCGTTCTCACGTTGACTCAGATGTTTGACATTTAATTTGGTCGTTAATTTTTGATATTTTACTATATGTTTGTTTTTGCATTCGTTGGCCCTTTTTACTGGAAATGAGGCATTCCATCTTAGTCCTCACGGGTGACAACACATGTGCATTTTGATTCGCAAACGAGGATAGATGTGGATGTCTATGGATCACAGCAGCCACTTGCCATCATGTGGACTGTGTACTCGTTTGTCACCCTATCCTATAAAAAAAAATACAAATAAGCACAACCTCACGGCACCGAGTCTCGTGCATTACTGATTTCACGCGCGAGTGTGGATGCGCTTGCGTTCTCGGGAGGTTCGCGCGTCGTAAACCCTTTGAAACGGGCGTAAAATACCGACACTTAACGGGGAACAAGGCGTGAAAGGGCGCGAAGCCCGTGAACGGGCGCGAAAGCCATCCACATTCGCGGTTCGCGGCTTTCACAGGTGTTCACGGCGTGAATGTGGAGGGCGCTTAATAAATACGAATATTATTAATACGATAATTCAGGAAACTAAAATATTTTGCAACTTTTTGTTCCTCTCCTGTGAAAACCATAATTTAGGCTTTATGGTTATTTACTAAATTTAACAATAAATGTGGTTGTTCACAGTTTATGCACCTATGTTAACATGCTGCTAAATGAAAAATTATTAACTACTAATTGGTGATTGTGAAAACTCAAGCTATTAAATATTATAACATTCATAAAAGAAAATAAATACATAATTATTCATAAGTCTTTGATATTAATATTTTAAAAAATCTTATGTGAAATAGGTTAAGTTTTATTAGTGTTAATGTTATCTGCAAAATTACCATTTGGTGATTTAAGATAATCATTGGAGATATCCAATAATTATCTGGTAGAATGCATAAACAGAAACATTGATAATAAAACTATATAGTTCATAATTATCAATATAGTCATTGACAAAATACGCCATCTAGTGGTAACCATGTCGTAACTACCGCAAGCCGCGTTATACTGAAGAATACAGCGGCATCTAGCGTACAGGGTACACTCATTCGAAAACTGAAATGAGAGTGGCGCATCTATTCCTGGTATATAGTGTATTATCTATGGCAGTAATCTGTGGTTTGGTCGCGGAGGGTAAAAAAAAGCGGCGCCACGCAATACCGACACTTTTCTCCCCCCGTGACCTCATCTTAATCCGTAGTCTACCGACACAAATCCGAAGTGGGCTCGCCAAGTCCATTCGGAGTTTAGTGGGAGACCATGCCACCGCTACTAATCCCCCCGCAACGACAAGGCAGGTCCCTGATCGGAGAGAGGTATAGAGGTTCTAGTGCTTATGTTGTCAAACTGGTTGGTCTATGTAGTTTCCCCGTTGCTGTTCGATTTATATTATATGGACAATTGTTTTGCAAGTCGAAGAATTTTGGTTAAGAATGGATCATAGATAGCCGTCAAATGCTTCTTGTAGATGAGACAATCAACTCATATTAGAGTAGTCGGCGGGCGAAGATTTTGTAAGGAAAGGGTGACAAAGCATATTTAGTATGGAGTGTAGAGTAGAAGGAGGACCATCTCTGTATATGAAAAGTGTCCCTATAAACGCGTCCAATAAGGGTGGCGCTGCGGTAGCATAGGATAAATTTAGAGAAAAAGCGCCAAAATTAATTAAAATAAGATGGAGAAATAAACAAGGACCGACCAATCCCCTTGGTTTTGTACTACGTAAATAGTTGATGTTTTGTATACTGGCATTTTACTAACTACTCTAGTCATGAATTTTTTTAAATATTTGAATTTAGCTGATTTCACTCCGTCTACAACAGCTATATTCATAACGTAGTTTTTCAGACGCCAGCGCTATTGTGGTAGGTTTTGGAACCACTATTTTCAGTATATAGTGGGACACTTTTTCAACTTTCGCACCTTATAAGATGGTTCTCCTTCTACTCTACACTCCATAATATTTAGGCTGCAGACGTGAATGGCAGAATCGGCAAGTGACGCCCTATCCATAGACGGAAGTTTAACAAATCGGCGATACATTGAAGATGGACGAAGTTAAGAGTACCCTCATATGACGAGCATGTACGTAGGTCACTCAATAAGTTTTGAGATGCTCGAAATTTAAAAATGGAACGCCCCCGTGTTATATGTTTCTAAAAAGCAAATTTATTTAAAAATAGAACTTCATAAGCAAATTGCTCAATATTAAAAAAAAACAAAGTTCTATTAATTTTCCTGCAACGCTTCCCGCGCTTTTCATTTAAAACGATGGATCTTAACCATGAACATTTGCGCGCTATGATATATTATGATTTTAAATTTGGTTTAACCGAACAATTAAGTTTACAACGGTTACAATCTGCATTAGGGGACTCAGCTCCATCACGCGCATCAATTTTTAGGTAATTTGCTGAATTCAAAAGGGGTAAAATAAATCTTAAAGATGACCAAAGAACTGGGGCCCCACAAACAGCAGTAACGGCAGAAAATGTATGGACTACTGAAATGTTGGTATGAGAAGACCCACGAATCACATATACGGACATCGAAAAGATTATAGGCCAATAATCCAGATTAATAACCCAAAATTCGGGGAGTATTCATACATTCATACATTTGCTCTCCGAAAGCGGAAAACAGACTCGTGTGGATTGTTCGTGTGCCATGAAAAGCGTCTAAGTTTTGAAAACGGGGCATCTAGACGTGTTTCAGAAATCGTTACTGGTGACGAGACGTGGAACTATCAATAAGGTCAGGAAAATAAAAGGCAATCATCGGTATGGGTCTACTCAGAAGGACAGTTACCGACAAAACTGCAAAAACCTCGCAACGTCGGTAAAAAAATGGCAGCTAGTTTTTTTTCACGGAGCGGACATTTGTCAACGTCAATGCTGGAAAATTGTAGGTCAGTCAACTCTGAATGGTATACTGCAGTTGCATTACCCAAAGCTTTTCAGGCTGTGCAGGAGAGAAGACCAAAGACCGGGCTTCGGGGAATCATGCTGCAACACGATAACGCCTCTTCACATACCTCCCTTAGAACAAAAGCATTTATTGAGGAATCTGGTGTTGCAACTCTAAGTCACCCAGCCTACGAACCTGACTTAGCTACTTGTGATTTGTTTTTGTTCCCAAGTCAAAGGAAAAATAAAAGGCAAGGTTTTTCAAGCGCCAAAGAAGCCATGGCTGCCTACGAAGAAGCGATTTTCGACCTGTCAGATCAAGACGGAAAGTGTTTTCAGAGTTGGTTTAGGCGAATGGTAGTTTGTATAGAGCATGATGGATAATATTTTCTGCCGACTTCCAAAAAGGAAACTGTACTCAATTCGAGTGTATTTTTTTATGTGTGTTACTTTATAACTTTGTAGTGGGGGAACCGATTTCGATGTTTTTTTTTATATGAAAGCTGATAGTTCTCTTGTGGTCCCATATGAATTTGATCAAGGTCAGACCAATGGTTATTGAGTTATTCTTAAATAACTTATATTGAAGTCGCTTATATTGAAGTCGGCTGTACAACATGTTTAATTTTAAATTATGAAAAGATGTAAAATAAATATTAATAGTATCTAGAATACTTTTTGTATATCTCAAAACTTATTGAGATACCTATTTATGCATAAGATATATGGATGTAAAAGAAGCGAGGGAGGTGTTTCTGGACAGTGCGAAATATAAGTCCAAAGTCTCTGCCTAACTCTCTGGGTGACAGATGTTATGTAATGAAATCAAAACTATTAAAATAATTGCTTTTATCTATTTGTTTACCTTAACATGTAAATTAATAAAAACACTTTTTTTTTAAATATTATAATCATAATCATTTACAGATAAATATGTCATTTCCCTTGTGAACTGTGCCCACTTAACAGTTGTTTTCTCTAAATCCAATTTTAAATGTTTCTTAATATAATTATTTGCTTTTTGTATGACCAGTCTATTAAACTGATGAACATGAGGGTGATTAACATACTCCTCTACTTCCATCCATTTGCAATCTTTGACTTCTCTATGTGACAATATAATTTTTTCTGAAAGAGCCTTCATCATGAGGAGTATGTATATATCAGAATTACCAAACATCATATTGTGCTGATGTCTGAATGTAAGCAAAGATAGAAATGATGTATTAACCCCCGTCTCTTCTTTCACTTCTCTTTTAGCTGCATCTATAATATCTTCACCTGTAATAATACACTTATGCTTATTAAAAATACTCCTAATCATTACATTATTAAAAAATATAGTTATAAATCCATCCAACCATTAGTCTATAAGAATCCACTGTTGAAAATAGGCCTCTCCCATAGATAGCCTCATAGGGGAATTTCAACTGTGTAATAGTAGTCATCATCATTACAGCCCTTCACAAATCCACTGCTGAACACAGGCCTCCCCCAACTAATGTAACAAATCACGGTCTGGAACCACCTGCATACATCGACTTCCTGCATGTCTTACCAGGTCGTCACTCCATCTAGTAGGGGGACGCCCTACACTTCGTCCGCCGGTACGAGGCTGCCACTCGAGAACCTTTTTTCCCCATCGGTTGTCGGTTCATCGAGCTATATAGCCGGCCCGTTGCCACTTCAGCTTACTAATCCGTTGGGCTATGTCAGTCACTCTGATTCTACTGTGGATATCCTCATTTCTAAGTTTATCACTCAGAGAAATTCCAAGCATAGCCCTCTCCATAACTTGCTGAGCAACCGTGAGCTTCCTCATCCGGTCAGCAGTGAAGTACCACGTTTCAGTTCCATAGGTCATACTGGCAAAACTGGTTGTACAGTCTCGATTTCAAGTTTTGAGGTATATGTGACGAGAAGACGTGCCGTAATTTCCCGAACGCTGCCCAACCGAATTGAATCCGTCGATTGACCTCTCGGTCGAAGTTGGACTTACCTAGTCGGACTATTTGTCCCAGGTAAACATACTCGTCAACAACGTCGAGCTTAGTGCTCCCAACAACTACCGGCATAGGTCATGGGCGTTATACATGATCTTTGTTTTGTTCATGTTCATCTTAAGACATATCCGTTATAAGGCCCTATTGAGGTCATTGAGCATAGTGCTTAGGTCCTCCAGCGATTCTGCCATAAGGATTATATCGTCGGCAAATCGAAGGTGAGTTATGTATTCGCTTTGATATTAATACCATATCCTTTCCAGTCCAGTGGCTTGAAAACGTCATCCAATACAGCAGTGAAGAGTTTCGGGGATATAATGTCAGCCTGTCTTACATCTCTCTGTAGTTGGATAGGTTTCGTATTCTGGTTCTGTACTAGGATAGCCATCGTAGCCCTACTGTACAAACACTTCAGCACTTCGATATACCGAGAGTCAACTTGGTACCACTGAAGGAACTGCAAGCACCGCCCAAATTTCGACTGAATCAAAGGCTTTCTCATAGTTCACATACGCCAGACAGAGTGGCAAATTGTACTCCTCGGACTTCTGTACAATTTGCCGAAGGGTATGTATGTGGTCTATGGTGCTAAAGCCTTTTCAGAAACCGGCATGTTCGGTAGGCTGGAAGTCGTAGTCTGCATTGAGATACCATTCGTAATGACTCGAAAATAGCACGTAGACGCGGCTCAGAAGGTAAATCGATCTGTAGTTCTTCAAGAGAGCGTTGTCGCCTTTCTTGAAGAACAAGACCACCGCACTTCTGCTCCACGCCTCCAGTGTAGTGTCACCATGGAGGATGGAATTAAAGAGCTTCTGAAAGACTTCAAGTACCGGTTTTCCACCCGCTTTCAGAGGCTTCGCTGTAATTTCATCCTCGTCTGGGAGGGGCCTTGCCGTTAAGGTGCTGGAGAGCCATTCTAATAGTGTCGGATAAGATTTGCTCTTGGATCATTACTCACACTTGCGTGTGGCTCCAACGATGATGTCTACAGTTGCCCATAGAACCTCTCAATCTCACTCAAAATCTCAGGTGTGCCGGAAACGACGCTGCCACACTCGGTCTTCAGCTTCGACAGTTGGCTCTTTTTGGCAGACAGATCTCTAGCAAAGACTGGAGCATTGGTTCCGCTCGATCGCTTCTTCAATACAAGCAGTATTAAAGTTGCGTAAGTCCCGCCGCATGCATTTGGAGATATATCTGTTCAGTTGCCTATATGCTGTCAAATCTACTGAAGACTGCAGTTTCATTTCACGTCTAACAGCCATGACATTAAGAGTGTGATCGGAGAGTTTTTGTGTTCTTCTGCGGCGGGTCTTGCAAAATTTAGCTTCGACCGCATGGACAGTTTCCACAAGCCTGTCATTCATATCGTCACCAGCACTGCAATCGTCTAGGCACTGAAAACGGTTTTGTAATTCGAGCTGACAACTTGCGGGACTTTGGATTAGAGCACGAGGGGGACGGAGTGTTGACTTCATTAGACGACACCTCTCCAACTTAACGTTTAGGTTCAGTGTGCCTCTAACCATTCGGTGATCGCTACTAGTTTTCACCCTCGCGATCACTGAGACATCACTGAACAGTTGCCGTCTAGTCATCATAATAAAGTCAATTACATTTTTTATCGAACCGTCGGGGCTCGACTAGGTCCACTTCCTGTGGGGCCGCTTCTGTAAGAAAAAGTTCATCATAAAGAGTCTCTCTGTCTCCATAAAGTCGGCCAGCTGGATTCCGTTGCTCTATTCCAAATTTCCCTACCCTCAGCTCGCCACTCTCTCTTGTGCCTAGTTTTTCGTTAGTCTCCCATTAACACCGTATAGTGGGTTTTGGAGGAATGCATGGCTTTAGAGATATTCTCATGCATTTCCTCCACCTCCTCATGTGCCAAGGTTGGTGTGTAAACCTATATGACCTTCAACAAATACCGTTTGGTGATTCTGAGTATAAGGTATGCAACCCTCGTCGACACACTCACAATCTTTACTATGTTGTTAGGGAGAGACTTGTGGACATCTATCACTAATAAAAAACTAGATACACCATCAGTGACAGAAAATGTCCTTACCGAATGAGTGCTCACTCGAACATTTGGGAGCACTTTTAACCCTTAATTTGGTTTTGTACGGTGTGACGAACATTAACTTATAAAAAACCCGCCGAATATTTTTTCTATGACGCAAATTATTATTTTTATATTTAATTTATTGGCAATTTACAAACTATTAGTAGAAAAAAATATATGAATGTGGCAACACCGTAACTGTCATTCGTGATACAACATGTCGACGAAAAGGCGGCCCTCCGTTTTTCTCAAGGTATTTAATGTTGTTTTTTATTGTTTTAACCAATTTTTTCAACATGTTTTTGTTTTTTGTGTTAGCATATATGTTTATAAAAGGGATAAGCTACAAATACTGACAATCTATGGTTATTTTGTTTGTTTTATGGGTCCGAAAACTCGTTGTCCGTCACACCGAACATTGACAAATGCAT
The DNA here is from genome assembly GCA_033319125.1 of Parnassius glacialis. Taxonomy (NCBI): domain Eukaryota; kingdom Metazoa; phylum Arthropoda; class Insecta; order Lepidoptera; family Papilionidae; genus Parnassius; species Parnassius glacialis. Next base: position 34,621,972 of record JAVANC010000005.1, on the reverse strand, counting down.
AGAGATATTGTATTTTGTTTCTATGTTCGCTGAGACGAACATTGCCAAATTACTAACGCTGTTTGTTTGGTTTATATTTTGCGTTTTTTTGCTTACTTTGGTTCACTTTTGCTTGTCAACAGAGTACTCGTGCTAGTAAAATATTGGCTTTGGTTCCACGAGAGCATGCCCCTTCCGATGCTAGTGAGAATTCAGATTCTGAAACTGAAAATGTTTATGTAAGGCCTCAGATTGATTTTGACTCTAACACCTCTCCTGCACATTCTCATCATGAGTTTGACTGTGAATCCTCTTCTGCACCATCCATTGCATCTTCGCTTGAAAATCTTAACCTCGATTCCTCATTTGATGACAACCCTGTTGATACCCAATATGAACCAGAAGAAGAAGCATTATTAGATACAGTTCCATTAACACCAATCCTGCAAGAAATACGAGAATCTAACTACGAGAATATTCCATCTAACATTCCTTCCGTATCTTCAATACCAGCCACATCTATTACTCCACGATTATCTAGAAAAACAAGATCAAAACAACCAACTGCATCAGCTGCAAAAAGGGTAAAACGAATAAAGAAGAAAGTGCAATTGACGTATACTTGGAAAAAAGTGCAATTTCGCCATAGAGCGACGATTGAAGAAGAAGAAAATATGGATTATGTTGACATGCCTGAACCCAGTGCTGCACCTTTGTCATACTTTGAATTATTTTTTTCGAAGGACATAATGAGTGATATTGTTGACCAAACAAATTTCTACTCTGTTCAAGAAACCGGTAAGTCAATTCAACTGACTGAAGATGAGTTTCGCGATTTTTTAGCCATTCATGTTATAATGGGTATTGTTGGCATGCCTTCATATCTTGATTACTGGTCAGAAAAATACAGATATGACAAAGTGGCCGATATAATGTCTTTAAAAAGATACCAGCAGATCCGACGCTATTTACATTTTGCGGACAATAACCTCGAGGATGGCGATAGATATTATAAGATACGACCAGTATTTGAGAAAATTAGACAAAATTGTTTGAAACAACAACATAATGAAAGAAAGTTTAGCATTGACGAGATGATGATAGCTTATAAAGGTTCAAAGGCTGGGAAAAGAAAGCAGTATATGAAGGACAAACCTAATAAATGGGGGTTTAAAAATTATGTCAGAGCTGGTGTATCGGGAATTATTTACGACTTCGTTATATACGCGGGAGACGATACTTTCCGATACCACACGTTTTCTGAAGAAGAATTGTCCCTTGGTTTTGGTGCTCAAGTAGTTATTGCCTTATGCCAAACGATCATTTTTTCTCGATAATTTTTTCTCATCACCGGAACTGTTTTATTTTTTGCGGGAAAACTACGGTATTTTTGGTTTAGGCACTATTCGAAACAATCGTCTACGAGGAGCTGAACAAAAAATGCTAACTGAAAAAGAGATGAAAAAGAAACCTAGAGGAACTTACGCAGAGGTTGTCTGCAATAAGAGTCGTTTGGCTGTAGTTCGGTGGAACGATAACAAGGCTGTAACTTTGATAAGTTCCTATGCTGCAAGTGAGCCAGTGGGAAAGATTTTAAGATATAGCAAAGAAGAGAAGAAGAAAGTGGAAGTACCGTGTCCGCAAGTTGTACTACAGTACAACCATCATATGGGTGGTGTAGATCTCGCCGATATGCTCATATCACTCTTTAAAACACCATTCAAAAGTAGGAGGTGGTATTTGGGAATTTTCGCACAATTGTTAGATATATGTATCAACAATGCCTGGTTGATGTGGAGAAAAAGGAACGCAGGAATTTCACGACGCAAAATGCCTTTGAAAACTTTCAGATTCCAAATTTATGAAAGTTTAATAGGAGAGATGCGCTGTAAAAACCGGAAGGCAACAGCCAGTTCTAAGATAAAAAAGCCTCGTGTAGCCCTTCCATCAAGTCCGATAAAATACGACAATTTTGGCCACTTTCCATCAGTCATGGAAGAAGGTAGATGCCGGTACTGCCAGAAAAAAACCGTGGTGTATTGCACAAAATGCAATACTAGATTATGCTTTGTCACAGGCAAGAATGCCCGCAATTGTTTTTTAAACTTTCATACAAAATAATTAGCTTGTAAGTTCTTTGTGCCTTATTTTTCTTTTGGAGTATTAAAAATTTTATTTTTTATTTATTTTCCATAATTGGGCAATGTCCGTCACATCGGACATACAATATTTTTAGTCGATTACTACATATTTCGCAATGTCCGTCGTGCCGAACATTAATTTTCTCAAAAATTAGCACAGCTAGATTTTTTTTATTAATTATATAGGACGTCTAATACACTAATTAACTTATAATAACAATTAAATTACTTAATTTTAATCTTTTTGCTATCTGCCAAATTAAGGGTTAATTTGTACCCAGTTTTGTGAACACAACTTTAGGCAATGCATTTAAGGTTGAATTTATGTTCATATATATTTATTTCAACTAGAATTACGTCAAAACAATTGGCGAACCATCTTTTTGTAATTTTTGCATTGGGGGTATATTGCCATAGTTGCCACGCTTGGGGTTGGCAACTGCAGTTTTTTTATTATAATTTGCTGTTATCAGAAAGCCCATCTTCTGTCTCAGTTTCCCCTGTCGCCTCTTATGGCAACCACAGGAAGATATGGGTTAATGGATATTCTTACCCCCCACTACATGGGGTATGTAGTAGTAGTATAAGAATATCCACTACCTGATATCATCGTGATCAGGAGATGGGCAGCAGCAGTTTCCTGTTAAAAACACAAAATTATAAAGAAACTTTGCCAACCCACCTGCAAGAGTAGTAACTATGGCAAAATCATAGCATAATTAGAAATGAGTGTATAAAATAAATACAATAAGTGTATAAAATAAATACAAATAAAAATAGTGAGGGTATGTCTTTAAGTCCTCACTTGTTTAAGCAGTATAATATATGATGATCTCAACTGTTTGGGTCAGTCAATAAAGGATCTTTACCAAAACACTTTTATAATATGTTTTATTATGTCAATATGTACTAATTTACCTCTTTCTACATAGCCTCCTGGAAGTTTCCAATGAGCATATTCATAATGTTTTTCCGATATAGCCAACAGTTGATTTTTACTATTGAAAACCAAAGCTCCAACTCCCAGATTTGTATGACTTGCTGGTGGCAGATTAGGCTCAGAATCATTGGGGAGCCATTTAAACATCATCACAAAGTTATCTCTGGCATGATGAAAATTAAAACCTTTCTATGAATACCAAGCCTTTGTTAAAATAACACATCATCAATTCATAAAGAATGACTGAGAAAAAACATTGAAAAACAATGGAAGGCAATGGACTTACATCTGCTAAAATTGGTACATAAGAGGCATCTTTAATATTAACTTTAAACCAAATGCACCGTTTTCTTTCTGATGTCCATTTTCCTATGGAGGCTAGAAACAAGTACATAATAAGGTATTAACTTTGTACATAAAATTATTAAATTGTGGATTGAAGTATACAATGTCTGTTATCTAACCTTCAAGTCTTTGAGTAAAACAAGTTTTATCACAATTTTCTTTAGCAGTATTAATAGTAACACCATTGAATCTGTCTTGTTCTCCCACAAAAAACTGGTGAGGTTCATATGTTCCAAGTTTGCTTGAATATTTACAATAACTTACAAATACATTTCTGAAACAACAAATACATATGTATTTCGTGAATTGTTTTTTTTTTTTTACCTTTACCGTTTAAAAATTCTATTTACCTTATTGATTTTGTATAATATTTAATGTTTTGTTCTTTGTATAGAAGACGAAATTTACAAAGTGGATACATATTATTTTAATAAGATAAGATTAAAATTATTACACTTTCTTGATCTTGATTTCTTTATTCTTATTTTCTTTTTATCAGAGAATCAGAGATTCAAAGAGTCAAAGACTACCAGGATCACAGAACATTTTTTTTTATGGCAACCACAGACTAACCGTACCGTACCTATTCTCTTTGACCGTACCGTAGACTCTAACCGAGTTTTGGCGGGAACTTGACCGGCGGCGGTTTGCTGCTCCTGTATTATAGTTTAAATAATAGTTTTAAAGTGGATTTTGATATGTAAAAGTGGTGCGTCTTATGTATTAACTGTCTACGCATGTGAACTTTTAGTGGAAACGGTGAAACAAGTGCTCTGATGGTTTTGGATTCTCAAGATAAGCTGTTTGTCTACATAGGCGCCTTTAAATACCATCGCCAACGTCAGCTGTCTGCTGGCTCAAGTTGCCGTCAAAATCTCCCAAGGGCTGCACAATGTGACGCATCAACATATTGTGAAGCAGTGAACTATGAAGGATAATTATACAAATATATAACAAAAATAATGAAAATATAAAAGAGGTAGTCAAAGATGTTGCCATAAAGCTTAGCTTGAACCCAGAAGATATAGAAAGTGTCGAAAGGATGAGCCCACCAACCACAACAAAGACGAGGGTAGAACGACCAAGCCCAGTAATAGTGAAGCTGCGGTCAAAGCAAGCTCGAGATCAATGGATGCAAAAAAGAAAAGTTCAGCTAACAAATGGCGATGTATATGGCAACGACAACAACTTGCGTATACACATAAATGAAGATCTAACCAAAGGGACCAGAATACTATTCTGGGAAACCAGGAATCAATTAAAGCAATTTTAGAAATTCATATGGACTCAGAACTCTAATATATTAGTCAAGAAAAGCGAGAAGGAAAAAATTTGTCGCATAAGAACAGAAAGCGATATTAAAGTCTTGCGCGATAAACATGATAAGAATAACTAAAACAAATTTGAGTCGCTACTCAACAATAACAAAAGCAATAACGATAACAATAACAATACACCGCGTAACACACTATGTGATTTCAAGAACTTTAAAATTCGATAACCAAGACAGTGAATTGGATTTAAATGACATTGAATACACTAGGTATCAGGATATAAACACCTGGTCTAAACAATTCTCGAATAATAATATAAATATAATTTATCTAAACATACGTTCTGTACGAAAACAATTTAACCAACTTCTTGCTTTATTATGCCACTGTACAACAAAAAGAACTCTAAATGTCATCATTCTCACAGAAGTAAACATAAAAAGTGAAGAAGTATCACTATATAAGATCCCTGGTTATGTGGTGTATTCTAACACTAGGGAGACAAGAAGAGGCGGTGGGATACTCATATTCGTGAGAGATGACTTACATTTTACCACAGAAAGACTACAAATACCAACAAAAGCAACAGAGATAATACATGGGAAACTAAAAACTGGAAGTAAAACTACACACATATTGGCTATATACAGACCACCAAACACAAATAAGTTAGTTTTCATCACAGAACTGGATACAATACTGAAAAATATTCCATCCTCAGAAGAAATAATTTTAATTGGAGATATCAACATTGATATATCGCGAGGTGCAAATACGAGTCTATGTGCCTACAAAAACATGTTGTGTGAAAACGGCCTACAAATTGCAATACCTACGTCAGAGATAACGCGCGAAGCGATCGTGGATGGCCGAGTGAATTCCTCGAATATTGACCATGTGTGCGTGCAGGCGAGCCGTGGCCGGCTAAACGCTTGCGCGCACTAGCTAACTTGTACCGTATCGGATCACTATATGGTATGAAATAGCGTAAAAATAACCGGTAATGTATCCAACATTAATAATAATTGTAAAATACAAACCATATTAGACGAAAAAATTGTATGCAATAGTTTAAAAACAATTGATTGGTCTGATCTCATGAAAACGAGTTGTCCTATCTTATTGTATGAAAAATTACACAGGGTTTTTATAGATATATATGATAAGTGTAAGTTACAGAATATACCAAAGAAAAAGAGAATTACGCAACCATGGGTTGATAAAGAACTATGTAAAAAGATAGAACATAGGGACCTACTGTTCAGGGTTTGGAAATCATCCCCTAAGAATATGAATAAAAGACTAATGTATACGAGGTATAGAAATAAGGTTAATAAATTAATAGATAAAGCTAAGAATAAATACAGGCAGAATGAGATACAAAAATGTAAAAATGATTTTAGAAAAATATGGTGTATCATAAATAAATGGATAGGCAAGCCTAAAACGGGTTTAGATGACGTTATTTTAAAATCTGTAGGTCAAACTAGCAGTGTGTATAATATTTGAAATAAGTTCTCTAAAACGTTCATAGGAGAAGTACAGAAAATAAAGCATAACTGTAATCATATTTTTTTAAATAGAATTTCCTATGTAAAACCAAGTGATAAGTCCTTTTACTTTAAGAAGGTAGGAGCGTATACGGTAGAAAAATATATAAATAATTTGGATTTTAATAAAGCACCGGGATTAGATGAAATTAGAGTACAAGATATAAAGCAGGTAAAGAAAGAAATAAGCCCAGTATTAGCTAAATTTATAAATATGAGTGTGGGTGGGGAAGTTTACCCGGATATATTAAAAAAAACAATAATACGACCAATATATAAACAGGGGAGCCACGTGGACTATAGTAACTATAGACCAATTGCCATTTTATCGGTAATAAATAAAATAGTAGAAAAAGTAATAGTGAATCAGATAAGTTGTTACTTAGAGCAATATAACATAATATCAGATGCGCAGCACGGGTTCCGTCGCGGACGCAGCACGGACACTGCGCTTGCGCAATTCACCGATTATATCAACAACAATCTCAATGAGGGTAAGTTTGTCTCTGCTCTTTTTATTGATTATAAAAAGGCATTCGACACCCTGGAACACGAGGTACTACTGCGTGCGATGGATGAATGTGGTATCAGAGGTCCTGTCAACCGATGGTTTAAAGGCTATTTGCGAAATAGATCCTGTTGAGGACAGCTAGAGACCTGCCGCCCCGTCGCCCCTTCGTACCCCGTTACGCCCCGCACACCCCGCACACCGGCGCTGATCACGTGATGTCGGCGACCAATCAGCGCGCGTGCGGCTTCATTATCGTCGCACGGCACTACTCACAGACTGAGACACCTTCTTGCGAGATATAAGAAGGGCGTTTCGGTCTGTGAGCTGTTCATTTCACTTCGGAAGCGGCACTCGAGAAGACTCCAAAGAAGACTCAAGACAGCGAATCAAGACTCCAATTCAAGACCTCCCTCTGTACATAGTGTTAGATATAGTTATTCAGTGTCGAATCATTTGTAAATAGTTAATACAGTATAGTAAAAAGTACCATCTTTTCTTCGAGCAGTCCCCTAGTATAGCTAACCTCAAATCAGTCATTAATCAATCAATAGCATAAATAAATATACAGTCCACTTTCATCCATTATATTCTTGGTCCATCGCCGCCGGATTCAAGCCAGAAGAAAGAAGTAAGAAGAAACAAGAAAGAAGGCAATTATAGAAGAAAGAACATAATTATAGAAGTAAGAACATAATTATAGAAGAGAGAAGATCATTATAGAAGATCTTCAAGGAAGAAAGAAGTTCGTCGACGAAGAGAGAAGATCGTCGGTACTAATTTCTTCCCTGTTTCTTGTTACGCCTACGTCATATACGTCTATTGTCTGTTTCCAGACAATTTCTTGTTTCTTTAACCGCGTTTACGCGGCCAGGTGGTTGCTCCCTAACGGTGCCAAACTGTGACCATCTGGTAACGCCCTTGTGGCGGGAACGACATCCAATACGTGCGTCTTTTTGAAGACGTTACGTACGTCTTTTTGAAGACGACTGGAGGTCGCAACGTGGGACCATGAGGAAGACACGAAGCCAGAAGACACGGAACGAGGACGACACGCCGGTAGGAATGCGTATATTCGAAGAAGCACCCGCGTCCCCGTCCGATTATCTCGCGATGGCACAAGCGCCCTCCACCGCGCCCCAGGCCCCGCTCGCGCCCGCATCTACGCCCGCGCCCGCATCTACGCCCGCGCCCGTGCCCCCGCCGCCGCGCCCCGCTATGTCCGTGTCTACAACCGATCGCTTAGGAGAGGTTAGCACATCCGCGCCGCGCACAGAGACACTCGCCGCGATTATTGAAGATCTTCCGTCTACAGAAACTAGTTCGATAGTACGTACCGTCGCGCCTGTAACAGACGTTGTACATAGGCCCGCACCTCGCGCCCCGTCTGTCCGCTCCGTTCGTTCAGCCCGGTCGACAGCTAAGTTAAATCAAATCGAATATAACGCCGCGGAGGAACTAGCTGCAATTAGGAGGAAGCAAATGCAACTCGAAGAAGATCTTATTAAGAAGAAGTACGCTAGGGACGTCGCGCAACTGCAAGAAGAAACAGATAGGGAAAGTATTAACGAAGACGAGTTAGTTGAAAATAGGGTACGCGTTGATAGGTGGTTAGAGAACGTAGAGACTGTGCGGGGGGAGTCGCCTTACCGCCCGTCTCAGCCCGCGCCCCGCATCGAGACAGAGCAAGCCCTACCGAATAGTGAAACCGGTTACGACCACGCTGAAGATGCCCAGGGGAGGACGGTAGCGAATGAGGTTCAACCACGTCGCGTAGAAACGATACAGAGGGATAGTGGAGTCACCGTAGAAATGAACCAGGTGGATCGTCGTGTACGGGTTACGTCGCCGTCGCGCGTCCAACGCCGCACTCTATCGCCTACACATAGATCGCCACATCGCCACGCGGATCGTAGATCACCGTCGCCGTATAGGGATGTAGGTGTAGATAGATCGCCATCGCCACATCACCACGCGGATCGTAGATTATCGTCGCCGTGTCATAGGGATGTAGGTGTACATAGGACGCCAGCGCCACAGCGTAGGCTAGAGGGAGATAGGGATAGAGATAGGTCGCTAACTCCGCGAGGGAAAGAGAGGGGTATAGAGCAACTAGCGGAAGCTCTAGAGAATATGATTAGAGTCAGGCTGCCGCGAAGCAGACGCAGGACTTGCCTATTTTTAACGGTTCGGCCGCGGAATGGTTAGCCTTCAAAGCCGCGATGAAAGAATCCACGCGTTTATATGGATTCACAAATACGGAAAATATGGCAAGGTTAAGAAACTGTCTACGCGGTGAAGCTAGGGAGGTAGTATCGGCTGCTGTTTACCGCGAAGGATCCAGCAGATATTATGCGAACATTAGAGCAGTGTTTCGGCCGCCCGGAAGTAATTATCGATCGAGCGTTAGAGGAACTGAAACGCCTTCCACGTCCGGGTCAAACCGCTCAGGAATTGAATTCGTTCGCGATTAAGTTACAAAATATAGTATGTATTTTGCAGAACGTCGACGGCAAAGGGTATTTGCAAAATCCAATGCTGACTAGGGAAGTAACTAGTAAACTAAGCCCTCACTTACGGTCGCGTTGGTGCAATTATGCGGAGCACTACGGAAATGCAGACGAACCGGACATCGTTACACTGTCTAGGTTCATGATGAGAGAGGCTGACCGTGCGTTGAGTCATGCTTATACGTCCGTAGCGCCGACTAAGGAATCGCCCGTAGAACGAGAGGCGCCGCCGTCGAAACGAGTTGTATTAACACGCCGCGTAGAGAATAGGGCCCGCGACGTAAAGACGTTCACCGCCCAGGAGGACACCGGTAGTGCCTCTTGTATGTGTTGCGGGGGTGAACACGTGATCGCCAAGTGTAGAAAGTTAGCGCAAATGGGTGTGGACGATCGGTGGAATTGGGTAAAGGAAGAGGGGGTGTGTTTTCTGTGTTTAAATAGTAAACACCGACGGTTTAGATGTAAAGCCAAGAAATGCGGCGTCGACGGCTACAACGCCCCCCACCATGCCCTCCTTCACACCCGCAAGACCCGCGCACCTGAGACATCGGCAAAACCGGATGAGACCGTGCTCGTCGCGTCTAACGTTGGTAGTAATGCGTCCGTATTATTGAAAGTGTGTCCCATTACGTTACGTGGACCACGCGGTAGGGAAACAGATACGTATGCGTTGCTTGACGAAGGCTCGACTATTTCGTTGATCGACGACGACTTAGCGCGCGAGTTAGGAGCGGAAGGACCAGTAAAGCCGCTGAATATTAGAGGCGTAAATAATAGCCAGCGCGAGGCCGATAGCAGGCTAGTTAACATAGGCATACGTGGCAAGACGCGCAGTGAGATGTATAGAATAAATGCGCGGACAATAGCAAATTTAAAGATAGGTTCGCAATCCGTAAGTAAGGAGTGTTTACGTTTAAAACACTTACGCGACCTACCGAGCTCGATTTGTTATGACGACGCAAAACCGAGATTATTATTAGGCGCCGACAACTCGCATTTAATAATCACCCGTAATTTAAGGATAGGACGTCGAAGGCAGCCTATAGCTGCACGTACGTTATTAGGGTGGGTAATACAGGGAACCGTGCCGCGATTCACGTGTAGGGAAGACGGTGAGACCGTATTACACGTCGTAAGCGTTAGCGGACGGTCAGATAGGGACATCCGAACGTTTGCCAGTCAGGACGAGGAGCTAACGGAACTCCTCAAACGGCAGTACGAGATCGATTCCATAGGTATCTCGCTAAAGAGTAGGCCGCGACGAGAAGAGGAACGCGCTGTCGAGATATTCCAGCGCACCGTCAAGAAGGTCGGCGATCAATACCAAGTTGGACTGCCATGGAAGGACGACAACGTGCGGATGCCACCCAGCTACGAGATGGCCGCTTGAAGACTGCGGACGATCGAGAGAAGAATGGACAAGTCGCCGGAGTTTCGAGACGCCTACACAGCCCAGATAGACAACCTCCTGGCAAAAGGATACGCAAGGGAAGCCGAGGGGACAGAGAGAGAGAGGACCCCAAGAGCTGGTACCTGCCTCACTTCGCCGTACGGAATCCGAACAAGCCGGGGAAGACAAGAGTGGTTTTCGACGCGGCAGCGCGTGCGTCCAGTAGATGTCTTAACGATTATTTACTCGACGGCCCCGACTTGTTACGAAACCTACCGGGCATACTGTTTAGATTTAGGGAGAACGAAATAGCCGTGTCCGCGGATATTAGGGAGATGTTTTTACGTGTGAAGATCGACCGTCACGACCAACCCGCGCAATTGTTTCTGTGGCGAGGTAACGAGCGATCCAGCCCACCGTGGGAGTACGTTATGACATCGATGATTTTCGGTGCGAGGAGCTCGCCGTTTCTCGCACATAGTGTTAGGGATCATAACGCGCGCGCACACGCAGAAACACATCCGTTAGCGCTTAACGCTATCGTACGTAGTCACTATATGGACGACTACTTAGACAGTTATGCTACGGTAGAGGAGGCGGTAAATACGGCAAGGCAGGTTATGGAAGTACACCAGAAGGCCGGTTTCAACTTGGCAGGCTGGAATTCTAACCTCACAGCCCTATTGAAAGACAAGCCGGAGGAACTACTAGCGAGCAAGCCTAAAGAAGTAGGCTTAAGGCAAGACAGCCCAGGCAGGACACTAGGGTTGTTATGGCTGGCCGACGAAGACGCCCTGACGTTCAACACCTCTATGAATAGGGTGTCACAGGAAGTAAAGGCGCTACAGCGACCACCGACTAAGAGGGAAGCATTGAGCGCAGTCATGTCGGTGTTTGACCCGCTCGGACTGCTTAGCTACCTCACCATCACCGCCAAGATCCTGCTGCAAGACCTATGGCGAATGAAGAAGGTCGGATGGGACGACGAACTACCCGAGGAGGCAGCTGATGAATTTCAGAGGTGGCTGCGAGTCGTCGAGGAAGTGTCACGACTGCGACTGCCTAGGTGCTATGCTCCTACGGGGGGAGTGGTAGAGCGTCAGCTTCACGTATTCAACGACGCAAGCGAACGTGCATACGCATCCGCGGCGTATTGGCGTATACGATACCGCGACGGAACGATTAGGGTACGGTTAGTGGCGGCCAAGGCGAAAGTTGCCCCTATAAAGGCACAAAGCATACCGCGTTTAGAGTTGCATGTGAACTTGATAGGCGCGCGACTCGCGGAATTCGTGCAAGGCGAGCACAGAGTGGTAGCCGATAGGGTAGTGTATTGGACAGACTCCACTACAGCGCTCCACTGGATACAGAACGATACGGCGCGTTACACTCCATACGTGGCTCATAGGTTAGGGGAGATAGCAGAGAAGACATCACCCGAGCAATGGAGGTGGATACCGACCGCAGACAATATCGCGGATCAAGCGACGCGTGTGAATTATATGAATAAAGAAGAGAACGACAGATGGTTCACGGGACCGCCATTCCTGTTCGAGGACGAAGACAGATGGCCTCACCGTCAGGAAGAGAAGGCAGGCGATGATGATGAGGAGCTGGAGGAAGTCGTGGCGCACCAGAGCGACACCAAGGACGCTCCATACCTGCCGGACATAGAGAGATTATCTTCCTACGAGAGATTAATAAGGGCCACTGCACGGATACTACAGTTCGTCGATGCCATAAGAGGAAGGGCGCACGGACTGACATTGCAGCACATCCAGAGAGCAGAGCGGATGTGGATAGAACGCAGTCAGCAAGAAAGCTTCACTGAAGACATCAGTCGACTGCAGCGAGGAAAGAACCTGGCAACCGGCAGCGCGTTGAGGAAGCTCGACCCCATATTAGAAGATGGCATATTACGAGCTAGAGGGCGAATCGACGCAGCCGATGTGGACAGCCAAATGAAGAGGCCCATCATACTGAACGGACGCCACCAATTTGTAAAGCTGCTTGTGGAAAAGGCGCATCAGGAAGCAAGCCACGCCAACAGGGAGCGGGTAGTAAACGACCTACGCACGAGATATCATATCCTTCGATTACGACCAACCGTAAGAGAAGCGGAGCGGAGATGTCTGCGGTGCAGGGTACGCAAGGCGACACCACGGCCAGCGGTTATCGAAGATCTACCATCGGAACGGTTAGGGGCATTCGCGCGACCATTCACCTACACCGGAATCGACTATTTCGGGCCTATAACGGTTACGATAGGACGTAGGCATGAAAAACGGTGGGTAGCGTTATTCACCTGTTTAACGACGCGCGCGGTGCATTTAGAGATAGTTTATTCCCTAACGACGGATTCGGCGATATCGGCATTGCGGCGCATGGCGGCTAGGCGTGGGTGGCCACGGGTCATCTACTCTGACAACGGAACAAATTTCCATGGGGCGGACACCGAACTACGACGGGCAATGGAGGAGTGGGCACCCCTGCTGAAGGACTACGCGTTGACTCGGCGGACAGACTGGAAGTTCATCGCGCCGGGCGCGCCGAACCAGTGAGGCGCATGGGAGCGTCTCATGCGCTCAGTGAAGACCGCGCTCGAAGCCACTCTACACCAGAAGAGCCCGCGGGAGGAGACGTTGGTGACGCTCCTCACAGAAGCAGAGAACACGGTGAACTCTCGACCGTTGACGCACGTACCGGTCGACATCGACGAGGAAGAGGCGCTGACACCCAACCACTTCCTGCTGCTGGGACCATCGAGCCTTCCAGTAACCGCGCCGTGCACGCCTAGTGATCGTCCGGCGTGGAGAGCGGCGGAAGGAATTGCCGACGAGTACTGGAAGCGCTGGATGAGGGAGTACCTGCCGGCGCTGTTTGCGCGCGTGGACTCGCGGGATGTGCAGCAGTGACAGCTACAAGAAGGGGACCTCGTCGTGGTGGCAGACAGTAGCCTGCCAAGGAACGTGTTACCGCGGGGAATTGTAACACGGACCTTTCCCGGACCAGACGGCGTGGTGCGCAACGTGGAGGTGCGGACCAGGGGCGGATTGCTGCGGCGGCCGGTCAGGAAGATCGCCGTCCTCCCGAAAGAAGATTGGGCTCGCGAGCTACGCCGGGGGGAGGATGTTGAGGACAGCTAGAGACCCACCGCCCCGTCGCCCCTTCGTACCCCGTTACGCCCCGCGCACCCCGCACACCGGCGCTGATCACGTGATGTCGGCGACCAATCAGCGCGCGTGCGGATTCATTATCGTCGCACGGCACTACTCACAGACTGAGACACCTTCTTGCGAGATATAAGAAGGGCGTTTCGGTCTGTGAGCTGTTCATTTCACTTCGGAAGCGGCACTCGAGAAGACTCCAAAGAAGACTCAAGACAGCGAATCAAGACCTCCCTCTGTACATAGAGTTAGATATAGTTATTCAGTGCCGAATCATTTGTAAATAGTTAATACAGTATAGTAAAAAGTACCATCTTTTCTTCGAGCAGTCCCCTAGTATAGCTAACCTCAGATCAGTCATTAATCAATCAATAGCATAAATAAATATACAGTCCACTTTCATCCATTATAGATCCTTATGTACATTGATAGACAGGAGACGATGTAAGCGTGAGTCTTGGAGTTCCAACCGGATCGGTTTTCGGCCCGGTAGGGTACATTATGCATGTTAATAGTGTCATTAATGTGATAAAACATTGTAAGACGGTTATGTATGCAGACGACATGTGCCTAATGTACTCAACCAATAATACGAGTGATGCACAAAAATGCATACAGGAGGACTTAGAAAATATAATTAAATGGGCACATGATAACGGTATAATTATAAATTTAGCTAAAACAAAGGCTATGTATATAAGTTCACCCCACAATAACGTCCTTAAGCAAGGTAAATTAAACATAAATATAATTGGTCATACATACGAGTGTCTAAACCTCAATAAAGCTGGCTGCCAGTGCACAAACATAGATGTAGTAGATAAATACCGATACTTAGGCCTGACAGTAGATAATAATATGAACTGGAAACTTCACGTCAATGGTGTATGTAATAAATTGCAATCAATAATAAAAATTTTGTACGTACTGTATTATGCACTGGCTGACTCGGTAATCAATTACGGATTGAGCAGTTATTGGCTTACATTCAAAACACAGTTAGATCGTATAAAACATTTACAGATTAGACTACTTAAGTATTTAGTAAGTAAAAAAGTAAAATTAAAGTGTAAAACAAATTATGACAAATTATTTAATATTACATATATTAAATAATTTAATATAAAATACTTCCGGTACATGAAAAGGTAGATTACCTAATTGCTTTAGAATAATATAAAATATATAAATATAAACAACCTATAACGTATAAATATCGTACCAGGCAAGTTGAAAAGGGTAAATATGTTATACCACACATAAGAAACTATTATGGTAAGAGAACTAGGCAATATTTAACTCCGCTAATATTTAATAGAATAGATTTTATAAGAGATACGTCCAAAGACATAAGCACTGTAATATTAAAGAAAAGACTGAAAGATGCATTCCTATGAAAAGTATAACTACTACCTATAATATGTATTAATTAAAGATAGGGATATTTATTGGAATAAATATACCTAAGGTAAATATATATGTAACATAAAATACATATTAATGTATAAGAAAAGAGCGCCATTATCGCCAACAAACTGTTGCACAGTTTGGCGATGTTTATTATTATTTTAATTGCGTGTATTTTACATGAATAAATAAATTAAAAAAAAACATTTGGGGAAATTATAATAAACCGAATAAAAATAAACAAGACTTGGCCTAAAGGTCTAGATACCAGGCCATAAACTCCAAAAAAAATAGATTCTAACGGAATATGGCAACCTTACAATTACTGCAAACCTCCATAAGAAACGGCGAACCATAAAAATGGAAACTATGATTCTGATTAAAAACCGAATAAAATTAAGAACTAATGAAATATGAAATGACTTGTACTGAAGTTTATTCAATGAATGAAGAATATTGTTAGGAATGAGGGTAAAATAATAAAAAAAAATAAGAAATATTGAAGGTAGAACTACAATCTCCCACTTGTTTTAGCAGTATAAAGTATCAGGGGGATGAAACTGCCATACAAATTTACAAGAATAAAAAATGCATTGAAAGTTCTGCCCTCTAGTG
The DNA here is from genome assembly GCA_033319125.1 of Parnassius glacialis. NCBI lineage: Eukaryota > Metazoa > Arthropoda > Insecta > Lepidoptera > Papilionidae > Parnassius > Parnassius glacialis. The sequence goes on along the minus strand of JAVANC010000005.1, from coordinate 34,606,146 downwards.
AACAAGGTACATGAACTTGTAGGTTAGTTTTCTTCAGCGTTGCATAGATGGCATTAATTAGGCCAAAACCCCAGAATCGAAAGCCCAAAAAAATCTAAATCTATGGCAGTTTTGGTCTATGGTTATGGTTGACACACTCGGTTGACAGTTCTTTCTAATGGTGGCACTACACATGGCTATTTGTATTTGTGATTGCATGGTGCCGTATTTGGCAAAAAATTTGACGTACGGGCAAATAAACAACACAACCACACACATGGAGCCAAATACGAAAAAATTAAACATGTTTGCTAGCAGAAAGTAGTTGTACCTACCAAATGGACGTTGCACTTGCAGCTCGATTTTATTATTTGAACGCATGTTACTATTATATGTTATGCGTAAAAAAAATACAGTGATGAAAAAACGACCAATAGCAAGGCGTTGGTGGATGCTGACTGCATAAAAATCTAACTATCCGTAAATGAAAATGCAAACCAACTTGGTTGGTACACATCAGCTGCACCTGATCCGGATCGTTCGCTTTTCTTTATTTTGGTTTTGTAACCTCGATACGCAGATGTTAATTTGAAACTGTATAAAAAGGGTTATTATAGTATAAATGAATACATGGTTAATAATAACCCCTGGGAATGACGTGGTGGCTTCCAAGCTGTTTCAAAAATAAATTTTGTACTTATATAGTTGGTACAACCATTAATGTAAAATTTGCTTTTAAAAAAAAGTCCCGCTGGGTTTCTTGCTGGTTCTTCCCAGGACAGTTTTTTTTTCGAACCAGTGGTAAAGTAAAAAATGACTTTCAATAAGAATTACACATGTGATCTATATTGAATAAAAAATTATTCTATTCCATTCTATAGACATAAGTGACTCTTTTTTGACCTGCCCCTCGTTTCCAGGGTCCCAAATGCATGGGTTCATTTGGTAAAGTTCTAGAAACCTTACAACGTTTTTTTTGCTCCAATTCATTTTAAGTAGATACCTAAATAATCACTTATAAAATGATATAAACAGGTCCATCCGTACTGGTTGACAGTTCGCGCGCTTATGAGCCCGACCATGTGTGGCCAGTATATTGGCGTATTTGCCTATTTGTCTCCTTTGATGAGCCTTGAAAAACCGACAGACGATCGGTAAGCCGTATTTGTTATTGGCTATATTTGCCAAATAGGCAAATACGGCAATAATTATGGCAAATATACTCTCCACACATGGTAGTTATTTGTCAAATACCCCAAATACGCAAATACAAATAGCCATGTGAAGTGCCACCATAATAAATACGAATATTAATATGATAATTCAGGAAACGAAAAATTATAAAAAAAAAAGATTTTATTTACCTTGGACGCGTAGCGTTTCTATATAGTTTGTGCCTTGTTGTCACTCCCATGACTGACTTGACATTGGCAGAATTCTTTTAAGAGAAGCCAAAAAGTAAAGAAGAAGAAGAAACGAAAATATTTTGCAACTTTTCGTTTCTCTCCTGTGAAAACCATAATTTAGGCTTTATGGTTATTTACTAAATTTAACAATAAATGTGCTTGTTCACAGTTTATGCAGTATGCACCTATGTTAATATGCTGGTAAACGGAAAATTATTAACTACTAATTGGTGATTGTGAAAATGATAATGTGAAAACTCAACCTATTAAATATTATAACATTCATAAAAGAAAATAAATACATAATTATTCATAAGTCTTTGATATTAATATTTCAAAAAATCTTATGTGAAATAGGTTAAATTTTATTAGTGTTAATGTTATCTGCAAAATTATTATTTGGTGATTTAAGATAATCATTGGAGATATCCAATAATTATCTGGTAGAATGCATAAACAGAAACATTGACAATAAAACTGCATAGTTCATAATTATCAATATAGTCATTGTCATAATACGCCATCTAGTGGTAACCATGTCGTAACTACCGCAAGCCGCGTTGTACTAAAGAATACATCGGCATCTAGCGTACACGGTACACTCATTCGAAAACTGAAATGAGAGTGGCGCATCTATTCCTTAGTGTATTATCTATGTAAAGTATCACGCAGTCGACTTAAGCGCGGCGCCCACCTACGTAACGTAACACGTGATCTGACGCGTGATTTGACGCGTAACTTGTCACTCGCCTCAACATTCAAAGGGAATGTATGTAGTAACGCCCATTTGCGTGGCGTGACGCCGCATGATCTGACGTGCCATTCAGCTTGCTACTAGTGACGCATTGAAGTGGCACGTAACACGAAACTTGTAGTTTTAATATTAAATTCATTGATTTAGTTCATGTAAAACCATGTTTATATGATTATCCTAGACCCGATTACAATAACAGGAACTCGCAAGATGCTTCTTGCAACTTGTAGGGCAAATCTATGCGAAATGTAATTCTAATTCCTTCATAAAATTGAAAGTACCACCACTTATCACATTTTTTCCCTTAGGGATGTACTCAAAATCTTCAGCTGGCACTTTGAATGTTTGAAATCTGTAGCAAAGCAAGGGCATGTTTATCCTCTTCAGGCGAGATTTTGGCCCAAAATGAACTCTGCGACATGCTATTGTTGCACAGGTTGGTGCAAGCAGTGTCACTCGTGGTCACGTCAGAGCATCGTCAGAATCATGCTACAAGCCATGTCGAAATCATGTAGCTTAGGTGGGCGCCGCGGCTAAGAGGGGGCAGTCAGTCTGTAATTCTACGAGTCTCATATCGTTATTATGCCCGTTTTGCTAATACATTACTTCTACACTGAGATTCTCCCCAAATAAGACAAGTTATGTGGTTCTATTCTTGTAGTAGTTCTTCTAGTGTAAGCAAGGAAGATCGTGTTGCTGAGGGGCCGCCCGGTGTTACATTGAGAGGAGTAGTGTAGCTGTTGCTTTGCATACGTTGGTGTTATCACGTAATTATGTCCTTCACGTTTCACCAATGTGTGATTGTGTCTGGTACATATTACGGTTGGTCGAACTGTATTTGCTCTATACTGAATGTGTAGTGCTGTACGCTGCCTTATTCCTGCTAATGATCAATTGCGTAAGCAAGAGAGCAAGTTGAACATCCGCTCTCACACTTATTATTTTTAACAATTAACCTTCAGAGTAAATTCTATTATGAGTAACATTATTTTATTTAAATCATTTTGAGAATGATTTCTAACATCATAAGTGTAATAGTTTCCAATAATATTATATAGAATTAAAATAAAATAAAACTGAATAAAAATATTAAATAAAACTATATGAAGACTATTAAATTCTAAATAGTGAATAAAATTTTATATATATAATTTTTAATCACTATATAATATATATATATATATATATATATATATATATATATATATATATATATATATATATATATATATATATATATATATATATATATATATATATATATATATATATATACTGATTAAAATTTCTGTAGTTAGAGGTATTTTAAGTTTTACCAAAGTGTTAAATAATGAAATATGATCATATAAAGGACACGAGAAGAAAATATGGTTGAAGTCGCCAATATCTAAACCACACTCACATATAAAAGTGTTTTTAATATAAAGCCTAGCAAGGTGAACCGAATTACAACAGCGACCCAAGCGCATTCTACATAACATTGATGTATGTTTCTTATTTAAGGTTAAATTATAAAACCAAGGCTTACAAGGAATGGTGTGTTGAATTTTGGCATATTGACAGCCTTTTGTCGTTTTGGTTTTGTTCCAATGTATTGACCACCTATCTCTATACAATAATTTCGTGGTTCTTATAAGGTCATAGCAATAATTTTTAAATAGGAAAGTATCCCCACAGAATATAGCTTGTTTAGCAAGCTTGTCAGCATATTCATTACCAGATATACCAACATGACTAGGAATCCAAACAAGACACATGTTGATGTTTTGAAATTTGTATAAGAATAGAAGTTTCTTAATTTCAAATATCAAAGGATTGCGGGAAATGTTATAGAAAGGATTGCATAACAATGCCTGTAAAGAACTAAGAGAATCTGAAAATACCACGCTTGATTTTAATTTAAAACTATAGCAATATTATATTGCTTGTAAAATGGCTAACATTTCTCCTGAAAGAACTGAAGATTTGGGAGGGCTTTTAATTTTTTGAACTTTTCTCCAATTTTAATGGAATATTGCGTAGTCAGTGCAACCTTTAGAGTTAATTTTAGAAGCGTCTGTAAAAATATAATGATAACCTGGAAAATTCTTATCCAACACAAATACAAATTTTGTATTTGGTTCAATAGAAAATTCATTTAATCCTATATCTAATATAACATTGGGTTTGTTGAACAACCAGAAAAAAAAAGCATCTGATAAATATTGTCGTCTAATAAAAAGTGGAGGATCACCGTATTCAATCTGCAAGGCATTGATAGGCGATGAATTCATAGCGCCTATAATTAATCTCAAAGACTTGTGTTGAACGATATCTAAAATTTTCAATCCTTTAATAAACAAGGCAAGTTCAAGAAGAAATCTTCTTGAAGAAGACTTCTTATAATTGCATAATAAATTAATTTTAAATAATATGGATGGGCGCCCCACCATACCCCGCACAAAGCTCTTAGAATGTTAATATTTTTTTCGCATTTTTTTTTGGGTATAAATGATATGAGGACATGACAAGACATACCGGATAATTTGTTATCAAGAATTACATCAAAGAATTTAACTTGATGAATATTTTCAAGCGGGTAATTAAAAAGGCGAACCTGTATTTCGGGTGAAAATCTTTTGCGGGAAAAAATTACTGTTTTACTTTTATTTGGGGAAAGTTCTAGTCCATGATCATCTACCCACGTGGCAATAGAGGAGATCTTGTCCTATCGCATTAGCACAAGATTCTATATATTTATCATTTACATAAACTAAGATATCATAAGCATATTGCAAAATTCTACACTTTGAAATGAACTGGTCTAAATCTGACGTATAAATATTGTATAATAAAGGACATAAAACGGAACCTTGCGGAAGGCCTTTCAATACCTTGCGAGTATATTTTAAATCATCATCAATTTTAATATGTATATACCGATCTAGAATTAAATTGATAATTAAATTTGTAAGTTTTTGGATATTTTAAGCTTTAACATCTTTTCTCTAAGGATGTTAAGTCTGACAATATCGCAAACAGAAGAAATATCAAGGAAAGCAGCAAGGACCGATTCATTTCTTGAAAATGCTAGTATAATATCTTAGTTAGTATAATTCTGTAAATACATACTCATTACGCTCGCGAATCATATTTTGTTAAATATACAACCTGACACTGATCTGCAAATTGCAAAAAACGTAAGAAAATTTTAATTTCGCGGGCCATCCTGGAGCTTTCACATTAAATCATTTTACTCTAATCAAATGTTGCCATTTACTATATTCATACTATTTTCGTATACACTTTGTAAGACTACCAACACAACACACCAATACAAAATGTTTTTATATTAAGTTATCATTAGTTATAACTATACTATCAGTTATAATAAAAATAAAAGTAATATGGTTGAAAATAAGTCTCTTACAAAGAACTTCCTACAATAAAACATTATTTCAATCATATTATAGTTCAATTTATTACTGTATGTGAATGCTTATGCAAGTAAAAATAAAATTCAATAGTTTTCAAGGTTGAACAATTATAATTTATACACACGTCTTTCACAACAACACAGAAGGAGAGAATAGAGTGAGAAATATAAGCATAGAAATATCACATTGACAGCAAATATAAAGTTTGTAAAGATATTACAAAGATAAGAAGTCTTACGCAAACTTATTAACTATACAGTAATGTCTTAACACGAATAAATGGGCGACAGAATGGCATACGCAAGCGTACTGATTACTGGTGGCACAGCGCAGGGCAAGCGATCGGAGCAAGGACGGCCAGCGGTGAACCGGTTTGCTGGTGACATCGCGCCATCGGACCGACCGCCGCATTAGAACAATAGCCACTGCTAATATTTATGTACATATAATAATTTTTGTAGTACTGTCTGTTTGTAATTATGACATTTATATTTATGTAAAGATTATTTAAATTTAAACATGATATGTAATGAAATTACTTAAAGTTGCTTATACATTACTTAAATTATATTATATTAATATTTTGTATACCACAATATTAATATGTGTAACAATTCCATTTAATGTTATGGCAACACTGGCTTAAACAAAATGCCACTGTGGGAGTTTTGGCGGGAACTTGATCGGCGGCGGTTCGCTACTCTTGTATTATAGTTTAAATAATAGTTTGAAGTGGATTTTGATATGTAAAAGTGGTGCGATTTTATGTATTAACTGTCTACGCATGTGAACTATTAGTGGAAACAGTGAAACAAGTGCTCTGCTGGTGATGGATTTTCAAGATAAGCTGTTTGCATAGGCACCTTTAGATACCATCGCCAACTGTCAGCTGCCTGCTGGCTCAAGTTGCCGTCAAAATCTCCCAAGGGCTGCACAATGTGACGCATCAACATATTGTGAAGCAGTGAACTATGAAGAAATTATAATAAACCGAATACAAATACTTAAGACTTGGCCTAAATGTCTAGATACCAGGCCATAAACTCCAAAAAAAAAACCGGTTTTAAAACACAAGTTACACAAGCACAACTTTATATTTTATTTTGTGATGACTGATGAAAAATAAATTTTAGAATTTAGAAGATCTACATCAAAGAGTAATATGTAGCAAGCTACTTGAAGTATAATGTACTTTGCACAGTCATTCCAAGTCATCCTAAATTATTTATAAATTAAATTAAAATTAAATGCATGCTTCTTGTCGCCTAGTAATTCACAAAATTTTGCGGTTATGGAAACAAATACTTTTGAAGGTGTTTTAGATAGATACAATGGTATCACTGTGGATTCTCAAAAGGAATCTTGTGAATCTAGTCAATTTCTTAGTCGATTATTAGGTAAGCAGGGTTTATTAATTTTTTATTTCTTTAAGTAATAATCTTATGTTTTACATATGTATGTAGATTTAGTTTGATTACTCATTTATAACTTACGTAATAATTTATTATTGTGCTTGAAACAATACATAGTACATACAGATGTGTAGTGTCACTATAAGACAATACACAAAATTTCTATTACATTTTACATACTATTACAACATATAATATTTTTATACCTCGTTTTTGGCTTATAAAATTCTACTGCTGGACACAACGTCTCCATTTTAGAAAGGATATGCTTCAATTGTCATGCTCGGCAGGTATGACATTGCTGCCTGTGACCAGTTATTGAATATTTTATGTCTGATGTAAAGAAAATAGTTACTTCTACATCTAGGTATCTAAACCCATTAGATTTTTCTGGAACTTGAATAGTTATCTCTTTTTGTTTTTAATTAATGTTATTTATAACTGAGAGACAAATTAAACATAGTCAATCATGTTGAATGGGTATATGATACATACAGTCACCAAACAAGTTGTAATGGGAATGATACATTGTTTATACATTCTGCAGTAGAACATATTGGCATTATAAAAATTACAGAATTCTGCATGACGAGTGACAAATGAGCACACAGTCCACCTGATTGTAAGTCAATGCTGTGAGCCATGGACATTTCTATCTTTCATTAATTAAGAATTAAAATGCAGATGTGCTGGCACCCATCAGGACTAAGAAAGAATGCCTTGTTTTCAATGAAAAGGGTCCCTGGTTATAATATGAAACATGAGCGTTAAGTGCCTATTTTAAGTTTAAAGAGTGATCCTTCACTGGATGAATTGACCCATTCAAGCTATAACAATGATATAGCTGCAGTGTGCGTCTACCATGCCATACCATAGGTAGCATTCATGTTATATGCATATAGTATGAAAGTGATAGTATGAGCAATGACTATTATTTAGTGGGCCTGCCGGGCTATTCACAATCGTCTCGGAAAGCGAAATCGACTCTGATTTGATAACTTATCGCACCGAAACCAATAAACGCTATTCACATTTAACGTTCAGATAAAGGTCACTTAGGTATCTCAATTTTTTTGTTATTTATTATATAGTCAATTATGTATTTTTTGTATTCAATATCAATGGCTAACACCAAAATATTGCCTTATGTTTTTGTTCAATCGTTACTCTAAAAAAATACAAAATGCCTATTTATCTACAAAATTCGTAAATGTATATAACTAAATGACGATACAATAGTAATGGGATGTATCTAAGTGACCTTTATCCGAACGTTAAATGTGAATAGCGTTTATTGGTTTCTGTACGAGAAGTTATTGAATCCGAGTCGATTTCGCTTTCCGAGACGATTGTGAATAGCCCAGCTGGACCATAAAATTATATTTATGGTACATTGTTATTTTGTAATAAAAATTATAACTCATGTATTTCTAGATTCATTGCAGAAATGGGATAAGGAATCACGACGATGCATATGGTTTAAAGTTGATATAAAAGATGCTGCTTGGGTTCCTTTACTTGCTAGTGTAAGTTGACTTGCAAATGAATATGTATTTATTTGTTTGTTTGTCTTTGATATGGTACTATACCAGTAATTTAATTTTTATTACTGTTCGTTTCTTCATGATTTATGCATTCCTATATTATGGTACTGATTATGATGTAATAAAATTAGCAGTTATAGCCCCTGTTGCAAAGGTTCTGACAAAAAAGAGGCATTGCTACGTATGCTAGCCATAACAGGTGAAAGTATTAATAATACCATAGTATTGGGTTGTTGCATAAGTGTGCTATAACATTACTTTTATGAGACAAAAGAATATTTTAAGGTTCTCTTTAATATTCTGTTAGAAAACACTCTCAAAACAATTTAAATAAATTATAACTTTTCAGTTATGACTTTACAATTTATATACTATATTTGAACTTGTTAGAAATAAAATATACCACCAAAATAAATTAAGTATGAATGCACCAATGAAATTATTAGTTACATTTGTGTTTTTTAATTAATTAATTAAGTCCAGATTAACCATGTGCTCAGTGGCAAAGGAAAGCATCATGAGAAAACCGGCATGACTGATGAATAAAATATTTTGAGGGAACATGTGGGTTTGCCAATATGAGCTTTAGTAGCACGGTGGACTAATTGCTCCATATCCCTTTCAGAATCATTTCTGATATAGCGAGACCTGCACCCAACAATGGAACATCATACCGGCTGTAACTTTAACTTCTCACCTCATGAATAAATTATGTTGAACATAGACTAAAGTATTAATATTTCTTTTTACAGGAAGGTTTTAGTTTTCACCATTCCAGGGACAACTTTGTTATGATGTATAAATGGTTACCTAAGAACAGTTCTTCCAATTTACCTCCTGCTTGTCACACTAATATTGGAGTTGGAGGACTAGTATTCAATGATGATAATCAAATACTAGTGGTGACTGAACAACATTATGAATATCCACACTGGAAGCTGCCCGGTGGATATGTTGAAAGAGGTATATGTGTTGAATAAAAAAAAGTACAACACAAAATATTGTATATATATCTACATAGGCTGGTTTTGCAGTTATGCTGATGCCCTTGAATATGCATGTAGGGATTTTCAGGAATACTGATTACTCAGCGCTGAGTAGCTTTCGCACTAAAAGGGCACAGCGTAGCCGAAGCGCCTCTGCTGTCATTGAGCATTGTAGTATCACGCTAAGCGTTAGTCCCGATGGGTACTGTCGAAATGTGTCATGATATTGTCACTGGTCAATCCATTGATGAGGTTCCTTTGAGAAAATGTTTATGGGATATATGAATGAAATCATCATGAATCAAGACCTAGAGTGATTTTCTCGACGAACTGTTTGAGGACCTATCACAAACTGAAACGGTCAATAGGTATTCCTAGGTACGAATGTACTAGGAGGTCGTCGCGAGATTAAAACGTGTTCCGCTGATAGAAACGCTCCAAACAGTTGTACACCGACTGACCGTACTGACGGTCAGCGTGACTGTAAAAGCAGCCGTATTTTTTTAAATTATTTTTTATAGAATAAGGGTGACAAACAAGCAAGATCAAAATGTAAATGCGTTGTCACCCGTGAGGACTAAGATGGAATGCCTCCTTTCCAGTAAAAAGGGTCTCCGGTTCTCTACACACACCATGATTATGCTGGTATTCTGTAAGAGTGTCGTCCTTCCCCGATCAAGCCAACCCATTTGTGATACAACTATACTATTGTATAGGTGTGGCATGGCTCAAAGCTGTATAATATGCATATAATATGCGCCATAATAGTCCAGAGACACAGATTAAATAATGTTACTATGGAACCACATACCGCAAAATTGCTAATTGCAGTACAAGATACTTGGAAGTTTTGATGCTACTCTGGATTTTAACATAATGTTTACAATTTCCTGGCAGAAGATCCATATGATCAGCAATCATTTTTATGGTTATAAGGCTAACAAGGCAATTAAATTTATAATAGTAAATCAAGACGAAAATATTCAAGTCTCTGAAAGATGACATCCAATATCCATTTGATACTTGCTGGCTATTATGTATCTTATTCTCTATATAACATTTTACTTGTACTTATAATGTAACATCCTTCTTACAATAGAAGAGGCTTATGTCTATCAGTGGATGGACTGTTAGAACAGAAAAAGAAGATATAAGATATCCACTATCTATCTAAGGCTATCAGATCTTTGGTGTTGCTTACAATTGAATTTTATGACACCCACAGAACAAGATGAGTGAGCCAGAACATGGCGAAATCTGTAAATTTTTATTTATTATTTTCTATAAATTGTTGAACTGGATCAAAATCAAGTAACAGTGTATATGATAAAATTTTATTTAACTTATTTTCAGGAGAAGATATAAAAGAGGCAGCAATTCGAGAGGTAAAGGAAGAAACTGGCATTGATGCTGTTTTCGAATCCATGATAACTCTAAGGCATACACATAAAATGATGTTTGGCAACTCTGATATTTACATAGTAGTTGCACTGAAAGCTACTTCTAACACAATTATTAAATCAGATGAAGAAATCAAAGCTTGTGAATGGATGAATGTGGACGAGTTCTTAAATCATCCGCACGTACATGACTTCAATAGATTTATTGTAAAACAAGCATTGGATCTAAAGAAAAGACAAATTAAAATTGATCTTCATAAGGATACTATTAAAATTTCTAATTGGTCAAGGGAAATAACATCACTTATAATAGAAGATTTGTGATTGACTGATGTTTTAGTACAATTGTATATGTTAATAATATAATGTACATAATTACTACTGGAAGGTCAGCGAGATTAGATAAAAAATGTATTATATTGTTTGAGATAACTAGTTAACGTGTCTAAATCTATAAACTAAATCCGGTAAAAACCTATAAATTATGATAGGTAAAATAATATTTTTAGAGATAAGTCACATTTATCAATTTTATTGACATGTACATTACGTCAAACAGCAAATATAAACATGAAACAGTTAATAATAATAGGAGTTTAACCCAATAAACTAGGTAAATAATAATAAAACAAAAGCAATCCTTCAAGCAGAAAGAAACTTAAGCCGCGTATCGATTACGCGCTCCAGGCGTGCACGCCATGAATGACAGTGCCGATCATTCCGTGGAACGCTCTCCAAATGTTTCAAGTGTATCAACTAAGCGCCCCTGGCGCGCGCGGGAGTCGTTCCAGTGTTTGACCCATAGATTACTGTAAATATACTAGGTTTGACCGTTCAACATGAATGTCGGTCGTGTACGAACAGCCGCTGCTTTCATAGTTGCATGCATCTTCTCTGAGCGCTTTATTATGATAAAAACAACTTGTTATTCCACAGCAGTTATTTTGAACCATATAATTTTATTAATTTACGGCAACTCTGGTTATCCATAGCTCGGAACGAAACGAACACACGAATGATGAAAACAACCGTCCCAACTGGCGCGCGCGCCAATACTTTACTTTGATACTCGGTAAAAAGCGGCGTCTCGCAGTACCAACACCCCTCTCCACTCGCAGACCCATCACTACGCTATCAACGGTGTGGCCCCGCATACCATTCTGCATTAACCGTTCTTTGTCCCTCAAGAGGAATAGTCGTAACATGGCCGGTTTTGGAGACAAACGTGGCTACCATTTTTTTTTGCAACACTCCGTGAAGGAACAATTTTTGTTGGCTTTAACTCATTTTCGAACACCCAAACTCGTGACTGGTTTTTTGTTTCGGGTTCGTACGCGTATATCCAGGATTCGTCACCTGATACGATGTTGTATACAGCATTTGAGGATCCTGCGTGGAATCTTTCGAGAGTTCTGACGCACCAAGTACCGCGAGCAGCTTTTTGCTCTTCATAGAGCGAATGCGGTATCCATCGGGAAAACAACTGTTTTACACCAAATTGTTCATGAAGATTATTTGTATTTGACTCATGCCTAAAGTTGCCTGAATTTCGCGGTATGTCACATGTCGATCTTCCTCAATCAGCTTACGCACAGCATCAACGTTTTCTTGGGTGACTGCAATTTTTGGACGACCTTGACGGGGATCATCACTGAGCTTTTTTTTTTTATAGGATAAGGGTGACAAACGAGCACACAGTCCACCTGATGGTAAGTGGTTGCTGCGGCCCATAGACATCTACATCTATCCTCGTTTGCGAATCAAAATGCAGATGCGTTGTCACCCGTGAGGACTAAGTTGGAATGCCTTATTTCCAGTAAAAAGGGCCTCCGGCCACCTGCACTCACCAAGCGAAACGCAGAGGTAAACCTCTACTTCACGCTGGTATTCTGTGAGGTCGTGGTACCACCCCGGTTCGAGCCGGCCCATCCGTGCGACAGCAAAAGCTACCGCGTGGCTCTACCACTGTTAAAAGACACTTCCACGTCTTGACAACACAACAACGTCCACGTTGAAATTCAGCAAACCAGCGATAAATTGTGGTTTTGGATGGGGCTTCATCATCAAATGCAAAAATCATCCGGTCAACACACTGTTTTTATGTTAAACCACTTCGAAAGTCATAATAAATCATCGCTCTTGAATTTTCTCGAGTCAATTCAATTTTCTCAACGACTAAACAAGTTTGACATAATCTTGTGAGAAGACCGAGAATCTTTTTTTAAATAAATAAATGGTATTGGATTTTTAAAACCAAGGAGTTTTCAATTAAAAAGATTTTAATATGACAGGAACAGTGGAAATATTCCATTCCCGATACTTTTAGTGCAGCCTATGTAAGAAGTTCTATGGTGATGGCGGCATAAAATTACTCATCGCCCTCATTTCGTCTGATCTTGTGACTTTCGACAGATAGCAATACAACTATCCTATTGACGGGAGATGTAATGGACAGCAGCGTCAATGATGCGAGATATTTTGTACTATGATCACCAATCCGCCTGTTAATCGTGGCGATTTTCATAAAATCACACAACGAGAGAGGTCTATGACCAGAGCAGTATACTTTTACGGGCTGAGAAAGAAGAAAAAGATTCAAGTGAGGTATTAAAGTTAGAACTATTATACAACTCAGTTGAGCTAAGTTTGCAAAGCGAAACCCCCTTCGTTTCTTAGCTCTCAACTCTCAGTTCATACAGTCGCGTTAGTACCGTTTGCAACTTTGTTACCGATACGCACGTCTTAATTTTATCGCCTCATATTTGTTTAGCTTTTGGATATTTTTTATTACGTTATCGGCACCAAGTGCAAATTTAGCTCACCGTTGTACATCATACTTTTGAGCACAAAATTTTTACCATTTAGTACGTTAAAGACTGCCTATGTTAACATTAGATTCATAATTCGCTAGCATAGTTAATTCTTCGTGAAATGTTCTAAAATGTAGTAAATAAAATTATTATGGCAATAATTTTATATAAAATAAGGAGCCTACAAAGGTAGGTATGTAGGTATGACTGTAGTTTTTATTTTAAACTTAACTTTAACGGATATAGGTATGTACAGTGTCCCATTCTGAATTTGTCATGTAAATTTCAGCGGTAGAAGGTACCTAAGTACCTTCTTTAGGTTTCTTATTATATATATGTACAGATATTCAATATGTATATATATATACATGAAATTAAGAGCTGTAATGAATGGGTGAACCGGCACAGATAACCAGCGTGAAGTAGAAATTTACCTCGCCTGTTAAGTGCAGGTACTCAGAGGCCTAACCCCTCTTCCCCTTAACATGGTAGTGTAATTAAATAAGAAACTTAACTACTACCAGCACCCCTGGTATTGCAAAATCCCTGGCCGAGCATCCCGCCCAAGCTCTCCTTACCACTCTTCCTTAGCGCGGGTGATTAGGCTGCCTCGCGTATCCTGGGAAGGGGGGGGGGGGAAGTTCCGCTCAAGATAATACTGCTCGTGAAAAGTAGAAAAGTAGAGCAATAAGACAAAGGTGATCCCTGCCACGCTATCTGTGATTTTCTGCAACATCAGAGATTTCATGCGAACGTTAACGAAGTCCACTAAGTACCATCTGAAGACGGCAAATCCAACCTTGCTCTTTCTAACCGAAACGCAACGCAGGTGTCCTCTTCGGCCGATACTTCTCTCCTATCCGGGGTACAAATAACACCTTTGTATCTCAGGCTGGAGTTAGCGTATACGTCAGAGAGGGCATCTGTTCTCGACGCCTCTGCAGTATTGAAGGTCGGCGACGATCATCCTTGCGTCTACGGGTGCCTCTATAGGTAATGCCGACACAGACCAACTCTTCGACCACTTCTAAATTGCTGCAGACTCCGTGCTACAACAGGTCCCATCTGCAGAGATTGTGATCCTTGGTGATTTTAACGACAACCACGCTGAATGGCTTGGTTCTTGTTTAACCGATCATGCGGGAAGATCTGTTTATGACTTTGCCTTGGCATATGGTCCTACACAAATGGTAAATTCATCTACGCGGATTCTAGATGTGGAGGATCGTGCACCTTCCCTGTAGAACCTTCTGCTGACCTCACATCCGGACGAATATCAGGTCTCCGTCGACGCCCTTCTTGGCTCATTGGACCATTGTTTGATCCGGACTATGGTGTTACTCACACTCACATCGAGGTTGCATTCTGCAGATTGTCGCCGTGTTTGGCACTATAGGTTGAGCGATTATTACAGGATGCGGTTTTTTTTGCATCCTTCCCTTGAAATCAGGGGAGGGTAAGCTTCCTGGCGGATGATCCCAACGTGTTTCTGATGTGGTACATCAGGGAATGGAACTTTTTTTTTCTATCTTAATTGCATCGCGCTATAATAGGAATGCTTCACCAGCGCCGGCGCCAGTCAAAGAGCAACAAAGTCGTAGTAGAAGTTGCATGCTCCATTTACAAGACAACGCTGTTTCTTCTGCTTATCAATATGTTGCAAATCAGTAACGTGCACTGGTGATGCTTTATACACCGGCTGTGCCTATATTTCGCGGGAAAACGTTGCCGAGTACCGGAACAAACTTGTGTCTGAAGTGGAGTTTTTGCCAGATAAGGTCTCTGATTGGGGCGACTAAATTTAATTTAGTTTAATGCCCAGAAGACAAGTTGTTGGAGCAGATATTATTATTTCCGCTATTATTTTTTTATTTTATTTTGTTTACTATTTTTAATTGATGTGTCTACAAGTGTTAAAATTTAAGTACCTAATGATGTTTGTGGTGTGTTGCAATAAATGTTTTCTAATTGTATGGTTTATGCAATTAAAAAATTTACATTTATAATAAACACTATATACTGTTTTCTATCTCATTCTTTCGCAGGTTAAATCCTATAGATGTATATATTTGTATCTTTCTTTTCATTGAGTTCGATGTGATCGGATCGATAACAATTCTAAAAAAAGTTTTTCACTTCAAAGAATTGTAGGTATAAATAACATTTAATAGACACAGGATCAAATAGGCATTCCATTAGTCACAAGGGAAGAAAATTAATCTGCATTTTAATTTTAATCGAGTATGCATGTAGGTATTTCCCGAGGGTGTCGTAAAAGGCGACAAAGGGAAACAGGCAGGAGATGGGCAGCAGCATCTACCTGATGATAGCAAAATTAAAATAAAAAAAACTGCAGTTGCCAACCCGCTCGCCAAGCGTGGCAACTATAGCAAATACTCCCCTATGATCAGAGTCACAAAGAGACGGCCCCCAGTCCCCGGTGGCCCCGCTATTCCTGGCTACGGTGGCGACCATGGTAACGGCGGGGCAGGGGGTGCTAAGAATCTCCGGTGGAGGTTCGGTTGCCACCTAAGACTACTCGACCTGGCAACATACAACGCATGCACCCTGAGGCCTGACGAGAAGATCTTGGAGCTGGAAGAAGAGATAGACAAGTTACGCTGGCATATTATAGGATTATCCGAAGTCCGAAGAGAGGGGGAGGACACGGTAATCTTCGAAGCCGGCAACTTGCTTTATCACCGGGAGGGCGACCATCTGTCCCAAAGAGGTGTCGGATTTATCGTCCACAAGTCTCTCGTTAACAACGTTGTAAAGATTGAGTGTGTCGACGAGGGTTGCGTACCTTAGACTCGGAATCACCAAACGGTATTCGCTGAAGATCATACATATTTACGCACCAACCTCGACACACCCCGATGAGGAGGTGGAGGAAATGTATGAGGATATCTCTAGAGCCATGCATTCATCCACAACCCAATATACGGTGTTAATGGGAGACTTCAATGCAAAACTAGGCACAAGAGAGAACGGTGAGCTGAAAGTAGGGAAATTTGGAATAGGGCAACGGAACTCAAGGGGCCAGCAGCTGGCCGACTTCATGGAGAAAGAGGAACTCTTTATGATGAACTCTTTCTTCCAGAAGCGGCCCCACAGGAAGTGGACCTGGTCGAGCTCCGACGGTTCGACAAAAAATGAGATTGACTTCATTATGACGACCAAACGATAACTGTTCAGTGATGTCTCCGTGATCGCGAGGGTGAATACTGGTAGCGATCACCGAATGGTTAGAGGCACACTGAACCTAAACGTAAAGTTGGAGAGGTCTCGGCTAATGAAGTCAACGCTCCGTCCCCCTCGTGGTCTAATCCAAAGTCCCGAAACCTTTCAGCTCGAGTTACATAACCGTTTTCAGTGCCTAGAAGACTGAAATGAAGTGGACGATATCAATGACAAGCTCGCGGAAACTGCCCATGCGGTCGGAGCTAAGTTCTGCAAGACCCGCCGCAGAAGAACACAAAAACTCTCCGATCACACTCTTAATCTCATGGCTGTTAGACGGGAGATGAAGCTATATTCTTCAACAGATTTGACAGCATATAGGCAACTGAACAGACAGATCTCCAAATGCATGCGGCGGGACTTACGCAACTTCAATACAGCTTGTATTGAAGAAGCGATCGAGCGGAACCAAGGCTCCAAAGTCTTTGCCAGAGATCTGTCTGCCAGAAAGAGCCAACTGTCAAGGCTGAAGACCGAGTGTGGCAGCATCGTTTTCGGGGCATCTGAGATTTTGAGTGAGATTGAGAGGTTCTATGGGCAGCTGTACACGTCATCGTTGGAGCCACACGCAAGTGTGAGTAACGGTCCAAGAGCGAGTCTAATCTGACACTATTCCGAAGATGCCTCGGACGTCAGTCTGAGCGAGATTAGAATGCACCCTCTCCAGCACCTTAAAAACGGCAAGGCCCCAGGCGAGGATGGAATTACAGCGGAGCTTCTGAAAGCGGGTGGAAAACCGGTACTTGAAGTCCTTCAGAAGTTCTTTAATTCCGTCTTCCATGATGGCATTACACCGGAGGCGTGGAGCAGAAGTGCGGTGGTCTTGTTCTTCAGGAAAGGTGACAACGTTCTCTTGAAGAACTACAGACCGATTTCCCTTCTGAGCCGCGTCTACGTGCTGTTTTCGAGAGTCATTACGAATCGTCTCGCGCGCAGACTTAACGACTTCTAGCCTCCCGAACAAGCCAGTTTCCGAAAGGGCTTTAGCACCATAGACCACATACATACCGTTCGGCAAGTTGTACAGAAGTCCGAGGAGTACAATTTGTCACTGTCTGGCGTATGTGGACTATGAGAAAGCCTTTGATTCCGTCGATATTTGGGCGGTGCTGCACAGTCCCTTCAGCGGTGCCAAGTTGACTGTCGGTATATCGAAGTGCTGAAGTGCTTGTACAGTAGGGCTACGATGGCTATCCGAGTACAGAACAAGAGTACGAAACCTATCCAATGAGGGCTAATAATCTTCCACTCACCAGATGTCGCTACTAGCGAGTGAGGTAAAGTTTTTTTGTTACACAGTGTCATTTAATTGAGAAATTAGTTTTAAATAATAGTTTATCATTGTCTAGAGTATTATATTAATATATAACACAATGCGTCAGTGGTTTGATTTTTAATTTTTTGCACATTATAACTCTTTTTTTTTAAAGTCGTCTTTTAGTTATATTTATAGTTTGGTTTATTCATTTCTAATGTAATTAATATAAAATATAACTAATAATACAGAAAGAAACCTTAAAAATTACATTTTCCTAAGAAATTATCGTCCCCGCTATGAAATCTGTCAAATATTTTAATTCACTCGAAAGTGGCGCCGCCCTGGTGGCAGAAAAAGTCGTGGATGCCCTCATTGCAGAGAGGTGTAAGACAGGGTGACGTTATATCCCCGAAACTCTTCACCGCTGCATTGGAAGACGTTTTCAAGCTTCTAGACTGGAAAGGATACGGTATTAACATCAATGGCGTGTACATAACTCACCTTCGATTTGCCGACGATATAGTCCTTATGGCAGAATCGCTGGAGGACCTAAGCACTATGCTCAATGATCTCAATAGTGTCTCCCAACGGATAGGTCTTAAGTCATCTTATTACATTGACAACACAAAGATCATGTTTAATGGTACTTGTTGGGAGCACTAAGCTCGAAGTTATTGACGAGTATGTTTACCTGGGACAAATAGTCCGACTAGGTAAGTCCAACTTCGACCGAGAGGTCAATCAACGGATTCAACTCGGTTGGGCAGCGTTTGGGAAACTACGACACATCTTCTCGTCAGACATACCTCAAAACCTTAAAACGAAATTGTACAACCAGTGCGTGTTGCCAGTGATGACTTACGGATCTGAGACGTGGTCCTTCACTGCTGGCCGTATGAGGAAGCTCAAGGTCGCTCAGCGAGCATTGGAGAGGGCTATGCTCGGGTTTCTCTGCGTGATCAACTTAGAAATGAGGATATCCGCAGTATAACCAGAGTAACCGACATAGCTCAACGGATTAGTAAGCTGAAGTGGCAGTGGGCCGGCCATATAGCACGAAGAACCGACAACCGATGGGGAAGAAAAGTTCTTGAGTGGCAGCCTCGTACCGGTAGGCGAAGTGTAGGGCGACCCCCCACGAGATGGAGTGACCTGGTAAGACATGCAGGAAGTCGATGGATGCAGGTGGTTCAGGACCGTGCTTTGTGGCATTCCTTGGGGGAGGCCTATATTCAGCAGTGGACTTATGAAAGGCTGTAAAGATGATGATGATGATGATATTTTTGTCAGTGGGAGGTCTCACTAGAAAACAATTAACAAGTCGGCAAAGACATTCCTTGGGGGAGGCCTATATTCAGCAGTGGACTTATGAAAGGCTGTAATGATGATGATGATGCATGTAGGTGTATGGGTCACAGTAATCTTTATTTCCATTATTAGGTGAACCGTGTATTGATCAATCATCATTCAGAGACAATCAAAAGTTCTACGTTTCAAACAAATGCAGAATGTTAACTATGGTGTACCTCAGGGAGATATTCTCGGCCCCACTCTCTTTATCATATACATAAACGACATACATCCGTTCAACTTCAAAACATTTAGAAATAATATGTTATGCTGATGATACGGTCATTTTGCCATTGATGCCATTTCTGTGGCGGAACGCGGTATTTCACATGTTGCTCATTGGTTAAACTCAATTCTGTTAACTCTCAATGTCGAGAAAACTAATTATATGTGCTTTCATAATACCCGTTCGTCAACATCACTTGTTAACCGGTTCAGTGCGTATGACACGCCAGACGTGCCATAGATTACCGTACAGTACAGATACCGAGCCGTGTCTTTTGAAAAATTGTTATAACTCGCTCAAATTGCGTTTTTGGAAAATTTATCCAGAACAAAATATTCATTATTTTGCAAGTAGTTCATGCCTGCAGCTCTGCCTGCAGTTTCTGGATATTTTGAAAATTTGAAAGTTTTAAGGGTTGACAAGCTTTTTTTAACTTGTACATGGTACTCTTTTTACTTTGTGGGTTTTCAATCATGTTGTGGAAAAATAGTCTAATAAATTACAAATAATAGCACTCATTGCGATCACTCAAACTCAAGTTGTAAATAAATTTCTGGAAAACAAGTCTCCTGTTAAAAAAAATGCGTTTGTCTTATTGTTTAATTTTGCTTAAAATGGTTGTACTGCCGTCTTATTACTATCATATGGCCGAATAGACCTACGAAGTACCATGTGCTCTTGTGATATGGTATAATGTTTATTTTTACTTGAAACAGTTTGAAACCGTTCATGCAAAAAAAAGTTCGCTAATAAATAGTCTTTCTTCAATCCGCCGCCGTATAGCTCCAGCGTTTGTTTCCTTTTGATATCACTTGTTTTGCTATTCTTACTAATTAGACGTTTTCAAATCGACTTTACTTTTACATTTGTATAACATTAAATAATATTTAACATTTGTAAATATTAATGAATCATAAACCTTATTTTTTTCCAAAATAAGGTTCTTGATTTTTTTTATAGCATAAGGGTGACAAACACAGCACACAGTCCACCTGATGGTAAGTGGTTGCTGCGGCCCATAGACATCTACATCTATCCTCGTTTGCGAATCAAAATGCAGATGCGTTGTCACCCGTGAGGACTAAGATGGAATGCCACATTTCCAGTAAAAAGGGCCTCCGGCCACCTGCACTCACCAAGCGAAACGCAGAGGTAAACCTCTACTTCACGCTGGTATTCTGTGAGGTCGTGGTACCACCCCGGTTCGAGCCGGCCCATCCGTGCGACAGCAAAAGCTGCCGCGTGGCTCTACCACTGTTGAAATGATGAATGAATGATTGTTTGATATTTACAAATATATTAGGTGAAAATTTAATTTAATAAGAACCAAGGTTTTCTGGGGTGATTTAGCTGTACCTACTTATATAAATGATTTTTTATAAAACAAAAAATAGTACAAAATGTTTGTAATCTCTGCATAAAAAAGTCACTCTCAAAGAAATCACGTAGAAAAACACGTAGTTACCCACTAATAACAAGTAGGTATCCTTCCGTTTGTAACTGATGTTTGATGTCAACTAAACTTAATTAGGTCTAAACAAGTGAAAAAAGCAAAAATAAGATAATTATTTTTACACATGGTTGATGGCACAATAGGCGTCTGTGACGCTTGACACGTCAGGCGTGCCATGAAATATTTGTTCGCCGCCACAGCTAAAAGTTGTCGAAAATTGGTGCCGCAACGATTCGGTTAACAAACACATAAGATTGCATCATTGCACAATAGAAGAATTTTCGTAGTTTTAATTCGGAGTGGAATCCATAAAATACCTCGGTATACGAAGGCGGCACTGAAAATTTCGGGAATCAAGGAAGTGACACAACATTACTATTTAAAAATGTATTTATTGCTTTTCGGAGTATTCTCCGCGAAATTTGACACATTTTTCCATACGATGGAACCAATCATTGAAGCAACCATTCCATTCGGAAGTTGGGGTCTCCAAAATGGCCGTTTTGTAGGCGTCCACAGCTTCTTCAGGTGATGAAAATCTCTGTCCACGCAATTTATTCTTTATTTTAGGGAAAGTATAGAAATCATTAGGGCTTAGGTCGGGGCTGTACGGCGGATGGTCTAATAATTCTGTTTTCTTGCTCTAAAAACTCTTTTGTTCTGTGTGCGGTGTGAGAACTCGCATTGTCGTTATGGAGGATGATGCGACCAGTTGTAGTTCTCTTTACGGAGTTCAGAAACGACCTGTGGTAAACAAATACTAGCATACCATTCTGCATTAACCGTTCTTTGTCCCTCAAGAGGAATAGTCGTAACATGGCCGGTTTTGGAGACAAACGTGGCCACCATTTTTTCAACACTCCGTGAACTAACAATTTTTGTTGGGTTTAACTCATTTTCGAACACCCAAACTCGTGACTGGTTTTTTGTTTCGGGTTCGTACGCGTACATCCAGGATTCGTCACCTGATACGATGTTGTATACAGCATTTGAGGATCCTGCGTGGAATCTTTCGAGAGTTCTGACGCACCAAGTACCGCGAGCCGCTTTTTGCTCTTCACAGAGCGAATGCGGTATCCATCGGGAAAACAACTGTTTTACACCTAATTGTTCATGCAAGATTATTTTTATTTGACTCATGACTAAAGTTGCCTGAATTTCGCGGTATGTCACATGTCGATCTTCCTCAATCAGCTTACGCACATCATCAACGTTTTCTTGGGTGACTGCAGTTTTTGGACGATCTTGATACGTCCACGTTGAAATTCAGCAAACCAGCGATAAATTGTGGTTTTGGATGGGGCTTCATCATCAAATGCAGAAATCATCCGGTCAACACACTGTTTTTATGTTAAACCACTTCGAAAGTCATAATAAATCATCGCTCTTGAATTTTCTCGAGTCAATTCCATTTTCTCAACGACTAAACAAGTTTGACTAAACCTTGTGACAAGACCGAGAATCTTTTTTTAAATAAATTAATGGTATTCGATTTTAAAACCAAGGAGTTTTCAATTAAAAAGATTTTAATATGACAGGAACAGTGGATATATTCCATTCCCGATACTTTTAGTGCAGCCTATGTATTAATAGATCACAACCTTAACTTATAGGTGCATATCTCGGCATTGGCAGGAAGAATTCGTAACATAGTTTACATCATGAGATGACTGAGAGCTTCTGCACCACTGAGTACATTTATGACCGTCTAGTATGCCTTATGTCAGTCGCTTCTAAGGTATTGTATTTCTTGCTGGGGAAGCGCTTCCAAAACAGTCACGATGAGGATTGAGAGAGCTCAACATTCGGTCCTGTTATGCTTAACAACAAGTATAGGTATCCAACAGTTAAACTATACAGAGATATTAAAGTACTTACAGTTCGCAGCTATTCGTCTTATGTGTGGCTACATGTGCTCACATAACAATATCAAGCTCACATAAATACAATGAGATGACGAAAAAACGTGTGTTTGAAATGCCAAATACCAAGCGTCCGCACAGCTTTCGCAAAAGGATTTAATCCATATCCATTCATTGAAACACAGTATTTAACAAAGTTATGAAGAGATTGATCAACAAACACAGCTAGAATGAAAATAAGAAATTGGTAATTAGTAAAACCCGCTTAAGACGATTTTGAAGGGACCCAGCCAAAATCGCAACTTATGCGGGAAAGGGTATTATGCGGGATAGGGAAAATAATATATCATTTACAAATATTGTGTAGGTATTGAATTATAGGTATACGTATTTATAAATTTCTTAGAAAGGTATAATGTTGTACATATGTATATGTATTTAAATACGTTACATCATAGTTAATTATTATTTATAATGACATTACTTAAAATAATCACTTATTTCGGTTTGACAAAAAGATTTTGATGCATTATTAATGACAAGGCTTTCCATATAATTTAACTTTTGTAGTGCGTCTTCACTTTTCCTGAAAGAAAATACATAGCGCCTTAAATCGTTTACTGCTGATAATGCCTCTGCGTTTGACATCACATCATCGTCATCACTTAGGGCCTTTTTTTGGGTGTTATTCACATCTTGAATAAGATCTTCGATCGAACAGGTTTCGTAGGGTGCAACATTGTCATCAATCGAATAATGTAACTTTTCCGACCCAGATGGCGTATTAGACGGGATGACGAATAGTATTAAGCGTGTTAAAAATGTATGAAAACATGCCTCAAGTTTCAGGGACTGACATAAAATGGCGTATTAAACGTGATCGTATTAAGCGAGTTTTACTGTATTAAGAAACAGAGAAGATGTTCCAACACTGACCTTTATATATACAAGTATACTCCAAACATTGTCAGTAGCTATAAGCAGTGGCGGATTTACCAGCAGGCTGAGTAGGCTGGAGCCTAGGGCGGCAGATATTAGGGGCGGCGAATTCGGGGCAATTTTTTTTTTCATTTTTCTTACATAAATTTTCCTACAATTTGCGTAGTAGCGTTTTGGTTGTGGCGCGGAAACGAGTGACATGACCGTTCGCTAAGTGTGTTTGGTCGAAATGCCTGCCCCATGTAGTGTATTATCTATGGAAATGCTGATTTATTGACTGAACAAGAGAGGCGTGGCCGCCGAGGGAGCCGCAGCAGGATCGTGCTGTTGAAGGCATACGCTGCGTGTTGGCATTGAGTTCAAAACAGATAGCTGTATTTACTTCAATACCAAAAGAAAAGCTGCCTTGGTTGAATCCTGGTGCAATTTCTAATACGTACTTATATTTCTCTGGCACAATTTTTTTCTTTACAATTGGTTCTTGCCGTAGTATGATAATGCCGCAAACATGTCTGGTATGTGTACAATGGCTAAAATTCAAAGCCTTTTGCTTTTTTCGTTCCTTGCTTTGTGCTCTCTTTAAATTTAGTGGCAACTGCGGCTGATGAATGTTGCACAGAAGCTTGTCGCTTCTTCAGTTCTTCGTAGCGGCGAACGATAAATTTTTAAATACTTCCGAGAAAAAGTGATCGAATTAAGCGTGTCGAAACAGTATACAAAAGACGCGGAGAAAGACAACCGGGAAGGAAAAAAATATATGATAGAACGCCTGATAAAGAAATGAGAATGACTTCGAGTGATAAATTCAGGGCTAATACATTTCTCGTCCTCATTGATAGACTCGTATCTGAATTAGAAATACGGTAGGAGGCCTATTGTTGTAGTTTTTAGAACCTGTTGGTTCAAAAAACTTTTCGTTTCGGACCAAAATCAACAACATCATCAAGATTAACCCTTACAGAAAAATACTTTTTCTTGGAAGAAATGTATCCTAATGATTTAGAGACTGACTTAGTTCAATAATTCAATAAAAATAAAAGAATTTTGGTGAAACCAGATTCTGGATCATTAAAAATTTTATCTTCATTCTTGCGAAACCAGAATTTTCGAAATGTTTATCAAAACTTGGATATAGTAGTTCACATGTACGTAGCAGTACACCTGTAACAAATTTTCAGGTGTTTAATTTTTACCATTTTAAGTAAGAAAAACTTCTCGCTTTTCTTACTTCAAATGGGTGAAAAATTATCTAAGATCTACCTAAAGTCAACATCTCGGCACGCCGGGATCACTCCCCAAAGCTGTTTGCAACATCAAAGGACTTTTGAACTTCTTCGGGGAGATCTCATGGCTCGAATAATTACATTATTCCTACCCACACGCAAAATACGCGCTTAGACGTGGAGTTGCGGAAAACAGCCCGTCATAAACTAAACTACCTAAAGTCAAGAAAAGCTAAACGCCTTAGCTATTTTGTGCATAGAGTCAGAACTCAAAATTAATTCATCATTCATGATTTCATCCGATGATTGATGATTATTTTGCGAATAGAAAATTACGCAAAAAGGTATTGTAAAACTTTCATAACTTAATTAATTGAATTTCAAAATTACCGCGGTATAAGCCTTCTCAGCGTCGTCGGTAAATTGAATGCGAAAGTGTTGATTGAAACGGTTGTGAATAAAACAGATGAAAAAATAGGGGATGCACAAGCGGGATTTAGGAAGGGAATGGGATGTACGGATCAGGTCTTTTCATTGCGGTGCATAGCCGAAAAGTATTTGCCTAAAAACAAGAAGGTCTATTGCGCGTTCGTGGATCTAGAAAAGGCCTATGATAGAGTGGTGAGGAATGAATTGTGGTCAGCACTGTCCGTGAACGGTGTGAGCAGTATCCTCATACAATCATTACAATCTCTTTATAGGGGATTCTAGTGCTTGTGTAAGGATAAACGGGGCATACACTGAATAGTTTAATATCGAAAAAGGTGTTAGACAGGGATGTGTAGCATCACCGTGGCTGTTTAATCTGTTCATGGACAATTGCTTGACAGATTTAAAAGAGAATGAAAGGGGGTTGAGAATGAATGAGTTACTCGTCAAATGTTTTCTCTATGCTGATGACCAAGTACTACTTGTGTCTTCGACCGAGGAGTTGCAGGAGATGGTAACTTTTGTTAGAAAGGGAATGAAGATGAATGTAAAGAAGACGAAAGTGATGGTGTTTGAAAGAGATGAGGCAGTGACAGACTGCAATATCGTGATTGGAGATGAACAATTTTTTTTAAAACGTTACCCCCACACTAGGATTTTCTCCTGTATCGTGGAGGCAGTTTACAAACACAAATTGCTCGAGGACAAACATCCAGACCCGGAACAATTATTTGTAGGCCATACAAATACTTGTTCCGTGCAGGATTCGAATCCGCGGCCCCCAGCGCAAGCAACTCATTGCTAAGACACTGCGCCACGGAGCTATCAACAGGTGAAGGAGTTTGTGTATCTGGGTTCAAAGTTTACGAGAGATGGAAAGTGCAAGAGTGATATAGAAAGAAAAGAATGCAGGAAACATGGTGAATGGAGCTTTGCACTCCTTTATGAGCTGTCGGAAGGTGTCTAACAAGGCACGTTTAGCTGTGCATGAAGGGGTGTTGGTTCCGAAACTCATGTACGGAAGTGAAAGTTGGGTATGGCAGAAGAAACATGAAAGCAGAATAAATGCAGTTGATATGAGAGCGTTCAGAAGTATGATAGGAGTTAAACTGAATGACAGGATAAGAAATAATGAGATAAGGAAACGTTGTGGTCTGAAAGAAGATGTAGTGACAAAAATTGAGAAAGGTATGCTGAGATGGTTTGGCCATGTCGAGAGAAGGAATGAAGAACGATTGACGAAAAAGGTGTATAAGGCGAGTGTGAATGAAATTGTTGGAAGGGGTCGACCTTGGTGGACGTTTCTAGACCAAATCAGGGACGTCTTGAAAAAAGGCCAGGTCAAGAGTACCCTAAACCGAAGAGCATGTATGAAGGGAATAATGAAAGTGGACGAAGCGAAACAAGTATGTAAGGATCATAGCAAGTGGAAAGAAGGTGTCTCTGCCTACCCCTACGGGAAAGATGCGTGATTATATGTACGTATGTATGTATGTGAGTAAGCGCACTAAAAATTATTTAATAACGCTTAAGTAGTATTAAGGCATACCTTACCCCGCCTTATTAGAAGTACTTGATTGAGTTTTTATTAGCTCAGATATATAGCCAAAAGTTATTTCTTGTGCAATCTTAAATACATCGTTGAGTTGTAAAGATAATCTGGGAACTGACACATTGATTTACTAGCTCACAATAATTAGTTGTATATCACCAGCAACGCAAAGTCAGGAATTTACATTTAGAAAAAACCAAAATTAGGGGCTTTTTAGGTGCTAACTAGGTGCCAAGTTTAAAAATTAGGTGCTCTAAAATGTTCACCGCAACGAACTGTTAAAATTTGCGTTGCTAGCAAAACGTCTCGCTAACAACGCAAAGAAGTTATTAGATATAATTTTAAAGTTATTTTTGGGTTTTTCTACATGCAAAATCCTGACTTTGCATTGCTGGCAAGACACAGCTACAATAATTGTATTAATTACGAGAAAAGGGTGGCGTATTTAGAACGATAATGCACAAATCATGACGTTACAATTTCATTGACAAAAATTGTAATTAATATGATTGTGAAGTAGGGCATCGAACTGTATAGGATCGATAGCGGCGGCAAAATTAGAATAGCCTACTGGCGGCAAATGTGTAAATCAGCCACTGGCTATAAGTATGCCCAATATTGATATTTTTATTATAGTAGTACTTTAAAATACTGTAATATGTATGTGTATATTTATGTTTATAGACTATAAATAATACGAGGAAGACATTTTAAGCAAGGGAAAGTTTTGTAAAATCAGCCGTGCACTAATTCTGTTTTTGTTAATGTGTATATGGCTCTCACGATACAGGTCTGCGAGCCTAGTGTGAGAACCACTGCTAAATTATTTGTAAAGGTGCTAACTGTCAAATAAAGTATTTTTCATTTTTTTTTCATATATCACTCTATACATTTTTTATTAAAAATGAAATAGTTTGTCAATGAACATTGCGGGAAGAGGTTTCTCACCACTATAGCGCTTGTGCCGTCAGAGTATGTAGAGAAAAATGTGGCAAGCTTGTTTTTCATACAATCGCGGTCCTAGCATCATTGTAAATTACGTCATAACTTTGCGATAAGGGTTACGTTAATCACACTGGTAAGGTGCTACAAATACAAAATGCCATACTTACTTCAAATGCACCAAACAGCTTAAAGACGTCCCTTCTCATTTGAACTGGAACATGGTACTGGCCCAGTACAAAAGAGAGGCAACTCTTAAAAACTCGTTTCTCAAGGCTCAAGCGTGTCCTAGTCAATTAGTGTTAAGCATGCATACTTGCCTCTGAGCAATTGACTGCTAGGATTGTAAATTTTATTTTTAACAAGCGTTTCGAAAAAGTTTCATAGGTTCAGCGCAAGCATTGCGACGAACAGAAAATAGATCTAAAATAATGGACTTAAATTATTTTCTTGTCACATAAGCTGTTTTGGGCATAGCTAATTAAGCCATAAGTCTTATATTTACGACATATTAACAATTTCATGTACTTAGAACTTTTGGCACCTATCCTGTTTCACAAATATCGATGTTTGCAAGTTTTTTTTACAAGAAAACCACTGACAGGCTAACACACTTAAAAATTATAATTGAGTATTGTAAGTCCTTTCATTTTTATTTTATTGAAAATCAGTACAATTACACAACTTTACCATAATATCCAATTATATCAAGTAAAACACAAAAGATAAAATAGGATATTAGGATTAGCAAAAGATAATGGGGGTCTACGCATATTATGTAAAGTATTACACACCAAAATGGCTTTTTCATATTATATTAATTTAATGCAGCTTTTTTAATTTTAAAATATTTTTATTAATTTAATACAACATGTAAATTGCAACATTATACTAGCTAGACTGTAACCCCTAATAAAATTAAATTCAAATTTATACAAAAAACTACTACAAAAACTTTTAAGTCTTATATGTACAAGCAAATAAAGTAAAACAAGCAAGAGCACATTGACCACTAAGGCTGTTCAGTATTTTAACTGGGTTTTACTGAAAATGTAAAACTTGTAGTTTAGGTGGAATTTAGAATTGTGTTGCAGTGTATGGTTGTTTAAATTAATCCAAACAATTCCTCATTTACTTCCCGTCGTAAAAATGATAAAATATTCAGTTGATCTAATACCTCTGCATTAGATAAGTTCAGACAAGCCGATCAAAGAGAGCTTGGTCGTTGACAATTCGAGCCGCTCTTCGTTGAGTGTAGTTAAATGGAAGGATTTAGTACTGGGGTGATCCAGCCAAGAGATGATAACAGTATTCCAGGTCTAATTGGTAAATAAATTATATTTTGTTATTTTTTCACATCAAATAACAGATTAAATATTTAAATGTAATGTTATGCTCAGGATGACTTAATTTTACATAAATATTTAGTATTTAAAGTAGGGAAATGAAACAGTCACTCAGACAATATGTATTCAAGCAGGGAAAAATATAATATATACAGTTTGGTAAAAATATTCAGGAAAACTTGTATATAATATGAAATTCAATATCAGAACAGTCCTCTTGTCTATTCCACAGTTTATATGTTACAATATAATCCAATCATGTTTTTAAAAACTTATTTGCACTAGTACTAACACACTCAAAAGGGAAACGTAAAAAATAATAATAAGTAAAATTAATAAATAAGAATAATGTATTCATGTAATTAGTATGTTACTTTGTGGTGACAGATTGACAGCATGAGAGAATTCATAATCCCATCCTATAATTCACATAACTAAGGAATATACCAGATAAAATTAATTCCTTCAGACACCCAATAGTAACGTGACCAGTAAAACACATTAACTGCATTGCTAATTTGATTGTTAGTCTTGGAGATTATGGTAAATAGTCCCAATGTGAGAAATACTTATGCTCAACAGTGGATGTATCTGGAAAATGTTATGAAAATTGTGCTTATTTTGTGAAATTTTTAAACAAAAATACTTTGCACTAAATTAACAACTACATCTTAATGTATTTATAGAATATATTTTAATGGAGACATAGCAAAAGCTGATATGTGCTATGAAATATATCTGTATTTCTAATCTAAATCGGGTGCTGTAGTATTTCGTCCAGTGTAGTCACCATCTTCATCAGAGCTGTCAAGGTCCCCAATGATTGATTTTAGTAATCCACCAAATACAGAATTCGGGTTCCTTGTATCGTGCGGTATTTCAATGCCAAACCAAATGCGCCCAATATTGTCCAAATATACTGAATAATTTGGGTCTCGCTTTATGCTTATTGCATACCAGTTTCTTAGTATTTTGAATTGGCTGGCATGTTTCCTGAAAATCGGAAAAGATTTTATTGCAACTCACTAAAACAACACAACTCACAAGAATAAAATAATGAGTCAAAATTTAAGCCGAGTGTAACTTACAAGGATATAATTGTTAAAATGGTCTAAAATTATATTTTTAAAATATATTAAATGAATAGTTTCAAACTGTTATCCTAGTCAAAAATTATTAAATAAATAAAATAACTACTAATTAACTTGAAATGAAAAATGTTCACCAGTACTATGATTCTTTTAAATATAACTTTTCGTTCTTCCTCAATACCTCTCCCTCTACATAAGAATATCAATGCAATAGCTGAAAATTTACAGAGCTTAATCTAATTTTATCTAGTATCTCACCTTCTTATATTGTAGTTGGGGCCGTCCAATAGCCATAATGTTAAAAAAATTATATTTTTTTGTCTTTTAATGGACATCTTAAGAGTTTAATTTTTGTATGTTATATTAGGGTAATAATGGGACTCCAAACTCTATGGTCTATCTTTCCCAAATTCCTAAATCTACCTATTATATTTATATCTTTATCCTCGTATTGTTTTAAGAAATCATTAAAATAATAAGTTTGGCTAATACTAATTTTATTTTAATTTTACCAGACCCAATTTTAGTCATGGCGGCTATTCACAATGGAGAATTTCAATCTGTGCAAGGCAGTGCCAGAGTCAATGCACAAGCACAGGTGAACTCTCTATTCTCTCACTCTCCAAGACCGATGAAACAACAATGTTACACAGCGGGAGAGATCTCAGGGTATCTCTCCCGCTATGTCAGATTGTTGTAACATCACAGAACTAACTGCTTTACATGCTTTCTGAGGCATGGGGGTTAAAAACCACTAACTTCCCCACTCTGGGCTACTACTGAGAATTTCACGCCAGAAAAACTCAATAACTTTTTTTTGGCCCAATCCTAGATGCCAGCCCATGATCTCACTATCAGCAGTCATTCAAACAACCACTAAACCTACAAGGCAGTTCCTTTATACAGTATATTATATTCTTTATATACTTTTTGACGTAGCTTTGCTTCTGTGTTTCGCTTGCTTATTGCAGGTAGCTGGAGGCCCAACACCCCCCCCCCCCCCATAATATGGTAGCGGAATTCAAAAAGAAAAGTTTATCCCAGGAAGGTAACAACACCCCTGGTAATGGAGAATCCCTCACTGAGCATCTATGTTAAACTACCCTCTTCTTCCTGAGTGTGGGTGCTCAGGCTTCCCCGCGTACCACCTGCTGGGAGGTGTTCTGGGAGAGGCAAAATCCCGCTCTATACTAACACTGCACGGGGCAAACGGAGCGATAATACCATGGCGACCCTTGCCACGCTATTTGTGGACTTCTGCAATATTAGGGGACTTCACGACATCCACTACGATCTAGAGACAGTGAAGCCAGCTATGCTCTTTTTGACCGAGACGCAGGCGTCCTCTCCGGCTGATACTTGTTACCTATCCTACCCGGGGTACAAATTAGAACACTTCTTTGTGCACTGGGTTGGAGTTTGAGTATATGTCAGAGAGGATATCTGTTCTCGACGCCTCGGCATCTGACTCTTGAAGGTATGGACTTGTCCATCCTCAGGCTGCACGTAGACAGCGACGACCATTCCCGCGTCTACAGGTGTCTGTATAGGTCCCATAGTGGTAATGCCGACACAAACCGACTCATCGACCACGTCCAAAAGGCTACAGATATCTTGCTACAACAGATCTCATCCGTAGAGATTGTGATACTTTGCGATTTCAACACTCACTACGCCAAATGGCTTGGTTCACATTTAACCAATCATGTTGAGAGATCTGGTTATGACTTTGCCTTGGCATATGGTCTGACACAACTGGTTACCTCGCCTAAGTGTATTCCGGATGTGAAGGATCATACACATTCCCTGTTGGAACTTCTGCTGAACTCTCATTCAGACAGAAGACAAACAAACCTACATTCCACCTGATGTAAGTGCCTACTGCAGCCCATGGACAACTGCTTCCAATTTCAAACATAAAAGGCTACAGGTGCATTGTCACCTCTGATGATTAATATATAATATCTCAAAGCTTGTAATGATACTGGCTTCCTATAATGTTCAGGCCGAAATACAGCAATAATGCTTGTGTATTAGGCGACAGAACTAAATCTTCTAGACTTAATTATATTTTGAAAATAGCAGAGTTATTATGTTGCTACTGTTTTGTATGATGAGTGGCAAGATTCAATAATACTTTTACTGGTAATGAGGGCTTCCATCTTAGTTCTGCAGCAATTTATTACTTAGTCTACTGGGCAATATCTAATCCCATACAGTGATGGATTCTCTCTTACAAACTACGACATACTGCATAAGGGTCCTTAATTTTTTTTTTTTTATAGGATAAGTGTAACAAACGAGCACACAGTCCACCTGATGGTAAGTGGTTGCTGCGGCCCATAGACATCTACATCTATCCTCAATTACAAGTCAAAATGTAGATGCGTTGTCACCCGTGAGGACTAAGATGGAATGCCTCATTTCCAGTAAAAAGGGCCTCCGGCCACCTGCACTCACCAAGCGAAACGCAGAGGTAAACCTCTACTACACGCTGGTTTTCTGCGAGGTCGTGGTACCACCCCGCTTCGAGCCGGCCCATCCGTGCGACAGCAAAAGCTGCCGCGTGGCTCTACCACTGTTAAAAAAAATGTTAAAAAATGTATCCATTCATCTTAATAAACTTATCTTATTTCTCAACTTCTATAAACAATAATTATGAAAAATATACTCACTGTTCAATAGCTCGGAGTAAGAACCATAAAAAGTTTAGTAATGGGAATAAATATGGAGGGCCTTTCTCATTCTTTATTGTTGGATGTGAGCCAGTATATTTGTTAAATGTTTCAGTTGCCATTTGGATGTTTCTTAAGCAAAGAAATTGTAAAACAGCTTGTGCTATAAACAAATCTATTTCTGATTTAAGTCCTTTAGTTGTGTGCAATTCTATCAACATGCTTGCATATGCTGACCCATCACTGGAGTGTAGGAAATGTTTATGTGCTGCTGTATACTTTTTTTCCTTCCAGTAAACTTCTGCTATTTTCTGAAATTAAGGTGAAAATTTATTTATTACATACATCACATAATGATTTATTTTATTTTTTAGACCACAAATCCTCGCAAAA
Organism: Parnassius glacialis; assembly: GCA_033319125.1. Taxonomy (NCBI): domain Eukaryota; kingdom Metazoa; phylum Arthropoda; class Insecta; order Lepidoptera; family Papilionidae; genus Parnassius; species Parnassius glacialis. Next base: position 34,572,457 of record JAVANC010000005.1, on the reverse strand, counting down.
GAACACCGATTCCTACCAAGGATGATACGTGAGGCTACTGAAATTAAAAAGCATCCTAATTTCAATAGAGAAGATGGATGGGTGCTGCCATCTGCTTGGGATCCTATAATTAACAAAATTAAATTCAAACCCAAGCATACCACTGCAAGACTTCAAGATACTGTAAGTTCATTCTGTGTAAATTGAACCAAAAATTAATATTAAAAAACTGAAGGTAGCCGGGCTAACTGTGACATTGGGACGTCAAACATATCAGTCCCCCCCCGTGACCATGGGTCGCTGTAAAGCACTCGAAACGTCGGGAATAAAAATAGTAAAATAAACGCAATAAAATCCATAAAAAACAGTTTTATTCAATACATCACATTTATAATTTCGGGATTCCTCATTGCCAGTTTGTTAATTTGCACTTTCCTCATACCTTTACCATCATCATCGGCCCACAAATGTCCACAGCAGGACGTAGACCTATCCCATTGGGAAAATTTGCCATAACACAGTGGCAGTTGAATAGGTAATCACAGTACCTGATGTGTTTTCACCTTTGATCCTCCTCCTTGTTGTTAATCTAGATATTTTATTTATTTTTAACAGTAAAAGCAAGGTCTATTGGAACACATGACATCTTTCTGGAGTTTCCCCAGTCTCCTCTTACCCACAACATATTTAACACCCACAAGATGAAATGGGATGATTGATTACCTTAAGCGGCCACATACTTCCCAATAGTATGAAGGATTTGCCATTATTACTAACACTAGCTGGAAGATTGGTAAATGCAGTGTAATTTAGTAGCGTAGCATGAATTGTTGCCGCATGGGGCTAACATAGGTATCTATATATAACTATTATTTATTAAAAATGAATTAAACAATGTAAGGTATTTTTATATTTATACCTTTTGAGTTTTAGTAACATCATTCAAAAGTTAAGTCTAAAGCTGACTTTTTACACAAAAGCCATCCCCTATATCAGCCGCTCAGACAGCCCAGGTTGACCCTGCCCTTCCACCTGCTACACCACTGGTATTATTTAATGTATAATGTATATAAGGTAAGTATAATGTATTCAATACAACGCAATGTAAGACATTTACATAAATGATTGTTTGTTATGTTATTAAAAACTTACTTTGTGTAGTAGAGGATGTCCTTTTTTACTGCTATCCATTGACCATTTCACTGCATTAGTTAAGTATGTTTCTCGTTCAGGAATTCCAGAGCTCATAAGCCCAAATAACTTTGCTATTTTCTCGATCCATTCTTCACATGGTTTCGTTTCTGATTTTGTTAGAACATCTATAAGTAAAATTGCTAAATCTGCACCACTACCTTGTTGGTCGCGTTGTAATAATAACGTTGATCCTTTATACAGCAAATTAAGTAGATCTTCATACTTTTTTTGACTTAAATATCTGTAAATTATACGACCTGCATATTACAACTTAATCATAATTCAATCACAATTTATCAAAGTTCAATAATATTTTTTACCTGAAATACAATGTTCTATACATTTGATGTGCTTCATAGTATTGGCCTGAATTAACTGATGCCTCTAACTTATCTAAAACTCTATTAACACCTCGTTCTCCTCGTGTAGCCATAATTATTTTTCTAGAATATTAGGTTTTTAGTAACATTACATTTGCTAATTTACGCCTTCACCACAATCTGTCCCACATGAAATGTCATCTTTCAATTTCATGTCATTCCATTGATATTTTGGTTATGGCATTGTTGGCAGATAATTAGTGATGTTGATAACCGATTTTAAATAATCGATTAATCGATATTAAAATAATGGTCGACCCGTTGAGAAAATTTATAATAAAGAAAAATAATCGTCAGTTATTTAAAATGGATACTAGATCAATATATTATTACATTATAGTACTTACTAAGAGTCAATTATTTATTTTCAACTGGTTAGGAAACTATCCTTATCTGAGAACCTAATTCAAACTAGTAGAGAAGTAAGAAACATCTTTGTAGCGAACTTTTAATTCCTAAGGGTTATTTTCATTCCTATAATCGTTTATACATTTTTTATATGAAATAATTTTCGAAAACGAAAACATTGCTCCATAGATTAATTACTAATTCTAAGGATTTGATTATTTGGCCTGCGTTTGTTTCTAATAACACTTAATGTATGAATATTTCTTTCAAGATAACTTCAAAAAAAGATGGAGGTCCGCAATTCGATTGTATGTTCTTTTCATTCATCTTCGTCGATTGTGAGTTGACATTCCAATTGTTAGTGATATTCCTTAGTCCACTCAAAAGAGTCAAAGAATTAAAACTATTAATAAAATGAAAAAGTAAAAGCCGATTTCAGAGAAACAAAAAGAATAAAATAATTTTCACATAATATCTTCTAAAGTCGGGGCTTTAACATTTCTATACACTATGTTTTAGCACAATATAGAGAACCAGTAAATTTACAGGCTGTAAGGCATTCCATCTTAGTCCATACAGGTGAACAGACAGCATCTGCTATATTTGAGGTTGGTTGCAGGTATCCATAGGCTGCAGTAGGCAATTACCATCCAGTAGACTTAATTTATTTGCGACTCATTCGTTATTTACAGCATACTAAAATTCGATTACCGAACTCGTGGGGATAATTGCCACAGTTGCTACGCTTGGGAGGTGGGTTAGTAATAATGGCTGGTAAGTATTACTAACCCGCGTCAGAAGGTAGAAAAGGAGTCCTACCACCTAGTTTTTGTTTTATAGATATATTTAAATAATAATCTGCATTTATAACGTAAGTATTCCAAAGTGTTACAGTGAGTTTAATAGTTTGAATCTGTTCCTTTTTTGATTTAATCAAACCAAATGATGACTTTATATAAAAATCGTGGTTTATATCATGTACAGTCTTGGGCCAGTTTTGAATCCAATTTATTTGGATTATAGATAATAATTATTGCTTATTAATGAGGGCATCCACGACTTTTTCTGCCACCAGGGCGGCGCCACTTTACAGTGAGGTAAAATATTTGACAGATTTCATAGCGGGGATGATAATTTCTTAAGAAAATGTAATATTTAAGGTTTCTTTCTGTATTATTAGTTATATTTTATGTTAATTACATTAGAAATGAATAAACCAAACTATAAAATATAACTAAAAGCCGATTTTTTCAAAAAGAGTTAAAAAGTGCAAAAAATTAAAAAATCAAACCTCTGACACATTATGTTGTGTAATAATACAATATTCTAGATAATGATAAACTATCATTTAAAACGAATTTCTCAATAAACTGACACTATGTTACAAAAAACTTTACCTCAGTCACAACTAGCGACATCTGGTGAGTGGAAGATTATTAGCCCTCATTGATTTATGCCAATGATTGAATACTGATTACGAAAATAATCGAGTATAACGTCACTACAGATACAGATAAGATAAATCAGAAACAATCTTGAGTTACAAGTTTATAGGGTAAAATAGTTCAAAATTCTTGTAGTAGAACTCGCAGAACAACTTGGGCCATAGGCAGGCGTTTCCCTTTGTCAAGGTTTAAGTCCACGCGGTTCTATGAGTACAATAAAATAAGTTTTAGCCAGACTGTTCACTAAATCTAAATCTAGTTGCGCGACTGAATCAACGTCCTACAAAAATGTCGAATTGTTCAGTTGTTTTACCGCAAAAAGAGATTTGCCATGTCAAATTTATAAAAATATTACATTTCATATATGTATAAGTAATTTTTATTCACATTATTGCTATTTACTTATTTTTAAACTTAAAAATTACAATAATAACTGTCTTGTTATTTCGGAATTATTTACCAACACAAGTCGCTCTCATACATTATGCGTTCATACAATATGCAGATCGGTCGAGCGACTGATCCAAGTCTGTATTCGAATGTCGCTATCACCAAGGTATTAATACTGTTATAATGTATCTCTGTGTGTGTGTGAAATTATCAGTTTATTGTTTTAATTGTTATGTGTGAGTTTCGTAGCGACAGACGATTGTTTTTGTGTGCGCAAATTTCTCCCTGCAAAAAATAACAGAGAGTTCTGTATCGGCAAAGAAAAAAAACCTTCTGAGTTCCGCCGGTGGCCCGTGTTGCTGTTTATGCATAGTATGACATTTTACCTGGTACAAAATAAGATAGCTGTATTGATGTCTATGCCTAAATTCACCTGCACAGTCAGGCTGGCTTTTCACTATGGGATATAATATATATTATATCCCGAAATATAAATTATATCCCGCGATTGACTTTCACACTGTGAGATATATCTTTTAACTATAGTGTGCGTTCGTCATTGGTCATTGGATTACCCCCCTTTACTGCGCCCCCGCAGAACGGTGTACGGGGTAAAGGGGCGTAATCCAATGATCAATGACGAACGCACACTAGTTACAAAATATATCTCAAAGTGTGAAAGCCAATCGCGGGATATAATTTATATTTCGGGATATAATATATATTATATCCGTATATATATATTATATGAAAATATTGCTCGGTGGAACGAAAAAAATATTTATAGCTTGAGATGTAATATATATTATAGCTCAGTGTAAACGGTTTCATATGAAATGTATGATGAGCGATACTAATTTATATCTCGAGATGTAATATATTATATTATTTTATATCCCATAGTGAAAAGCGGGCTTCAGTCATTGAGAGTAAAGGCGGCTACTGACCTGCCTGCCGCAGGGGCAATCTAGGGAGCACAGCGATTGGGGCAATATCGAAGGCCGCAGGGCCGCCTTAAAAAATTGCCCCTGCTTGCCTACACACATCACAATTAAGGAGGCAATTAAGGGTCATCCCCACTCCTACACCCTAGATTGCCCCTGGGGTAGGCACGTCAGTAGCCATCTTAAGCATCCCAGACTTTTTCTGTCACTAGGGCGGCGCCACTTAGGAATGTTTGAAAAGTGTAGAGATTAATGTTTCTTTCTGAAATATTAGTTATATTTTATATCAGTTAGTTAAGAAATGGATATACCAAACTACGGATATTCCTAAAAGTAGAATAATTAAAAAAAGGGTGTGCAGTTTTCTCACACGCGTAGAAGTGAAACCTTCTAATGAAATTAAATATAAAACAAAAACATTAAAACAATAATAGCATATCATACTTTAACTTTATAGAAAATAAATGTTACAATTCTTATTTGTAGACATGCAGAGCCTAAAGTGTATTAAATCCAAAGGATATTTTCTTTCGACTAAAATTACTTTGTAATAGCGATGTCTATTTGATTCTATAGGTAAAATAATTTTATAGAACAAACATTGATTGACTCTCAAGGTGGTCCGTAAAATAGACACTAGATGGCCTAAACACGACAAAGGAGACGGTCCATTTCTGGCCCAGTCTATGTACCTACGGTATACCGTAAAAAAGAGAAAAATTCAGGGATTTTGTTAAAAATAAAATGAGACTAAATAACTTGCCAAAAATAAAAATGCAATTTTTGATGGTTTTACAAGATGGTGCCCTTCCAGTCATAAAAAAGTAAAAAAGACACGGTTATTTATCAAATGTCATTTCTGTCAAATGATATTTTTATTTATTACGAGCTTGGTTGTGTAGTTCTAAACTCGTGAATGCGTTTAATTCTGGATTTCTTTGGCGATTTGGTTTTGGTTTTTTGTTTGGACTTTGGATCAGTTACTACTTGTTTGACTCTGCTTTTGTTTTATGGACGTAATGATTTATGTGAGATTTTGATTTCGTTAATATCGGACATCTGTATTCTGTAGAATCAGTAAGCAGGTATGTACTAAATAAAGATGTTTCCTTAAGCTATTAAACGCATTTGAATGACATGCTTATATCTGTAGTCTGTTAGTAATTATTAATTTCTACATAAGTTCATAATGGCTGCAAAATCTTAATATGATGTAATTATCTTTCAGTTAACCTATTACAACATGTTACACTGTTTAATATGCGCTTCTGAAATATAGATTGTTTTTTAAAATAAGATTGTTTTGTTCTAGATGGATGAAAATGCACCAATATGTTCATAATGTTTTGCAAACGTATTACAAGAATTATTTGTCGGCACAAATCTTGAAAATGAGCTCCAGCGGCCTAATGCCAATACTATCAGTATATTGTATGTTTGGTGTCAACGAAAACTGGGTAGCAGATAAGTTGTGACCCAATTAATATCATCCCAACAAGACTGTTTTAATAAGAGGCCGTATAAAATCTCGACATCACTCGGGCAAAGCTTATTATACATATTATATACTATTGGCGAGACAAGCGACAAGTTGGGATGAGATGATTGCAGGTTATTATTACAGTTTTTTTTTATAGGATAAGGAAAAACGAGGTAAAGTAAAGGTATCAAAATTCCATAACCGCACCGGCCTCAATTCGGGATGGTATTTTAGTAAGAGAGGATTTTGAAGTAGGATAAATAAATAAAAAATAAAAAAATTAAGCTGTTTTATTTATATTACCTAAGTATCAAAAACATGATTGACCTAATGTTTCACTTTCTATAATTCATAGGACTGTTAACATTTGTTATGACATTATCCAGACTTTAAATGTCTGTCAAGGCTCAAGGCATACTCTGACACGTTGAGGACCTGTTATATGAAAATATTTGTACGCCGGAAACGGCAGAATATTTAGGATGTGAATTCTTTTGTAACAACTGTAATGTACCATATTATAACAAATAAATTATATTATCTAAGATTGTACCCTAGCGCTTCAGCAGCCCAGATTAAATTAACAGAAATTAGTATTCAGGATTATTCTGTTTATCCACATTAAAACAGCCACTAAAAATAAATTAAATTTCTTTATTATTAGTGCAATAAAGTAGTATCTCAGGGTGGAGTTTTTAGGGTAGAGAAACGGAGTTTCCCGCTATTCACGTATAATCTCGGTTTTGAGCTATCTGGCACTAAATTTTTTTTAAAACTAACAAAACACCTAGGCCTCATTTCCCCATGTAAAACAAAAAAGTCCTGGATGCCCCTGGCACTGAAGTGTGCATTAGTACACACTAATGAATGCAATTAAGTAATTTTGTGCATAGCCACCGTTGATTTATCTCAACAATCTTCTTGTCTGGAATTACAGTATTAGAGCCAGGCGGCAGCTTTTGCTGTTGCACGGATGGGCCGGCTCGAACCGGGGTGGTACCACGACCTCACAGAATACCAGCGTGAAGTGGAGGTTTACCTCTGCGTTTCGCTTGGTGAGTGCAGGTGCCCGGAGGCCCTTTTTACTGGAAATAAGGCATTCCATCCTAGTCCTCACGGATGAAAACGCATCTGCATTTTGATTTGTAATAGAGGATAGATGCAGATTTCTATGGGCCGCAGCAATCACTTACCATCAGGTGGACTGTGTGCTGGTTTTTCACCCTTATCCTATAAAAAAAAATTAGGTAGTACTTTTTACATTTGTTTTCTCCTGTAATGCATTTATGATATGCAAATATCAACAAGAAAGTTAGTTGTTTTAAGACCAAAAAAAGCACATACACAATCTATAATACACTTTATTCGTGTTTTAAACAAAAAATACAACTTTTTTCCCTACTTTCCCACTAGTTTCGAGACATTTTAGCTATTTTACATAATAAGTCTATCTGATACGCTAGGTGATATGAGTATATTTCATAGATGATAGCTAACGTCAAATAAACACTACATCAATCCGCCATTAGTGTTGCATTTTTTGGTGAGAATAAAATATTAATACCACTGAAATCAAGGCAAATTCGTGGATTTGAATTATTAAAAGTGGTTTAATATTTTATTTTAATTTATTTCCATACTAGTACAAAACTAGGCCTACGCTTCATACAATTTTGGACCGTCTCCTTAAGGTGGAAGCTCCAGGGTGGCCTGCAAAATTCAAATTTTCTTGCGTTTTTTGGAATTTGCAGGTCAGGGTTAGGGTGTATATTTAACAAAATATGATTCACGACCGTAGCGATTATGTGTTTACAGAATTATTATCATTAAAATCACCAATACAACTCTGTAAGTTCATATTAGCCCTTTGTATGGCTATTTCCAGAAAAACTCATTTTTTCCAACTCAACTCAAACTCAACTCAAATTCCAAAAAGCGCAAGAAAATCTGAATTTCGCGGGCCACCCTGGAGCTTCCACCTTATGTAAATCGCTAAGATATGAAATCGTCGAATGTTAAGAATGGTTTGGATATGATAATTTTATTCAATATAATTGATTTTATTGATTTGATTATAAATTTATAATGTTTTATTTTAATAGTTAAAAGTTATATTAACCATTTTAAAAAGAAACACACACAGAGGAGGCCGAGATAATAGGAAATACTTTATACTAAACTAGCTGCTGTTCCCCGCGGTACCACCGTGTATATAACGCTCCGAGAGCCGCGCTCTCGGTTGTCCTCGAGGCGTTACTCGCGTGCCAACCCGAGTGAAGAATTATTTTAATTTTTCATTATCTCTTTAAACTATGTGTTACGGACGGCGAGGGGAGCCGCCGCCCCGCCGCCCCTTCATACCCCGTTGCGCCCAGCGCACCCCGCACACCGCCAGCAGCACATGATCTGCTGATCCGACCAATCAGCGTGCGGCATCACCTCACGACGCTACTCACATACTGAGACGCTCTCTTGCGAGATATATGATGGGCGTTTTGGTCTGTGAGCTGTTCATTTCAGAGGCGGCACTCGAAGACAACAGCAAGAGAAGAAGTCAAGAGAGAAGAATTTATACTCCATTGAAGACTCCCCTCTGCGTATATAGTTAATTAGTGAAAGCCGCATTTGTAAATAGTTGAATACATTATATTTTACAGTACCATCTTTCTTTTAAGCAGTCCCTAGCGTAGTATACCTCAACATCAGTCAGTTAATTAATCAATACAGTCCACTTGCAATAGTAAAATCATACAGTCCACTTCTGTCCATAATATTCTTGGTCCATTGCTGCCGGATAGAAGCCAGAAGAAAGAAGGTAATTACAGAAGAAAGAAGGTAATCACAGAAGATAGAAGATCATTACAGAAGATCTTCAAGGAAGAAAGAAGTTCCTCGACGAAGAGAGAAGATCATCGGTACTAACTTCTTCTCTGTTTCTTATTACGTCTACGTCATATACGTTTATTGTCTGTTTCCAGACAATTTCTTGTTTCTTAACCGCGTTTACGCGGCCAGGTGATTACTCCCTAACGGTGCCAAACTGTGATCATCTAGTAACGCCCTTGCGGCGGGAACGGCGTCCAATACGTGCGTCTTTTTGAAGACGATCGGAAGCCGCAACGTGGGACATCATAAGGAAGACAAGAAGCCAGAAGACACGGAACGACGACGAAACGCCGGTAGGAATACGGATTTTCGAGGAAGCACCCGCGTTTCCGTCCAATTATCTCGCATTGGCACAAGCGCCCGCCGCCGCGCCTCAGCCCCCGCTCGCACCAGCATCTATGCCCGCGCTCGCGCCCGCGCCTGCGCTGCCGCGCCCCGCTATGTCCGTGTCTACAACCGATTGCTTGGGAGAGGTTAGCACATCCACGCCGCGTACAGATACGCTCGCCGCGATTATAGAAGATTTTCCGGTTACAGAGACTAGTTCGATAGTGCGTACCGTCGCGCCTGTAGCAGACGTTGTACATAGGCCCGCGCCCCGCGCCCCGTCGGTCCGTTCAGTTCGTTCAGCCCGGTCGACAGCTAGCGCGATAGCAAAGTTAAAACAAATCGAGTATAATACCGTGGAGAAACTAGCTGCAATTAGAAGAAACTACGTTGTCTTCTTCTGCGCGCGCCTTAGCGCTGCAGGTTCAAGCCTCGGGCATCTCCCCATTGCCTGGGTGTTCATCTTAGCCCATAACTATGGGCCGGTCATGGGTGCCTTCTTGGTATTTATCCCTTTACTACAGCGACGCGGGTTCGATTCCGGTCGCTATGAGTTGGTGTTCAAAATGAGTGGTATTCGGATGTCTATGTTGGCCTTTCTGTGGCATTGTGGGTTTTACTCAACTCCCTAATCTATATAGGGAGGAAGCGAAGTTGTTCAGGTGCGGGTGTGGCCCGTTGTCAGCGCGGTTGAACATATCGCGCGTCAACCGGACCACAAATTCTTCCAGATCTTCAATTTTCAGGTCGGCCGCTATCACGTCGTTCCGGACGTAGCGACCAGCACCGACAATGGTCCTTAATGCCAAATTCTGTTGGACTTGCAGTCGCCGCTTCTGCCGGTCGCTCAGGAGTGCATACCAGGTCGGAGCAGCGTATGTTAAAACGGGTCGTATGTAGAGTTTATATAGTTTCAGCTTTGTCTTCAGTGGTAACTTGGATGCCAGTACGGGACGCAGCGCCGCCCGCGCACCTCTCGCGTTGCGGATGACGAGATCGACGTGCGCGGTCGTGCGCAGCATTCTGTCGATCCAGCATCCAAGGTACGTCACGGTCTTCTCGTATGCAATTTCCTGTCCTCTGAGCGTTAATGGTGGTGGGAAGTTCCTGTAGCGGCGAGTGAGCAGAGCGGCCGTCTTACCAACATTGACGGCCATCCTCCACTCATCCAGCCATGCTGGCAACAAATCCAACAACCTTTGCATCCTGCTCTTCTGGACGAGGTGAAGTAAGCGCTATCGTCCGCGTATAGCGCCAGTTCGACGTCGTCCTCCCACTCTCGCAGGTGTCCTTCCAGTGTTGGGATATCGCTGGTATAAGCCGCGTACAGGACTGGTGACAGACAGCTGCCCTGTGGTACGCCGGCTCTGATGGTCTACATTGCGGACATCGCGCCCTCTACGCAGACGTAGAACTTCCTGTCAGCCAGGAATGACGCTACTAGCCACAACATAGCAGGAGGGATACTGGTTTGTTCTTCTAACTTGTAGAGTAAACCAGAGCGCCACACTCTGTCGAACGCCTTCTCTATATTGAGAAGGACGCCCAACGATGTGCGGCCGAAGTTGTACTCGACCGCTAAGTAGAGCAGCACCCTGGTCAGCTGTGTTGCTGATGAGTGATTCCTCCTGAATCCGTGCTGCTCCGCCCGAAGTTGGATGCACGGGCGGAGGCGTCTTAGCAGCAGTTTTTCTAGCAGTTTAGCTATGTGCGGTAGTAGCGTAATCGGCCTGTAGCTGGCAGCTCTACGCCTGTCCTTCCCGGGCTTCGGTAATACAATCACCCTCCCTATCTTCCATTCCTCCGGGAAGTGGGATGTCCGCAATATTCCATTGTAGAGTCGTCCGATCTCTACTAGTGTCCTATTGGGCAGCTGTCGAAGCGCAGCGTTGGTGATCCCGTCGTGCCCGGCGCCTTCCTGGGTTGCAGGCGGGCTACTGTCCTCCGCAGTTCAGCGGGGGAGATGTACCACTCTCCTGCAAGCGGTGGCGCGGGCGATGACAGGAACTCCTGTATGCGGCTCTCCTTCCGGGCATGAAGATCCATGAACTCCGCACTTGCTGGGTTCGGCATAAATTGCTCCTCGAAGTGCTCTACTAGGATATCCGCTCTACCCTTGGCGTCATATCGACGTTCGCCCGCGCTGTTGGTCAGCGCGTATGCCCGCAGGTCGTTTTTTGGTCAACTGCCGGTTCAATTTGTAGAGCGACGCATCTTGCTCGTCTGCCTTCACAATGCGCCGCTCCCAGGCCTCTCCTCTGTGGGCCTGGATTGCAACCGACAGTTCATCAGAAATCCGATTTAATTGAGTCTTCAATCTTGGGCAGCGAGTGCTCGCCCAGAGCTTCCTTAGCACCCTCTTGCGCTTTATCTTCTCGCGTATTGGTAGCGGAAGGACGTCTCATCTAGCTGTTAGTGGGACGACCGTAGAGGCCGCGTCGAGGGCTTCTTTGATGGTGTTGGTTATTCTTGTTGCAGCGGCCTCTACGTCGTCCGCTGTACTGATAGGTGTAAAGAGTGGAGGTCTCTCCTGCATGTGTTGATGGTAGAGCCCCCAGTCTATTCTAGTCTTGAATGCTCTGGGCGGCGTAGTCACTGCCCTGAGGCCAAGGGTAATTAGTATCGGGAGGTGCTGTGTGTCCATGTCATACAGCACCTCTACCACTATCGGGTAGTTGACGTTCCTAGAGAGCACGATGTCCAATACGTTCGGACTACTGCATGTATCTGTAGGGACGTGTGAAGGTTCCTCGGGACCTAAAACGTCGTAGTTGTACTCCTCCGCATCTTCGTATAGTGCACGACCCGGCGGGTTGATCAATCTTGATCCCCACGCCGGGTGTTTGGCGTTTAGGTCCCCGGCGATGATGGTGGGCGTCGTGCCTTCCATTACCGTCCGGACGTCTGAGGAGTGAAATGGAGTCCCTGGCGGGCGGTATGCTGCGTAGATCCTTAGTTCCTCGCCCGCCGCTTCCATTTTTATGCCGATGGAGCGCATCGTTCTGTAATCTGGTAGCTCTAGCTCTTGGTGGACGATGTCTCTCCTCACTAGAACCGCCGTGCCTCTATAGGCGGTCCCGTGAAGATTGACCTCGTCCCGCCTATAGATGTGAAAGTTTGGCAGCTTCAGATGCGTTGTTGGTCTAAGTTTCGTCTCCCCCAGCAAGATCACTTGAATGTCCTGTTGTTGAGCGACTGTACGGAGTTCATGGATACTCTGCTGTATCCCGTCCGGGTTCCAATAGAGGAGGCGCAGGTTACCGTTACTCTCCTCCGTAATGCCGGGCCAGTAAGGTTGCGAGTGCCTTCATCACGGCGGTGATGGGATCAGTCCCGGCCCTTATGTCGGCCAGGACTTGGGAGCCGACTTCGATAGCTATGCCTACCAGTCTTTGGATGGCATCAGTTGTCTCGAAGTCGGTTGATGGTGTTGGAACTGCTGTTCTTGTTCTTGGTACTGGCCTCGGGACATTGGATTTCACAATCGGTTCATCTTTACGTTGGGTAGAGCGCGCTCTATATGTAGAGTGGGCTCTATGTTCCGATAGAGCCCTTTCCGGCGCTCTAACCTCGCTGGCTTCTCTCCTAGTAACCTGCGCCTTTGCGGCTGTTGTTACTTGCGGTGTCGGGGTAGAAGTCACAGCCTTAGGAGTTAGAGGCTGCTCCTTATTTTTCCTTTTCCTCCCCCGCTTCCTCTTCTTTGAGGGCTGACGCTCTATTGCGTCATTAGCGGGGGGCTGTAGAGTCGCCCCGGTGGTTGCCTTTGCTTCTGTAGGTTCCACCGTTTCCATTGGTGTTACGGGTGGAGGGGGGGCTGATTGCCTACCCTTTCCTCTCACGGTGGTCCACCCGTCTTCTTGGATTGTGACTGCTCTTGGGCGACTCTGGGGATTCCTCTTCGGGTCCTCCGGGAGTAGGCCCGGCAGGGTAATCCCTTGCCTCCTGGCGACCTTCCTAAGGACTGGACAGCGGCGATCATTGGCGGTATGGTTTTGTGCGCAATTCGCGCACGTTGGCTCTTCCTCTCTACCCCGAGGGCAAAGGGCGGCGATATGCTCCCCGGCACAGCGAACGCACTTCACTGGCCTGAAGCAATTGGCTGATGCATGCCCGAAAGCCTGGCTGTGATGGCATTGTGCCGGTCTTATCCGTTTCTGCCAGGCTTCGATGACTACTCCCTTCATGTAGAGGAGTTCGTCGACTTGGTACAGGTGATTTAGTTGCTCCAGGCTCAGGTGGTCCAGCTGTGCAAAATATAGGCATCCCGGTCTACCTCTACGGAGGGATTGCCTTGACGTACTGGATCGGGAAGCCCTTTGCCTTTACAGCCTCCTCTATTGTTTTGGTATTCGTTTCAGCTGGCAGACCCCGGATGCCCACCTTAGTGGGCTTCTCCTCCTCCGGGGTAAAGCAATACCAGGACAGGTCTGGTGTGTTCGCGGAGAGTTCCTTCATATATCTCTGTATGATACAGAACTCATCCGGAATCTGCGGTGTAAATCGAACGCCCTTCCCGAAAGGGCGGGCATTGGGGGCGTGGCCTAATTTTTCATGTAGTATTTTGAAATGCCCCGTCCAATTCGGGAGGCATTCCACTACTATTGGTGGGTATCTCGCCTTTTCGGCTTCTACTGCCGTCTTTGGCTCTTCCACCACCTTCGTACTGGTTGCTACTGGTGCTGCTGCCAGCTGGGCATAGCTGGTGGATGGCCTCTGCCCATCATCTTGCGGCAGTCCCGATGGATTGGGGTGAGGCACGGGCGATGAACGTCCGGCAGATGCAGCTAGGGTCGCATACGTTGTGGACCCCCAGCTATAGGACTCTTCGCCTCCCTGCTCCTCGTGGGCCGAGTCCATCTGGCTCCTTCGGTCCGGCGATGTGTAGGTGGCTGGTTGGGGTGGCGATGGAGACTTCTTCTTCCCTTTCGCTGGTAATTCCTCCTGCTCTTCATCTGATGATGAGGCGGATGATGATGCGGATGATGATGAAGATGACGGCATCGGTGATCCTATGCACTGCCTCTTCTCTTTTAATGAGCTTTCCGTTTCCGGTGGGGTGTGCCTTCTCGCTGATTTCATCGGCCGCTGGGGCTTGGGCGTCGATTCCAACCCGCTCGTATACTCAGATACGGTGGGTTGGGTGGCGCTCGGTGCGGCCATCTTGCTCGGCGAAATTGGGTTCGGGTATCTCTTGGGGATATGGCTGAAGGATTCCACTACCCTGGAGCGCTCCGGGTTAGATAGGTCCTTCATTAATAATGGGCGATCCAAAATTCCCGGGCGGTCCGAGGGTTTCCTAACGCGGAGGGTGGGTGGGTGGGGGGGGGGGGTTCCCCCTTCCCCTTATCTGACATGTTACGACTGTTTAGTCCCTAATTGGCTGATGCTAATACCGTGTCTGTCTAAATTCCTACCTAGCAGGCTGACGACTAATGAAGCGCGCCGCGAGGTACGGGTGGGAGCGACGTTGGGTGACCGCAACACTTTAGGCGCACTGCCTACCCCTTTCACCACGAAAGGGTTGAGAGAAGTGCTTAGAGAGCACTCGCGCACGCGACTGACACACAAGGGCACGGAACGCGCTTGAGTGCCAAGAATCTACCTAAGGGCCGGTGACCTCGACACCTCTCGGAGTATGCGGACTCGACGATCGGTGGAGTATGTCGTACCGGCGGTTGCTTGGGACCACTGTATAATCCACAAACAACACACACTTAGGAGATCCTAATTAGAAGAAAGCAATTGCAAATCGAAGATCTCATCAAGAAGAAATACGCTATGGACGTCGCTCAACTGCAAGAAGAAACGGATAGGGAAAGTTTGAACGAAGACGATTTAGCGGAAAATAGGGTACGTGTTGATAGGTGGTTAGAGAACGTGGAGACTGTGCGGAGGGAGCCGCCCCACCGCCCGTCTCAGCCCGCGCCCCGCATCGAGATAGAGCAGGCCCCGCCGAGTAGGGGAACCGGTTACGTGTACGCTGAAGATGCCCAGGGGAGGTCGGTTGCGAATATCGATCAACCACGTCGCGTAGATACGATACAAAGGGACAATAGAGTTGCCGTAGAAATGAACCAGGTGGATCGCCGTGTACGGGTTATATCGCCGTCGCGCATCCAACGCCGTACTCTATCGCCTATACACAGATCGCCATCGCCACATCGCCACGCGGATCGTAGATTACCGTCGCCGTGTTATAGGGATGTAGGTGTACATAGGTCGCCAGCGCCACAGCGTAGGCTAGAAGGAAATAGGGATAGAGATAGGTCGCTCACCCCGCGAGGGAAAGGTAGGGGTATAGAACGATTAGCGGAAGCCTTAGAAAGCATGATAAGGCTTAGACCAGCCGCCGCGAAGCAGACACAGGAGTTGCCTATTTTCAACGGCTCGGTTGCGGAATGGTTATCGTTAAAAGCCGCGATGAGGGAGTCCACGCGTCTGTATGGATTCTCCAATACGGAAAATATGGCAAGGTTGAGAAACTGTTTACGTGGTGAGGCTAGGGAGGTTTACCGCGAAGGATCCGGCAGACATTATACGGACAATGGAGCAGTGTTTCGGCCGCCCGGAAGTGATTATTGATCGTGCGTTAGATGATTTAAAACGCCTTCCGCGCCCGGGTCAAATCGCCCAGGAATTAAATTCGTTCGCTATTAAGTTGCAAAATATAGTGTATATTATGCAGAACGTCGACGGCAAAGGATACTTACAAAATCCGATGCTAACTAGGGAGGTTGCGAGTAAGCTCAGCCCTCACTTACGGTCGCGTTGGTGCGATTATGCGGAGCACTACGGAAGTGCGGACGAAGCGGACATTCTCACACTATCCCGGTTTATGATGAGAGAGGCTGACCGTGCGTTAAATCACGCCTATACCTCCGTAACGCCGACTAAGGAATCGCCCGTAAGACGAGAAGCACCGCCGTCGAAAAGGATAGTGTTGACACGCCGCGTAAAGGATAGGGCCTGCGACGTAAAGACGTTCACCGCCCAGGAGGACACCGGTAGTGCTTCGTGTATGTGTTATGGGGGTGAACACCCAATCGCCAAATGTAGGAAGCTGGCACAAATGGGTTTGGACGACCGGTGGAAGTGGGTGAGGGAAGATGGGGTGTACTTTAGGTGCTTAAGCAGTAAACACCGACGCCTACGTTGTAAGGCTAGGAAGTGCGGCGTCGACGGCTGCAACGCCCCCCACCACGCCCTCCTTCACGCCCGCAAGGCCTGAAGCGTCGGTAAAACCGGACGAAACCGTGCTCGTCGCGTCGAATGTTAATAGTAGTGCGTCTGTGTTATTGAAAGTGCGCCCCATTACCGTGCGCGGACCGTGTGGTAAGGAAGTTGATACGTATGCGCTACTCGACGAAGCCTCTACCATATCATTAATCGACGACGACTTAATTCGCGAGTTAGGAGCGGAAGGACCGGTAAAGCCGCTCAATATTAGAGGCGTAAATAATAGTCAACCCGAGGCCAATAGTAGGTTAGTAAATATAGGGATACGTGGCAAAACACGCAGTGAGATTTATTGCCCCATCCACACGCTTGGCAAACAACGGCGAACAGCATACACCAAACAGCAATCACGAACGTGTGGATGGCTGTTTGCCTGTTTGTTTGTTTGTTTGTATGTGAATGCCAGTGTCGGCATTTGCCGCGCGTTGGTGTCGGTTTTGTGCACCGATCAAAGGGTGTTCGACAAACGTATTTGCTATGTATCCACACGTTTGGCAATCAGTCAGTAGTACGCGCGAGCTTGCGGCTTGTGGGCGGCGGAACGAGTTACTAGTGGCTATTATTATTATACTCTACGCCAATGTTACCAATCCGAAATTTGTCTCGCTGGTAAAAATGATTTCAGAAGTTGAGTTTACTACCAATTCTACTTCGAAAAGTTAGTAGATCTACCACCTATATATTTTTTTAAGTTTTCTAGAGACCTCCCAATAATAATGTGATTGAGTCCTAATAAATGTTTCTATTGGGTAACAAATATTTCACCTCTTTTTATAAGGAGCCTCGTGTGAAAGCAGGATCATTGATCATCAATTCCCAAAATAAAATCCGAAAAAATTATATAAGATTACTATAACCTATATATCGATAAGTTTAGTATATCCTGATTTAATAGTTTTTAGACTGTCGTAGTTACACAACAAGGAACCCTTATAGTTTCGCCATGTCCGTCCGTCCGTCCGTCCGCGGTTTTGCTCAGACCCTAAGTGTTACAAATCTGTAATTTGGCACAGTTATAAATATTAATCACGCCTAGAAAACTGAAATAAAATCTTAAAAAACATTTTTTTTGGGTACTTCCCATATAAGTAAATGGAGGATGATTTTTTTATGGGTCTATTCTATTATGTGGGTGTTGCGGACAGCTAGAGACCCGCCGCCCCGTTGCCCCTTCATACCCCGTTGCGCCCCGCACACCCCGCGCACCGGAGCCGAGCGACGACCAATGGGCGTGCAGCATCTTAGCACGGCACTACTCACAGACTGAGACGCCTTCTTGCGAGATATAAGAAGGGCGTTTTGGTCTGTGAGTTGTTCATTTCGGAAGCGGCACTCGAGAAGACTACAAAGAAGACTCAAGACAGCAAATCAAGACTCCACAATTGAAGACCTCTCTCTGTACATATTAGATAGTTTAATAGTGCTGAATAATTGTAAATTTAATAATTTTCTTCACGCAGTCCCCTAGCATAGTTAACCTCAGATCAGTCAGTCAATTAGTAAATACAGTCCACTAGCTACAACAAGTAATAAAATACAGTCCACTTAGATCCCTCATATTCTTGGTCCATCGTCGCCGGATTCAAGCCAGAAGAGAGAAGCAAGAAGTAAGAAGAAACAAGAAAGAACATAATTATAGAAGAAAGAACATAATTATAGAAGAGAGAAGATCATTATAGAAGATCTTCAAGGAAGAAAGAAGTTCGTCGACGAAGAGAGAAGATCGTCGGTACTTATTTCTTCCCTGTTTCTTATTAAGCCTACGTCATATTGTCTGTTTCCAGACAATTTCTTGTTTCTTAAACCGCGTTAACGCGGCCAGGTGGTTGCTCCCTAACGGTGCCAAACTGTGACCATCTGGTAACGCCCTTGTGGCGGGAACGACATCCAATACGTGCGTCTTTTTGAAGACGATACGTACGTCTTTTTGAAGACGATCGGAAGTCGCTTAGAGGGACGTCATGAGGAAAACACGAAGCCAGAAGACACGAAACGATGACGAAACGCCGGTAGGAATGCAGATATTCGAAGAAGCACCCGCGTCCCCGTCCGATTATCTCGCGTTGGCACAAGCGCCCTCCGCCGCGCCCCAGGCCCCGCTCGCGCCCGCATCTACGCCCGCGCCCGCGCCCCCGCCGCCGCGCCCCGCTATGTCCGTGTCTACGACCGATAGTTTGGGAGAGGTTAGCACATCCGGCCGCGCACAGAGACACTCGCCGCGATTATAGAAAATCTTCCGACTACAGAAATTAGTTCGATAGTACGTACCGTCGCGCCAGTAGCAGACGTACATAGGCCCGCGCCCCGCGCCCCGTCGGTCCGATCAGTTCGTTCAGCCCGGTCGACAGTTAGCGCGATAGCAAAATTAAAGCAAATCGAATATAACGCCGCGGAGGAACTAGCTGCAATTAGAAGGAAGCAATTGCAACTCGAAGATCTTATCAAGAAGAAATACGCTAGGGACGTCGCTCAACTGCAAGAAGAAACAGATAGGGAAAGTATTAACGAAGACGAGCTAGTTGAAAATAGGGTACGCGTTGATAGGTGGTTAGAGAACGTAGAGACTGTGCGGGGGGAGCCGCCCTACCGCCCGTCTCAGCCCGCGCCCCGCATCGAGATAGAGCAGGCCCTACCGAATAGGAAAACCGGTTACGACCACGCTGAAGATGCCCAGGGGAGGACGGTAGCGAATGAGGTTCAACCACGTTGCGTAGAAACTATACAGAGGGATTGTGGAGTCGCCGTAGAAATGAACCAGGTGGATCGTCGTGTACGGGTTACGTCGCCGTCGCGCGTCCAACGCCACACTCTATCGCCTACACATAGATCGCCACATCGCAACGCGGATCGTAGATCACCGTCGCCGTATAGGGATGTAGGTGTACATAGATAGGCAGCCCAGAGCTGCACGTACGTTGCTAGGGTGGGTAATTCAGGGAACCGTGCCGCGGTTAACGTGTAGGGAAGACGGCGAGACCGTATAACACGTAGCAAGCACTAGCGGACGGCCAGATAGGGACATCCGAACGTTTACCAGTCAGGACGAGAAGCTAACGGAACTCCTCAAACGGCAGTATGAGATAGATTCCATAGGTTTCTCGCTAAAGAGTAGGCCGCGACGAGAAGAGCAGCGCGCTGTCGACATATTCCAGCGCACCGTCAACAGGGTCGGCGAGCAATACCAAGTTGGACTGCCATGGAAGGACGACAACGTGCTGATGCCACCCAGCTATGAAATGGCAGCTCGAAGACTACGGACGATTGAAAGGAAGATGGACCAGTCGCCGGAATTTCGGGACGCCTACACAGCCCAGATAGACAACCTCCTGGCGAAAGGATACGCAAGAGAAGCCGAGGGGACGGAGAGGGAGGACCCCAAGAGCTGGTTCGCAGTGCGGAATTCGAACAAGCCGGGGAAGACGAGAGTAGTGTTCGACGCGGCAGCGCGCGCATCCGGTAGATGTCTTAATGATTATTTACTCGATGGCCCCGACTTATTACAGAACTTACCGGGCATACTGTTTAGGTTTAGAGAAAATGAGATAGCCGTGTCCGCGGATATTAGGGAAATGTTTTTACGTGTGAAAATCGACCGTCGCGACCAACCCGCGCAATTGTTTCTCTGGCGAGGAAACGAGCGACACAGCCCACCGCGGGAGTACGTTATGACGTCAATGATTTTCGGTGCGAGGAGCTCGCCCTTTCTCGCACATAGTGTTAGAGATTATAACGCGCGCGTACACGCAGAGACATACCCGTTGGCACTTAGCGCTATCGTACGTAGCCATTATATGGACGACTATTTAGACAGTTATGCAACGGTAGAGGAAGCGGTAAACACGGCGAAGCAGGTTACGGAAGTGCACCAGAAGGCCGGTTTCACCTTGGCAGGCTGGAATTCTAATCACGCAGCCCTATTGGAAGACAAGCCGGAGGAACTACTGGCGCGCAAGCCTAAGGAAGTAGGCTTAAGGCAAGACAGCCCGGGCAGAACCCTAGGGTTGTTATGGATGGCCGACGAAGACGCCCTAACCTTCAATACATCGATGAATAGGGTGCCGCAGGAAGTAAAGGCGCTACAGCGACCACCGACCCAGAGGGAAGCATAAAGCGCAGTCATGTCTGTGTTTGACCCGCTCGGACTTCTTAGCTACTTCATCACCACCGCCAAAATCCTGCTACAAGACCTAGGGCGTATGAAGAAGATCGGGTGGGATGACGGATTACCCGAGGAGGCAGCTGATGAGTTCCAGAGGTGGCTGCGAGTCGTCGAGGAGGTGTCACGACTGCGACTGTCAAGGTGCTATGCTCCTACGGGGGGAGTGGTAGAGCGTCAACTTCACGTGTTTAACGACGCAAGCGAACGTGCGTACGCATCTGCGGCATATTGGCGAATACGATACAGCGACGGAACGGTTAGGGTACGATTAGTGGCGGCCAAGGCGAAAGTCGCTCCGATTAAGGCGCAAAGTATACCGCGAGTAGAGTTGCAGGCGAATTTGATAGGCGCGCGACTCGCGGAATCCGTGCAGGGTGAACACAGAGTGGTAGCAGATAGGGTCGTATATTGGACAGACTCTACTACGGCACTCCATTGGATACAAAATGATACGGCGCGTTACACTCCATACGTGGCTCATCAGTTAGGGGAGATAGCTGAAAAGACATCACCCGAGCAATGGAGGTGGATACCGATTACGGAGAACATAGTAGATCAGGCAACGCGCATGAACTTCGTGACCAAAGAAGAAAGCGACCAATGGTTCACAGGACCGTCATTTCTTTACGAGGACGAAGACAGATGGCCTCACCGGAAGGAAGAAGGCAGGGGATGATGAAGAGTTGGAGGAAATAGTGGCGCACCAGAGCGACACCAAGGACGCTCCACACCTGCCAGACATAGAACGATTCTCTTCCTACGAGAGATTGATCAGGACCAGGGGCGGAGTGCTGCGGCGACCAGTCAGGAAGATAGCCGTCCTCCCGAGGGAAGCTTAGGCTCGCAGGCTACGCCGGGGGAGGATGTTACGGACGTCGAGGGGAGCCGCCGCCCCGTCACCCCTTCATACCCCGTTGCACCCCGCGCACCCCGCACACCGCTAGCAGATCATGTGATGTCGCCGACCAATCAGCGCGCGGCATCACCTCACGACGCTACTTACATACTGAGACGCTCTCTTGCGAGATATAAGAAGGGCGTTTTGGTCTGTGAGCTGTTCATTTCAAAAGCGGCACTCGAAGACAACAGCAAAAGAAGAAATCAAGAGTGAAGAATTTAAACTCCATTGAAGACTCCCCTCTGTGTATATAGTTAATTAGTGAAAGCCGCATTTGTAAATATGTAGTTGAATACATTATAGTCTACTGTATCTTTCTTTTAAGCAGTCCCTAGCGTAGTATACCTCAACATCAGTCAGTTAATTAATCAATACAGTCCACTTGCAATAGTAAAATTATACTGTCCACTTCTGTCCATAATACTATGCGACCAAATAACATGCTATAAAGAGCAAAGATTATCTTCATAAAATTGTCTTGATGATACGTAACTTTCGTTCGTAAGGATTATCTAATATCCTATGCCTAATAATAACGCTCGTAAATCACTTTTTAATTTTCAATATATTTTTGTCACAAAATTCGTTATTGTGGCTTATATATAAGAAATAGGCCTATGATATAGCGGACTTTTTTAGACGGAGGAAAAATATATTTTTGTAGAACTTAGTATTTACGTATCACTAACCATTACGCCAGCGCACACGGATGAATTAGTTCGCGAGCGCTTTTTCTTCTGACTTGCTTAACAAAAATCAATATTTAAAGTTAACTCAGAGGTAAAGCCTAATGTTAGATAGCCTATAAATATTCCTTGTGAATCTGGCTATCATATACAAAAATAATTTATCAAATTGGCATGGTAGTTCCATAGATTAGCATGTTTAAACAAACAAAAAACCTCTTCCATTTTATTGGTATAGATTTTATCTCATTCTCTCCTACAGATTTATATATTTGTCTCGTTTAAGCGTTGCTTTTTCGTTTCATTGCGTTTCAAATTACAACGATGCTAAAGAAGTTCTCACTTCAAAATAAGTTAAAAATCAAATAATACAGCTCTGAGGCATTTTTTGTTTATAAGCATTTTTTTTAATAGAGTAAGGATGCGAAAATGAGCACACAGTCCACCTGATGGTAAGTGGATGCTTTGGTCCATATACATCTACATTTATGCTTGATTAAGGATCAAAATGTAGATTTTTAACTTGACAAACCAGAGTTTCGAAAATATAACATCACCCTCTCTTACAAGTACAAATCTCTGCAGTTGGGTAGATTTCGTACTCTTGTTCTGTACTCAAATAGCCATCGTAGTCCTACTGTACAAACACGTTAATCTGATATCGCTGGAGGAACTGCAACGCTGCCCAAATTTCGATGGAATCAAAGGCTTTCAAAGAAAGACAAAGTGGCAGATTGTAATGACTATCGCGTTTCTGCTCCAAGCTCCCCGATAACGCCGTCATGGAGTACGGAATAGAAAATCTTCAGAAGGGCTTTAATTAATGGTTATCTACAAAATTTAAAATGCTCCGCTGTAAATTTATCCTCGCCCGGGGACTTCTCGTTTTTAACGTGTTCGAGAGCCATTCTAAGTTCACCCAGAATGACGTCCAGGATATCATCGCAAAGTTGTTGAATGAGATTGCGTGTGATGTGTGTAGAGCTTCTCAATCTTACTCAAAATCTCAGGTGTCCCGGAAATGACGCGGCCACAGTCTTATTTAAGTTTGGACAGTTTGCTCTATGTTAACGTTAATAATTAAATGAAAGAAGAATACAAAATAAATGTTAAAATATAATTGTATGAATAAAAGTATGTCTTATTGAATTATAAGCCTATAAGAATTATATAATTTCTAAAAAAAAAATAAGCTGTGTTGCTGTGAGCAAAATGTAAGAAGCGACAATGGGAAATTATACGAAAAATGGGCAGTAGGATCTCATAAAAGGTTGCTGTTGCCAAACTGCCTGTCAATAGCAGAAAATATGGCAAATATAAATAATAAGGCCTACGTTCAACAGTGGACTTTTGGTAGGTTATAAATGAATTATATGATAGGTTGCTTTTGTTATTAACCTATATTATATTTAATGTGGTGGCGGTGTAAAATATCCACTACCTTATTTTGTGCCGTGGATTTCATAAGAGGCGACAGACGAAAACTGAAACAGCAGATGGGTAGTGGCATTTTCCTGATAACAACTCAAAATAATAAAAAACTGCGGTAGCCAATCCGCTTGCCAAGCGTGGCAACTATGACAAAATCAATAGGGAAGGACTTTATTTATCATTGGATTTTAATAGGCTGTAATGGCATATGGAGGTTGATTATAAAGTTTATTGAAATATGTTCGCCTTTATTTCATTCAATGGAGACAAAATATATACAGTAATTTTTGGCGTTTTTAGATAAATTTGACAAACTATGCAGACATTAAAAATGTCTGGAATTTTTTTAAGTAGCGATGTAGTAGTAGGATTCTTTATTTTTACTATAGACACTCTGCAAAGAGTGAAACATACAATTTAATCATGAGCTTAATAGTGTTATTTCTAATTTTTTAAGGCATAGGCCAACACGGGCCAACGGCTGACCGAAGGGAAGTAGGCATAGCGTTTTTTCCCGATACGGAACTGTCTGTCATTTTTTGCGGGGGGAAATTTCTGCATACAAAAACAATCGTCTGTCACTACGAATCTCACACATAGAAATTAAAACAATAAACTAAAACTTTCAGACATACATAGATACATTATAACAGAATCCATTATCGCTCGGTGACAGCGACAACTCGGAGACAGACTCGGATCAATTACTCGACCGATCTGCATATTGTGTGAGAACGAGCTGCCTCGTGTATGTGTTGGTAAGCAAATCCGAACAACACGGCCGTTATTATTGTAATTATTAAGTTTAAAAAGAAGTAAATAGCAATAATGTGAATAAAAATTACTTATATATGAAAGGTAGCGCCATATTTTTGTAAATTTGACGTGGTAGATCTATTTTTGCAGCAATAAAACTGAACAATTTGGCATTTTTCGGACGGACCTCGATTCAGCCGCGCATCTAGATTTAGTTTTAGTTTTATACGTGGTAGAGCCGTGCTGCAGCTATATTATGGTTCTAGCACGAATGGATCAGTTCAACCGGGGAAGGACCACGCTCTCACAGACAGACCCCTAAAGTAGTAGTAGTCATTAGCTAATTTAATATTACTAAATCACAAACGAAGCGCTTTAACTTTAGAAGAGCAAAATATCAATAACTGACCGAAAATGGCTGCAACAATGAAGCAATTTGAAGTCGCTCACACCACAGGAAAAGAGTAAACTTGATTTGTAAACCACTTTGCATGATTTATTATTTTTTGGCAGCACATGCGAGTTTTGAATATTCGATTGATAGAACAGGTCTATTAAACAGTGTATTATTCGAAAAGCACGGATTGCCCAAATACGTAAACACTCGCCACTTTTAAAGTCTGACTTATTAATGATCATACTTGTCACCTTTAGCGGTATATTTGGGACAAATGGGGATAATTGGAATGCGGGTGATAACAACAAGTGGCCTTTATAATATTTCTTCCCAGATCTGTTATTTTCTGAACTTTTAAATAGTGCTTTATAAAGGCCAATTTTTAATGAAAATATGTTGTCTTTTATGATGAGCAACCTGGTGCCTTTGGTAAACGCGTGCATCAATGTTACGTATCATCAGAATTTG
This sequence comes from Parnassius glacialis, assembly GCA_033319125.1. Classification (NCBI taxonomy): domain Eukaryota; kingdom Metazoa; phylum Arthropoda; class Insecta; order Lepidoptera; family Papilionidae; genus Parnassius; species Parnassius glacialis. Next base: position 34,547,053 of record JAVANC010000005.1, on the reverse strand, counting down.
GTCGCCGCTTTTAGCTACAGTTTATGCGAAGGTAAGCCCGTTAACTTCAAGGCCTTGAGAAAATCGAATAAGTAGTTTTCCTTCTCGAATAAGTTGACGTGGCTTGGTCACCCGCAGTGAACAAATAGGAACCAACTTGGCTGGCCGGAGGTAGCCGCTTCGAGTGGGCTTGCTGAGCCCAATTCGGATGCGTGTTGGTGGCCTGTGCCCGGAGTTTATTTGCATACGGGTCACCTAATGGCAATTGACCACGGCCACCCATAAGTATCCGCACCACCAGAAGATTTGCACGTGTTTTATCAGCATTTAAATATCTATATACTTGGAATTGCCTATGTGAATATCGGAAATAAATAATAAAAGCTATTGCAATCTATTGATTCCAACAATTTTTTTCCGCCCTTCTGTCCCTTCTGTTTCCATGTATTTAACTTTTCCGCTCCTATGTTGTATTTCCAGTTTTTGGGATGTTTTGTTGTTTGTAAAAAAATTTAAGACCCTTTAAAAATATTTTTATTATAATTCTACTTATTATAATTCGTTATTTACTTATTTACGTTGTAAGTACTTTTAATTTGCACAAGTGCGGAGAGTAGGTAGCCACTTCAAACGAAATTCAAGGTTGTCAAAGGATTTACTTCGCTTCTGAGCCCGTTTTCTATCTTGCGGAAAACGGTGTGTAAAGTAGGCATTATTTATAGGCATTAAAGGTTATTTTATGTATACATGTACTTTTAACAAGTTAAAATAAGTAATCTGTACCAATGTATATTAAAGAGGATGTCCTGAGTGACTGGCTCATCTATCAACGTACAGCCCAAACCGCTAGATTTAAAAATTTGCACAATAGCTGCATTTTTTAACGTAAGCATCCAACAAAAAAGGATTTTAGAAAATTCAACCTCTGCGAGGTTGTTACAATTTGTATAAAACTTTTTATTTTACTGGACGATTGACTCGAAACTTACTGAAAGTGTGGCCGTGAAAGGAAAAGTGGAGATTTCCCGCCAGGCAAGGTGTTCTGCCCGGAAAGCGGCCAACGCTCCGTGTGGTATGATGTGTTTTGCTTGTGGCGCGACGACAGCGTAGCCACAAAAGTACTCTATAAATAAAATAAATGAATAAGGTTTTGTGATTTTTCCAAACAATCACGGGGACGCCAGAGGTTATTCATATTTCTATGGAAAAAAAATAATAAATGGTTTTTTTGACTACAAAATTAGTAAATACTCTTGAATAAAAATGATATCATATCCATTTATTAAATAAAAAAATACTCTTAATATCTAGAAACGAGGGTGCTAAGAAGACGCACAGTCCAAACCATTAGATGTAAGATTGGGACAATTGATTCCTTTTGTTACGTAGGTATCCACTAAGAAAGGATTTTGAAAAGTTCAAAATATTGTAGTGGGTGAAATGGGATGTTACAATTTGTACGACACTTTTTATTTTACGGGACAAAAAAGGATAGGAAGTATGATGAGAAACATTAGAATTCTAAGTAATATGCTTTAAGTAGAATTTTGAAAAAAAAAATGGATTGAGCACGGTAAATAATACGTTATCTATGCAGCTGTAACAGAATATAATTTATTGAAGGAGGATGAATGTACTGGAGTACGAAGGGAAAGATTCTTGGAGTGGTTTTCACTTTTCGGCGGGCCTGAGTCTAACTAAAATTCTGCTATCCATTAGCACTCCGAAATATCTTAAAGTTTTCATGGGAAAGCTTCAGCTTTCCGCATTATGCGATTTCATAATAAATGTGAGTCATGACTGACTGGACATAAAAACTTGGACGCCGGTAATAATGCGCGGCGAAAAGTAAGTTTCTAAGCAAATTGAAGCAATTATTATTATGAATTTATAAACAATTTGAAAGCTATGAAGCTTAGCATCCGTGATACAAGCACAATATTATAATGCATTGAAATAAAAACTGAGCTGAATAAGGATATTTTCATATTAATATATACAAACAGTGGCAGAACCACGCGGCAGCTTTTGCTGTCGCATGGATGGGCCGGCTCGAACCGGGGTGGTACCACGACCTCAAAGAATACCAGCGTGAAGTAGAGGTTTACCTCTGCGGTTCGCTTGGTGAGTGCAGGTGGCCGGAGGCCCTTTTTACTGGAAATGAGGCATTCCATCTCAGTCCTCACGGGTGACAACGCATCTGCATTCTGATTCGCAAACGAGGATAGATGTAGATATATATGGGCCGCAGCAACCACTTACCATCAGGTGGACTGTGTGCTCGTTTGTCACCCTTATCCTATAAAAAAAAAATAAACCTGGGGCAAATAGTCCGACTAGCTAAGTCCAATTTCGACCGAGAGGTCAATCGACGGATTCAAGACAGATTCAGGTATATCTCAAAACTTCAAAACGAGATTGAACAACCAGTGCGTGTTGCCAGTGATGACCTATGAAACTGTGACGTGGTCCTTCACTGCTGGCTGTATAAGGAAGCTCAAGGTCGCTCAACGAGCTACGTAGAGGGCTATGCTCGGAGTTTCTCTGCGTGATAAACATATAAATGAGGATATACGCAATAGAACCAGAGTGACCGACGTAGCCCAACGGATTAGTAAGCTGAAGTTGCAATGGTCCGGCCAAATAGCTCGAATAACCGACAACCGATGGAGAAAAAAGGTTCTCGAGTGTCGGTCTCGTACTGGCGGACGAATTTAATATAATAATAATTTAATTTAAGAATGATAATGATGATGATATTTTTTTATTATTTTAGCAAGAAAATTCTATTCTTCATTATTTTATCGGATTTTCAAAGTTTTCCTCTTGTATCTAACATCTATGCTGGACTACTAAGCTGATTAGGGTGCGCACTGCGCGCATTTTGATCGGTTTTTGTCCTTGTCTCTTTCTATTCAGCTATTTTAATGGTACCTAAATAATTAAATCATATTGTAAATAAAATAGTTTTTTAATCGGTAGAACAATAAAGGCTCTAATTATTTTGTACTAATTGATACTTAGTATTTCACGGATTGTGAATTGTAGTTAAGGTATTTAACGTTTAGGTGATAAAACGAGTTGTGTTTTATAGATTTACTTTAGCAATCTAAAAACAAGAATTCATAAAGATAATCTAAAATATTTTTGTTAACATTTATTAAATAGGTCTATTCAATTTAAATAAAAATAACAATGTTTCCATGTCTGTTTAAAACTACGACAACTTTAATCATACACAATAGTGAAAACTGCTGGGTTTTGGTTGCCTTCATTATTTTGTTAATGCTTTGTTGACTGTTTTATTCCATGCTGCGACATTGTTTGTAGTAGGTACGTCAGAAAGATGGAATTTGGCAATATTTTAATGAATAATACCATTGTATACCAACAGGCAAATACAATCTAGATATACATGTTTATTATTAAAATGTTAAAAACTCTTTCGCCAACAATACAAATAGTGATTATTTTTAATAATATTTTAATTGATACGCAGTTTCAATACAAAAGCGACAAAAATAATAAAAGTGCGGGTACCAATTCGCTTGTCAAGCGACGGCAACTATAGCAAATATCCCCTTCACAAGGCAGTCTATGGAGGAGGCCTATGTTGAGTTGTGGAATGTAATAGGCTGTAACGTTTACGGTAACAATTGTAGACAAACGCTCTAGCCATAAGGCTATTGAGAAGATAATTTTTTACTATCAATCATATTGTGCGGGTAAGACAAGTTTATAGCTTTAACGGGAGGTGATATTATAGCGGATATAGTTCACAACCATTATCACTACATCCCACCACAAAACCACTCCGCTGAACATAGGCTTCCCCCATAGATTACCACAAAGAACGCACCATCCACATTCCACACGCATCAATAGATAAATAATTCGGCTATGTTTTTTGTACATATTAGTTAAGTATGTTTATCATGCTATATCCAACCCGCCTGCCAAGCGTGACAACTATGGCAAATTTTGAGGCAATCTAGAGGAAGACCTTTGTTCAGCAGTGGACTTTGATAGGCTGTAATGAATGAATTAATTAATCTAGTTTTAACAGTGGTAGAGCCACGTGGCAGCTTTTGCTGTCGCACGGATGGGCCGGCTCGAACCGGGGTGGTACCACGACCTCACAGAAAACAATCGTGAAGTAGAGGTTTACCTCTGTGTTTCGCTTGGTGAGTGCAGGTGGCCGGAGGCCCTTTTTGCTGGAAATGAGGCATTCCATCTTAGTCCTCACGGGTGACAACGCATCTACATTTTGATTTGTAATAGAGGATAGATGTAGATGTCTATGGGCCGCAGCAACCACTTACCATCAGGTGGACTGTGTGCTCGTTTGTCACCCTTATCCTATAAAAAAAAAGTTGTCATCGTATCTGTTACGTTTACGCCATTCAAATTAACATTACACTTTGTTCTTAATTCAACAGTTTACATTTAGTAATCAATGTTCATAATGATATATTATGTTACCGAAATTTGAAAGAATACAGACGTTTTGAAAGGACTTCAAAAAAAATGTTTCTAAATATAATTTTTTATATAAAAATTTTGTTCTTAATATTTTGCCGACTCTAGACGTGAGTAAATCTAGTGGATTAGATGGTGTACCGGCTATAATTCTAAAAGCTTGTGTACTTGTATCTCCTGTGCTGACACGCTTGTTCCGCCTCTCATTTAGGACTGGCATAGTGCTGGAAATCCTGGAAGCTGGCCAAGGTGTAGCCTGTTCCAAAAACAGGCATTCGTACCGACCCTACCAATTATCGGTGAATCTCAATTAGCTCTATACTCTGCAAGATTATGGAGCGTATAATGAACGCCCACCTCATGGCGTACCTAGACAGAATGACCTTCTCATTGAACGCCAGTACGGGTTCCGCCGGAATCGGGACTCGAAAATAGAGGAGAAGCACTTGCTGTTTTCCTTCATGTCTCGATGGCCTTTGATACAGTTTTTTACCTAAGCAGGCTTCCAATGTACGGCTAATCCCCTGGACTGGTTGACTGGGTGAAGGACATTCTGAGTGAATGATCTCTCCGAGTCGTCGTCGATGGCTACTCGTCCGATCCAATGGCGACTAACGCGTTACTTTCTCAGGGGTCCATTCTTTTCGCAACCCTCTTTCTGCTGCATATTAATGATTTGCTTATGCCCGGTATCTATGGGTATGCAGACGGTAGAAAGTTGAAGAGAGATATCAACCGAGTGCCCGTACCAGGCGGGATCAAATCCGGTCCGAAAGAGAAGCTATTGTTTGTCGTGTAGAGACAATTAAGAACAAAAAGAATCTAACCTAAGAGCAACAAAACAACAAAAATACAACAAAACAAATAATATATTTAAGATTCAAAAATATTTACAATTTTATATAACAAAAATGGAGTATGAATATGAGGATGGATGATGCGATTTACAGATTATTTTAAAAAAGTAAATAAAAAAAAGAGATTAGTGCCGAAGCTGAGTCGGAAGATCCAAGGTGTGCTCTCAGCGCCTGGAACGAGCACGCACGGCGTAGGTGAGAAGGCGTGGGCGTCTCTAGGCGACGACCTCCGGTGAATGTGGTAATTGCAGGATCCGGCGATTTCAGGCCAGACAGGGGCTTGCAGGATCCTCAGCGGCTTCAGACATCACAGAAACCTGCAGGATCCGGTGACTGCAGGCGGGACAGAGGTTTGCAGGTTCCGGTGACTTCAGGCGGAACCGAGGTTTGCAGGTTCCGGCGACTCCAGGTAGAGCAGAGACTTGTAGGATCCCGGCGACTTCAGACAGAGCAACGGTTTGTAGAGTCCAGTGACTTCAGATAGAGTAGAGGTTCGTAGAGTCCAGTGGCTTCAGGCAGGACAGAGGCTTGCAGGATCCCGGGGCAGAGCGGCCCCGGGATAAGGCCTTTAGAAGATGCTTCCAATTCGAGGACTGAAGCAAGACTGCCTTTCTTCACCGATTGTTCGGCTTTTATATCTTTCTAGAGAGAACGGAAAAATTATTTAAATTAAACGCAAATTTTTTGTAAATGGTCAAGAGGAAAGAGTATTTATGTGGAATTATCGAAATAGAAACAACAGACCGGTAGCAAATTTGAATATAATTTCCATGGAGACCAAATAAATAACAATAACAAAACATGTCAAATTTTAGTTTTAGGCTTGTAATAAGAAAACGGCAAGATTTAAGTGGAAAAGGAGATATTATTGAAATAGGAAAAAAAGGTAGCGCAACTACCCACACAAAGCCCGAAATTGTAGAGTTAAGGAAAACTAAGTAAAAGATCGAAAAAAGGTATACTTCATTGACACCAATTTAAAAGTGCTGATAATGTGAAAATACGAAGTAGAAATGATTTGTGATTGTGTTCTTATGGTTTAAAATCGTTACAGGATCCTATGGAAATAAAGGTGATGTAAAATATCCAGTTTTGAAGTGAATGCAGAAAATCGAAACAGAATGGAAAAATGGATTTAAATTAATGTAAAATGATAAGTAAGTAGCATAACACTACATTTTCCCCCCGACCCTGGAAAATTTTTGACTCAGCAAAAATTTTGATATATACATTCTAAAATAAACCATAAAAACACAGCTTTGCAGAAACAGACATCACCAGTCAAAATCAGATATACTATCTCTTACATTCATCATCTGCATTCAGGTAAGGGTGGAATTCACATTCAATGACTACCACTCTAAAAGTTTGTTTTCAAAATGACATTAAGGCTTATTTAAGGAGTAGTCATCCGCTCCTGCGTGGGAAAAAAAAAATAAATTAGTCGAAGAGACACCACTCTAAATGTGTGTTTTTCGAAAAGACATTCAGGCTTATTTAGGGAGTTGTCATCCGCTCCTAAGTGAAGATAAAAAATTAAGGGAGTAGTCAGCTGCTCCCAGGTGAAGATAAAGGTAAAGAAAATTAAGGGAGTAGTGAGCCGCTCCCAAGTGAAGATAAAGATAAAGAAATACCTCAAGTAAGCTTTAGTCGCTATGACTTAAGTAAAGATTAAGAACGGCCAGAGCGGTAGGGCTCAAAGCCAGAGATCAGCAACATCACCAACGAGATGTGTCTGAAATAAAAATAAAAAGTGACGATTAACCAACGAAAGTTCGAGGTCCTAAAGCAAGATGTGTTGAAGAACACTAGATCATCAAACAAACAAACAAATTAAAAGAAATAAAATAATAAGGTGAGAATGATGGTGATATTTATACATATATACAAATTAACGGTTAATAAAAGTTAAGAAAATTTATGATTTTACATCTTTGATGTGCCACTTGCCTCTAACTCCATTAGGGTCTTCAAGCACATAGACTAGTGGTGACAGTTTAGCTATCACCTTGCACTTGATGAACTTAGGGGCAAGTTTAGCATTAAAGTATGCGCCGGCATTACTTAAAACATGGTTTTTACGCCAAACAGTATCTCCCACATTAAATTATTTAAAAGACCGGCGAAGATCATAGCGAGCGCTATTTTTAGCGTGAGCTATGTGAAGTTTAGTTTGAACTTTGTGAAATATAGATGAGAGGAGACCAGCATTAGACGCGTAAATATCACGAGGCATAAATACCAATTCCTCGGGGTTCTGAGTTGGAGTATAGAAGGAACCACAAGGTATTGTTTCCCTACCAAAGACTAAAAAATTTGGAGTAAAACCAGTAGCTACGTTTGTAGCGCTGTTCATTGCGTACTGAATCTTAGCAAGATGGTTGTCCCAGGATCTATGATCGTCTCCTACTAGAGATGCTAGAGCTGTAATAATTGTACTATTAAACTTCTCCGTAGGATTAACCTGAGGACAATATAAAGCTGTGTGAAAAATACAAGGAACATTATAAGAATTTAAAAATGAGTGGAATTCTCGCGACTGAAATTGAACAGCGTTGTCCATTATAATAGTTTGAGGAATGCCATGAACTAGAAAAACTGAATTTTCCAAAACATTAATAATATTAGCTGAAGTAGCACGTTTAAGGGGAAAAATCATAGAATATTTAGTAAAATTGCAGTTAATTACTAGAATATACTGATTTCGTCTTCGAGTCATAGGCAATGGACCCATAAGATCTAAGGATATAGTTTGAAAAGGTCTGGAGCAAAGTTTGGGTTTACCCATAAGACCATAGGGAGAATGATTAGGGTGTTTGTAGGTTAAGCAGGTTTCACAAGTCGAGATTAATTCGGCAATGTCCTTAAACATACCAGGCCAATAGTATTTTAAAGATATTTTCTTGAATGTCTTGAAGATACCAAGATGGAGTTCTGAAGGGGAACCATGGTTAGCTTCAATAAGTGCATGTCTATCTTGAGGTAGTGGAACTTCTTTCCAAATAAAGTCATCGTTTAGACGATCGGGAGAATGGATACAGCGGTAAAGTTTGTTATCCCTGATAGTGTAGTTGGGATATGCGTCTGGGTTATTGGAGCATCCGAGAAAATTTTTGTTGTAGTGTTCAAGTCTACGATCAGGTGGTTCTTCAATCGAAATGGGATGTACGCCTTGAGGTGAAGTTTCTCGTGTATCAGGACGTTCTTGATTCTTATGTCTTGATAATAAATCTGGAACAACGTTATCCTTTCCTTTTTTATGTTTTAGGACAAAGTTAAAGCATGATAAGCGTAAAGTCCAGCGAGCAAGTCTTCCTGATGGATTTGATAAGTTCTGAAACCATTTAAGTGCAGCATGATCAGTATATATTGTAAATTCTTTACCATTGTCCAGGTAACATCGCCAATGTTCTAATGCAGTTATTACAGCCAATGTTTCTCTTTCAGTAGTTGAGTAGTTCTGTTGATTTTTATTTAGTGCTTTACTCATGTAAGCAATCACGACTTCTTTATCATCTTGTTGTTGAGTAAGCATTGCTCCTATGCCATAATTTGATGCATCACAATGTACAGAGAAGGGTAGTTCGAAGTTAGGGCAAGCAAGGACAGGAGCAGTTACCAAAGCTTCTTTAAGTTTCTGGAAAGCAGCTGCAGCTTGTGAATTCCATAAAAATTTAGGAGCGTTCTTCCCGGAACAGGTTAGTTGGTTGAGTGGAGAGGCAATAGTGCTAAAGTTTGGAATGAATCTTCTGAACCAGCTGCATGTGCCTATGAATCTTCGTACTTCTTTTCTGCAAGTAGGTACAGGATATTCTAAAATAGCTTTTATTTTATCTGGATCTGCACGTAGACCATACTCGTCCACAAGAAAACCAAGGTATTTCAGTTCTTTCTTGAAGAATTGACTCTTCTCAAAGTTAATAGTTAGATTGACATATGATAGTTTTTCATGAACTTTCATGAGAAGCGACATGTGTTCATCAAAAGTCTCACTAATAATAACAATGTCGTCCAGATAGCAAAATACCTTGTTCTCAAATTCAGGAGTAAACAGCATATCCATTAATCTTTGTAGAGTTGCAGGTGAGTTGGTGAGGCCAAAAGGCATTACTTTAAATCTAAACATACCTCTTGCAGGTACATAAAAGGCAGTTTTATCTTTATCCGCAGGATTCAAGGGAATTTCCCAAAATGCTTTCGCAATGTCAATGCTTGATAAATATTTGGCATTCTTCAGGTTGTCCAAAATTTCGCTTATTAGTGGTAGCTTATAAGCATCACGACGTGTAATTGAGTTAAGCTTCCTGCTGTCAACACAGAAACGCCATTCACCATTCTTCTTCGGAGTGATGAGAACTGGAGATAACCAAGGACTTTCGCATTGTTCAATGACGTTCCATCGAAGCATCTTGTCAACTTCATTAATTAACGCTTTTTGTTTTTCAGGAGACAGTCTGTAACATCTTTGTTTGATTGGAAGAGAATCACCAATGTCAATCTTGTGGGTGATTAGGTGTGTGCATCCCAGGATACCTTTTTCTTCAAAAGAAATTGTCTTGAAGCGTTGGATGATGTCATTAGCGATGTTCTTTTGACTAGGAGTTAAATGCTCATAAGGTAAAACTTTAGTATCTTTAGTTTCGATAGCAGAACATTTAGATTCTGTAAAGTTAAGAGAAGATAAAACACTAGGTAAAAGATTAAATTTTCTCCAAAAGTCAATACCTAATATTAGCGAAGGAAATATTTCGGGGAAAACGTAAGCTTTAATTAAATGAGTTTGATTATTGAAATGAATAGGTTAGTCAAAATAACCCAAGGAATTAACTTTTTGATTATTAGCAGTAGAGACAGTAATAAGATCTGACTTGAAAAGTTTGCAGCCCAGTTTAAGAATTTCCAAATGAGAATTATTACCCAGAATAATTACTGAACTGCTAGAATCTAGTAAGCCAGATAAAGTTAAGTTATAAATTTTGACATTAACGAATGGACGATTAAGATCTTGTTCCTTGGAGTAGAGTGTAGAAGAGATTTTGTAACAAGAAAAGAAGTTTTGAATTGTTTTAATCCAATTAGTCCAATCGTCGTTATCAAAGTTTAAGTTACTTTTCAAGTCAGTAGTTAGTTTTTTGAACTAGTATTAGGTTTGGGAGAACAAGTAGGGCAATCTGCAGTTTTAAAACCCTTAAGACCACATTTGAAACAAATCACGAATCGTGGTTGAGTACAGGTGTTCAAAGAATGACCTTGTTTACGACAGCGAACACAAAAGGAGCTTTCTTGAGGAGCTTTAGTTTGAGAGAGACTATTAACTTGCCTAGAAGGGTATTTGTAGGATGAAGTGAATTTATTCATGAGGGGAGGAGAAGGTCGTGAGTTATTAGAAGAATTTGAAGAGTCAACTGAACTTGAAGTGGAATGCTTGTAGTTGAATTCAGAAATAAGAGGACTTTGTTGAACATTTTGGTTCTTTAAATTGTTTGTCTCTGTCTAGGAATTTTTCATAGTTTTGGCAAGTAGCCAAAAGAGAGTCGATAGAGTCAATGTCTTTTAGAGCTACGAAGACAGAATAACATGGGCGAATATTCCTCAAAATAATCTCCAATTGTTCTGTTTCAGAAAGTTTCTTCGAAAGACGAGAAAACATTCCAGACATGATGGAAATATAGATGACAATAGGTTCATCTCGACCTTGAGTTCGATTCCTAATCGCTTCTAAAAGTTTGTGATCATAATCAAAACCACCAAAGTCTTTGATTAATAATGAAGAAAGTTCGTTCCACGTTAAGTTTGGATTCTGATTATATTTAAATCTGAACCAATGAAGAGCATTGTCAGTGAAAATTTCAAACGCTTGTGAAATCAACAAGTCTTTGGACAAGCCACGAGCTATACAGTATTCTTCCAGTTTTTGAAGAAAGGATCTTGGACAGCTTTTACCATTGAAGGTGTGTCTTTTCAGATCTTTGAAGACGTTGGTTGGAGAAAAAGATTGAGGTGGTGGTGGAGGATACGGGGTATGGACCTGAATAGAAGTTTGAGAAACAAGAGGGAGTTCCGTGACAGTCGGGTCAACCGTAACAGTCGGGTCAACAGGAGGGTCAAGTGATGGAGCGTCATTTTCAGTTGAAGGTGGAGTCAAGGATTTGAATTGTTTAGCCATAGCGTCATATTTCATCTTCAAAGTCTCGAAATTAGCTTTAAAGTCTGGATATAAGTCAGTATCTATTCGCTCTAATCTGTAAAAAACATGGTTAATAAAAGTTTCTATTAGTCGTAAATATTTGGTTTCACCTTGTAAAAATTTTTTAATTTTACAGTCCAGATAGGTCAATGTAGAATCAATTTGAGACAAGTCATCCTCGATCGGAATTGGAGAAGTCAGAATATCTTCAGGGTGAGAATTCGCAACTAAACGTAAAACTTGTTTTTTTAGAAGCAAAACAGTATTAGCTGGTTCATCACATCTAATCTTCACTTCGTATTCAAGTTCGGCCTTGTTAAGGAATTCGTACTTAATAACCCTTTTCATTGTTATAATTACGTGTAAAGTTAAGTTTAAGAAATAAAAATATTATTAAAAATCGTACCTCTAAGTTATCTAGAATAAAAAAATATTATAGTGATGAATGTAACTTAGAGTGATGAATGTAAATGAAGTGTTATATGTAGGCCTAAATACAATCCAAATAAGTTGAAAAACTAGAAGAAGTTTTGTTTTAGAATTATGAAGATATGAAAAGGATGTGTAAATGAATGATGAATAATAAGTTAAGAACGAAAGGGAAAGCAATTAAATCAAAAGGGACTAGACAAGGCGCAGTAAAGGTGAAGAATTAAGAGAGAAAGAGGACTTTTACGTTGGGCGCCAAACTGTCGTGTAGAGACAATTAAGAACAAAAAGAATCTAACCTAAGAGCAACAAAACAACAAAAATACAACAAAACAAATAATATATTTAAGATTCAAAAATATTTACAATTTTATATAACAAAAATGGAGTATGAATATGAGGATGGATGATGCGATTTACAGATTATTTTAAAAAAGTAAATAAAAAAAAGAGATTAGTGCCGAAGCTGAGTCGGAAGATCCAAGGTGTGCTCTCAGCGCCTGGAACGAGCACGCACGGCGTAGGTGAGAAGGCGTGGGCGTCTCTAGGCGACGACCTCCGGTGAATGTGGTAATTGCAGGATCCGGCGATTTCAGGCCAGACAGGGGCTTGCAGGATCCTCAGCGGCTTCAGACATCACAGAAACCTGCAGGATCCGGTGACTGCAGGCGGGACAGAGGTTTGCAGGTTCCGGTGACTTCAGGCGGAACCGAGGTTTGCAGGTTCCGGCGACTCCAGGTAGAGCAGAGACTTGTAGGATCCTGGCGACTTCAGGCAGAGCAACGGTTTGTAGAGTCCAGTGACTTCAGATAGAGTAGAGGTTCGTAGAGTCCAGTGGCTTCAGGCAGGATAGAGGCTTGCAGGATCCCGAGGCAGAGCGGCCCCGGGATAAGGCCTTTAGAAGATGCTTCCAATTCGAGGACTGAAGCAAGACTGCCTTTCTTCACCGATTGTTCGGCTTTTATATCTTTCTAGAGAGAACGGAAAAATTATTTAAATTAAATGCAAATTTTTTGTAAATGGTCAAGAGGAAAGAGTGTTTATGTGGAATTATCGAAATAGAAACAACAGACCGGTAGCAAATTTGAATATAATTTCCATGGAGACCAAATAAACAACAATAACAAAACATGTCAAATTTTAGTTTTAGGCTTGTAATAAGAAAACGGCAAGATTTAAGTGGAAAAGGAGATATTATTGAAATAGGAAAAAAAAGGTAGCGCAACTACCCACACAAAGCCCGAAATTGTAGAGTTAAGGAAAACTAACTAAAAGATCGAAAAAAGGTAGACTTCATTGACACCAATTTAAAAGTGCTGATAATGTGAAAATACGAAGTAGAAATGATTTGTGATTGTGTTCTTATGGTTTAAAATCGTTACAGGATCCTATGGAAATAAAGGTGATGTAAAATATCCAGTTTTGAAGTGAATGCAGAAAATCGAAACAGAATGGAAAAATGGATTTAAATTAATGTAAAATGATAAGTAAGTAGCATAACACTACATGTTAAGCGTGTGAATCTCACACTACAGGCAGTCTACGAGTGGGGTGATGCCATTCTTGGCTTGGATCTCACCTTGGCTCCTTCTTTCCGAAATGTATTACTTTAATACACCGACTGCCTTTAGTTGTTGGATTAGTGTCTTAGTGACTTAGATTTAGTGCCTTTAGTTGTTGGGGTTGCGATTTCCTCAAACCTGAACTTCGGATGTTCCATTGAGTCTAAGACCAAAACAGCAACAAGGAAGTCAGGAGTCCTTGCAAAAGTGTGGCGGCACTTCAACGGTAGCAAAGCCTCCATAGAAGGCTAGATGGCGGGCTTGCCCTATCAAACTGCTCAATCAATAATATCAGCTAATAAAATAACTCATAAACTATTTCAAACTATTTCAAATTTACCGCGCGCTCCTCTCTTCTATATACGTCATGACCTCGTAGCCTTATTATGTAACGTCAACACTTGGCAGATTGCTTTACTGCGCGATACTGCTGACATAAAAGAGGAGTTAAGTTGAGCGATTAGTCGTCTCTCTCGCACGCGTGGGCTTTTCTTTATACGATAGGGTGACAAACGAGCACACAGTTCACCTGATGGTAAGTGGTTGCTGTGGCCCATAAACATCTACATTTATCTTCGTATGCGAATCAAATTACAGATGTGTTGTCATCCGTGAGGACTAAGATGGAATGCCTCTTTTCCTGTAATAAGGGTCTCCGGTTCTCTACACTCACCATACGAAACAGAGCAGTGTTAAACTGCTACTTTACGCTGGTATTCTGTGAGAGCGTGGTCCTTCCCCGGTCAAGCCAACCCATTCGTGTTACAGCTATACTACTAATATAGCTGCAGCATGGCTCTACCACATATTAAATTTTTACCGGGCTTTCGAGAAGACGATCACTGCCTTTCTAACCTGTGGCAAAATGTTCTATAATGAAATTTTATACCATATCTCGCCTTCAATGCCTCAAGGAGCTGCTCGTAAGTCACATCCTTACCGAGAGCTTTCAGAACAGTTAGTGCCTGGTCGCGTAGGCCTAGGGTGAGAGCAGTTATGGCCTGACTTTTATTCCAGCCGCTCGCCTTCATGACAGCCTCAAACTGGATTTTGTAGCTCGACCAGTAAAAAGTCCTGACGAACGGCCAAGTAGTGAAGGTATTGTAGCTACCACGGGAGCTGTAACTCCATCCCCAAGTTTGAGGTCGTCCACGTGTTCTTCTCGTCAGCCATCATGTTGTCAACCCGATTTTTCATTTGGTCGATTCGCGTTCTACCTATCCTTCACCTCCCTTTCTCTTTCCCAAAGGTAGCATGAAGGTCCTTCATGAGGAACATCTGCTCTTTCTTATCGCATTTGAGCTGCTCTTCTAAACGACGGGTCTGTGCCTCTTGTCGGCAGACATGTTCCTCCTGTCGGCAGACCTGTTCCTCCTATCAGCGAGCCTGTTCTTCCTGTTGGCGAACCTGGTCCTGCAGCATAATCATCAGAGTACCTAAGTCAGGTGCTGTAGATGTAGGAGCTGCTGACGAGCCGGCTTCCGTGGTCAACAGCTGGCCCTCCAACGTCTGCGGCGTCGCACCACCAAATTTTCTCTGGTCCGTCTTCTGCTGGCGTTGACTTCTGGAAGAGATACCCTCCGTGTTGTCATTTGGTAAAATCGGCATGATTTGATCCCACTTCAGATACCAATTGTTACGAGTTTGGGGTTCAAGATAATTAAGAACTGCCGAGTGTGTTACCGAAATTGTCACTTTAATTACAGAACACTAATTACAACTTCTAACCACACTAATAACAAAACACAATTGTACTACTGATCACTATAGTTCGCAGTTGTATCGCTTGTATCGCCAACTCAACACTGTCTATACCGGCCTCAGGTGTCTGTGTAGGGCCTCAGATAGTTCCAGAATCTTCTACTGTAGAAAAATCTAGAATGTTCGAGTACATACCGGTCCCGATTGATTAGGTGTTGATAATTCTAGAAAGTTATTCTAGTGGTAACTAGTGTTGCCATTTACCAGGCATTAATGTGGCGCTCCACACTATGTAAGGAGAGTCATTAATATGAGGCACGCCCATTTATACTATCGACCCGGAAGAACTCATAACATTAATGACAACTTTTTTGGTTCTGTTACTTAAATATGATTTTTTTTTATAGAAGAGGGTGCAAACGAGCATGCGGCTAACCTAATGATAAGTATCGACCGCCGCCCATGAACAACTGCAACACTAGGGGAATCGAAGGTACGTTGTCAGCCGCTTAAAAAAGAGTAGGGTCTTTACCTGAAAGTCCCTAAGTCGTATCGGTTGGAAAAATCGCTGGTGGTAGTCGATTCAATAAGGAAGTTGTGCGAAAAAGAAAAGTTCTTGTAAAAAGTAATTTCTTCTTATTAGCTTTTGAATTCGTAGCGAAGAGAGCTTATTATTAAAAGTCTTATTATGTTGTAGGTATAATAGTTTGAAGGTATTCCTAACATTCTTAATAAAACTACCATACCATTAAGAACAGGCAAGTTATTGTCGTTTTTCTGCCCATTTCGTCATCTCCCTGCTTATGTTAAATTTGTTGATTATATAAAAGCCCTCTTGATTGTAAAATAGTTAGACCTATGTTCTATTCTGGACTATTAACAAGCTGCCGATTTCTTAGACAAAGATCTTTTAAAGATAAGTTTCATTTAATTTGGAAATAAAACCTGATGTATTTAGATAAAACAAAAGCTAGTAAAACAGGTTCCTTGTTATCAACAATTTCTATGAGATACGAGCCATAATTAAAATTTTAAAATGAAAGTATACGAACGAACCGCATCTACACGAAAATGAAAAGATTCAGCGACGTGAACGCAATGCATATGCATGCGATAATGAACGGTTTCGTATAATAGAATGTCACATGTTCTAGTTTCGCAATGAACGTAGGCGACTGTAAACACATCCCTGAGTAAATTATAATAATTCGGTTAAAGATATCTGAACAATAATTAACAGAAAATTAGAAAAATGTATTATCAAGTCTTTACTAATAAAAAATGTGGGAACGAAAATCAAAACACTCCTTTGAGGTGTTCTTGACTGCTAATTCGGAATTTAAGTTTTTGCGTATTAAAATTTAAACTTCTGAAAAAGTAAAAAAAAAAGTGAAAAGTAAAAAGGCAGTAAATTGGGGCAAGGTCTGGATGGTACTGTTGATAAAGGAAGTTCTCTAACTTTAGCTCTGCTAATTTTGCCAAAGTTTGTTGTGCAGTATGGGGCCAGACGTTATCATAAAGAAACAATGGCGAAGAGCAGTTCATCAATCTGGATTGATTGAGTGCCAGATTCTCCCTTAACATTCGATTCTAAATATTTAAAAAATAGTACGCATCTGACGTAAAATATTTGTTATAAAAGCAGCAGTATTTTTTTTCCTCAAAATTCATTACGATATGCTGATGCGTCACATGCTTTCTTGGAATATTTTGACGAGAACCCCATCGGATAGTTTACGAGTTTATTTTAGTTTACGAGTTTATGTTTTTATTCACATTACTCTCGGCTTATTTACCAGCTCTTATGAATGGTCAAGAGAAATAGAAAAAATCATTGTAATAAATTGACAAATTTCAACACATACCAAACAATTTTAATCGATATCAAATTACTTGAGGGCTAATAATCCTTCGCTCACCAGATGTCGCTAGTCGACAACGAGGTGAAGCTTTGTTACACAATGTCATTTAAATACGAAGTTAGTTTTAATAAGTTGATAAGGTGATAAGGTTGATAAGGATAATATGTCAAGGCGCCGAAGCTGATAAAAAATTAACACTCAAATTATCTCACTAATATTTCACAAGCATAGACGTTTAATATACTATATCGCACTCCTTTTACGTATCAGAATCCACTTTAAACCATTATCTAAACGACAGGAGCAAGAATTCGTTGGCGGCTATGTTTAAACCACAGAACACAATAATTACTCTCTATCAAGAGATTTAAACCCAAACTCAAACGTTTGAATAAGTGTTCCAATTTCAATTTCAACAACAACAATATTTTTCGTCTACGCTTACTTGCTAGCTAGACAAGCTCACAGCAGCAGAGATGCGTTCAAATACTATTTTACCGATTGTATAAAGGAAAACACTGTAAGAATATTATTCCTCAAGTGGGTAGAGTAAAAATCAAATGATAATGGCTATATTTTTGGATGGACGAAGAAAATAGATAGTAAAAGGCATTATTATTCGTTTTCTTAAACTTAAATGTAAAATTGAATAAATATACTTTTATGGATTTCTAAAATTTGAAGCTCGAAATTGTAAATAAAAACATTGAGAAAAGATAACTGCACTTTTAAGCCAATTGGCTGCTTGCCAAACGAAGTGGTCACGCTGAGGTTAGAGTTAGTTAAAATCAGTTAATTCATGTTGCGAGTCTACGAAGTATAAATTATTACGTTTAGAAGTATTTACAATAAAAATTAGTTTTTTTTTTACTTTTATCTATTTTCGATATTTTTATGTAAGAGAACAAGCGAATGCAGACTCAGTATCCCTGTGAAAGTAGATTCTTAAGTGGTAGAGCCATGCTGCAGCTATATTAGTAGTATGTATATGTAGTTGTAACACAAATGGGTCCGTCTGACCCTAGGTCTGCGCGACCAGGCACTAACTGTTCTGATAGCTCCCGGTAAGGAAGTGACTTACGAGCAGCTCCTTGAGGCATTGAAGGCGAGATATGGTACAAAATTTCATTATAGAACATTTTGCCACAGGTTAGAAAGGGAGTGATCTTCTTCTCGAAAGCCAGGTAAAAATTTAATACGTGGTAGAGCCATGCTGCAGCTATATTAGTAGTATAGCTGTAGCACGAATGGGTCGGCTCGACCGGGGAAGAACCACGCTCTTACAGAATACCAACGTAAAATAGCAGCTTAACGCTGCTGTGTTTCGTATGGTGAGTGTAGAGAACCGGAGACCCTTTTTACTGGAAATGAGGTATTCCATATTAGTCCTCACGGGTGACAACGCATCTGCATTTTGATTTGTAATTCAAGATAGACGTAGATGTCTATGGGCCACAGCAACCACTTACTATTAGGTGGACTGTGTCGTTTGTCACCCTAATCCTATAAAAAAAAGATACCATAATCCATTTTTATTTCTACAATGTTTCGGGAACAAATATTCAGTTAAATATTTGCTACATACATTGCAATAAATATTGTTTGTTCAACAAATACTTACTACACACAGGGCTATATATCTCCAGTTATAAAAAATCATCATCGCACTTGAGATTTGTTCTTTAACCACGGCCTTCTTTTAAGAAATGGCGTAAAAAATCTAAGTACCATTATATATAATATACATATACGAGTATATATAATATCATGTAAAATCTCCATACAAAATATGCGGTCTTAACAAAGAGAGAAAAACGGCTCAGTGCTTTGCCTTAAAATGAATACAAAAGCACCTTGACTTTTAACGTAAACTGTATTTATTTTGCAATAGTTGTTTTTTATTTAGAGTAGAGTCATTAATCACTTGAATCAGGTCATGCATTTATTTACTGTGTACTATAAGCATGGCACAACTTGTGGGGTTTGACCACGGAACTCTTCCTTGATTACATTTCATTCTATTTTTTGATAATTTAACATTATTATTTATTATTATTACATAATACATTAATTTGTGAATAAGAAACAAAAGTTAAGTCTAGATTACCTATATTAAAAGTTATATAATACATAAAAGTAGGCTAGCTAAAATTATTGATATTGGGCGAGTATTTCTATGTTTACCTTTTAATGTCTTATCAAAGTGTAATAAATAATCGATAACAAAAATAGCATAAATAAGTATGTAAAAAAGAAGAAACAACAGAAGTATCGAAAAATGTGGACTAAATTCATCGTTAACCCGACTTTATTCTACGGCGGTGGGTGTCGAACCGATAATCTGTGTTACGTCACTCCCACACGGATACGGAGACCACTGCAGTACCCATAGAAGGAAACGACATCGAGAAGACTCTAGGATTACAATGGGAAGAAAGAAAAAACTGCATCGGTTTCCATCTAAATGACAAGAGACAGATCCACTCGGTCTTGTCTCAGCATTCACAATACCTGCAAAGAGACTGATGCAGGAAACATGGTGATAAGAAACTGGTTGCGATGAAACTATTCCAGAAGAACTCCAACCTCGCTGGGTCACCTGATTAACGAATCTACGCGCTATAAGAGAACTTCACATTACAATATCGGGCCGGCAATTGTCGCGAGAGAATTGCACACATTTATCGATGCAAGCAAAGAGGCATATTCGGCAGCCATCTACATACGAATTAAACGCGCGGATGGGACTGTATATGTCGTGCTAGCAGCAGTCAAGAGCCACCTCGCGCCTCGGAAACCCATATCGATACCTCGACTTGAGCTACAAGCTGCTCTTATAAGTGCACGTTTCTCGAGAACGACAGAAGAAGAACACGAGTTTGAGTTCGCCAAGAAGATATATGGGAACAAATCCCCCACAGTTCTAGCGTGGATACGAGCAGAACTGCGTGTCTTTAAGACGTTCGTCGCACATCGCTTAGCAGAAATAGAAGAGCTGACCAAAGTGCACCAAGGACAACGTAGCCGACGACGCGACTAGAAAGTGCTACGCATAATATAGCTGCAGCGTGGCTCTACCACGTCTAAAACGTGTACCGGGAAGACAACAACAACAAAGTGAATTTGGAAGATAATAAAACCAATAGGCTCTCTTAAGTTTTGTTGAGAAACTGTCAAATGTCTCGCCTGTACATATAAGATGAATAAATGAATAGTTTTTTCTGTTCAATTATCTATCTTATTTTGATTCTTCTTTTTTATTTTGCCATTTTTACATACAATACAAACAGACTTGACTCACTGGCAGTGCGTAGAAATGTTGCATCTCTTTGCGTATTTTATCGCATCTATCACGGGGAGTGCTCTGAGGATTTGTTCAGACTAATTCCAGCCGCTCAATTTCACCATTGCACATCGCGACAAAACTCTCGATACTATCTATACCATCTGGATGATTAGCGGTCCACCACTGTGTGATTTAGAAGATGTTTTCTTCCTCGCACAACTTCCTTGTGGAATCGATTACCACCAGCAATTTTTCGGGACCAATACGACTTAGGGACCTTCAAGAAAAGAGCCTACTTCTTTTTAAAAGGCCGGCAACGCATCTGCGATTCCCCTGGTGTTGCAGTTGTTTACACTTGTGGTAGTCACTTATCATTAGGTGAGCCGCATGCTCGTAAGCCCCCTCTCCTATAAATAAAAAAACATAACACACTTAACTTCACAAAACTATTGAATTGAGGCTAAACAAAATCATCTATAGCCTCTCAAAATCTACAAACCAAAACTTTGTGAAACAAACCTAACAACTTGTGTACAAGAACAATTTTATATTATAGCTAAAAGGTTTGCTTACCTGTTTAAATTTATTACCATGTGCAAGCGCGATGCTAATAAATTTATACAAGAGCGGAAGAGGTAAGTAATGACGAATTATTGCACTAAACTTTTCGTGTTCGGCGACCACGACCGGGCTTTACATTTAGTATTCAGTCAGCTATGTTAGGGAGTTAGGGTATGACAATGCAAGAACAGAGTACGAAAATCCCTTTCGTGTTAGCAAATCCCTTATAGGTACTCGTACACGCAAATCTGGTGGTTCTGTTTTTTAGAGAGGAGATTTATTGTACTTAAGAGCCCTCTTACATTTCGGCGTTTCGCAAATTTAGGTATTTTACGCACCAAGCGGGCGGTGAACTACGCGACCGATACTTTCTTTCATATCTATTCACTCGCTCGCACTATAACACTGTGAGTATGGCGATTAAACGATCTTGATCTTCCATAATACAAAGTTTTCTTAGGATGGACTTCAGTGGATGGAATATTTTTTGGTGTGTCATTTTAATTTTATCTTATTAATTTATTATTATATAATTTATTATTTATTATTATATACCATTTTGATATATTATTCATTATTTATGAAATTTAGTGTCAAAATAAGTACACATAAATATTTTAATTGTTACGCTGTAATCGAATGTTAATAATCGATTATGTCTACTACCGGTAGAATAGTGGTATAAATAAATAAACGGTTGCAACCTGTTTTAATAAATATAACAACCAAATGTAACTAATATTTTTTTAATCGGTACTTACAGTCAATTACTACAGCTGAATAAGTTAAAAGGAAAGATATGTGGTATAGCCATGCTGTATAATATATTTATAAAACAACTGGATCGGCTCGACCGGGGAAGCACCATGCTCCCACAGAATACTAGCGTAAAATAGCAGCTTGATGCTGTTGCGTTTTGTATTGTGAGTGTAAAGTACGGAGTCGCTTTTTACTGGTAACGAGGCATTGCATCTTATTCCGCGGGGGTCACAAAGCATCTGCATTTTGATTTTTAATTGAGGATAAATGTAGATAGCTCTGGGCCACAGCATCCACTTACCATCAGGTAAACTGCGTACTCGTTTGTGACCCTTATTCTGTAAAAGAACTTATATTAAGTAACTTTTTTATCTATCAGAACACTTTGTTAAATTAAGTAGTTACAATTAAAACTTACAGACTTATTAATAAAAATCCCATAGAGGAAGAATAATCAGTTCATTGGGTTAAATAACTAAAGCGATCAATATTAAGGCAGCCAACTTCACAAAAAAGTCTCGCATGATTGACTTCCATATTTCATTAAATCTTGGATTTTAATTCAGAAAATTTTTACTCTTGCCTAACAACAAGCAGTACGCAAGCGTTTTTACTTTAGGTAAAAATTTATCTGATGTCCACATATGAATTTCATGTATCAAACATTGAATATATATATATATTGGTAAGTTTTCACCGTTAAACAGATGTATGCGAACTTATAACAGCTTAAACAATCATGACATCGACATCTTTAGCGACCCCGAACGTGTATTCAAAAGAAAATGTAAAGACTTACTATTACCTACCTTGCCCGATTAATGATTCTAAACTATTATTTATTACAATTTTTTTTTTTTTACTAGTAGTGGTGCTTTTGCTCAATTAGTTTGATTTGTGTTTGTTTAGAGTTTATTTGTATGTTGTTTAGTTTTTTTTTCATATAATGTTGTATACACCTGTAAAGACATATCCTTTGTCTAAAAAAAATGTATTTCGTTCGTAACAATGCATATTGATATTGTCGATGGTGTATCTATCTAAATAAATAAATAAATAAATAAATAAATATTTTATAAAACCCGTTACGGTGCATAAAACATGACTCTGTAAAGAATTCGGAAAATATAGGCATTTTGAAAGTACGTGAGTCAGGTAATATAGGAAATACCTGTGTTTATATGCAGTATATTCGATTAAATTGATATCATAACTCAGACCTGAAGGAATTTAATTAATTAGTTAAAACATGAGGTTACTAACATAATCGTAGTAGAAAGTATAGTCTCCGCAACAACCTATGTGATTACCTAAATACCAAGTTCGTTTAAAGTAGATAACGCCTCTAAAGTCTTAAAGCAGATATATTAATGTGAATCATCATTATTATTTCACTGCTGAACGTATTTCTCGCTCAATGAATGAATTGATATAAACCCACTTGCTGCCATCGAATTTCTATGCCTTGCTAGTTCATTACTCTCATCTAGTAGAGGGTCAATTTACTCACTTATAGATATGAGGATGCCACTCGAATCTTTCTTTCACGTTGGATGTCGGTTCTTTGAGCTGCACGGGCAGCACATTGTCACTTCGGCTTACTTCGATCGGCTATATCGTTTACTCACGTTATCGTTGTATTGGTTATTTTTTAGAAACTCCTAACACAGCATTCTCGATATTGTTATTGCTAAAAATTGTACTGATTCCGTTAGCTCAATTTTGGCTTAGGTGATCAGATGCTATTTAAACTTTTGATAGAGTTATTGCACAGCATCCGCCAACTTTTAGTATTGGAGGGTGTAGGTATATATTGGAATTGTCAGTTTGATAACTATCACTTCATACATGGCCATTCGAGAATCTCTTTCTCCACTTGGCAGTGGCAGTGTGTGGCTTTGCAGTATGTGGCTGCCGTTCGGAACCATTTTCTTTTGTTTCTTTCTTTGTTAGTTCTTTCAGTTATAAGGCCCGCCCTTTGCTTTATTCAGTTTAATTATCCATGAGGCTACGTCAATAAATATACGTAGAAAAACTACTCTTACTCTTCTACGTATATTTATTGACGTGGCCTAATGGATCATTCTTCTACGTATATCTTCATCTATATAAATTCCAAACACGCCTCTTTCCATCGCACGCTGAGTGTCTTTGAGCTTCCTCATAGGGCCAGCAGTGAAGGACCATGTTTCGGTTCCGTAAGTCATCAGTGATGACTTCATCACTGGAAACTCGCACTGGTTGTACAATTTTATTTTAAGGTTATGAGGAATATCTCACAAACTGAACGCAGCCCCAGCCGAGTAGGATTAGTTGGTTGACCTCCCGGACATATGGTTCCAGGTAACTTTGCTATCAAGTATTTATTAAATGATAGAACTGAAAGCAAAGTTAAACTTTTAGTAAAAAGTACAAGCCGAATTTAAAGAACTAAAAAGAATAATATATTTTCAACTTAACAACTTAAGAAGTCAGTGCTAAAACATAGTACATAGAAGAATTAACATCCCAAGAGTGGTACTACTAATGAATATCACTAGCTCAAGGTATTAATTGGAATGTCAACTTAACACGAAACTCTCAGGGCAGGAATTTTTCCTCCAAATTTACATAGGATCACCCTTGAAATATTTAATAAAGCAGCTACAAAGAGTAAACAAAATCGGTTCAATCCTAACGTATATATGGCGTTACATCCAAAAAAATAAATACAGTAGAATTGAGGACATTTCTTGAACTCTTCCTTTTTTTTGAAGTTGACTAAAACTTTCGCGAACTCAGACAACATGACGCGTGACGTTATTGTATAAAACCCACTTGTCACCTGTGACTATTGCCTTCGGAAAGATTAACTGAACTAAGAGTAATTTTCTGCTCGGATGTACCAGAATTCAGTCAGCGTCAAAGGAATTGAAGATTATTTTCCCAATTTTAAGTTTTCACTTATGGCGTGCTTTTAAGAACTAGAAATTTTATTTACCTTTTTTATTTCTATGTATAAAATAAATATGAATTTATTTTATAAACATCAATTTGTAAAAGCTTATTGTTAAATTTAACTCATTGTCAATTCGTTAAATAAATAATTAAAAGTACAAACGTAGGCAATGTTTCTATTAACTAAAATAAGAAAGATTAAGTAAAATAAAAACGAAAATATTAACATTTCTCTATCCTAAATATCTTATTTTACGACAGAAGTCATGCGGAAGTATTGGGAACGTTTACTTTAAACTTTAGATTTCATGTTTCATTCAATCCCCACGGAACTTAACATTAAAGCTTCTTGTCACTATTTTGGTATCTATATTTATACCTCCATATCATAAATACTTGCATCAAATAAATAATAAATAAGTCGCTAGCACTTCTGCTATTAGTTTGTTGTCTAAGTGTAAAGTGTTTATGAATTTAATTGAAGTATCGATAAAGTGATGTCTATGAACTGTAAAAAATCCTTTGATTCCATCGAAATTTGGGCGGTACTACGGTCCCTTCAGTGGTGCAAAGTTGACTATCGGTATTTCAAATTATTGAAGTGTTTGTGTAGTAGGGCTATGATGGTAATCTGAATACAAAACCACAGTACAAAATCTATCCAACTGTAGAGAGGTGTAAGACAGGGTGACGTTATGTCACCGAAACTTTTCAGCGCAGCATCGAAAGACGTTGTCAAGCTATTGAACTGGAAAGAATACTGTATTAAAATCATTGGGAAATACATCACTTACCTACGATTTGCCTCTCGTCCTCATAGCAGAATCGCTGCACTATGCTCATGACCTCAATAGTATCTCTAAACGGATAGGTCTTAAAATGAACATGAAAAAGCAAAGATCATGTGTAAACTCCATGTCACACAACTGTACGAGTACCTAGGACGGTCCTGTACGGTAGCTGGGACGATCGAGAGGTCAATCGACGGATTCAACCCGGCTGGGCAGCGTTCAGGAGATTACGACACATCATAATGTGTTGCCAGTGATGACATAAGGATCGTGAAACGTGGTCATAGGACACACACAATACAAATATATACAATAAATATTTACAAATTATATTAGTAATTTTATGTAGACTGATTTTATAAGTAATCACAAATGCTACACTTTGTATTTGTAACTAATACTTACCTCGTAGTCATATAATATGGAAGAGCGATAACTTCATAATACAGGTATTTATATACTTAAAAGGAATTTGATCAAAATGTGTTGGTAAACTTGGTATGTTGCAGAAATAAAGCATTTTTGATTTTGATTTTTGATATATATGGATGGATTTACTGTCAAAATATTTTGTCGCTAGAACCTCGTAAATTAATCATAATAAAATATTAAAAGACACTTTTTACGATTATGTAATAGGTTTTTATACGCCACATAATAAAGTGCTAAATTATAAGAAATATTATTAATTTGAAAGAAACGATCTACTAAGATGTACTAAACCCAACGGATAAGTAAGCTAAAGTGGCAATGGGCCGGCCATATCAGCCAGCTCGAAGAACCGACAGCCCATGGGGAAGAAAGGTTCTCGAGTGGCAAGTGGCGCCTTGTACCATTATGCAAAGTATAGTTCAGCCCCCCGCAGATGAAGTGACGACCTGGTAAGATATGCAGGAAGTTGATAGATGTTGTCATATGTTCAGCAGTGGAATTGTAAGGGGATGTAATGATGATGATATCTTCTTATCCTTGGCAGTACTATTAAAACTTAATAGTATTATTATTACCTTAAGTGCTAAATAGCGACATTAAACCATAACAGGGTTACAGCTCTCCCCGTCGCATCGGTTAGGTGTTCATTTATTGATAATAAGACTCAAGCTATCGACAAGGGAAATACCAGCCAAATATTAAGGAATACTAATGACGAAATAAGAATCTCAAATCAGCCAAATTAAAAATAACCACATTTTATTCGAAAACTCCTTATGTTGATCACCTTTTTGTTACCCTTAACCACGCCATAAATTCTGCTTATATCATTGTCAAATGTTTCTTCCAAGTCCAGCTGTTGACTGTTTATAGACTTATAATAGGTTGGAAGGATAAAGAGGAAGAATAACATCTATCATGTTAATGTGTTGATTATGTCTTCGTTTTGAAAAATCTCCGTGATATTTGCTGTGACAAAATTGAATTAAAAAAAACCGGCCAAGTGCGAGTCGGCTCGCGCACCGAGGGTTCCGAACAAATCTGTAGATATATAAGTTTAAAATTATTAAAAATATTTTTATTATATGATATAACTAAAAATTTTGGCTTTTCGCAATTTATCCTTTATCTGTGCTATAAAACGTTGCTTCGTACCAAATTTCAAGATTCACGGGAAGTACCCTGTAGGTTTTGATTCCCTTGCGAATGTCGAAAATTTGCGGCATAAACGGCTGTATCTTTTGATTGCGTTGGCTTAGAGGTTTGATTTTTTCACAGCTTCAAGGGACAGTAGACTTGAATATTTAACTTCACGCGTTTCTAAGAAAAAGGGTCTTGACAGACAAACAGACAGACGGACAATAAAGTGATCCTATAAGGGTTTCGTTTTTTCCTTTTGAGGTACGGAAACCTAAAATATAGCGATTTACTATTCCCATATTTCTTTTTATGTACCTAGGCGTACAAGTATGTTTATTCGGAACTGCAATTGCAATCATAGTCAAAGGATAACCAACACGGCAGAGTGAACCCGTTGATTACTCAGAGCGTATTGGAAATAGAAAAATCTGTACTTTACTGTTTGATATTTTTTTTAATTTTGAGCCAGATTTTAGCCGCGACTTCGTTGGCGTAGAACTTAAACAAAAATACTTACAGGTTTATAATAGTGGTCTTTAGGCAAGTAGTTCAATTATCAAAAAATCGACCTATCTACCAAGATAATTGCTAAAATTATAGTTTATTCCTATTATCTTGAAACCTATGTGCAATATGGGAAAATGTTAAATACAAAAATTGAAGATCTATTCATTTTCCGTAATATAGGTCTTTTACACCTCATACCTGAACACTTATATATTTTTATTATCATTAAAATTATTTATTTTATCTGTTTACGAATTTACAAAAATCCTCAATATTTTGCGGATAAAACAAAACATAAGTCATCCCTGGCATTTTTCTCTAACTATTTGTGATGTTTCATAACGTTTGTTTCAGCCATTCCGCAGAATAGCCCGGACAGGCAGACAAATGGTAGCGTATGAGAAACCACAACCACATTATATCCCGCGGGTGTCGTAAGAGGCGACAGAGAGTAATGAAACAGGAGATGGGCAGCAGCATCTTCCAGACAACAACTTGAAATAATAAAAGCGTTGGTTAACACTTATTACTTCACTGCTGGCCATATGAGGAAGCTCAAGGTCGCTCAGCGAGCTATGGAGAGGGCTATGCTCGGGGTTTCTCTGCGTGAGAAACTTAGAAATGAGGATATCCGCAGTAGAACCAGAGTAACCGACATAGCCCAACGAATTAGTAAGCTGAAGTGGCAGTGGGCCGGCCGTATAGCTCGAAGAACCGACAACCGATGGTGAAGAAAGGGCGAGTGGCAGCCTCGTACCGGTAGGCGAAGTGTAGGGCGACCCCCCACTAGATGGAGTGACGACCTGGTAAGAGAGTAATGAAACAGGACATGGGCAGCAGCATCTTCCATATAACAACTTGAAATAATAAAAGCGTTGGTTAATACTTATTACTCTTATTGACTTGTTTAACTTAAATCGCTACGCCGAAGAAGTGAGTGCTCAAGTGTTCAATTAGATTTTCTACAACATCGTTCTGCATCAGTCTTTTAACATTTACACTACATAGTTGCATTCATAATTTGCAGACAAAATTCTAAAAAATGGTTCTACGCAATCTCAAACACCCCTCATCACATTTTTTATTTATTAATATGCAGGAACGTAGGAATATACTCAATGATTCCATTCATAGTCTGAATGAATGTCTCGAATACAAAAAGACAAATTATATATATATATATATATATATATATATATATATATATATATATACATATATATATATATATATATATATATATATATATATATATAAAACTTTAAAATCGGTTCAAGATTGACGAAGATATCGCGTAACTTAAAAAACTATAAGTTCATGATAAGAAATTACGAACCTTCTCCTTTTTTGAAGTCGGCAAAAAAAGAGATCTCTTCTATCCACGATTTTTTGTGACGTAGGTTTTGTAGGTATCATTCACCTAAAAGAAAAATTTCCAAAAAGATATCTGGTGAGAAATAACATAACTTCATATTATGTCTTCAATCGATATTTATTATTATTTAATAGAATAGAATAGAATGATTTTTATTCAACGTCACAACCCTACGTATTTACCCATTTTTTTGTCGTGAATCGTTCTGCTCAACTCGGTCGACGTCGCACTGAACCCTGAACCGACGTTCGCTGGGAATATGGCTGTGGCCATATGTGAAGTGGCAACGCTTTGGCGCGGCAATTACTTATCTAGTGTAACATATAAATCAATGACGAAGCTACTTAAATGTACGGCAATACTTCACACAAAGCAAACATACATAAAAAAATAAATGTGTACAGTTCACACGCGGTAGTAGTGAAACCTTCAGAAAACTTAACACTTTCACTGTCCGATTTTCAGACACAATAGTAAGACAATAGCAATGACCTATATGTAGCGGTAACGGTGCACGGGACAGCGAAAGGGTTAAATTTTGAGAGAATGAGACGGATGCATAGTCTGAGGAGAATTCTCTTGCAAACTAAATGCTGTAGATGTACATGTTTGTCTCTTTTTAGTGTCGCTTTTTCGTTTTATCGAGTTTCAAATCACAATGATTCTCAAGAAACTTCACTTCAAAAATGATTTTTTTTAAGAAAATTTATATGAATTACCACCGCAATTTATTGATATGAAAAATGTATAATGTATAGTAGTAAGATGTTGTAAAATATCTCATTCGAATTATAACCGCAATTTATTATCTAAATTAAATGCTTAGAATAATAACACCTAGAAGCCGAGTCCGCGTCCGTAATGTGAGGCAACTCAAACTAAGCCAGTATGGCTTAGTTCAATACTCGGCCCGTTAGTGCCCAAAGTCGTGTCGTGTTGACAACAGCTCCCGAAATTTTAATTAAAAATGACGTTTTATGCAGTGAACGGATGTCAGTACATCAGAGAAACACAAGAAACATAGTAACATTACATTTCACGAGAAAGTAATGCTTTTAAACTTATATTTTTACGTAAAACATTCATCAAAAATAAATACGAATTTTTAAAAACTGACATAATATTATATGGAAATGTTGCTAAAGTGGAAGAAAAATTCTCCCACCTTTTTTTAATTAAAACTAAAACACGTCAATAGGAATTAAATAGAGTGCGTCACGCAAGTTGACAACTTATTACTACCAGGGCTGGCAACATTGCAAAATGCAACGCAATTGCGCTGGGGACCGCGGATTCGAATCTTGCACGGAACAAGTATTCGTATGCCCTACAAATCATTGTTCCGGGTCTGGATGTTTGTCCTCGTACAATTTATGGTTGTAAACTGCCTTCATGATACAGGAGAAAATCCTAGTGTAGGGTTAAAGTATTTTAAAAAAAATTAAAAAATATGGATGATGAATTTTAAGGAAACTTTCGTTTTATGTTTCTTTATGATCCGATCATTGCGGCTTGTGACACAGAAAACATCAGACACAATCGAAATGAAAGTAGTTGGAAGCCCTCTAAAAATACAAAAATTTGTTCTTTACATTTTTTATAGGATACGGTGACATACGAACACACGGTCTACCTGATGGTAAGTGGATGCTGTGACCCATATACATCTACAACTATCCTCAATAAAGAGATGCGTT
Organism: Parnassius glacialis; assembly: GCA_033319125.1. Classification (NCBI taxonomy): domain Eukaryota; kingdom Metazoa; phylum Arthropoda; class Insecta; order Lepidoptera; family Papilionidae; genus Parnassius; species Parnassius glacialis. The sequence continues at coordinate 34,516,512 of JAVANC010000005.1, read as the reverse complement.
GTCATCAGTGAGGACTGTATAAAACCTAACAAAATTAAAATTTTCTAGTGTTTTTCGTATTGTAGCTTACATTATGCATGCAGTGAGGTGCGGTACACCATTACTCGACGATTATTAAATAAATTGTTAAAAACAAACTGAATAATAGATACTGAATACGGTCAATCGTTCGTCGAACAGTCGTGTGTCGGGCATCGGGCGGATGTATATCGAACTTGCATTAGTCATATAATTATAACGTCTCTATACAGTTACAAAGAAAAATATGATGCAATCACATTTATATGGTTCATAAAAGTATCTCACTTGGCTAGATAGGCAAATATCCTATTTAAAAATATTTTGAATTTAGCGGGCTACACTTCGATAATAGAATTCAAACAAACTTATTTTCACATTTGTGTGAGTCATACGTTACGTTGTAACTATTAGTCCAATATAGTTTCAACTTCCCTACTTTTGGGGAAAATTTAATGTATTGGCCACATTATTTCTTCACTTGTGAGCGTTTCATCTAGCGTAAACACAAGTTGATAACGCACACGTAGATTTTGTTCTTGCCCCACTTTCGAACGTCCGTTTTGTAGGGAACTATCGTTCTAGGTGTTATTATTCTAAGATTAAATGGAAAAGTGAAAAGTAATCATGCTGGCATAAATACATTTTACACGTGATTGATATAATTTTCATTTATTGGATTCAAATGTTGCTGGGATTATTTAGCCAAAGCCATTGCTTGCGGCGATTGCACATCACCCAAGAAGCCATGTAGTTTCAAAAATGTTAGAGAACAAGAGACATTGGTTTTAGAAAAAACGTAAATTTACCTTTACGATTTTTTAACCATTTCTTGGTCAAGGACGTTATGAATTGATTTTGTCTAGAGTAGAGCCTTTAAAAAGAAAAATTTCATTATCATCATCACATAATATGAAAAGTCCACTGTTGAACATGGGCGCTATCCACACAATACTTCAAAGGGGGAATATTTACCACGCGTGGTTAGCGGTTTGGCAATCGCAGTTTTTTATTATATTGAGTTGTTGCCGGATAGATTTAAAAACCTTACTTTGGCAATCAGCTAAACTAATAGTTAAAATACTTTGTTGTAAATATACAACTATAGTATAGAGATAAGCATACAGTAAATTAAATTCGTATCACTCTTTTATAAACACTTTCTTCTTTTTTTTGTTGTTTGAAGTTGGCTTTTAAGGGCACCTTCAAATTTGCCGCAGGGTGCCGCGCGGAGGCAGCACGTCTGCAGCACTGCAGCCTCACTGCTGTCGCTAGGTTTGAGAATCGTAGTGTAGTACATTTCGTTTCACGATGGACTCTGACGAAGAAACACTGCTCTTGGTGTAAGTAATAAAACGAAAAAGATTTTGGGCAAAACACAAAAAAAGAAGCCTGAGAAAACGTTGCCGTTATTTTGTACTCGTATAACTCAAAAAATTGAATTTTATAAAGTAAAAGGCTACAATGACAAACAATTTGAGAATTACTTAAGATTGTCAAGAAAACAATTCTACGAATTACTTCCCCGTTTAGAACATTATATTGGAAAACAAAATACATCCTTCAAAAATACTGTTTGTGTTGAAGAGAGACTATTTATAACACACAACTAAGTAAAAATTGCCATCAAATTCATAGTATAAACGTTTTATTTTTTAAGTAAATCACATTACACAGTTATCATATTTTTGATTTTAATTTTCATTACTCTCCGAAAACAAATTCTTATAAATAGACGACATATCAGTCAATTGTGATTCTTGTGCTGACGAATGGGCTGGGCTTTGGCTTGATTGATTCGTGGAAGTAAGATAACCATGTTGTTGTTGGTAAGAATAATCGAAATAAACATGTGTATTGATAAGTCGTCGTATCAAACCGATCATTTCGTACTTTGCGTCAGTCTTGCGGTGTTCGAGTATTTTCTTAAAATCAGTTAACAGTGATAATAAAAAACACCGATCACCATCATTTTCAATAGATTCGTCCTTTCTTTGCATTCTTTCCAAGAGCACTTTCAAAATTTTATTACTGTCATCTTCTTCCGGCTCTGAAACTTCCTTCTTTCTTGATGTCGTGGGCTGTGTATAAATATCAATGAGCATGGACTGCAACAAACACGATAAAAATTGTAGTTGGTCAAAATGTTGATATTTTCGATGTGATAATGCAGCTGACCCACTCTTTGATGCTCTTTGTTTATTAATTTTACGACTTTAAGAATCCCTCAGGTTTTTAAATTTGCTTTGCAGTAGTATAGCTGAAAATAATTAATCAATATTTTAATTTACAAATTCGAGGCAGAAGGTTACAGTCTTACAAATTTATATCATACGTATAATCGTGGGCTTTCAACGATTTGTGCTATCGTAAAAGAAGTTTGTCGAGCAATTTATGAAATCCTCCATACTATTTATATACCCGAGCTTCAAGAAGAAGATTGGTTAGTACTTGCGAACGGATTTTACACCAAGGCCAATTTCCCTAATTGCTTGGGTGCTATTGATGGGAAACATATAAGAATAATCAAACCAGAGCACACTGGTTCTTTATATTACAATTATAATAATTACTTTTCTATAGTTCTTTTGGCGATATGTGACTCAAACTATTGTTTCACATTCATAGATGTGAGATCATATGTAAAGGCTTCTGATGAGCAAATTTTCAAAAACAATAACTTTTACAGAAGTCCAAAAGAGCAAAGACTTAATATTCCCAACCTCTTGCCAATTACAAGCAATGTACCACCAGTGCTTTTGCTTTTGTTTGGTGACGAAGCATACGGGATTAGGAATTTTATACACCGATCTTACGCGGGAAAATACTTAAATGAGAAGAAACGTATTTTCAATTATCCTTTATCCAGGGCAAGAATATACATTGAGTGTTCGTTTGGCATCACAGCGAATAAGCGGAGAATTTTGCATCATATTTTATACATATATTAGATAAATGTACAAATACCCTTTGCTGAAGATATCATTCGTGTTTGTTGTGTGTTACATAATTTACTTAGGAATACAGATTCGAAGTCATCCAACTCCAAACCGACGGCGATGAGATACGATCTACAAAACAGGCAACAAAATCACACTAATCACTCACAAAGAAGTGCTACGACTGCACGTGATACATTAGCTGATTATTTTGTTAGCCCAGAAGGAGAATTGTCATGGCAAGTAATGAAAATATAAAATAATTGTGTTAAAATATACTTACATGCATAGAATTATTACGTATAGAAACGCAGACTAGTACAAAACATGAGCGTTAAAGTGACGCAAGGTCATTATGTTAGTGGGCGCGAGTCGAATGTGCCTACGCTCGTCACACGCACACATACACGTCATTCAGTGATACCAGTTTCTGACGTTTGCAATCAAATTGTGCAAATCACTATTTTATTGATTAATTTTAAATAATCGATATAGTAAAGATTACGTACGTACGAAGACATATTTTATGAGAATCATAATATGGAATATAAAATGGAATAAAATAAGCACGATAATGATGGTACTAATATAACTTTATTACACATATTTTAATGGTACAAAAATGCAGACGTCATAAATATTAAGAATATTATTAAACACAATTAATTTGCTCGAATACAATAAGCACATCGTGTAATGTTTAATTTTAACCGCTTTAAAAAAGGAGGAGGTTTTCAATTAGGTGTATTTTTATTTTTTTACCTTAGAATTCTATAATTTCTGAACTGATTTAGATTTTTTTATTTGAAAGTATATACACAGAAGTTGACCCAATACACACGCTGAAATATTTATGGTTGTTTTACCGAAGTCGAATGAGTTTGTCTTGGTAGTACAATAGATTTATTAAAATAAAAATTATTAGGATGCAAAAATGGCAGATTTACAATCGAGAAAAACAAAACTCGAATGCGATCTCAAGCCAATAGCAATATCTCGCAAGTAGGTCAGGCGTGCAGGCTAGCTTATGCCGTATTACTATAATAAAGTCTGAAAAACCGTAACGCAGTGTTACGTCTATCGCACGCGCTACCGCGCTGCCTACACAGTGAAGGGCCACTAATAAATGTTCAGAGCAGGAAATCTCAAGTGTAGTGATACGACATAAACTAGTCTGGAGTCTGGAGGCCCGACTAGCTCGTGAAGTATTACTATTGTAAATCTGCCCTTTTTTAATTGTCATATTTTAATTAATTGACTCTACTATCGAGACAGTATAATTCGGCTGCGGGAAAAACACTAAAATTTCAGCATGCATATACGAATTGATCTAGAATCGTCTTAGAAATTAGTGTACATACCCACATAATTGATAACCACTCCTTTTTGGGAGTCGGTTAAAAATAGACTATGTTTGGGTGTAAAGTGACATCTGGTTAATGTTGTTGTAATGGTCATTCATAACCATAGGAATTTTTATTATTATTATACATTTTTAACTTAAACTATAATTCCAAAAATGCATTTAATTACTTATTTCTAAAAATACACTTAATTACTTTTGGAAATAGAAACCAAAATTAAATTTATAATTTTACCGAATATTTATTAATTTACATAGCTGTGTTATATTATCCAACAAAACACGAATATAGTTTAATTGTAAGTATACCTTGTTGTAGTTAACATATAAGGAAACTTTGTTTTATTATATATACTTAAGAAAACATGATCCATACCACATAACAATTAATAGTACAACGTATCCATACTCGAACTCATAGATTTAGTGAATAGTGTAGTTTACGCACTGAAATATATAACAGACGTAGGTATAGCTCTATAATTTAAAGTTTAATCGAATTGACGCTACTTCTGTTATCCTCCTCTCCGCTTTACTTCGTTAGCATAACCATACATAAATATATATGTAGCAAGAGCATAACTGAGCAGTTGTGAATAATAATATGTATAATCAAGCATTGTTGAGCATAAATTTAACGTGACGTGACAGATGTTTAAGATTATTTTCTTTATGCGAATTATACTAAATGGATAATCCATACATCATTAGGCTATATTTCAATGTTCAAAGCTGACGTAGAAAGTGTTTTATTTGAGAACTGATCCTTTAGTTTCTTCAGTGTCTTAAAATTTATGTGCGAAATAAAATAAGACTTTTTGTTTCTAGCTTTAATACTTATAACAATACATGGCTATTAAGTATAAAGATTTTGATCACATCTGTCGTAGAAGTGAATATATTTCGAATGGGCACTGGGAATATCCCATAGTGCAGACCTCATGAAAGCAATCGCTGTGCAAAGTGCTTGTCTTCTGGTTAAACGGATCGATGATCTGTGAAGGAAGACTTTTGTGGTGCCTTGTGGTTTTAAACGACAGGAGTCCAACATAACCTACCTACATCTCCCAGAGCAATGGGGTATTCATGAGTATTTCCCCACGTTAAAAAAGGTCTTCAGAGACCACACCATCCACTTACCTTCAGATGTTGACAATATTTGTTCTTTATATTTTTTAAAACGTGACCTTCACACTAGCTCGTTCTCATATATTGTGGAGGCAGTTTACATAAATAAATTTCACAATATTAACAATGTGACACAATTTCACAATATACATTCTTATTCGAACTCGCGGCTTTCACCGGTGCGAATTATTGGTAACCCACTGCGCCATAGGGCCGTTAATCATCTTCGTTTGCTCAATTGATACCCGTACTTTTAAAAAAAAAATAATTAAATTATAGAAGCAGAAGCGACAGTAACACAATGGTTTGATGTGCTCGGAAAATCTTAGTTTCAAATCCACTGTTCGACTACTGTGGTGAATCACTCCTTATACAAGCATTTTAAGCTTACTTAAAGTCGTTAACGGAATATTAGTAATGTTCTAGCGCCATTTTCTCATAAAAAATGGATGCGTGAAGCCAATAATCTGAAAATGAAAGGTAGAAATTGAAATCATAAATTGTTTTAAATACGTAGTGTGCGTGTACAATGCCGAGCTACGTAATCGTTACATTAAGGTTCTTCACTCGTTCCTCACTGATTTTTCGGATACGGTTGAACGGATTTAAGTTTTTATTTTTATTAAATGGGTCTATAGAAAAAATTAATCAATCCCTAATGGTGGGAAAAATAGGGGATGAATATTTGAATGTAATTATTTCGACTAAGTCATTAACCTTTAACTTGTTATATTCCGTAGACCACTAAAAAGGGTAAAATAATTAAACTGTAAAAATACAAACCGACTTCAAAACTAAAAAAAATATAAAAATAATTTCTTAATAGCTTTTGAATTCGGAGCGGAGCGGAGAGAGCTTATTATTAAAATTTTTATTATGGGAAAAGAGTTTGAAGCTATTCATAACATTCTTAATAAAACCACCAAGAACAGGCAAGTTACCGTCGCTTTTCTTCCCACTCCGTCACCTTCCTGCTTCTGCTAAATGTGTTGATTATATAAAATCCCTCCTAATTGTTAGATAGAGTTTGTATTCAATACCGATCTTTTAAATGAATCTAGGTTTAACAGATTTTATTGCGTATTTTAACTTATATTCCCGACGTTTCGGGAACTTTATATCACCTATGGTCACGGGGGAGGGGGAGGGGGCAGAGGTGTCCTACGCCCACGAATGATCCTTGGCGAATCGATGTTTTATTCGAATTAAAAAAAGAAAGTATACGTACGAACCACATCTACACGAATATGAAAAGATTCAGCGATGTGGATGCAATGCATATGCATGCGATAATGAACGATTTCGTATAATAGTATGAACGTACGAACGTACTACGTATGAAGTATCAGAAATAATAATGATAATAATATACAACTTTCAAATAAATTTGTCAGTACTACACGCACGCCACCAGCCACCATAAGTTAATTGTACTATACCTATAACCTTCGCGAAAATGTAACCAATAAGTTGATAAAGTTTTACTGCAATCTAATGAACGGTTTAGCAGCGCATAAAGTATGCACTAACAAACATTAATTTTTAAATATTAGACTAGCTAGCTGGAAACGACGCTCGTTTCAGGGACACCGGAGATTTTGAATCAGATTAAGAGGTTCTATGGGCAGCTGTACACATCATCTATGATGATGGATCTTATCCGGATGGATGATATTCCGGAGGTCAGTCTTAGCGATATTAGAAGGCTCTCTAGCACCTTAAAAACGGAAATGCCACTGGCGAGCATGGAGCTACAGCGGAGCTTCTGGAAGCGGAAGGAAAACCAGTACTTGAAGTCCTTCCGAAGCTCTTTAATTCCGTCCTCCATGCTGACACTACACCGATGGAGTGGAGCAGAAGTGCGGTGGTATTGTTCTTCAAGAAAGGCGAAAATGCTCTTTTGAAGAACTATTGACTGATTTCCCTTCTGAGCCGCGTCTACGTGCTGTTTTTGAGAGTCATTACGAATCGTCTGGCATGCAGAATCGACGACGTCCAGCCTCCCGAACAAGCCAGGTTCCGAAAAGGTTTTAGCACCATAGACCACATACATATCCTTCTACATCTAATACCCTATGTCTGGCGTATGTGGACTATGAGAAAGCCTTTGATTCCATCGAAATTTAGGCGGTGCTGCAGTCCTTTCAGCGGCGCCAAGTTGACAGTCAGTATATCAAAGTGCTGAAGTGCTTGTACAGTAGGGCTACGATGGCTGTCCGAATACAGAACCAGAGTAGGAAACCTATCCAACTGCAGAGAGGTGTAAGACAGGGTGACGTTATATGTCCAAAACTCTTCAACGCTGTATAAGAAGTCGTTCTCAAGCTACTGAACTGGAAAAAATAGAATATTAACATCAACGGCGAGTACATCACTCACCTTTTTTTATAGGAGAGGCAGAAAACGAGCATGCGGCTCACCTGATGGTAAGTGACTACCGCTGCCCATGAACAACTGCAACACCAGGGGAACCAAGGGAATTGCAGATATGTTGCCGGCCTTTTAAAAAGGAGTAGGCTCTTTTATTGAAGGTTCCTAATTCGTATCGGTCCGGAAAAATCGCTGATGATAATCGATTCCACAAGAAAGTCGTGCGAGGAAGAAAACAGCATGTAAATCAAACAGTGGTGGACCGCCCTTCATCCAGATGGTGTGGATAGCAGTGATGTGCGTTCGTAAAATTTGGCGGCTAGGATTGATCCGAACAATTCCTCAGAGCACTCCCCGTGGTAAATCTGAAAGTACATGCAAAGGGATGTAAAATATCTTCGCAGTGCCAATGAATCGAGCCGATCGGAAAAGACTTGGTCGTCGACGATTCAAGCCGCTCTGCGCTGGATGCGGTCAAGTGGAAGGAACTGGCACTGGGGAGCCCCTGCTCAGAGATGGGAACAGTATTCCATGTGAGGCCGAACCGGCGCCTTATAAAGTTGCAGACGGTGTGCCGATATGAAATATTTTCCCGCTCTGCAGATCACGCCAAGCTTTTTAGAGGCCAATTTGGCCTTCTCTTCCAAGTGAACACGAAACTGCACGTCACTCGATATGTCCACTCCGAGGATTCCGATACTGGCTGAGACTAGAAGCAGAGTGCTTTGAAACTGAGGAGATACGATAAAAAGGTTCTTTTTAGCGGTAAACGCGCAAACTTGTGTCTTCTGGGGATTAAACTGGACTAGATTTAGTCGCCCCCAATCCAAGACTTTGTTCAGCAAATACTTGACTTCAAACACAAGTTTGTTCCGGTACTCGGCGACGTTTTCCTGAGAAATATTGGCACGGCCGGTTCATAGAGCATCACCAGTGCTGTCATCCGCATAGCAATGAATGTTACCAGTTAGCAACATATCACTGGTATGCAGAAGAAACAGCGTTGGTGATAGCACACAGGCCAGTAAGTCGTCCACCCTGTGCAGAGATGGTAGTGGTGGCTTACAGAAATTCCCTTGGACAGCCTTGGCGAGAGACCAGAATGCACGGGTTCCCGAAGCAAGGCGAACTAGTTTCTCGCCTATGTGCTCTGACTTTGCCTTGGCAATAACTCTTTTGAGGGACCTGGAGGCGAAGTTATACTTCTTTTTAAGTATGCTGGTGTTTACATCCCGAGTCGCCGAAGCCGCAGCTCAGGCTTGATAACACTCCTGCTTACTGCGTAATGCAGTCTTACAGGAGCGAACAAACCAAGGCTGAGATCTGCCTCCAATGGGTACCACAGATGATGGAATAAATAGTTCCATTCCCTGTAGCACCACATCAGTGACAGAGTCAGCAACAGCACTGGGATCATCTGGCGAGAAGCAAACCCGCCCCCATGGGTAGGATGCAAAGAAAGACCGCATTCCGTCCCAATCCGCCGACCTGTAATTCTGAATACGGCGGCAACCTGCAGAAAGCAACCGCGAGGGGAGTGTGAGTTGCACCACACTCCGGATTCAACAATGGTCCGAAGAGCGGACAGGTGCATCGACGGAAACCTGATATCCGTCCGGATGAGAGGTCAGCAGAAGGTCCAACAGGGAAGGTGTATGATCCTCCACATCTGAAATCCGCGTAGGCGAAGTAACCAGTTGTGTCAGCCCATATGCCAAGGCAAAGTCATAAACAGATTTCCCCGCATGATCGGTTAAACGTGAACTGAGCCATTCGGCGTGGTGGGCGTTAAAATCGCCAAGGATCACGATCTCTGCGGATGGGACCTGTTGTAGCAAGGAATCTGTAGCCATTTGGACGTGGTCGATGAGACGGTCTGTTTCGGCATTACCGCTATGGGACCTATAGAGGCACCCGTAGACGCGAATGCTCGTCGCTGTCTACGCGTAGCCTAAGGATGGACAGGTTTGAACCTTCAAGACTGCCGAGGCGTCGAGAACAGATGTCCTCTCTGACATACACGCAAACTCCAGCCCGAGGCACAAAGGAGTGCTCCAATTTGTACCCCGGGTAGGAGTGATACGTAGTATCAACCGGAGAGTATACCTGCGTCTCGGTCAGGAAGAGCAAGGCCGGCTTCGCCGTCTCGAGATGGTAGTGGACGGCGTTTAGGTTAGAGTGAAGTCCCCTGATGTTGCAGAAATTCACGGATAGCGTGGCAGGGGTCGCCTTGGTATTGTTGCTCAATTTGCCCCGAGCAGTTATGTTTTTGAGCAGAATTTTGCCCCCCCCCCCCCCCCAGAATAGACGGGGCATCCTGAGCACCCACGCGCAGGAGTGGAATAACATGGTCGTGGATGCTCAACGAGGGATTCTCCAGGAGTGCTGGTACCCTCCTGGGGTAGTTTTTGGTGTAATTTCGCTACCATGTTGATGGGGGGGGGGGGGAATTGGGCCTCTGGCCACCTGCATGCACCAGACGAAACACAGAAGCAGAGCTTCTACTTCACGCCGGTATTCTGTGAGGTCGTGGTACCAACCCGGCTCGAGCCGGCCCATACTTGCAACAGGAAAAACTGCCGCGTGGCTCTACCACAGTTAGTTCGTAGTCGTTGTACCTTCAATTTGCCGACGATGTAGTCCTTATGGCAGAATGGCTGGAGGACTTAAGCACTATACTCAATTACATCAATAGTGTTTCTCAACGGATAGGTCTTAAGATGGACATGGAAAAAACAAAAGTCATGTGTAACGTCCATGTCACACCCATTCCGGTAGTAGTTGGGGTTACTAAGCTCGAAGTTTTTGAGGAGTATGTTTACTTTGAACAAATAGTCCAACTAGGTAAATCCAACTTCGAACAAGAGGTCAATCGACGGATTCAACTCGGTTGGGCAGCGTTCGGGAAATTACGGCATATCTTCTCGTCAGGTATACCTCAAAACTTAAAAACTAGACTGTACAACCAGTGCGTGTTACCAGTGATGACCTATGGAACTGCAACGTGGTCCTTCACTGCTGGCCGTATGAGGAAGCTCAAGGTCGCTCAGCGAACTATGGACAGGGCTATGCTCGTGATTTTTCTGCGTGATAAAATTAAAAATAAGGATATCCGCAGTAGAACCAGAGTTTCCGACATAGCCCAAAGGATAAGTGAGCTGAAGTGGCAATGGGTTGGCCATATAGCTCGAAGAACCAACAATCGATGGGGAAAAAAGGTTCTCGAGTGGCGGCCTCGTACTGGCGCACGAAGTGTAGGGCGTCCCCCCAATAGATAGAGTGACGACCTGGTAAGACATGCAGGAAGTCGATGGATACAGGTGGTCAGGACCGTGCTTTGTGGTATTCCTTGGGGGAGGCCTATGTTCAGCAGTGGAATTATGAAGGGCTGTATTAATGATGATGAATGATGATAATAAATTTCTGTAAATACTAGGAACAGACACAAGCTAGTAGTACCGGTTACTCGACTCCATCGAGTCAGTAATTCATTCTTGGGGCGATGTATACGCTTTTACAACAAAATTCCAGAAAATATACAAAATTTGACCTGCTCAAAGTTCAAAAACTTTATTAAACTAAGTTTGTATAAAAAGGGTTATTATAGTATTAAAGAATTTATAGATGATAATAACCCCTGGAAATGAGGTGATCGCTACCAAGCTATTTCTAATTTGTTGTGTTGTTAATTTGTGTAACATACATGATTGTAAGCTGTTATTTTAAAAAAAAAAGTCCCGCTGGGTTTCTTGCTGGTTCTTCCCAGGACAGAGGTTTTTTTTTCGAACCAGTGGTAATTATACAAAGGAGTGACTTTCAATAAGCATTATTTATAATCTATATTGAATAAAAAAGTTTCTGTTTCTGTTTCTGTTCTGATACGCCTGAACCTCGAATACGCTCGTGTACTCATTACCTGTTGTTGTGAGAGTATCGGAGTTAGTAGTTACAGTACTATAGGATTGCTTACGTATCACTATCGCTATCGACTGGCTCTAATGGACATCTTCCTTATTGATCATTGTTGTAGCGACTTCTTCTAAACCCTCGACATGAAACCCCAATTTCGTCGAATACATAATATTCTGAGCAAACCGTAACACTTATCAGTACATTAGAACACAAAAAGGCTACTTATTCCTTTAATTCATAGCACGTTATAAGTTAAACATAATTTTGGTACAGCTCTAAACATTTTCGAACTTTAAAATTTACTCCATGTTAATCATATTTCGCATGAACTATCCAATTATTACACAACTTGAACAGTTGAATTTTTTTTTATAGGAGAGGGGGCAAACGAGCATGCGGCTCACCTGATGGTAAGTGACTACCGCCGCCCATGAACAACTGCAACACCAGGGAGGGAATTGCAGATGCCTTTTAAAAAGGAGTGCGCTCTTTTCTTGAAGGTCCCTAAGTCGTATCGGTCCGGAAAAATCGCTGATGGTAATCGATTCCACAAGGAAGTCGTGCGAGGAAGAAAACATCTTCTAAATCGCACAGTGGTGGACCGCCAATCATCCAGATGGTGTGGATGGTATCGGGAGTTCTGCCGCGATGTGCGTTCGTGAAATTTGGCGGCTGGGATTAATCCGAACAATTCCTCAGAGCACTCCCCATGGTAGATGCGAAAGAAAATGCAAAGAGATGCAACATCTCTTCGCAGCGCCAATGAGTCGAACCGATCGGAAAGGACTCGGTCGTCGACGATTCGAGCCGCTCTGCGCTGGATGCGGTCAAGTGGAAGGTGCTGACACTGGGGAGCCCCTGCCCAGAGATGGGAACAGTATTCCATGTCAGGCCGAACCTGCGCCTTGTAAAGTTGCAGGCGGTGTGCCGGCATGAAATACTGTCCCGCTCTGCTGAGCACGCCAAGCTTTTTAGAGGCCAGTTTGGCCTTCTCTTCCAAGTGACCACGAAACTGCACGTCACTCGATATATCGACGCCAAGGATTCCAATACTGGCTGAGGCAACCAGAGGAGTGCCTTGAAACTGAGGAGATACGACAAAGGGGTTTTTTTAGCGGTAAACGCGCAAACTTGTGTCTTCTGAGGATTAAACTGGACTAGATTTAGTCGCCCCCAGTTCGAGACTTTGTCCAGTAAAGACTCGACTTCAGACACAAGTTTGTTCCGGTACTCGGAGACGTTTTCTCGAGAAATATTAGCACGGCCGGTGTATAGAGCATCACCAGTGCTGTCATCCGCATAGCAATGAATGTTACCAGTTAGCAACATATCATTGATTTGCAGAAGAAACAGCGTTGGTGATAGCACACAGCCTTGTGGAACACCAGCGTTAATAGGCTTGTAGTCGGAACATGCACCGTCTACAACGACCTTGATGCTCCGATCTGCAAGGAAGCTGGTGATCCAATTGCACAATTTCTCGGGAAGCCTATAGGAAGGGAGCTTCGAAAGAAGCGCTTTGTGCCGAATCCGATCGAAGGCCTTCGCAATGTCCAGACTAACGGCCAACGCCTCCCCCTTGGACTCTACTGCCTCCGCCCATCTATGGGTCAGGTAGACCAGAAGATCACCAGCTGATCGACCCTGACGAAAACCGTATTGGCGGTCACTAATCAGCTGGTGATCCTCAAGGTACCGGATGAGCTGGCAGTTGATAATGGATTCCATTATTTTGGAGAACAAGGAGGTGATCGCGATAAGCCCATAGTTGGACGGGTCTGAGCGGTCGCCTTTTTTAGGGATCGGGTGGACAAAAGCTGTCTTCCATGAATTCGGGACTACGCCTTGGGAGTAGGAGTACCGAAAAAGACGCGTTAGGACCGGTGCCAACTCCGGAGCACACGTCCTCAGCACAATTGGGGGGATTCCGTCAGGCCCACTCGACTTCTGGATGTCCAGGGAGAGAAGTGCTTTGCGAACCGAGCGCTGTGAGAACAGCACATCCGGCATGGAGCACTCACACCGCGGGATGGTCGGCGGTGTTTTCCCCCCGTCATCAAGAGTCGAGTTGGACGCAAAAAGGGAGCCTAAAAGGTCGGCTTTGTCTTTTGCGTCATGGGCCAGTGAGTCGTCCTCCCTGTGCAGAGATGGTAGTGATGGCTTACAGAAATTCCCTTGGACAGCCTTGGCGAGAGACCAGAATGCACGGGTTCCCGAAGGAAGGCGAACTAGTTTGTCGCCTATGTGCTCTGACTTTGCCTTGGCAATAACTCTTTTGAGGGACCTGGAGGCGAAGTTATACTTCTTTTTAAGTATGTTGGTGTTTACATCCCGAGTCGCCGACGCCGCAGCCCAGGCTTGATAACACTCCTGCTTACTGCGTAATGCAGTTTTACAGGAGCGACCAAACCAAGGCTGAGATCTGCCTCCGATGGGTACCACAGATGATGGAATAAATAGTTCCATTCCCTGTAGCACCACATCAGTGACAGAGTCAACAACAGCGCTGGGATCATCCGGCAAGAAGCAAACCTGCCCCCATGGGTAGGATGCAAAGAAAGACCGCATTCTGTTCCAATCCGCCGACCTGTAATGCCAAACACGGCGGCAACCTGCAGAACGCAACCGCAAAGGGAGCGTGAGTGGCACCATACTCCGGATCAGACAGTGGTCCGAAGAGCCGAGAGGGGCATCTACGGAAACCTGATATCCGTCCGGATGAGAGGTCAGCAGAAGGTCCAACAGGGAAGGTGTATGATCCTCCACATCTGGAATCCGCGTAGGCGAAGTAACCAGTTGTGTCAGACCATATAAATAATCGGTTAAACGTGAACCGAGTCATTCGGCATGGTGGGCGTTAAAATCGCCAAGGATCACGATCGCTGCGGATGGGACCTCTTGTAGCAAGGAATCTGTAGCCATTTGGACGTGGTCGATGAGTCGGTCTGTTTCGGCATTACCGCTATGGGACCTATAGAGGCACCCGTAGACGCGCGGATGGTCGTCGCTGTCTACGCGTAGCCAAAGGATGGACAGGTCCGAACCTTCAAGACTGCCGAGGCGTCGAGAACAGATGTCCTCTCTGACATACACGCAAACTCCAGCCCGAGTCACAAAGGAGTGCTCCAATTTGTACCCCGGGTAGGAGAGATACGAAATATCAGCCGGAGAGGAAACCTGCGTCTCGGTCAGGAAGAGCAAGGCCGGCTTCGCCGTCTCGAGATGGTAGTGGACGGCGTTTAGGTTAGAGTGAAGTCCCCTGATGTTGCAGAAATTCACGGATAGCGTGGCAGGGGTCGCCTTGGTATTGTTGCTCAATTTGCCCCGAGCAGTTATGTTTTTGAGCGGAATTTTGTCCTTCCCCAGAATTCGCGGGGCAGCCTGAGCACCCACGCTCAGGATTGGAATAACATGGTCGTGGATGCTCAGCGAGGGATTCTCCAGGGGTACTGGTACCCTCTTGGCGTAGTCTAATGTGTAATTCCGCTACCATGTTGATGGGGGGGGGGGGGGGGGATTGGGCCTCCGGCCACCTGCACTCACCACGCAGAAGCAGGGCTCCTACTTCACGCCGGTATTCTGTGAGGTTGTGGTACCAACCCGGCTCGAGCCGGCCCATACGTGCAACAGCAAAAACTGCTGCGTGGCTCTACCACCGTTAAAATTTCCACTGAATGCAAAACTATAACTAATCTAGGTACTTTTTTCTGGGTACGTTAAGAAATTATAAAAGTACTTAGAGTTACTTTTAATATAAATCGAACAAAAGAATTAACTTTTGGCTTAAAACATTTCACTTTAAAAGTTTACTCTACACTTTAATGATACGCTAATGTCGTAAATAGAACAGGAAATTTCATTACGACATATAATACCACATAAAAACAAAGACATCAATGCTAGGCTCATCATAGACTTTCACAAACATAATAGCCCTCAAACTGTTCCAAGATTATTGGCGATTACAGGGACTTTATCCTACTTCTGATGTCGGAACTAGCGAGAATACGTCTGAAGGGGTTGGTTTTTAAAAATAGTGAAAGTGTGAGAGCGGATGTTTAACTTGCTCTCTTGCATACGCAGTTAATCATTTGTAGCAATAAAACAGCGTAACTGCACTATACAAGCAGTATAGGCAATTACATTTTGATCATACCGTATTATGCGCTCGTTACAATTACTCACTGGTCGAACGAGAAGAACATAATTATATGATAACACCAAAGTATGCAAACCAACAGCAGCACTACCCACCTTAATGTAACACAGTACTGCCTCTCAGCAACACCATTGTCCTTGCCTGCACCAGAAGAATCACTACAATGGACACAACCATGACTCCTATCTTAGCACGCGTAGAATGACTCAAGAGGAATCTCTCGCGCTCTGCACCTACTACTGAACACGAACTTTATACTGCATAAACGAGTGAGGGTGGGGAGGTTTCTAGAAATACCCTCAATTTCCATTATACCATTATGGCAAAATATCCCTACAATTGGTGAGATCCATGTCCAGTAGTGAATTCTTCCAAAATATTTCAGCAATTCATCGTCATTAAACTTATTTAACTTTTATAAATATTTTAATATTTTTTAATTTTACTTAAAGCTTCGGCTATTTTTGTAGTATTATAATTGTAGCTTTACACATAACAAAAAGTGTAATTAATTGATGAGTGTGATAAGGTTGTATGTTGTCTCCGTGCGACTTTTCCGTAATTTAAAAATGAAGTTTAATTACACATGAATTATACTGCCGTTTTACTTAATTGTGTTTTCACACAAAAAGGCATTTTTGTTTGTTTTTGTGTTAATATATTTTTAATGGTAATACAGAGGCCGTCGGTCGGAGGGAAAACATTTTAAATATTGTAGACTGGAAATTTTGATTCGTATAATACCTATGTGTTTACTTTATTTTATTTTTGAAAGTAAGTAATACTGTTTTAAACGTTTTTAAAAATTGCTAGCCGTATCTGGGAATCAATTTGCCCCATTTTCGATTCAATATCTGAAAAATTCTGTATTTTATGATGCCAACGGAAAGAGTCAATGCCAACAAAAATATAACTTGTAAAAAAACCAAGTCTCGCAACTCAGTTCTTCTACCTTAAAAAGTTGTGAGATCCATGTAATACCAAGTCGCTTAATTTATTCAGTCCCTACTTAATGGTCCTTTTGTCTGCACTAAACAATCTAATTTAATATAATATGTATTACTTGTGAGATACATAGTGTTTTCATGCGATGGCCAAGTCAATAGAGGAGATAGCTCCAGCTAGTTTACATACGCCAGATATAGTGGCAAATTGTACTCCTCGGAATTCTGTACAACTTGCCGAAGGGTATGTATGTGTTCTATGGTGCTTGTTCGAGAGGCTGGAAGTCGTCGAGCCTGCGTGCGAGACGATTTGTAATAACTTTCGAAAACAGCATGTAGACGCGGCTCAGAAGGGAAATCAGTTTATAGTTCTTCAAGAGGGCATTGTCGCCTTTCTTGAAGAACAAGACCACCGCATTTCTGCTCCACGCCTCCGGTGTAGGGCCACCATGGAGGACGGAATTAAAGAGCTTCTCAAGAACATTAAGTACCGGTTTTTGACCCGCGTTCAGAATCTCCGCAGTAATTCCATCGTCGCCTGGGTCCTTGTCGGTTTTTAAGGTGCTGGAGAGCCATTTTCATCTCGCTCAGACTGACGTCAGGAATATCATCGGTATAGTGTCGGATAAGACTTGCTCTTGGATCATTACACACTTGCATGTGGTTCCAACGATGATGTGTAGAGGTGCCTGTAAAACCTCTCAATCTCACACAAAATCTCAGGTGTTCAGGAAACGACGCTGCCACAGTCGGTCTTCAGCATAGACACTTGGCTGTGTCTCGCAGACAGATCTCTAGCAAAGACTTTGGAGTCCTGGTTCCACACGATCGCTTCTTCAATACGTGTTGTATTGAAGTTGCGAAGTCCCGCCGCATGCATTTGGAGATCTATCTATTCAGTTGCCTGTACGCTGTCAAATATGCTCAAGACTGCAGTTTCAATTCCCGTCTAACAGTCATGAGAGTAAGAGTGTGATCGGAGAGTTCTTCTTCTGCGGCGCGTTCTACAGAACTTAGCTCCGACCACATGGACAGTTTCCACGAGCTTGTCATTCATATCGTCAACTGCACTGCAATCTTCTTGGCACTTAAAACGGTTTTGTAGCTCGAGCTGAAAGGTTTCAGGACTCTGAATTAGAGCACGAGGGGGATAGAGCGTTGACTTCATAAGACGAGACCCCTCCAATTTAACGTTTAGGTTCAGTGTGCCATTCGGTGACCAGTTTTCACCCTCGCTATCACCGGATCATCACTGAACAGTTGTCGTCTGGCCGTCATAGTGAAGTCAATCTCATTTTTTGTCGAACCGTAGGGGCTCGAACAGGTCCCCTTCCTGTGGGGCCGCTTCTAGAAGAAAGAGTTCATCATAAATAGTCTCTCTTTCTCCATGAAATTGGCTAGCTGCTGGGCCCTTGAGTTCCGTTGCCCTATTAAAATTGCCCTACCTTCAGCTCATCATTCTTTCGTGTGCCTAGTTTTGCGTTGAAGTCTCCCATTAACACCGTATAGTGGGTTTTGGAGGAATGCATAGCTTTAGAGATATCCTCATACATGTCCCCACCTCGTCATCGGGCTGTACCGAGGTTGTTGCGTATGCGTATGCTGTATGACCTTCAGCGAATACCGTTTGGTGATTCAGAGTATAATGTACGCAACCCTCGTAGATACACTCTCAATCTTCACAACGTTGTTAACGAGAGACTTGTGGACGATAAATCCGACACCTCCTTGAGACAGGTGGTCGCCCTCCTGGTGATAATACTACTTGCCGGATTCCAGGATTACCGTATCCTCCCCCTCTTTTCGGACCTCGGATAATTCTATAATATTTCAGCGCAACTTGTTTATCTCTTTTTCCAGCTCCAGGATCTTCTCGTCAGTCCTCAGGGTGCATGCGTTAAATGTTGCCAGGTTGAGTCTTCTTAGGTGGCAACCGAACTTCTAGTGAAGGTTCGGTTGCCACCTAAGACGAGATAGCTGAAGAAGAGGTGATAACTGTTAGAACGTATGCAGACGGCTTACGGCCATCCGCTCGAGGACATGTGATAGTCAGGATTTAGAATAAAGCGTGGTACTGTGCCGCTCCCTCTTGAATGTAAGTATGCTGTCAGTGTGGGATGCCACAGACAGATTATTTGCTGTTGCAGCCGGCCGGTGTTTGATGCACGCGGGGAGTGAATTTGTATTAAATATTGATTTGGAAGAATTTTTCTAGTAAAAAGTGGTTAAAATTTTTGATTGGTTGAAAGAAATGCTTGAAAGCCAAGCTTATTTCAATTGACTGACCTGGGTCTATTGTGTGATTAATGACCCCGTAAAATTGAGAAGTTTCTTGCTTCATTTTATTTTGTGTTTTGACTGTATCGACGGCCGTGCCGTGGCCGTAATTCAAGGAGTGGGTGCGGTGCGTATGTGGTGTTGGTTAGGGTGTTTTTGTGGACATTGAGACGAGGATGACTGAACATGGGGATGAGTGAAAATAAAATAAAGTGTAGTGAGCATTTGCTGTGTAACGATTTGTAAGCGATTGAGAATGTTATGGCTCTTGGATATTTTATTTTGTAATGATTAGTAAGGTTTCTTTGAATCGATATTGTGAAGCTAATTGAAGATACAGCACCGTCCGGTCTATGCGAAGGGACGCACGCTTTCGATTATTGTATGGTTGTGGATGTTAATACATCTACAAGAAAGTATGTGTTGTTAATGCGTATATCTTCTATCGATCCTAATATTGCCGTGCAAGCTGTGTGTGTGTATGTAGCTGTGTGTCTGTGTGTGCTTGGTAGAAAGAGTCAGTTGTCCAGTCCATGTTGTCGTATGATATGACGACTAGTTGAAGGGACGCTGTACCTCTCTGAGCTAGGTGTCGTCATGAGATAATGACTAGTCGAAGGCTACGTTGCCCGGTACAAGTCATCGTAAGAGATGATGGCTGATCGAAATAACGCCTTAGCTATTATTAGTTTGCACGAGTTCAAACGTAATCGCCTTGCGTACGTGTGCGTAAATATTCAAAGATAGGAACAGTGTAAATATTCGTGTCAGGATAGACGAGCGCATGAATTAGTGATTAATAGTGTTTGTTACAGAAATTTATGAAGATATACGCCCGAGGACGGTCGTATGGCGGGGTCGCTACTAATGATTAACTGCGTAAGCAAGAAAGCAAGTTGAAAATCCGCTCTGACACTTTTATGATTTTTATTGGGTGATTGAACGATTGATTTTTTCTCATAGTACTTTAGCTGTATTTTAACTAATTTTATATTATCAACAACAATATGCCTAGTCGAAACTAAATGAAAATATCACCGAAATACTGAAATCACTTTTTTTATCTAGAAAAGACAAACAAACTTACAGTCCAACTGGTACTAAGTGACTACTGCAGCCCATAGAAACCTACGGATAATTTCTATTCGGAAAGCAGGCAGAGTGCAAAAAGCAGCAAGCTACTGGACCCACGATATGTAAATAAACTAGTCCATCACCTTCACAGACACAAACCCAGTGTCCTCAACGATTTTACGTCATAAACATGATGGGTATAGCACTATCTACCTTTGTGACATTTCCCACAGTATCAGTTTACGACACCCACGGGATAATTTTTTTTTATGGAATAGGGGGCAAACGAGCATGCGGCTCACCTGATGGTACGTGACTACCGCCGCCCATGAACAACCGCAACACCAACAACGCATTTGTCCGGAAAATTCGCGGGTTGTAATTGATTCCACAAGGAAGTCGTGCGAGGGAGAAAACTTCTTCTAAATCGCACAGTGGTGGACCGCCAATCATCCAGATGGTGTGGATGGTAACGCGAGTTTTGTCGCGATGTGCGATGGTGAAACTGAGCGGTTGGAATTAGTCCGAACAATTCCTAAGAGCACTCCCCGTGATAGATGCGATAAAATACGCAAAGAGATGCAACATCTCTACGCAGTGCCAGTGTATCGAGCCGATCAGAAAGAACTCGGTCATCGACGATTCGAACCGCTCTGCGCTGGATGGGGTCAAGTGGAAGGAGCTGGCACTGGGGTGCCCGGCCCAGAAATGAGAACAGTATTCCATGTGGGGCTGAACTTGCGCTTTGTAAAGTTGCAAGCGACGTGCCGGCATGAAATACTGTCTCGCTCTGCTGAGCACGCCAAGCTTTTTAGAGGCCAATTTGGCCTTGCCCAAGTGACCAGGAAACTGCACACTATTCGATATGTCGACGCCAAGGATTCCGATACTGGCTGAGGCAGCAAGGGGAGTGCCTTGAAACTGAGGAGATACGACAAAGGGGTTCTTTTTTAGCGGTAAACGCGCAAACTTGTGTCTTCTGGGGATTGAACTGGACTAGATTTAGTCGGCCCCAATCCGAGACTTTGTTAAGCAAAGACTCGACTTCAGACACAAGTTTGTCCCGGTACTCGGCGACGTTTTCCCGAGAAATATTGGCACGGCCGGTATATAAGGTATCACCAGTGCTGTCGTCTGCATAGCAATGAATGCTACCAGTTAGCAACATATCATTGATATGCAGCAAAAACAGCGTTGGTGATAGCACGCAGCCTTGTGGAACACCAGCGTTGATAGGCTTGAGATCAGAGCATGCACCGTCTACGACGACCTTGATGCTCCGATCAGCAAGGAAACTGGTGATCCATTTGCACAATTTCTCGGGAAGCCCATAGGCAGGAAGCTTCGAAAGAAGCGCTTTGTGCCAGACCCGATCAAAGGCCTTCGCTACGTCCAAACTAACGGCTAATGCCTCCCTTGTACTCTACTGCCTCCGCCCAACTATGAGTTAAGTAGACTAGAAGATCACCAGCTGATCGACCCCGACGAAATCTGTACTGTCGGTCACTAATCAGCTGGTGATCCTCAAGGTACCTCATGAGCTGGCAGTTTATAATAGCTTCCATTATTTTGGAGAACAAGGAGGTGATGGCGATGGGCCTGTAGTTGGACGGGTCTGAGTGGTCGCCTTTTTTAGGGATCGGGTGCACCAAAGCTGTCTTCCATGAGTTCGGGACTACGCCTTGGGAGTAGGAGTACCGGAAAAGACGCGTTAAAACCGGTGCCAACTCCGGAGCACACGTCTTCAGCACAATGGGAGGGACTCCATCGGGCCCACTCGACTTGCTGACGTCCAGGGAGAAGAGTGCTTTGCGGACCGAGCGCTGTGTAAATCGCACATCCGGCATGGAGTACTCACATCGCGGGATGGTCGGCGGTGTGTTCCCCCCGACATCTAGAGTCGAGTTGGACGCAAAAAGAGAGCTCAGCAGATCGGCTTTCTCCTTTGCGGCATGAGCCAGTGAGTCGTCCTCTCTGTGCAGAGATGGAAGAGATGGCTGACAGAAGTTCCCTTGGACAGCCTTGGCGAGAGACCAGAATGCACGGGTTCCCGAAGGAAGGCGAACTAGCTTCTCGCCAATTCTGCCGATGTGCTCAGACTTTGCCTTGGCAATGACGCTTTTGAAGGACCTTGAGGCGGAATTATACTTCTTTTTAAGTACGCTGGTGTTTACATCCCGAGACGTTGATGCGTCAGCTAAGGCCCGGTAGCACTCCTGCTTATAGCGTGATGTTACTTTACAGGAACCACCAAACCATGGCTGGGATCTGCCTCCGATGGGCACCACAAATGATGGAATAAATAGTTTCATACCCTGAAGTAACACATCAGCAACAGAATCGGCAGCAACGCTGGGATCTTCCGGCGAGAAGCAAACCTGCCCCCAAGGGTAGGATGCAAAAAAAGACCGCATCCCGCCCCAATCAGCTGACCTATAGTGCCAAACACGGCGGCAAGCTGTAGATTGCAACTGCGATTGGAGCGTGAGTGGCACCGTACTCCGGATCAGACAATGGTCCGAAGAGCCCAGAGGGGCATCGACGGAGACCTGATATCCGTCCGGATGAGAGGTCAGCAGAAGGTCCAACAGGGAAGGTACATAGTCTTCCACATCTGGGATCCGCGTAGGCGAAGTAACCAGTTGTGTTAGACCATATGCCAAAGCAAAGTCATAGACAGATCTACCCGCATGATCGGTTAAACGAGAACCAAGCCATTCAGCGTGGTGGGCGTTGAAATCACCGAGTATCACGATCTCTGCGGATGGGACCTGTTGTAGCACGGAGTCTGCAGCCATTTGGACGTGGTCGATGAGTCGGTCTGTGTCGGCATTACCGCTATGGGACCTATAGAGGCACCCGTAGATGCTGGGATGGTCGTCGCTGTCTACGCGCAGCCATAGGATGGACAGGTCCGTACCTTCAAGACTGCCGAGGCGTCGAATACTTTTAAATATTATTAACATCATTTTTAAAATGATACTCTTATTAAGTGAATCTGTTTTGTTTGTATGGTAACTAACAGCGTTAAAAAGTTTGAAGCTCGAAATCGCAAATAAAAACACTGAAAAAAGATAACTGCAATTTTAAGCCAATTGGCTGTTTGCCAAACGAAGTGGTCACGCTGAGATTAGAGCTAGTTAATTCATGTTGCGAAATCTACAAAGTATAAATTATTCAATTTAGAAGTCTATTACCGTCAAAATTTGTTTTTTATTTAATTTTCTTTTATCTATTTTGGATATTTTTATTTAAGAGAACAAGCGAAACAGACTCAGTACCCCTGTGGATAAGATGTTAAACTGCGGACAGTAGGACCCACAATGCAGTTGCTTACAATAATAAGTACACATATTAATTTGTTACACACCGTACAATAAATATTGTTTGTACAACAAATACTTACTACACACAGGGCTAAATATATATCTCTAGTTAAAAATAATCCTCATTGTACTTGAGATTAGTCCTTTAACCACTGCCTACTATTCACACTTATAGAAAATTTTATTTCATGATACCTTCTTTTAAGAAATGGAGTAAACAAACCTAAGTACCATTTAATGATTTTCATGTAAAACCTCCATTCAAAATATGCAGTCCTAACAAAGAGAGTAAAAACAGGGCTAAGTGATTTGCCTTAAAATATATACAAAAGCACCTCGACTTTCACGTAAAATGTATTTATTTTGCAAAATTGTTTTTTATTTAGAGTAGAGTCACACAGATCATGCATTTATTTACTAAGACATTTAGGAGACTTAGAAAAAGTAGATCCTAAGCAGAGCCTCGGGAATATAAATAAATGATTTCAGAAAGATAGTCAATTTATTTAAATACCACTTCAGAAAAAGGTAAGTACAGTATTTTCTTTATGAAATGGTCGGTGCAAGGAGCCGTGTGTCCAAGTCAACTTAAATAACGTGTAAATGTGGAAGGCCATAAAAAAGCATTACATAAGTTAAGTTTATGGAACTCAAACAGCTTAGCATTGAGAACCTTCATTATACAAATCCTAATACGACATAAATCTCACTTCTGTCAGTTTCTTACATGTTTTACATTTTATGGATAAGACTATACAATAAAAATTATAAATATATATATATATATATATATAGTCCCATTGGCTATTATTAACATCAAAGATGTTATAATATGTTATTTTCTTTTCATAATTTATTTTGCTTATGATGCTGCGTATGCGGACTATGTGAAAGCCTTTAAGCCGTTGCTACAGTCCCTTCAGTGTTGCCAAGTTGACTAGCGGTATATCGAAGTGCTGAAGTGTGAAACCTTGGATAGGTGTAACTGCCGAGAGGTGTAAGACAAGGTGACGTTATATCCCCGAAACGTTTCACCGCTGCATTGGAAGAGGTTTTCAAGCTACTGAACTGGAAAGGATACAGTACTAACATCATTGACGGCTCTACGAGTCGCGGGTTCGAATTCCGTATGGAACAAGCATTTGCATGGCCTACGAATGGTTGTTCCGGGTCTGGATGTTAGTGTTTCTGTAATTTATGTTTGTAAACTGTCCTCAAGATACACGAGAATATCCTAGTGTGGAGGTAATTTATTTATTTATTTATTTCACAATTTATGTACACACAAACAGTGGAAAGGACACAATATTTTTTTTTATATGATAAGGGTGACAAACGAGCACACAGACCACCTGATGGTAAGTGGTTGCTGTGGCCCATAGACATCTACATCTATCCTCTATTACAAATCAAAATGTAGATGCGTTGTCACCCGTGAGGACTAAGATGGAATGCCTCATTTTCAGTAAAAAGGGCCTCCGACCACCTGCACTCACCAAGCAAAACGCAGAGGTAAACCTCTACTTCACGCTGGTTTTCTGTGAGGTCGTGGTACCACCCCGGTTCGAGCCGGGCCATCCGTGCGACAGCAAAAAATGCCGCGTGGCTCTACCACTGTTAAAACTGTTATTATGAAGAGTTTGTACAAGGGCGCTACTTATCTCATTATGAAATTTCTTCCAGTAGGCCAGTTAAAAAGATATGTGATAAATAAAAGATAATAAGGTGTGCACTTTGTTATTATATACACATACATACATATGTCCATACAAGATAAAATAAATACATATATATATATATATATATATATATATATATATATACACATACATATATATATATATATATATATGTATTAAATAATAAAAAGTATAGTAAATATCAAAGATATGGAAACTTACATAGAAGACAGAGATAAATAATGTTCTTTTCACGTTTTTTGAATAATGTGACTTTTTTGATTTCTCAAATAGGAGGAGGAAGTGAATTCCAGAGTCTTACTGCATGTACAGAGAATGAACGGGAATATGAATGAGCTTTAAAGGATGAGAATTTTAAGAGGGTCTTAAGGTGAGATCTACAAGCTGCATCTGGAGATTTAAAAAAGGTAAATCGATTACGAAGGTATGAAGGGAAATTCGGACTATGTAAGATGTTAAAAAGAAGACAAAGGAGTTTTCCTGCGAAATCAGATCGGGAGCCACTTGAGCTGCTTTCTGTATTTAGAGACGTGCTCAAACTTCTTGAGTCCAAAAATATACGAGTACCGAATGTAAAGGTTTTGCAATCGCTCAAGTTTGTTTAATTGCTCCACTGTAGCATCCAAAAAACAGACATCAGCGTAATCTAAGATTGACAAAATGAGAGTTTGAACAAGAGAGATTTTAGTTGATAAAGGTAAAAAACTTTGAAGTCGTTTTAACGAGTGAAAAGCATAATGAACTTTTCTGCTTAAGTCCGTTATATGAGCACCCCATGATAACCTATTGTCAATAATTAGGCCCAAGTTCTTCGCACATTCCGAATAAGCAATTTATGTGCCATTGATAACCACATTTGGCAGGTTGCAGTTATCAATAATGCTACTATGATATCTGCTACGTACTATTAACGCTTGTGACTTACTTGGATTTATAGTTAAGCCATGGGATCTGTACCAACGAATAATTCTATCCAAATCATCATTCAGTGCATCTATCGCCAATTTAGCTTCAGATGCCTCAAAGTGACGGTAAAGCTTCAAATCGTCTGCATAAAGATGGAAGTTGGAGGATATTATTTTCGTTATAGAATTAATAAAACGGTGAAGAGTAAAGGAGACAAGACGCCACCTTGGGGTACACCTGCAATAAGATTACACCACTTGGAATAAGTGTCATTGGAGCGGATACATTGCGAGCGTCCCCGAAGATAGGAATGAAAGCAAAGAATGGCCAAAGATGAAACATTGATAGCCTGAAGAATTTTAAGGAGGATACCAAAGGCACTACTAAAATCTAATAAAACGAGTACTGTTGATTGTTTTTGATCTATGGCTCGACGGATATCATCAGTTACCTGAAGAAGAGCAGTTGTTGTACTGTGACCGGGCCGGAATCCAGATTGAAGTGTACTTAAAATATTGTTGGAGTTAAGATAAGAAGAAAATTGATTGTGAACAATATGTTCAAGTACTTTAGAGAGGAATGGTAATATAGATATAGGTCGCAATTCGGAAGGTAATGTAGGGTTAGCAACCTTGGCTACAGGAATAATGTGTGCTAACTTCCACGAATATGGAAAGCAGGAGAAAGACAATGAAAAATTAAATATGTAAGTAAGAACTGGGAGAATACAAGGTAAAATTATAGTTATCATTGTGGAAGAAATTTTATCGTTTCCCGACGCAGTAGAAGATATGGATAGCACTGATCGCTTTACTTCATCTTCTGACTCTGATACAAATTCAAACTGGGGGAAATGTTATAAAGGGTATCTGGATAATTCTAACAAGCCTTAGCCTTTATAAATGAAGATAAGGAAATAGGTGGGAGAGAAAAATGTTGATTGAGAGTATCATATATCAAGATTTCCAATCACAAGCGCAGGATGTTTGCCAATGGCGACTGTTTTGAGAAAACTCCAGGCTTTGCCTGAATCGCAATTTGAAAGTGAGTTATGAAAGTAGCGCCTTTTAGCAACTCAACACAGACGATTGCAGCGGTTACGCAAAATCTTAAACTTGATTAAATTTCTTTCCAAGGGACAATGTTTATATCTACTTCTGACTTTATCCCTACATGCCATAAGCTCTTTTATCTCTGTTGTAATCCAGGGCGCAGGACAATGTTTTATTTTTATACGTTTGAGAGGTGCATGGCAATAGATAGATAGATAGATAACTCTTTATTGCATTTATACAAAGTGTTACAATTACGGAAAACTTAAGAACTACAAACGGTGGTCATATCGCTTTAAGCGATTTCTACCTGACAAACCGAACGTAAAAGGGACAATGTAATATATTTTGACAGATAGGTGCAACGTGCAATATAAAATAAAAACTGAGGACAAAAACTTATAATTAAACAAGATTCATATAAATATATGAATTATATAATATATAATATTATAAAATTAATAAACATATAAAATAAATATATACATATATACATACATATATATACATATACACACATACATACATTTATATATATATATATATATATATAAATAGAGAAAAAAAAACAAGTATTAATAAAAAGAGGAATTGCATATAAGAATTATAGCTCGCGGCCTGTAAAGCCACAGACTATTAAGTGTTTGAGTCCGATGGAGCTGTAAGAGCCAAAAGGCTAACACCACTAACATCATCAGAAACCAGATCTAATAGGAAGGTACCAGTTAATATTGTCTTTACCAATTTAATCCAGTGAAATATAATATGAAGATTGACAATCATAGAAACGAGTTAACTAGGTTAGGTGTGACATTCTGGGGAGAACATTTTTTGAAGGCTAACATCACCAAATTAGCTGTAAATCTTTAAATTTTGGCATGGATATACATCTAAACACTAGATTTATTTCTTATGTTCTCTAGTTTTCATCCCAGCCAATAGTATATATATTTTAAATCTCTTTGATATATTTTAAATCTCTTTGATCGCAGCCTATTTATTTAAGCGTTAGATGGATTTATGCGATTTCGGGTCCGTGTGTAAAAAGTAGGTTGGTTAACCTTGCCTGTGTTTGTGACTCGGGATAAAAGAGAACCTCTCATCAAATCAAATCAAAAATCAAAAATCGTTTATTGCGTTTCAAAAGGTAGTAACAAACAAGTGGCAAGGGCCCCTGTACTGGGTTGGTAAAACCTGTGTTACGGGGTACCCCGCTCTTCCAACAGACAAATTTTAACAATTTGAAACATAGGATATTACATATTATATTAGTGCTTTAACAATCCTTTAGACATAAATTGATGAAATTTTAGATACTTAAGAAAGAATGAAAGTGTATGTATGTGTGTTGTGTGTTGTGTGTGTGTGTGTGTGTGTGTGTGTGTGTGTGTGTGTGTGTGTGTGTGTGTGTGTGTGTGTGTGTGTGTGTGTGTGTGTGTGTGTGTGTGTTTAGCAAATAAGCAGTTCTGTTTCTTCATAATTGAGGCTAAGCAGAGTTGTTGTTAACAAATGTTTCAATTTAACACAAGTGAGGGGATACATATTTAGCCTACTATTTAATTTATTATATAGATGTTTTGATTTACAGGCAAATTGTTTTTTCTTAAATTTAGTTCTACAATATGGAATATTGAAAACAGGTAGAATTCTACGTTTTTGTGTCTGAAGGGCAGTGTATGGTAAAGTGCTGTGGGTTCGTATAACACTCTTTAAAATGTACATTTGGCGGGTTGTCAAGATTTTGTAAGATTTGTGTAGTTCGTGAGTTGAGAAACGGATTGGTTAAAAGAACATCACTTTCAGTAATGCTCTCTGAGCCCTTTCAAGAGTTATTAAATAGGACTTAGCTGCTTCACCCCATGCTGTAATGCAGTAGCTTAAGACAGATTGGGCTAGAGCTTTATACGTATATATAAGGATTTTATTATCTGCGACATGTCTGAGCCTTCTAAAAACCCACATAAGCTTTCTTATCTTGTCAATGGTACACTCAATTTGTTTGTTCCATATAAGATGCTGGTCGATAGTAATACCTAGATATTTAATAGTAGACGATCTAGCCATATCAACACATTGACAATTTTTCACCAGGTTTTGGGAGCAGCTATGAATTTTAAGAGCAAAGTCCGAGTGTGGTAAGGTAGATTTTCGTATCACAAAAGGAACAAATCATATACCAGTTGTGACATTTTGGGGCATCGAATTAGATTGTCAGTTTAGGTATCTAGCTTACATTATAATGTGTGACTGAACAAGATGGAAAATTTTTATATGGAGAGGGAAAGAAGGGCGTTGACGGTCAGATAGAGTATGTGGGACTAAGGGCCTGCGTGATGTATGAGTGGTAAAAGTGTTCTGCCATTTCTACTTTACATACACTCTTATCTTACCGCTTTCAAAACTATATATATATATATATATATATATATATATATATATATATATATATATATATATATATATATATCAGAAATAGCATACATATTTGATTATAAAACGTTTTAATACTGCAAAGTTCTTCATTACTTAAACAAATGTATAAGGTTTCTAAAAATAGGAACAAAAGGAAGGTTCTAACTCTATACAACTACTTTAAAATCTATTACTGGATATAATATGTACGTATGTATTGTCATAGTTTGTTCTCGTGATAGTACACAAAATGACACTTTTGTTTTGCAAAATATATTACGGCTTACTGTAAAACGATTGAAGCCGTAAATAAAACCCAACCTTACTATATTTACGTTAACATTCAAGTTAGTGCAGCAAGACATTTTAGAGCAAATTTGACGACTACAAAGCACTACGGCAGATGAAATCTCACGTATAAAACTAGTCTTTGGCATAACATTATAAGGATACGTTTGAAATAAACAGACGCAAACAGAAGGAAACCCTTTGTGTTTCCTCCTGGCGTAATGAAATGTACAGATTATTTATTCAGTTGTGTAAGAACTCGCTATCCCAAGATGATTATAGTACGTGCGGGTAATATGGTAATCCGGATAATATGGTCACTTTCTTATAACTGAAAATCTACAGCCTTTTATGCATAGACGGTTTTGTGAGACAATAGCTTTTCATCAGCCAATCAAATAATAAAGGGTCAAAAGGGCACTGCTTTATTGACGCCATTTTGACAGTTGAAATTATTGTAAATATTTTACTCCGATTTTAGTATCGTGGGGTATAGTTAATTTTTCGAAATGTTCCTAATTATTGGCACAGCTTGTTTGCTATTTTTTTTCTCGATATATTAGTTATAGCATACGACTATGTGCTTTTGTCTCTGTCCTCCTTCTAGTGTTTGTTTGGTTTGGTAGGGCGGCAATGCTTAAGATAAACATATTACTCTCACCTACCTTATTTGATTGCCTCGTTGCTCTAGTAATATCGGGTTGGAATTGCGGTTCGGGCCAGCCTCGTACGAAAATTTGGTCCCATTAACAATAATAATAATTTTTCAGAATACCACCACGTGATATAATGCATAAATTTGATTACTTTGTCGTGGAATACTTCATTGAAAACTCAGATTCATTTTTACTTTTCGGGTCAGGTTGTACTTTGTTTGTACTATATCTAAGCAAGAGTATGCGTAGGCTAGAACGGTTGGCAGGCGTGTAAACCAGGCATTAACGTGTACATTTTACATTGTACATTCGTTCGAGTATTTTACGCCTTATGGAGCTTTTCACTTTTGACGGTATGCATAAATTGCCCGCCAGCATCAAATTATTATGATCATCAATATAAAATTCAAAATAAGTAAAGTGCTCACGTAGCATAATTTCTTTATTATTTTTGTGTATGATTACAATCTATTAATTAATTACAGAGTACATAATATAAATAACGTTAATCGAAATAAAAACTGGAAACATTCTTAATTAGGATGTTGTATAATTAACGCTGGAATCGATTTTGTGATTTTAAATAAAAAGTAATAAAAGTAAGCCTACATTTTTGAACCCCCAACGCAAACAGATGGGTGTTATATATTTGTGTATCTGTGTGTCTGTCTGTGACATCGTAGCTCCCAAACAGATGAACCGATTTAGATTTAGTTTGGTTTTTGTTTGAAAATTGACTTGATCGAGAGTGTTCTTAGCTGCGATTCAAGAAAATCTTTTCAGCTGTTTAAAGATCATCAGCTCTTTTTGTTTCGGGAGTTTTTTTAATTTTAAATTTTATATTATTATAAAACCGGAATGGCTAACGAACTTTCAGTCTACCTGAAGGGCATAGAGATCATGTAATTATACAGGCTCCTCTATACCCGTCAAATCGGAACACAGCAGTGCAGCCGCTGCTATTTGGCGACACGTACAGATAGAGGGATACCGACACAAGCTGACTTCTAGGCAAAAAAGGAGTTTCAATGTGCAGACTTAACATTTGGTTAAATTGAAAAAAGTAAAAGTATAAGAAGCCTCAAAAAGATTTAAATGTGAATCGAATTTAGAATCCATGCGCATTAGGTCGGTATACTAAACTAATCACTCGCCGTAAATTTTCTAGTACGTTACCAACTAAGTTCAATCCCTGCCGGCACTACTCTTCTTGCTTCCCTTATTCCGAGTTATTTGGGGGCGATAAAGTTTGTATTCGAATGTAGATATAACGGTATGATCGAACTGTATTTGATCTGTACTTAATGTATAATGCAGTACGCTGTTTTATTGCTGATATTGATCAATTGCTTGAGCAAGAGAGCAAGTTGAACATCTGCTCTCATAATTTTATTATATTTAACAATTAACCTTCAGAGTAAATTCTAATACGAGTAACATTCTTTTATTTAAATAACTTTGAGAATGATTTCTAACGTCAGAAGTGGAATAGTTTCTAAAATAGAAGTGGGATTAAAGCCTTTTCCTGTAGCTTTACATTGAAATTTCTTACATATATATATATATATAAAAATTAAGTGGCTGTTTGCATGTTTCTAATATTTAATTAGCGTATATTTATACTTATAATAATAACAGTTCAAAATCATAAAAAATGCGCTTGCCAACACGATTGCCAAGCGTGACAACAATGGCAATATTTCCCATTTGAGGCCATCTGTGGGGGAGGTCTATATTCAGCACTGCACTTTAATAGGCTGTAATGGATAAATTCATAGTTATTTACTTGCATGTATAATTTATTAATTAAAATTACTTTATTATGAAAGAAGTCGCTCAAAATACAAAGTTACATTTTTAACTTTGCAGATTATAAGACTTAGCCAGCGATTTAAAAGTCCCGACGGGGGTAATGGAGTAGCCACTGGAAGTCTAAAGCGTTGGAATATTTCCAGTTTGGTGAAAATAAATATTATGTCATGTAACTTTAACTCAGGATTTAAAATAGTTCACATTTTCAAACTGTAAAACTTTGTGCCGTTATTATTATCACCATAATTACAGCCCATCACCACTGCTGAACATAGTCACAGCCACAAAGTACGTTTCAGGACACCTGCAACCACTGCTACCTCCATGTTTTATTAGGTTGTCACTCCATACTTCTTTCCAACATCGGTTGTCAATAATTCGATCTATATGGCCTTTGCATTGCCTCTACAGCCTAATGTTCGAACGCTGATAAATTAATTCATTCATTCAATGCTAGAACTCCTAAAAATATACATTTTAAATAATTCTCATCGTAAGTCATTTTTTACTTTGAACACTAATAGAATGTCTTTGTCCTCTGTCAAAGCGTGCTCCTTCCCTGGTCAAAACTCATTCGTGCTGCAACCATAACTGCGGGGTAGCTCTACTACGTAAAGCCTACTTATTTTATAGAACACAATTTGTTATTCGTAGTAAAGGTTTCACGACATTTTCGATGACTGTTGACTGATATTACACTCGCTCGCAAAGAAAATCCAACCTTTACGAATATCTGTCTTCTATGTTTTCATACAATCATATTATTAACAATAATATGATTAAATGAAAAAACATACATAAAACATAAAAATGTTCGACGAAATGTGCCACTTCACTGACTACCAGCGGCCAGGACAAATTATAGGCAAAATAGCTAATACTTACCTTATACCGTGTGAGCAAGAACTTTTTACTATTGTGTCTTAATTACATCAGAGTGACGAGTTCTGATAAAGTGCCTTTTTCGACTACAGCCGACGGTTTTGTTTTTATTTTCTTGATGTGTTATGTTTAGTTGATTACTGTGGGTTGTTTCCTAGCTAAGTCTATGGTTGGTTGGTGCGATAGTATATGAGCACCATCCGTATACATGCTAATAATTATAAACTGTAACTGTTAGTGAAAATTTGTAATTACTTTCTACCTACTATGTTTTTTTGTACTCGAGATCTCCGAATAAATAAACAAATAAAGAAATCCATTGCCCGCTAAGCTGTATCATTTTTTCTTGTTCTTCTGTGGACAGCCTTGAAATGAATTTTGAAACGCAGAAAAACTGTGAACATATCCACCTCCATTGCTTGCTTAGTAACTTTGAATTTCCTCATACAGCCAACAGTCAAGTACTAAGTAAATATTTCGTTTCCCTAAGTCGTTACTGGCTACACGCACTGGTTGTACTGCTGCACACTACTACGATTACTGTACTATGATTTTGAGCTATATATAATTAGAATATTTGTCACAATCTTCCGAACGTAGCCTAGCCGAGTTAAATTCGTTGGTTAACCTCTTAGTCAATGTTGGGCTTACCTAATCGGGCATTCTGTCTTAGATACTTCAACTTTTCAACTACTTCGACAACATGGACGTTAGACATTGTCCAAATTCATGATTTTCGTCTCGTCCATATTCATCCTGAGACCTATTCGTTGAGGAAAATACTGAGGTCGTTGAACATTGTACTACAGCCATAACAATATATGTTCTCAGCAAATTGAAAGTGCATAATTTATTCGCCACAAGTGTTAATACCGTATTATTTTAGAATAGAATAAAATAGTTAACTAATGTAGATTTCAAGTAGTACTTATTGAATGTCGTTTATGCTTCCACTACTGGTATGGAGGAAAAACTCCGCTCTGGGAAAAACCATTAAGACACTGGCGAGACTCTTTTATTTAAAAAATAATATTCTTTAACAATTTGCAATGTATATCTATTAAATT
Source organism: Parnassius glacialis (assembly GCA_033319125.1). Classification (NCBI taxonomy): domain Eukaryota; kingdom Metazoa; phylum Arthropoda; class Insecta; order Lepidoptera; family Papilionidae; genus Parnassius; species Parnassius glacialis. Next base: position 34,482,227 of record JAVANC010000005.1, on the reverse strand, counting down.
ATACATCAAAAAACAGCAGCAGCTCCTTCCCAGGGTTATTTCGAGTATTAGTCGTCTATTCGTTAATATTATGATAACCCTTTTTATACAGCTTTTGTATATTAAAATTTTTAATCTTTTTGATTGATATGTCCTGCATATATTATGAGAATTTGTTATAAAAGCGTATACATTGCCCCAGTTAGGAATTATTGATGAGAAGATTATTACATAATTTATTGGAGTTCAAAATATTTTCATTATAATTATAAATTTAATAACGCTCAATATCGGAAAATATAAAATGACACGTAAATGAGAATAAATAAAGAATCTCGAACGGCAATTAATCCGTATTTCTGGGACTCGTACTTCTCCAAATGTATTTTTTAACAATGTAAATAAATGAGCCAACAGCAGCTGTGATATAATGAACAACAGTGTGCTAGTTGTGCATATAGGAAAGATATATTGTAAGTACGTTTAATTAATTATTGGTAGTTTCCACCTTAAAATATAATAACATTATTACCTTCATATAGATCTAGTTATAATTATTAAATGGTAATTATTGCTTTACTTTACTACAATTTCACCTAGTAGGAAGCGGACATGCAGAACTAGATGGTAAATCGCACTGCCTTAACTTAACAAAAGCCTATTTCACTCTTGCTTTGAAATCACCCCGATGATAATCAGATATAAAGACGCTGACAAAGACGCTGGCAAATTATTCCGCTCGCTTGATGTACGCATTACAAAAGACGTAGCGAACCGAATTACGTTTACTTATTTAATGACTCGTTAGTGCCGCTTGGTGGCGGTGTAATGGAATACCACCTTTTTAATCTGTGGGTTCTGTGAGGGGTGCGGTTGACGGCTCACACACTTTATCACTAGGTTTTACTCACATACTACTACAAAATGCAAGTAATATCGTGATTCACTCGGCGACAGCGTCATCTAGGGAGAACCGAAATAAGTAAATTTACTTGGAAAGTTTGGATTTAAGTTTGTTAGCTAAACAAGGTGACTATGGGAAATGCCAGAAAAATCTTATGGCTTCTATAGAGAACGAGATAACCATCTCGCTTAAGTCAGCTGCAAGATGTCTAGACAGGCGACGAGGCACGGCAGCGTCAGAGGTACGGGACCTCTGCTACTGCGACCATCAACTTGGATGCCGATCGTGGCCGTGAAGGTAAATACCGTTGATTGAAGATGTCTGTGAGACTGACAACGGTGGCGGTGTAAGGATATACATTACCCCATATCGTCGCGAGGCTGCTGTGACGGAGGGTAAATAAAACAGGATATAGCCTGCAGCATCTTCCTAATAACAACTCAACCAACCCGCTTGCCAAGCGTGGCACCCGTGGATACCTAAGGTTCAGCAGTGGAGTTTTATAGGCTGTAATTGAATGGAATGGTGTGAATGGTAAGTGAAAACAACGATGGTTAAGTAAAACTTTAAGCAATCATATTATTTTACAAAACAAATATGGTAATGTAAAATACCATAATACTGTAAATTTAATTCGTCCAGGCGATTTCTTATATTAAATTAAATTCGTTAATTATGAATGAATGCATTTTGTTACTATGTTAATATTATACATTAAATGAAACTAATATTAACTAGTATTTTTTTGGTCATTGAAGTTGGCTTTTCCATTTTGTTAAAAGTTTATTTTTGTAGTGTACTTTTCGCCAAGGAGTACCTAATATTACATAAACAAGATCTAGTAATAAAATATGTAAGAAATTAGTTCTATTCTAACGATAATCTAGATTTATGACGATTGAGATTGTTTTAGTTATCCAATTTTTTATTACTATACGTAATTTTAACCAATATCTTTCTTCGAACGAAAATAAAATGTGTTTAAAATGTAGTATTCATAGTATACGGTGGGCATAATTCTAAACTGCTATTTAGCGATGTAAAATAAACGCTAAAAGCTGTACAATGTAGTACAGCTGTATTTAATAATTCAAAAGGAGCTATACTTAAAAAAAAACAATAGAGGTAGAAATCTGACGTTTGGACGGTAACTGCCTTTTATGACGTAGGCGTAGGCTACGATACGATTTTTTAAAAACTCAACCCCTAAGAGGGTGAAATAGGGGATTACAGTTTGTATGAAACATTTTATTTTACGGGTCAAAGCAAATAGTTTATACACATTTTGGGAAACAGAACACACTCAGTGTACCTGTCCTTGCATAATAAGATAGCACAACACGGAATTATTCACTGTCTCATCTAATCCTATCCGTTCTCGATACAAACGTCATGTGAGAATATGGAAAGTATATTATAATTACAGGTTATGCATGGCTAACATTTATAGTCTTAAATCTATAATGATCCTATATGTGCTCCTTGGTTAATGCGTTGGAAATGAAGGCACTCACATGAATGCAAGTGTGACACGTTAAGGACTCTGGAAACGACATTACAAATAGCTAGTAAAAGAGAAACGCGTGAAGGTTGGCGTCACTATAACAAAACCCAAAGGCACTGTTTCATATAAACAATAGTGTATAATAAATAGTGTTATCCATTTCGTTAATATTGACTCAATGGTAAGTGTATATTAAATATGATATAGTATTACGATACCGCGATCGCTAGTTATGTTAAAATTGTTGAACTGAACTTAGCCAAAATGACATTCTGCGATCAATAGCGTTAAGCTAAAAATACTTTAATAGTGAATGAATTCAAAGAACAACGAACTCGAAGAATAATTCCATTTGATTTATCCAACTTATGTTATAGAGTTATTTGGCTTAACTATACCCATTTTTATTGATGTTTTTGTATAGAAATATGTGTGACAAGCAAACACACAATCGAACTAATAATAAGTGAACGTTGTAGTCCATAGATACCTACATTCTCAATAAATCAGACTACAAATGAGTTGTTACTCTTGAGGGCTGGTGGACCCTTTACCAAAAAGGGTAATTTTTTATAGAAAATTTAAGCTGGAACAAATGTTTGATTAGGTTTACAAATATATTATCTGTATCGTTTTTGTCTAGATTCATTTAAGTATGTTATTTTTATGTTTTTTCCCTACGAAATTTTCCTTTCAAAAGTGGTTAGAGCGCTGTGTTTTCTTGGACCAGTGCTAGAGATGACAAACAAGCATACATTCAACATGATGTTAAGTGGATGCTGCGAACTACAGACACTAACATTTATAATCTATTAAGAAAATACAAATGAGCTGTAACTCCTAAAGACTAAGATGGAATGCATCGTTATGTAAAGAGTTTCCGGTTTTTACACTCACTCACGAAACACAAATGCTGTGAGAGCGTGGCCCTTCTCTGGTCTAACCGACCGATATAAATCGTATATCACAAAAAATAAAAATAATATATACGCATATTTATATATATGATACTATATACTATGATGATTCTGCCAATTCATTAAGTAAGTGGTCTCGAAACTTCATCTTGAACGCGTAACGATTTCTAGCCATCCTGATTTCGAGAGAGAGTGCGTTCCAAAGGAGAATAGACTGAATGTGGAAAGAAGAATGAACAAGCCCAGAGCTATGGGAGAGACATAGGAGAAGAAGATTGTTCGTAGAGCGGAGATTTCTCCCATAACTAGCACTAAGCAACTGAAAGTAAGGAGATAAGTAGGAAGGGGAAGTTGGAGACATCAGGATAGAATAAAGGGTGGTGAGTGCACGCAAACTACGGTGTTGACGAATAGGTATCCATTTTAATTGAGAACGATACGTGGATACCTACATGGTCATACTTTCGAAGATTGAAAATGAATCGAATGCAGTTATTTAGAAGACGGTCATATTTGTTTGCAAGATCTGCATTCAGGTCGAAATAACACACATCGCCATAGTTGATTAGGGGAAAAATTAAACTTTGCACAAGCATTGACTTAATTGCAGATGGTAGAAAATGTTTTAGGCGATAGAGAGAACGCAGAGTACCGATGACTTTCTGGCTTACGGTCGTTGCTTAGTCTTTCCAACTCAAAGTGGAATCAATTAATAAACCTAGATTCTTCACGGTGGAACACAATTGAATCTTAGTACTATTAAAAATGATAGGAGGTAGAGCTACTGTTACCAATTATTATGGCCTGATATTTCGAAGGGTTGACCATTAGGTCAAACCTGTCACACCAGTTCTTAATGTACTCAAGGTCAAGGATTAAGAAAATACAAATAAGTTGTAACTGCTAAAGACTAAAATAGAATGCCTCGTTATGTAAAGAGTTTCCGGTTTTTACACTCATACGAAACACAAATGCGCACATTCTGTGAGAGCGTGGCCCTTCTCTGGTTTAACCGACCCATTTGTGCTGCAACCGTAAGTAAGCGTGGCTCGTCATGATCATTATAGCTTATAAAAAGTCCATGGTTATTGAATCATTTGTTTGCATAGTTACCTACGTATATATAGCGCTATGCGTACAAGCTTTGGTCGAAAAATGTTTGATTGCAGTATTCGTACAGAAAATATTTTTTTAAGATATACCGTTACAGCTTATAAAAAGTCATCTGCTGAACAAAGGCCTGATCATAGATTGCCTCATAGTGGGGATAGTTGCCTTAGTTGCCACGCTTGGTGTGTGGTTTTGAAACTGCAGTTTTTTTACTATTTTGTGTGGATATCAGGAATGTAACCTTCTGTTTTATTTCCCTCTGTCGCCTTTTGCTCTACATGATGATATGGGCCATTGGATTATTTTACGCTGCGACTACACGTGACGGCTGGAAGTATCTTGGCTTTCGTAGAGTAAACGTTGAATCACAAAGTTAAAATGAGGGAATGAATGATACAAATTAAGTTAACAGGTACTGAACGTAAAAACGATAACACTATTTAAAAAAAACGTGCGTATGACAACTAAGAACACAATCTTAGTAATTGCTGAAAAAACCCAAACTGGTGACGGAGAGCATAAGGTGTGAGGAGCTTTGCATACCTATTGATCAACAATTTGTATCTGAAACGATGAAATAAACGTTAGTGTCACCTCCTTTTGGGGTGAGGTTATGTTCGGGAGTAGAAGTATAAATCATAATGTCAAACAGACATCAGGTGTCATTTCGTATAACAGTATAGCATTAGCATTCAAAGAGTAATTAAGCACTACGTTTTAGTAACATTTAATTTTTGACACTATTTCACTTTAGTTTATTAGAAATAAATTATTTAGTGTTAAATAATATGAAACATGTATGTTTTCATAGTCAACATACCATACCTTATCTGAGTGCACCCAATTCGTATGTACTTAATAATTAAAGCTGTATTTACCTCGTCATGTTAATGAGCATCTTTATAGCGATAACTCTGAATGTGGAAGTTACGGGAAGGCGCAGTGAAATTATGCGCTCGCTGCTTTGAAGTATTTTCATTTCGTAACTATCGCTGAGTAAAAAAACAATGAACACAAGTGTAAAAGTGTTATCAATATGTCGGAGCGTCTATATAATACCAGTTGTATCGAGTGAGTGAGAGGTTGCGTCACTCTACCGGAGCGTCATATCGATGGTATCGAGGTGGAATTGACGGTATATCGAGAAACCCCCACTTTTTTGTGCAGTATAAAGGTCAATTTAGGCGCCGTACGCGAGAGATTCTGCTTCTGGTGCAGGCAAGGATGGTGTTGCTGAGAGGCTGTCCTGTGTTACACTGAGATAAGTAGTGTTGCTGTTGGTTTGCATAAGTCACAAGTGGGAACTTCTGTTGAATTTCCGATAAATATATATCAATTTTAAAAATGGTTACGTAGAATAGCTAAACGATTGTTATTGAAATTTTCTGAAAATAGGGATAGAAATCTGTCACCCTATTTTAACCTGTCGATGTCGTCAGTTTATGGGAAAGATCTTAGGGCTTACTGTTTGAACTGTACTGGACAAGCGAACGTAAAATAATGAGACCATGTCAAATCCTACATCGAGAGAGGATCATGTTCAGCAGTAATAATAATAATAATAAACCATTTTTATTTCCTCTTCACAAAGGTATAAAACAGTGAGATTTTACGGGCTGATGAAGAAGAAGCAAGGTTAGGAATTAAAGTATTTACCAGCCTTCATAAACTTGACCGTAAATGTTTGCTATACGTGAGCTACCTAGAAAAGGAATGAAGATAAAGTTAAGTGTTCCAACATAGTGATTAAAGAAAATTATAAAATCTTTAACACTACAGTACACGCGCCCCTTTTTCTAGTAGAGTACACGCGTGGCCTACTATAGTAGGCCATATAAAAATGTCAATAACTTGTATATTCCTAATTATCTTACTAAAACAACAAACGGGATGGAAAAGGTTTTTATTTTATTTAGCTTTAAACCTTACTTTTTAGATAAATTATTAAGAAATTATTGAGAATCCACAATTTAGTAAATATATAGGAAAAAGTAAAAAAATGGCACTTCTGAGATCAACGTAATTTTGTTTAAACTTAACCCTTTCGCTGTCCCGTGCACTACATATAGGTCATTGCTATTGTCTTACTATTGTGTCTGAAAAATGGACAGTGAAAGTGTTAAAACTAAACTTTATTACTATTTTATTTGTTTTCGTAGTGTCCAGGACACACCACTGCTTGGTGATTGGGACAAATCCATTTATTGCAAGTCTTGCACCACTTTTTTGTCGACCGATTTTGGGCTCTCGATCAGAGTACACATCAACCAACTCGTCCTATCTTTGAAGTCAAATTACGTTGAAACTCTTATGATTCTTGAACTGTGCTGCCCAAAAGTTCTTCTATCCTTAATTTAAGTTATAGTGGAAGTGTTTCAATTGATGCACGGCGAATCGAAAGCGCTTTTATCAAAATGAAGGACAATTCGTGCTAAAAGTTACGCCTGACATTTTATTCGGCAGAGGTGTTCATTTGGTTGATTACCAGAGCGTTGATTCCAACAATTTTTATTAAATCAAAAAATATTACTAGCCGCCATCGAGAGCAATTACGCTGAACCCTAACTGCTTACATATTTTGTCTAGAATGTCTACACCAAATGTGGTGTAGACATTACGAGTAGAGATATATTACGAGAGAGAGTAGATTGAGTACGATTTTAAAAAGTAATAATGCATTGTAGACAGAAAGTTGGCTACCTTGTTTATTTTAGGAAGGTAGGACACAAGTGTAGCGTCTTTTTTAAATCCAAAAAGAGAACTGTTGCTAGTCCTAGACTTCGAAGCTTTGAACTCCTTAGGAATTTCGGGTCTATTCTAACCGTATTGGTTTGGAAATTGTATATGCTACAAGAGTGTTATCCCAAAAATCCTATATGTTACGCCGTCCATTTCGTGAATATCTTTGTGCCAAATAGTTCCGTTCGTTGACTTATAGACTGGACCGCGCCTTCTGGTTGCTAGTTGCGAGAATGAAACGTCATCTGAACCTGATGTTTCGTCAGATTGACTCGATCTTTCCTCTTCATATTCACGGAGTTCTGACTCGCGAACTAGGGCCTGCAAGTCTGGTTCTGGCTGAACTTCATCATCTTCACTCTTAATCACTTTTTCATCTTCAGTATCTAGCTTTCCACTTGTGAATCATTCATGATGTAATCCAATATATAAATCTGTAAAAAATAATAAAATAAGAAAACATACATTTTACAAATTGTAGCCAATATAATATAAATAATAATAATTTAATATACATACACATAATTACATTATTAATAAGTAAAGAATATTATAATAGCTTTATAAATCGATAATACACCAAAAGTTACATACCTAAATTTGGTACACCAATACACACGCGGACTATTTTAGTAGGCCCACGCTTTTGGCGCCAAATCACTTGTGCATACATACGCCCTAGGTTCGCGCGGGGTACTGAGGTTGTGACAAATATACCAGACGAGGCGCACCAGGAATCACTAGCTTCTATCTCTCTAAACTAAAAAGTTATTTCAAAAAGAGTTACCCTGGTCTACTATAAAAGGCCGCGCGTGTACTCTAGTGTTAAAGGAGTATTTAATTTAGGTAAAAATACCTATATAAATAATGCGAATAGGAAGAAAAATTACACTCAAACCCTACAGGTTAAGGGAGTAGATTGACCAAAATGCATGTTCTCCCGATAACTGGTGGAAGTCAGAATGCTTTACAGATATTTTTTTTCGATTGTAAAATTTTACAACTAAAATGAATCCAAACTAGCATGAGGCGCCATCTGTTTCCCACAGACGGTGACCCTCTTATCATTCCCCATCAATTCGGTTTCCGAGCGAAACACTCATGTCCCCAACAAGTTCACCGTATTGTGGAATATATCCTCAGCGGTTTTTATCCTCGTCGTCATAAGACCATCGCGGTCTTTTTCGACATAGCTAAAGCCTTTGATAGAGTCTGGCATACAGGCCTTATCTACAAGTTATACAAAATAGGTCTCCCTGATCGTATAGTACGTCTCGTGGCCTCTTATCGAAAGCATCGTATCTTTCGTTTTAGACACGAAGGCACGCTATCTTCACAGCGCCCCATCAAAGCTGGTGTCCCTCAGGACTCAGTACTTGCTCCTCTGCTGTACATCCTGTTCACCAACGACATTCCCATCCCGTCGAAAGGTGTTCAGCTCTCCCTCTTCGCAGACGACACTGCTCTCTACTGTAAAGGTATCTCGCTACCCTTCATACGGAACAAGGTCCAAAAGTCAGTTGATGACCTAGGAGCTTGGTTCAAAAAATGGCGCATCGATGTGAACCCGGAGAAGAGCTCTGCCGTTCACTTCGATTATAAACGACGCAGTCTCAAAAACATTCCACCAATACGTATGCTAGGGACCCCTGTGCCCTGGCATACGTCTGCCAAATATTTAGGTGTCACTCTAAACACAAGGCTCACTTTCAGGCCCCACGTTAAAAGAGTAACCCGTCACGCACGTTTTTACCTGAGTAGGCTCAACAGTATGTTGGGTCGACACAGTAAAATGTCCCTCAGAAACAAGCGTACCCTTTATAAGGGCTGTATACGACCAGTCATGACCTACGCGTGCCCCATTTTTGCCCACGCAGACCCTAAAATTATTAACGAACTCCAAATAGTTCAAAACCTTTTCTGTCGTCGAGCTGCGAACGCACCTTGGTACGTCCGTAATGCCAACCTTCATCGGGACCTAGAGCTCCCTACAATTCAACAATTTCTTAAAAAACTCTCTGAGAACTTCTTCAAAGCCTCAGAGTCGCACTCCAATCATCTTATTCGTGAGGCAGCTACTTATGCAGCCCCACCCTCTCTCGCTATCGCGTCCGCAGGCCGAGAAACTCTCACTCGGACCCGCCTAATAAACTGTCAAACGACCTGAACTGCCTCCTGGCGGCTCAGGCCAACTCTAATTAAATTATTCATATTTATTTGCCTTCGTAGGCACTCACTCAGCGGCTCGTAGCCGCCTGCGCCCTCTTTTCCCAAAAGAGTGTCGCTTCCGATACGGCATAAGAAGCTTTAAACAGCTGGTTGCCAGTCCCCAAAGGCGGTTTTTAGCGGGTACCACTTAGGTCCCCCGGTAGGCAGTGAGTCCCGCATAACCAGGACAGACCGGCTGTCATGGTATGCGTAATGCATTTTCCGCCTCCCTACATAAAGGGTAGCCCTTTTCCAATTGCTTCGGGTGCAAAAAAAAAAAAACTAAAATGAATAATTAAAAATTAAAAATTTTGTACAGCCGACTTCAATATAAGTCGACATTCTACATCAATCCTGGTTTGGTGCGAGTGGGTTTTTTTACCAAGAGATAACAAAGCTTTACTTTGTTCTTTTTTATAGGATAGGGTGACAAACAAGCATACAGTTCACCTGATGGTAAGTGGTTGCTATGGCCCATAGACATCTATCTTCCTTTGTGAATCAAAATGCAGCAACTGCATTTTTACCCTTCAGGACTACGATGGAATGCCTCTTTTCCAGTAAAAAGAGTCTCCGGTTCTCTACACTCACCATACGAAACACAGCAGTGTAAAGCTGCTATTTTACGCTAGTATGCTGTGAGACCGTGGTCCTTCCCTGGTCGAGTTGACCCATTCGTGCTACTATTGTACTACTAATATAGCTGCAGCATGGCTCTACCACGTAAAAAACTTTGTGAGAGAAGAGTAAAAGAATTCGGTCATAGTTTATCAAGAGATTGTATTAAATCATAAATTAGCCTCGCAGGGATACATTTTTTAAATTTACAGTGATCTTCCCAACAAGACTACTCCTGGTCACAAGGCACAAACAACTCCAACCTCATTCGTTAAAAATGTACCGAGCTTCATAAGAATAGAAGAATGGTCCCCGTTCAGTCCTGACTACAAATTGTTGGCCATATTTCGACTACAACCTGTTATCATTACTAATGGATCTACATATTTAGAGCTAGCAGTGGCTAGAAACTGTGAATAAAAATCGAAAATAGAAATATCCTAAATTGAATGTGATTTATGCGCAACAGCATTTTTACCTACTTGTGTGCGTGTGCAATAAAATCAGTTAAAATAATGCATCCCCACTCATTTTGAATTTAAAAGATAAAAAAAAACAGAATGTCTGAAGGTTTTTTAATTAATTTTTCTTCACCATTTGCCTGTCTTATTAATTCTGAATCTTCTCTGCAAATTTGGCCGGTTATTGCAAAATAATCCTGTATAGTTGTAACTTTGTGGACGAGGGATATGAAATATGAAATACGAAACACAGCAGCATTAAGCTGCTATTTTACATGCGTATTCTGTGAGAGCGTGGTGCTACCCCCGTCAAGCCGGCCTATTCGTGCTAAAACCATAATATAGTTGCCGCGTGGCTCTACCACGTAAAACACAAAGTTACAGTTTTTTTATTTATAAAGAAGTTTAGCCCGCTATTTGTTTTCCATTAATATAGCTGTATTTTTGAGTACCGTCGTGGCACCACACAAGTTGCACGCAAATAAACACATTGATCGTCTTGCTTTTTTCTGGAAAAATTTACCTCAATACGAGCCTCGTGGACAAACGGCGACTCTTGTTGATAATAAAAAAATGAAAGTTATTAGCAAAGCTATTAGCAAAGAGGATTTGTCTCAAATCACATCAGAGTTATATTGATATTAAGACTTCTTTGCAGTAAATTCGGAAAAAAATGAAGATCGGAAAGTTGGTACTTTTTTATAGGATAGGGTGACAAACGAGCACACAGTCCACCTGATGGTAAGTAGTTGCTGTGGCCCATAGACATCTACATTTATCGTCGTTTGCGAATCGAAATGCAGATGCGTTGTCACCCGTGAGGACTGAGATGGAATGCCCCTTTTCCAGTAAAAAGGGTCTCCGGTTCGCTACACACACCATAATCACAGCAGCATTAAACTGTTATTCTACGCTGGTATTCCGTGAGAGCGTGGTCCTTCCCTGGTCGAGCCGACCTATTCGTGCTACAACTATACTATTAATATAGCTGCAGCATGGCTCTACTACGTATAAAACTACTGTATAAACTTAATGAAAGACAAGAGTAATTTGCTGAATACGCACTAAAATTTAGCAATAATTGTTACTTGTGATGAAGTGGCAAAATAAAAAGAAATGTAATAGGTGCCTCCTCTGTTATAACTAATGGAGATTGAATTAAATGTTATTTTCTGTAGGTGAAATATCGTCCTTACCACTATCAATACAAGCTCACTGCCAAATGTGAATTCGCTCTTTGATTGCCGTACAGCATAGTACTGATCTACCTACATTCATCTCCTCCGTTCTTATTTCACCCGGTACATATAATATGTACCGGCTTATTATAATAATAAGGATTTGTGCTACCCTGCAACCGCGAGTACAAGGTCATCACTCTACAACCTATATGTATCTATGTATCTTCTGTGAACCACATATTCGGTACATTACCCCTTCAGACTGCTAGTCCTATGGGTCGTGATAGTTAATCACAACTAACTCCAAGGAAATCACATTTGTAACATAATTAAGATTAATTTCAAATGATTTCATGTTTTACAAGATTTATTCTAATTAATCTTCTTTATTATATATTCATCTACAGACCAAAATAACCCTTTTAATAAAAATATTTGAAAAATGTCTATCTGTTTTTTTGTTTGTATTTTTTATTTGTACTTTGGCAACTAAATAAATCTTTGATAAGGGTCGCCATAGTATATTATTGCAGGTGGCCAGAGGCCCTTTTTACTGGAAATGAGGCATTCCATCTTAGTCCTCACGGGTGACAACGCATCTACATTTTGACTTGTAATTGAGGATAGATGTAGATGTCTATTGGCCGCAGCAACCACTTACCATCAGGTGGACTGTGTGCTCGTTTGTCACCCTTATCCTATAAAAAAAAAATATTAAGACAACATTACGATTTTCTATAATACCTTTTTTATGGTAAGGGTAAGCAAATTATGAATGAAGAGATTTCTTATTTGAAAAAGGCCCCGCTCAATCTAATTACGAGGTTGCTTCTTGAGAATATTTCTTCTCTACAATCGAAACTGCCTGCTCAGTGCTACTTCACATCTATAACCCTATTAAGGTTATATCGATTATTTTTCTGCTTACATATTTTTTATGTAAAAGAGTGACAAACGAACACAGCTCTTCTGATGGTAAGTGGATGCTGTGGCCAATAGACATCTACATTTATCTACAATTAAGAATAAAAATGCAGATGCGTTGTTACCCCTAAGGTTAACGATGTAATGCCTCGATTCCAGTAAAAACTGTCTCCGGTTCTTTACACTCACCATACGAAACACAGCAGCATTCAGCTGCTATTTTACATATGTTAAGTTTTTGTAGATATTGCATTGATGGTACGAGTAAGTGATACGTAAAGTAAGTTGAAAAATGGGATATACTTTTCACGAAATAAAGTAAAAATTATTTGGTACATCACAATCTTTTTAATTCAATCTTTATGCCTTAATTTTTGCTAAAAATAAAAGCACATTTTTCCGTTGCGGAAAAAACTGATAGCGTAAAACGATTTTATTTCGTTTTCCGTTAAGAGAGTAAGCGTTCGCCTTTCAGACGATCCAACCTAGTTAGATTTTTGACGACACCAAAGAACTTAGTAATTACAACTTTAAATGCAATCAGAACATGGCTTTGCGAGGGAAGACATTGTAATGAAACCTGCATGTCTAAGAAATTAATAAAAATATTTCCAATAAAAATATACCCGTATTATTGCGCATCACGGCGGTATTTCCCTGCTTTAAACCTCTTCAAAAACAAGAGAACGCCAGTGCTCAGCATTACAGTGTATATAATATAATGCATAGGCTGTTACGATTAAATTTAAAAAAAAGTTAATGATCTTTTAATATTGGGTAATTAAAGATGTACAACCAACAGCCAAGTTCTTGACTACTACGGAATGATTGCAAGGTTCGAAATCGAATACGAGATTTTTTCCATAGATGAAGGGGCAAACAAGCGTACGGTTCACCTAATGGTAAGTCACTACCATCACCCATAAACATCTGAAACACCAGAGGAATTGGAGGTGGGTGGTTTACAGTTCTATAGTATGGTTATGCAAAAGGTTCTGCTGCTTATGCTATGTATAGGTAACACGTATCTTCTTGCTTATTTAAGAGATTTTGTATTAAGCGATTTATCGCATTCAGACCTCGACCAAATAACATATTTTAAACTTCCTTTTAATTTCACGATGCATATTTTGAGGGTTTCAAATTTTTCGGTGCCAATTTTCTTTAGAGTACCAAAGCTCCGCCTATAAACTTTATGTAAACTCATCATACAGTTTGTTGTTCATCTCGTAACATATACTCCTAGTGATTCAGTTCTAGGCCTCGTAATAGGATATCTAATTAATCTAGCTAATTCTCTCTCTCCTTGACCTTTTCTAGTTTGATCTGGCGTAAGCAAGATTATCGATAGTCGATGTATATACAATGTTAGAGATAGAATAAAGAAATTAATCATATTGAACTACGCCGATTTCAAATGAAATTATTAATGCATTATAAAGTGATGATGGAATATGTACTCGTACTTTATTTAATACCTTACTTTAAATTTATTTTTAATCCCCGACGCAAACAGAGGTATATGTTTAGCGGTGTGTATCTGTGTACCTGTGTATCTGTGTGTGTCTGTGGTATCGTAGCTCTGTAGACGGATGAACTCATTTAGGTTTAGTTTTTTTTTGTTTGACAAGTGACTTGATCAAGACTGTTCTTAGCTATGATTCAAGAAAATATTTTCATCTGTTTCAGCATCATCAGCTCTTTTTGTTTCGGGGGTTTATACATTTTCAATTTAAGTTATAAACCCACAATCCGTAAGCACATAATCATTAGTATCTCAATATCCACATTATAGTCGTAAAGTAGCCTCAGGTTATTATCATCATCATAATAATTACAGCCCTTCAGAAGTTCGCTGCTGAACATGGGCGCCATAGATTGCCTCATCGAGCGGGTTGGCAACGTCAGTTTATGATTATTATTCAATGTGTCATCAGGAATATGCTGCTGTCCATCCCCTATTTGAGTTTCCATCTGTTGCCTCTTACGACATCCGCGGGAAGATGTTATGTGGTAGTGGATTACTTATTTATTCCTTTAACTTCGAATATGAATGCACAGTTATACGTGGTAGAGCCTGCTGCTGCTGCAGCTATATAATACATAGTTGTAACTCGAATGGGTCGGCTGGACCGGGGAAGGAAAAACGCTCTCATAGAATACCAGCGTAAAATAGCAGCTTAATGCTGCTGTGTTTCGTATGGTGAGTCTAGAGAACCGGAGACCCTTTATACTGGAAACGAGGCATTTCATCTTAGTCCTCACGGGTGACAACGTATCTGCATTTTGATTCGTAATTGAAGATAGATGTAGATGTCTATGGGCCACAGCAACCACTTACCATCAGGGGGACTGTGTGCTAGTTTGTCACCCTTATTCTATAAAAAAAACAGATTTTTTTCATAATTACTAGTATATGAAAGGGGATATTTTTTTAATTTTTTTCTTAAAACGTTACCTCCACACAAGGATTTTCTCCTGTATCGTGGGGGCAGTTTATATACATAAATTCTACAAGGACAAACATCCAGACCCGGAATAATCATTATTTGTAAATACTTGTTCTGTGCGGGATACGAACCCGGGGCCCTTAGCGCAACAACTCATTGCTAAGCCACTGCGCCACTGCGCCCTCATTATATATACTACAGCCAGAGAACTACAGCGGGTTGTAAAACGTTAGACATAAACATAAGTTAATCTATATAATGCATTGACTGAATTACAGCTTAGGTTAGGTAAGCCAACGCGACTTTAATTTACACCAGGGTTGGATTCAGACCCTCAAAAACATTGTACATCGAAAATAAAATAATACTTATTATTTTTCCAAAATGTTCATGTTTCATGGTGCAATATAACGCTATACGCTATATACGTAACATAATATATACGGTTTTACAACAAAGTTTTAGAAAATTTTCAGACCGTATCTTATAAATTATAGATTAGATTTTTATAAATTATAAATAAAAAAAATTAGGAAGATACTGCTGCCCATCTCCTGATTTGTTTCCCTCTGTCGCCTCTTACAACTACCACGGGATGACATGGGGTAGTGGATATTCTTACACTGCCACTACACGATTGGACTTGTTAATAATATTTAATCCCAAAAAAAAAAATAGCTTTCAATCACAAATTCTTTGAGCACAACAAAGTCTTTGCTCCAGAAAACGCAAAATGTTTGTGACAGTAATATATCGGGTCGTCGAGCTCAAAAAGTAAAAAGTATTACACGACAACAAATGTATTACATGACAAGTTTCGGGATATGCGCCTGCGTCACAGTGACCGAATAAAAAACCAGCAACAGCTGAATATCTTAAAAGGAAAGATATGTGGTAGAGCCATGCTGTATAATATATTTATAATACAACTGGGTCGGCTCGACCGGGGAAGCACCATGCTCTCACAGAATACTAGCGTAAAATAGCAGCTTGATGCTGTTGCGTTTTGTATGGTGAGTCTAAAGTACGGAGTCGCTTTTTACTGGTAACGAGGTATTGCTTCTTATTCCGCGGGGGTCACAATGCATCTGCATTTTAATTTTTAATTGAGGATAAATGTAGATAGCTCTGGGCCACAGCATCCACTTACCATCAGGTAAACTGTGTACTCGTTTGTGACCCTTATTCTGTAAAAGAACTTATATTAAGTAACTTTTTTATCTATCAGAACACTTTGTTAAATTAAGTAGTTACAATTAAAACTTACAGACTTATTAATAAAAATCCCATAGAGGAAGAATAATCAGTTCATTGGGTTCAATAACTAAAGCGATCAATAGTAAGGCAGCCAACTTCACAAAAAAGTCTCGCATGATTGACTTCCATATTTCATTAACTCTTGGATTTTAATTCAGAAAATTTTTACTCCTGCCTAACAACAAGCAGTACGCAAGCGTTTTTACTTTAGGTAAAAATTTATCTGATGTCCACATATGAATTTCATGTAACAAACATTGAATATTTTATAAAACCCGTTACGGTGCATAAAACATGACTCTGTAAAGAATTCGGAAAATATAGGCATCTTGAAAGTACGTGAGTGAGGTAATATAGGAAATACCTGTGTTTATATGCAGTATATTCGATTAAATTGATATCATAACTCAGACCTGAAGGAATTTAATTAATTAGTTAAAACAAGAGGTTACTAACATAATCGTAGTAGAAAGTATAGTCTCCGCAACAACCTATGTGTTTACCTAAATACCAAGTTCGTTTAAAGTAGATAATGCCTCTAAAGTCTTAAAGCAGATAAATTAATGTGAATCATCATTATTATTTCACTGCTGAACGTATTTCTCGCTCAATGAATGAATTGATATAAACCCACTTGCTGCCATCGAATTTCTATGTCTTGCTAGTTCATTACTCTCATCTAGTAGAGGGTCAATTTACTCACTTATAGATATGAGGATGCCACTCGAATCTTTCTTTCACATTGGATGTCGGTTCTTTGAGCTGCATGGGCAGTACATTATCACTTCGGCTTACTTCGATCAGCTATATCGTTTACTCACGTTATCGTTGTATTGGTTATTTTTTAGAAATTCCTAACACAGCATTCTCGATATTGTTATTGCTAAAAATTGTACTGAAATTCCGTTAGCTCAATTTTGGCTTAGGTGATCAGATGCTATTTAAACTTTTGATAGAGTTATTGCACAGCATCCGCCAACTTTTAGTATTGGAGGGTGTAGGTATATATTCGAATTGTCAGTTTGATAACTATCACTTCATACATGGCCATTCGAGAATCTCTTTCTCCATTTGGCAGTGGCAGTGTGTGGCTTGGCAGTGTGTGGCTGCCGTTCGGAACCATTTTCTTTTGTTTCTTTCGTTGTTAGTTCTTTCAGTTACAAGGCCCGCCCTTTGCTACATTCAGCTTAATTATTCATTAGGCTACGTCAATAAATATACGTAGAAGAACTACTCTTACTCTTCTACGTATATTTATTGACGTAGCTTAATGGATCATTCTTCTACGTATATCTTCATCTATATAAATTCCAAACACGCCTCTTTCCATCGCACGCTGAGTGTCTTTGAGCTTCCTCATATGGCCAGCAGTGAAAAGCCACGTTTCGGTTCCGTAAGTCATCAGTGATGACTTCATCACTGGAAACTCGCACTGGTTGTACAATTTTATTTTAAGGTTATGAGGAATATCTCACAAACTGAACGCAGCCCCAGCCAAGTAGCATTAGTTGGTGGACCTCTCGGACATATGGTTCCAGGTAACTTTGCTATCAAGTATTTCTTAAATGATAGAACTGGAAGCAAAATTAAACTTTTGGTAAAAAGTACAAGCCGAATTTAAAGAACTAAAAAGAATAATATATTTTCAACTTAACAACTTAAGAAGTCAGTGCTAAAACATAGTACATAGAAGAATTAACATCCCAAGAGTGGTACTGCTAATGAATATCACTAGCTCAAGGTATTAATTGGAATGTCAACTAAACACGAAACCCTCAGGGCAGGAAGTTTTCCTGCAAAGTTACATAGGATCACCCTTGAAATATTTAATAAAGCAGCTACAAAGAGTAAACAAAATCGGTTCAACCCTAACGTATATATGGCGTTACATCCAAAAAAATAAATACAGTAGAATTGAGAACATTTTTTTTTTATAGGATAAGGGTGACAAACGAGCACACAGTCCACCTGATGGTAAGTGGTTGCTGCGGCCCATAGACATCTACATCTATCCTCTATTACAATTCAAAATGTAGATGCGTTGTCACCCGTGAGGACTAAGATGGAATGCCTCATTTCCAGTAAACAGAGCCTCCGGCCACCTGCACTCACCAAGCGAAACGCAGAGGTAAACCTCTACTTCACGCTGGTTTTCTGTGAGGTCGTGGTACCACCCCGGTTCGAGCCGGCCCATCCGTGCGACAGCAAAAGCTGCCGCGTGGCTCTACCATTGTTAAAACTTTCTTGAACTCTTCCTTTTTTTTGAAGTTGGCTAAAACCTTCGCGAACCCAGACAACATGGCGCGTGACGTTCTTGTATAAAACCCACTTGTCACCTGTGACTATTGTCTTCGGAAAGATTAACTGAACTAAGAGTAATTTTCTGCTCTGATGTACCAGAATTCAGTCAGCGTCAAAGGAATTGAAGATTTTTTTCCCAATTTTAAGTTTTTACTTATGGCGTGCTTTTAAGAACTAGAAATTTTATTTACCCTTTCTATTTCTATGTATAAAATAAATATGAATTTATTTTAATAAACATCAATTTCTAAAAGCTTATTGTTAAATTTAACTCATTGTCAATTCGTTAAATAAATAATTAAAAGTACAAACGTAGGCAATGTTTCTATTAACTAAAATAAGAAAGATTAAGTAAAATAAAAACGAAAATATTAACATTTCTCTATCCTAAATATCTTATTTTACGACAGAAGTCATGCGGAAGTATTGGGAACGTTTACTTTAAACTTTAGATTTCATGTTTCATTCAATCCCCACGGAACTTAACATTAAAGCTTCTTGTCACTATTTTGGTATCTATATTTATACCTCCATATCATAAATACTTGCATCAAATAAATAATAAATAAGTCGCTAGCACTTCTGCTATTAGTTTGTTGTCTAAGTGTAAAGTGTTTATGAATTTAATTGAAGTATCGATAAAGTGATGTCTATGAACTGTAAAAAATCCTTTGATTCCATCGAAATTTGGGCGGTACTACGGTCCCTTCAGTGGTGCAAAGTTGACTATCGGTATTTCAAATTATTGAAGTGTTTGTGTAGTAGGGCTATGATGGTAATCTGAATACAAAACCACAGTACAAAATCTATCCAACTGTAGAGAGGTGTAAGACAGGGTGACGTTATGTCACCGAAACTTTTCAGCGCAGCATCGAAAGACGTTGTCAAGCTATTGAACTGGAAAGAATACTGTATTAAAATCATTGGGAAATACATCACTTACCTACGATTTGCCTCTCGTCCTCATAGCAGAATCGCTGCACTATGCTCATGACCTCAATAGTATCTCTAAACGGATAGGTCTTAAAATGAACATGAAAAAGCAAAGATCATGTGTAAACTCCATGTCACACAACTGTACGAGTACCTAGGACGGTCCTGTACGGTAGCTGGGACGATCGAGAGGTCAATCGACGGATTCAACCCGGCTGGGCAGCGTTCAGGAGATTACGACACATCATAATGTGTTGCCAGTGATGACATAAGGATCGTGAAACGTGGTCATAGGACACACACAATACAAATATATACAATAAATATTTACAAATTATATTAGTAATTTTATGTAGACTGATTTTATAAGTAATCACAAATGCTACACTTTGTATTTGTAACTAATACTTACCTCGTAGTCATATAATATGGAAGAGCGATAACTTCATAATACAGGTATTTATATACTTAAAAGGAATTTGATCAAAATGTGTTGGTAAACTTGGTATGTTGCAGAAATAAAGCATTTTTGATTTTGATTTTTGATATATATGGATGGATTTACTGTCAAAATATTTTGTCGCTAGAACCTCGTAAATTAATCATAATAAAATATTAAAAGACACTTTTTACGATTATGTAATAGGTTTTTATACGCCACATAATAAAGTGCTAAATTATAAGAAATATTATTAATTTGAAAGAAACGATCTACTAAGATGTACTAAACCCAACGGATAAGTAAGCTAAAGTGGCAATGGGCCGGCCATATCAGCCAGCTCGAAGAACCGACAGCCCATGGGGAAGAAAGGTTCTCGAGTGGCAAGTGGCGCCTTGTACCATTATGCAAAGTATAGTTCAGCCCCCCGCAGATGAAGTGACGACCTGGTAAGATATGCAGGAAGTTGATAGATGTTGTCATATGTTCAGCAGTGGAATTGTAAGGGGATGTAATGATGATGATATCTTCTTATCCTTGGCAGTACTATTAAAACTTAATAGTATTATTATTACCTTAAGTGCTAAATAGCGACATTAAACCATAACAGGGTTACAGCTCTCCCCGTCGCATCGGTTAGGTGTTCATTTATTGATAATAAGACTCAAGCTATCGACAAGGGAAATACCAGCCAAATATTAAGGAATACTAATGACGAAAAAAGAATCTCAAATCAGCCAAATTAAAAATAACCACATTTTATTCGAAAACTCCTTATGTTGATCACCTTTTTGTTACCCTTAACCACGCCATAAATTCTGCTTATATCATTGTCAAATGTTTCTTCCAAGTCCAGCTGTTGACTGTTTATAGACTTATAATAGGTTGGAAGGATAAAGAGGAAGAATAACATCTATCATGTTAATGTGTTGATTATGTCTTCGTTTTGAAAAATCTCCGTGATATTTGCTGTGACAAAATTGAATTAAAAAAAAACCGGCCAAGTGCGAGTCGGCTCGCGCACCGAGGGTTCCGAACAAATCTGTAGATATATAAGTTTAAAATTATTAAAAATATTTTTATTATATGATATAACTAAAAATTTTGGCTTTTCGCAATTTATCCTTTATCTGTGCTATAAAACGTTGCTTCGTACCAAATTTCAAGATTCACGGGAAGTACCCTGTAGGTTTTGATTCCCTTGCGAATGTCGAAAATTTGCGGCATAAACGGCTGTATCTTTTGATTGCGTTGGCTTAGAGGTTTGATTTTTTCACAGCTTCAAGGGACAGTAGACTTGAATATTTAACTTCACGCGTTTCTAAGAAAAAGGGTCTTGACAGACAAACAGACAGACGGACAATAAAGTGATCCTATAAGGGTTTCGTTTTTTCCTTTTGAGGTACGGAAACCTAAAATATAGCGATTTACTATTCCCATATTTCTTTTTATGTACCTAGGCGTACAAGTATGTTTATTCGGAACTGCAATTGCAATCATAGTCAAAGGATAACCAACACGGCAGAGTGAACCCGTTGATTACTCAGAGCGTATTGGAAATAGAAAAATCTGTACTTTACTGTTTGATATTTTTTTTAATTTTGAGCCAGATTTTAGCCGCGACTTCGTTGGCGTAGAACTTAAACAAAAATACTTACAGGTTTATAATAGTGGTCTTTAGGCAAGTAGTTCAATTATCAAAAAATCGACCTATCTACCAAGATAATTGCTAAAATTATAGTTTATTCCTATTATCTTGAAACCTATGTGCAATATGGGAAAATGTTAAATACAAAAATTGAAGATCTATTCATTTTCCGTAATATAGGTCTTTTACACCTCATACCTGAACACTTATATATTTTTATTATCATTAAAATTATTTATTTTATCTGTTTACGAATTTACAAAAATCCTCAATATTTTGCGGATAAAACAAAACATAAATCATCCCTGGCATTTTTCTCTAACTATTTGTGATGTTTCATAACGTTTGTTTCAGCCATTCCGCAGAATAGCCCGGACAGGCAGACAAATGGTAGCGTATGAGAAACCACAACCACATTATATCCCGCGGGTGTCGTAAGAGGCGACAGAGAGTAATGAAACAGGAGATGGGCAGCAGCATCTTCCAGACAACAACTTGAAATAATAAAAGCGTTGGTTAACACTTATTACTTCACTGCTGGCCATATGAGGAAGCTCAAGGTCGCTCAGCGAGCTATGGAGAGGGCTATGCTCGGGGTTTCTCTGCGTGAGAAACTTAGAAATGAGGATATCCGCAGTAGAACCAGAGTAACCGACATAGCCCAACGAATTAGTAAGCTGAAGTGGCAGTGGGCCGGCCGTATAGCTCGAAGAACCGACAACCGATGGTGAAGAAAGGGCGAGTGGCAGCCTCGTACCGGTAGGCGAAGTGTAGGGCGACCCCCCACTAGATGGAGTGACGACCTGGTAAGAGAATAATGAAACAGGACATGGGCAGCAGCATCTTCCATATAACAACTTGAAATAATAAAAGCGTTGGTTAATACTTATTACTCTTATTGACTTGTTTAACTTAAATCGCTACGCCGAAGAAGTGAGTGCTCAAGTGTTCAATTAGATTTTCTACAACATCGTTCTGCATCAGTCTTTTAACATTTACACTACATAGTTGCATTCATAATTTGCAGACAAAATTCTAAAAAAATTGTTCTACGCAATCTCAAACACCCCTCATCACATTTTTTATTTATTAATATGCAGGAACGTAGGAATATACTCAATGATTCCATTCATAGTCTGAATGAATGTCTCGAATACAAAAAGACAAATTATATATATATATATATATATATATATATATATATATATATATATATATATATATATATATATATATATATATAAACTTTAAAATCGGTTCAAGATTGACGAAGATATCGCGTAACATAAAAAACTATAAGTTCATGATAAGAAATTACGAACCTTCTCCTTTTTTGAAGTCGGCAAAAAAAGAGATCTCTTCTATCCACGATTTTTTGTGACGTAGGTTTTGTAGGTATCATTCACCTAAAAGAAAAATTTCCAAAAAGATATCTGGTGAGAAATAACATAACTTCATATTATGTCTTCAATCGATATTTATTATTATTTAATAGAATAGAATAGAATGATTTTTATTCAACGTCACAACCCTACGTATTTACCCATTTTTTTGTCGTGAATCGTTCTGCTCAACTCGGTCGACGTCGCACTGAACCCTGAACCGACGTTCGCTGGGAATATGGCTGTGGCCATATGTGAAGTGGCAACGCTTTGGCGCGGCAATTACTTATCTAGTGTAACATATAAATCAATGACGAAGCTACTTAAATGTACGGCAATACTTCACACAAAGCAAACATACTTAAAAAAATAAATGTGTACAGTTCACACGCGGTAGTAGTGAAACCTTCAGAAAACTTAACACTTTCACTGTCCGATTTTCAGACACAATAGTAAGACAATAGCAATGACCTATATGTAGCGGTAACGGTGCACGGGACAGCGAAAGGGTTAAATTTTGAGAGAATGAGACGGATGCATAGTCTGAGGAGAATTCTCTTGCAAACTAAATGCTGTAGATGTACATGTTTGTCTCTTTTTAGTGTCGCTTTTTCGTTTTATCGAGTTTCAAATCACAATGATTCTCAAGAAACTTCACTTCAAAAATGATTTTTTTTAAGAAAATTTATATGAATTACCACCGCAATTTATTGATATGAAAAATGTATAATGTATAGTAGTAAGATGTTGTAAAATATCTCATTCGAATTACAACCGCAATTTATTATCTAAATTAAATGCTTAGAATCAGTGGCGTAGCGTGCCTTCGATGGGCCCTGTATCAAAATTTGTTGGGGGGCCCCCAATGAAGAGTAAAGATTTCATAAAAGGAACAAAAACGCATGCATTGAATTCAAATTATTATATATTGATTTTAAGTTATTCATCATCATCATTACAGCCCTTCATAAAGCACTGCTGAACATAGGCCTCCCCCAAGGAATGCCACAAAGCACGGTCCTGAGCCACCTGCATCCATCGACTTCCTGCATATCTTACCAGGTCGTCACTCCATCTAGTGAGGGGACGCCCTACACTTCGTCCGCCGGTACGAGGCAGCCTTTTTCGACTCGAGAACCTTTTTCCCCATCGGTTCTTCCGGTTCCCGGTTCTTCGAGCTATATGTCCGACCCATTGCCACCTTACTAATCCGTAGGGCTATGTCGGTGACTCTGGTTCTACTGCGGATATACTCATTTCTAAGTTTATCACGCAGAGAAACTCCGAGCATAGCCCTCCATAGCTCGCTGAGTGACCTTGAGCTTCCTCATCCGGCCAGCAGTGAAGGACTACGTCGCAGTACCATATGTCATCACTGGCAACACGCACTGGTTGTACGGTCTCGTTTTCAAGTTTCAAGTTAGGTATACCTGACGAGAAGACGTGCCGTAATTTACAGAACGCTGCCCAGCCGAGTCGAATCTCTCGATTGACCTCACGGTCGAAGTTGGACTTACCTAGTCGGACTATTTGTCCCAGGTAAACATAATCGTCAACAACTTCGAGCTTAGTGCTCCAAACAACTACCGGCATAGGTGTGACATGGACATTAAACATAATCTTTGTTTTGTCCATGTTCATCTTATGACCTATCCGTTGGGAAACACTATTGAGGTAATAAAGCATAGTGCTCAGGTCCTCCAGCGATTCTGTCTTAAGGACTATATCGTCGGCAAATCGAAGGTGAGTGATGTACTCGCCATTGATGTTAATACTGTATCCTTTCCAGTCCAGAAACTTGAAAACGTCTTCCAATGCAACGGTGAGAAGAGTTTCGGGGATATAACGTCACCCTGTCTTACACCTCTCTGCAATTGGATAGGTTTCGTACTCTGGTTCTGTACTCTTATAGCCATCGTAGCCTTACTGTACGAACATTTCAGCACAAACAATACTCGCTCTTGGATCGTTACTCACACTTACGTATGGCTCCAATGATGATGTGTACAGCTACCGATAGAACCTCTCAAACTCACTCAAAACCTCAGGTGTCCCGGAAACGACGCTGCTACACTCGGTCTTCAGCTTCGACAGTTGGTTCTTTCTGGCAGACAGATCTCTTGCAAAGACTTTGGAGCCTTGGTTCCGCTCGATCGTTTCTTTAATACGAGCAGTATTAAAGTTGCGTAAGTCCCGCCGCATGCATTTGGAGATCTGTCTGTTCAGTTGCCTGTATGCTGTCAAATCTACTGAAGACTGCAGCTATATATCCCGTCTAACAGCCATGAGATTAAGAGTGTGATCGGAGAGTTTTTGTGTTCGTCTGCGACGGTTCTTGCGAAACTTAGCTCCGACCCCATGGACAGTTTCCACGAGCTTGTCCTTCATATCGTCCACTGCATTGCAATCTTCTAGGCACTGAAAACGGTTTCGTAGCTCGAGCTGAAAGGTTTCGGGACCTTGGATTAGAGCACGAGGGGGACGGAGCATTGACTTCATTAGACGTGACCTCTCCAACTTAACGTTTAGGTTCAGTGTACCTCTCACCATTCGGTGATCGCTGCCGGTTTTCACCCTCGCGATCACTGAGACATCACTGAACAGTTGTCGTCTGGTCGTCATAATGAAGTCAATCTCATTTTTTGTCGAACCGTCGGTGCTCGACCAGGTCCACTTCCTGTGGGGCCGCTTCTGGAAGAAAGAGTTAATCATAAAGAGTCCCTTTTTCTCCATGAATTCGGCCAGCTGCTGGCCCCTTGGGTTCCGTTGCCCTATTCCGAATTTCCCTTCTTTCTGCTCACCGTTCTCTCTTGTGCCTAGTTTTGCGAAGTCTCCCATTAACACCGTATAGTGGGTTTTGGAGGAATGCATGCCTCTAGAGATATCCTCATACATTTCTTCCACCTCCTCATCGGCGTGTGCCGAGGTTGATGCGTAAACCTGTATGACCATCAGCGAATACCGTTTGGTGATTCTAAGTATAAGGTACGCAACCCTCGTCGACACACTCCCAATCTTTACAACGTTGTTAACGAGAGACTTGTAGACGATAAATCCGACACCTCCTTGGGACAGATGGTCGCCCTCCTGGTGATAGAACAAATTGCCGGATTCGAGGATTACCGTGTCCTCCCCCTCTCTTCAGACTTCGGATAATCCTATGACGTTCCAGCGCAACTTGTCTATCTCTTCTTCCAGCTCCAGGATCTTCTCGTCAGTCCTCAGGGTCCGTGCGTTATAAGTTGCCAGGTCGAGTCGTCATAGGTGGCAACAGAACCTCCACCGGAGATTCTTAGCACCCCCTGCCCCGTCGTTACCATGGTCGCCACCTTAGCCAAGTATAGCGGAGCTACCGGGGACTGGGGGCCGTCTCTTCGTTACTTTCATGGGGGGTATATTGCCATAGTTGCCACGCTTGGCGAACGGGTTGGCAACCGCAGTTTTTTTATTGTTGTTTTGCTGTTATCAGAAAGATGCTGCTGCCCATCCTCTACCTCAGTTTCTCTCTGTCGCCTTTTACGACACCCACGGGAAGATATTGGGTAGTGAGTATTCTTACCCGCCACTACACGGGTTTTTGAGTTATTACTTACAATTAATACTCCTAGGAACTAAGCTAGCCAAACAATTCAAATCAGATATACACTTTTCGTGCCTTTTGTTCGGCGAACTTAGCTGAAGACGATTCGGCTGCATTCATAGCTGAAGACGATTTCAGTTTTACTAAATGCTTTACTTCTATAGACAATAGTGATAGCCTTTCCTGTCCCATAAAGGTCCTTAGAATTTTTGCTCACACACGTTCGGGGCCCCTGTAGCCTGGGGGCCCCGTATCATTGATACGGCTGATACGGCGGTAGCTACGCCCCTGCTTAGAATAATAACACCTAGAAGCCGAGTCCGCGTCCGTAATGTGAGGCAACTCAAACTAAGCCAGTATGGCTTAGTTCAATACTCGGCCCGTTAGTGCCCAAAGTCGTGTCGTGTTGACAACAGCTCCCGAAATTTTAATTAAAAATGACGTTTTATGCAGTGAACGGATGTCAGTACATCAGAGAAACACAAGAAACATAGTAACATTACATTTCACGAGAAAGTAATGCTTTTAAACTTATATTTTTACGTAAAACATTCATCAAAAATAAATACGAATTTTTAAAAACTGACATAATATTATATGGAAATGTTGCTAAAGTGGAAGAAAAATTCTCCCACCTTTTTTTAATTAAAACTAAAACACGTCAATAGGAATTAAATAGAGTGCGTCACGCAAGTTGACAACTTATTACTACCAGGGCTGGCAACATTGCAAAATGCAACGCAATTGCGCTGGGGACCGCGGATTCGAATCTTGCACGGAACAAGTATTCGTATGCCCTACAAATCATTGTTCCGGGTCTGGATGTTTGTCCTCGTACAATTTATGGTTGTAAACTGCCTTCATGATACAGGAGAAAATCCTAGTGTAGGGTTAAAGTATTTTAAAAAAAATTAAAAAATATGGATGATGAATTTTAAGGAAACTTTCGTTTTATGTTTCTTTATGATCCGATCATTGCGGCTTGTGACACAGAAAACATCAGACACAATCGAAATGAAAGTAGTTGGAAGCCCTCTAAAAATACAAAAATTTGTTCTTTACATTTTTTATAGGATACGGTGACATACGAACACACGGTCTACCTGATGGTAAGTGGATGCTGTGACCCATATACATCTACAACTATCCTCAATAAAGAGATGCGTTGTCATCAGTGAGGACTGTATAAAACCTAACAAAATTAAAATTTTCTAGTGTTTTTCGTATTGTAGCTTACATTATGCATGCAGTGAGGTGCGGTACACCATTACTCGACGATTATTAAATAAATTGTTAAAAACAAACTGAATAATAGATACTGAATACGGTCAATCGTTCGTCGAACAGTCGTGTGTCGGGCATCGGGCGGATGTATATCGAACTTGCATTAGTCATATAATTATAACGTCTCTATACAGTTACAAAGAAAAATATGATGCAATCACATTTATATGGTTCATAAAAGTATCTCACTTGGCTAGATAGGCAAATATCCTATTTAAAAATATTTTGAATTTAGCGGGCTACACTTCGATAATAGAATTCAAACAAACTTATTTTCACATTTGTGTGAGCCATACGTTACGTTGTAACTATTAGTCCAATATAGTTTCAACTTCCCTACTTTTGGGGAAAATTTAATGTATTGGCCACATTATTTCTTCACTTGTGAGCGTTTCATCTAGCGTAAACACAAGTTGATAACGCACACGTAGATTTTGTTCTTGCCCCACTTTCGAACGTCCGTTTTGTAGGGAACTATCGTTCTAGGTGTTATTATTCTAAGATTAAATGGAAAAGTGAAAAGTAATCATGCTGGCATAAATACATTTTACACGTGATTGATATAATTTTCATTTATTGGATTCAAATGTTGCTGGGATTATTTAGCCAAAGCCATTGCTTGCGGCGATTGCACATCACCCAAGAAGCCATGTAGTTTCAAAAATGTTAGAGAACAAGAGACATTGGTTTTAGAAAAAACGTAAATTTACCTTTACGATTTTTTAACCATTTCTTGGTCAAGGACGTTATGAATTGATTTTGTCTAGAGTAGAGCCTTTAAAAAGAAAAATTTCATTATCATCATCACATAATATGAAAAGTCCACTGTTGAACATGGGCGCTATCCACACAATACTTCAAAGGGGGAATATTTGTGGTTAGCGGTTTGGCAATCGCAGTTTTTTATTATATTGAGTTGTTGCCGGATAGATTTAAAAACCTTACTTTGGCAATCAGCTAAACTAATAGTTAAAATACTTTGTTGTAAATATACAACTATAGTATAGAGATAAGCATACAGTAAATTAAATTCGTATCACTCTTTTATAAACACTTTCTTCTTTTTTTTGTTGTTTGAAGTTGGCTTTTAAGGGCACCTTCAAATTTGCCGCAGGGTGCCGCGCGGAGGCAGCACGTCTGCAGCACTGCAGCCTCACTGCTGTCGCTAGGTTTGAGAATCGTAGTGTAGTACATTTCGTTTCACGATGGACTCTGACGAAGAAACACTGCTCTTGGTGTAAGTAATAAAACGAAAAAGATTTTGGGCAAAACACAAAAAAAGAAGCCTGAGAAAACGTTGCCGTTATTTTGTACTCGTATAACTCAAAAAATTGAATTTTATAAAGTAAAAGGCTACAATGACAAACAATTTGAGAATTACTTAAGATTGTCAAGAAAACAATTCTACGAATTACTTCCCCGTTTAGAACATTATATTGGAAAACAAAATACATCCTTCAAAAATACTGTTTGTGTTGAAGAGAGACTATTTATAACACACAACTAAGTAAAAATTGCCATCAAATTCATAGTATAAACGTTTTATTTTTTAAGTAAATCACATTACACAGTTATCATATTTTTGATTTTAATTTTCATTACTCTCCGAAAACAAATTCTTATAAATAGACGACATATCAGTCAATTGTGATTCTTGTGCTGACGAATGGGCTGGGCTTTGGCTTGATTGATTCGTGGAAGTAAGATAACCATGTTGTTGTTGGTAAGAATAATCGAAATAAACATGTGTATTGATAAGTCGTCGTATCAAACCGATCATTTCGTACTTTGCGTCAGTCTTGCGGTGTTCGAGTATTTTCTTAAAATCAGTTAACAGTGATAATAAAAAACACCGATCACCATCATTTTCAATAGATTCGTCCTTTCTTTGCATTCTTTCCAAGAGCACTTTCAAAATTTTATTACTGTCATCTTCTTCCGGCTCTGAAACTTCCTTCTTTCTTGATGTCGTGGGCTGTGTATAAATATCAATGAGCATGGACTGCAACAAACACGATAAAAATTGTAGTCGGTCAAAATGTTGATATTTTCGATGTGATAATGCAGCTGACCCACTCTTTGATGCTCTTTGTTTATTAATTTTACGACTTTAAGAATCCCTCAGGTTTTTAAATTTGCTTTGCAGTAGTATAGCTGAAAATAATTAATCAATATTTTAATTTACAAATTCGAGGCAGAAGGTTACAGTCTTACAAATTTATATCATACGTATAATCGTGGGCTTTCAACGATTTGTGCTATCGTAAAAGAAGTTTGTCGAGCAATTTATGAAATCCTCCATACTATTTATATACCCGAGCTTCAAGAAGAAGATTGGTTAGTACTTGCGAACGGATTTTACACCAAGGCCAATTTCCCTAATTGCTTGGGTGCTATTGATGGGAAACATATAAGAATAATCAAACCAGAGCACACTGGTTCTTTATATTACAATTATAATAATTACTTTTCTATAGTTCTTTTGGCGATATGTGACTCAAACTATTGTTTCACATTCATAGATGTGAGATCATATGTAAAGGCTTCTGATGAGCAAATTTTCAAAAACAATAACTTTTACAGAAGTCCAAAAGAGCAAAGACTTAATATTCCCAACCTCTTGCCAATTACAAGCAATGTACCACCAGTGCTTTTGCTTTTGTTTGGTGACGAAGCATACGGGATTAGGAATTTTATACACCGATCTTACGCGGGAAAATACTTAAATGAGAAGAAACGTATTTTCAATTATCCTTTATCCAGGGCAAGAATATACATTGAGTGTTCGTTTGGCATCACAGCGAATAAGCGGAGAATTTTGCATCATATTTTATACATATATTAGATAAATGTACAAATACCCTTTGCTGAAGATATCATTCGTGTTTGTTGTGTGTTACATAATTTACTTAGGAATACAGATTCGAAGTCATCCAACTCCAAACCGACGGCGATGAGATACGATCTACAAAACAGGCAACAAAATCACACTAATCACTCACAAAGAAGTGCTACGACTGCACGTGATACATTAGCTGATTATTTTGTTAGCCCAGAAGGAGAATTGTCATGGCAAGTAATGAAAATATAAAATAATTGTGTTAAAATATACTTACATGCATAGAATTATTACGTATAGAAACGCAGACTAGTACAAAACATGAGCGTTAAAGTGACGCAAGGTCATTATGTTAGTGGGCGCGAGTCGAATGTGCCTACGCTCGTCACACGCACACATACACGTAATTCAGTGATACCAGTTTCTGACGTTTGCAATCAAATTGTGCAAATCACTATTTTATTGATTAATTTTAAATAATCGATATAGTAAAGATTACGTACGTACGAAGACATATTTTATGAGAATCATAATATGGAATATAAAATGGAATAAAATAAGCACGATAATGATGGTACTAATATAACTTTATTACACATATTTTAATGGTACAAAAATGCAGACGTCATAAATATTAAGAATATTATTAAACACAATTAATTTGCTCGAATACAATAAGCACATCGTGTAATGTTTAATTTTAACCGCTTTAAAAAAGGAGGAGGTTTTCAATTAGGTGTATTTTTATTTTTTTACCTTAGAATTCTATAATTTCTGAACTGATTTAGATTTTTTTATTTGAAAGTATATACACAGAAGTTGACCCAATACACACGCTGAAATATTTATGGTTGTTTTACCGAAGTCGAATGAGTTTGTCTTGGTAGTACAATAGATTTATTAAAATAAAAATTATTAGGATGCAAAAATGGCAGATTTACAATCGAGAAAAACAAAACTCGAATGCGATCTCAAGCCAATAGCAATATCTCGCAAGTAGGTCAGGCGTGCAGGCTAGCTTATGCCGTATTACTATAATAAAGTCTGAAAAACCGTAACGCAGTGTTACGTCTATCGCACGCGCTACCGCGCTGCCTACACAGTGAAGGGCCACTAATAAATGTTCAGAGCAGGAAATCTCAAGTGTAGTGATACGACATAAACTAGTCTGGAGTCTGGAGGCCCGACTAGCTCGTGAAGTATTACTATTGTAAATCTGCCCTTTTTTAATTGTCATATTTTAATTAATTGACTCTACTATCGAGACAGTATAATTCGGCTGCGGGAAAAACACTAAAATTTCAGCATGCATATACGAATTGATCTAGAATCGTCTTAGAAATTAGTGTACATACCCACATAATTGATAACCACTCCTTTTTGGGAGTCGGTTAAAAATAGACTATGTTTGGGTGTAAAGTGACATCTGGTTAATGTTGTTGTAATGGTCATTCATAACCATAGGAATTTTTATTATTATTATACATTTTTAACTTAAACTATAATTCCAAAAATGCATTTAATTACTTATTTCTAAAAATACACTTAATTACTTTTGGAAATAGAAACCAAAATTAAATTTATAATTTTACCGAATATTTATTAATTTACATAGCTGTGTTATATTATCCAACAAAACACGAATATAGTTTAATTGTAAGTATACCTTGTTGTAGTTAACATATAAGGAAACTTTGTTTTATTATATATACTTAAGAAAACATGATCCATACCACATAACAATTAATAGTACAACGTATCCATACTCGAACTCATAGATTTAGTGAATAGTGTAGTTTACGCACTGAAATATATAACAGACGTAGGTATAGCTCTATAATTTAAAGTTTAATCGAATTGACGCTACTTCTGTTATCCTCCTCTCCGCTTTACTTCGTTAGCATAACCATACATAAATATATATGTAGCAAGAGCATAACTGAGCAGTTGTGAATAATAATATGTATAATCAAGCATTGTTGAGCATAAATTTAACGTGACGTGACAGATGTTTAAGATTATTTTCTTTATGCGAATTATACTAAATGGATAATCCATACATCAATAGGCTATATTTCAATGTTCAAAGCTGACGTAGAAAGTGTTTTATTTGAGAACTGATCCTTTAGTTTCTTCAGTGTCTTAAAATTTATGTGCGAAATAAAATAAGACTTTTTGTTTCTAGCTTTAATACTTATAACAATACATGGCTATTAAGTATAAAGATTTTGATCACATCTGTCGTAGAAGTGAATATATTTCGAATGGGCACTGGGAATATCCCATAGTGCAGACCTCATGAAAGCAATCGCTGTGCAAAGTGCTTGTCTTCTGGTTAAACGGATCGATGATCTGTGAAGGAAGACTTTTGTGGTGCCTTGTGGTTTTAAACGACAGGAGTCCAACATAACCTACCTACATCTCCCAGAGCAATGGGGTATTCATGAGTATTTCCCCACGTTAAAAAAGGTCTTCAGAGACCACACCATCCACTTACCTTCAGATGTTGACAATATTTGTTCTTTATATTTTTTAAAACGTGACCTTCACACTAGCTCGTTCTCATATATTGTGGAGGCAGTTTACATAAATAAATTTCACAATATTAACAATGTGACACAATTTCACAATATACATTCTTATTCGAACTCGCGGCTTTCACCGGTGCGAATTATTGGTAACCCACTGCGCCATAGGGCAGTCATCAATCATCTTCGTTTGCTCAATTGATACCCGTACTTTTAAAAAAAAAATAATTAAATTATAGAAGCAGAAGCGACAGTAACACAATGGTTTGATGTGCTCGGAAAATCTTAGTTTCAAATCCACTGTTCGACTACTGTGGTGAATCACTCCTTATACAAGCATTTTAAGCTTACTTAAAGTCGTTAACGGAATATTAGTAATGTTCTAGCGCCATTTTCTCATAAAAAATGGATGCGTGAAGCCAATAATCTGAAAATGAAAGGTAGAAATTGAAATCATAAATTGTTTTAAATACGTAGTGTGCGTGTACAATGCCGAGCTACGTAATCGTTACATTAAGGTTCTTCACTCGTTCCTCACTGATTTTTCGGATACGGTTGAACGGATTTAAGTTTTTATTTTTATTAAATGGGTCTATAGAAAAAATTAATCAATCCCTAATGGTGGGAAAAATAGGGGATGAATATTTGAATGTAATTATTTCGACTAAGTCATTAACCTTTAACTTGTTATATTCCGTAGACCACTAAAAAGGGTAAAATAATTAAACTGTAAAAATACAAACCGACTTCAAAACTAAAAAAAATATAAAAATAATTTCTTAATAGCTTTTGAATTCGGAGCGGAGCGGAGAGAGCTTATTATTAAAATTTTTATTATGGGAAAAGAGTTTGAAGCTATTCATAACATTCTTAATAAAACCACCAAGAACAGGCAAGTTACCGTCGCTTTTCTTCCCACTCCGTCACCTTCCTGCTTCTGCTAAATGTGTTGATTATATAAAATCCCTCCTAATTGTTAGATAGAGTTTGTATTCAATACCGATCTTTTAAATGAATCTAGGTTTTACAGATTTTATTGCGTATTTTAACTTATATTCCCGACGTTTCGGGAACTTTATATCACCTATGGTCACGGGGGAGGGGGAGGGGGCAGAGGTGTCCTACGCCCACGAATGATCCTTGGCGAATCGATGTTTTATTCGAATTAAAAAAAGAAAGTATACGTACGAACCACATCTACACGAATATGAAAAGATTCAGCGATGTGGATGCAATGCATATGCATGCGATAATGAACGATTTCGTATAATAGTATGAACGTACGAACGTACTACGTATGAAGTATCAGAAATAATAATGATAATAATATACAACTTTCAAATAAATTTGTCAGTACTACACGCACGCCACCAGCCACCATAAGTTAATTGTACTATACCTATAACCTTCGCGAAAATGTAACCAATAAGTTGATAAAGTTTTACTGCAATCTAATGAACGGTTTAGCAGCGCATAAAGTATGCACTAACAAACATTAATTTTTAAATATTAGACTAGCTAGCTGGAAACGACGCTCGTTTCAGGGACACCGGAGATTTTGAATCAGATTAAGAGGTTCTATGGGCAGCTGTACACATCATCTATGATGATGGATCTTATCCGGATGGATGATATTCCGGAGGTCAGTCTTAGCGATATTAGAAGGCTCTCTAGCACCTTAAAAACGGAAATGCCACTGGCGAGCATGGAGCTACAGCGGAGCTTCTGGAAGCGGAAGGAAAACCAGTACTTGAAGTCCTTCCGAAGCTCTTTAATTCCGTCCTCCATGCTGAC
Source organism: Parnassius glacialis (assembly GCA_033319125.1). Classification (NCBI taxonomy): domain Eukaryota; kingdom Metazoa; phylum Arthropoda; class Insecta; order Lepidoptera; family Papilionidae; genus Parnassius; species Parnassius glacialis. The sequence continues at coordinate 34,447,247 of JAVANC010000005.1, read as the reverse complement.
ACTACACCGATGGAGTGGAGCAGAAGTGCGGTGGTATTGTTCTTCAAGAAAGGCGAAAATGCTCTTTTGAAGAACTATTGACTGATTTCCCTTCTGAGCCGCGTCTACGTGCTGTTTTTGAGAGTCATTACGAATCGTCTGGCATGCAGAATCGACGACGTCCAGCCTCCCGAACAAGCCAGGTTCCGAAAAGGTTTTAGCACCATAGACCACATACATATCCTTCTACATCTAATACCCTATGTCTGGCGTATGTGGACTATGAGAAAGCCTTTGATTCCATCGAAATTTAGGCGGTGCTGCAGTCCTTTCAGCGGCGCCAAGTTGACAGTCAGTATATCAAAGTGCTGAAGTGCTTGTACAGTAGGGCTACGATGGCTGTCCGAATACAGAACCAGAGTAGGAAACCTATCCAACTGCAGAGAGGTGTAAGACAGGGTGACGTTATATGTCCAAAACTCTTCAACGCTGTATAAGAAGTCGTTCTCAAGCTACTGAACTGGAAAAAATAGAATATTAACATCAACGGCGAGTACATCACTCACCTTTTTTTATAGGAGAGGCAGAAAACGAGCATGCGGCTCACCTGATGGTAAGTGACTACCGCTGCCCATGAACAACTGCAACACCAGGGGAACCAAGGGAATTGCAGATATGTTGCCGGCCTTTTAAAAAGGAGTAGGCTCTTTTATTGAAGGTTCCTAATTCGTATCGGTCCGGAAAAATCGCTGATGATAATCGATTCCACAAGAAAGTCGTGCGAGGAAGAAAACAGCATGTAAATCAAACAGTGGTGGACCGCCCTTCATCCAGATGGTGTGGATAGCAGTGATGTGCGTTCGTAAAATTTGGCGGCTAGGATTGATCCGAACAATTCCTCAGAGCACTCCCCGTGGTAAATCTGAAAGTACATGCAAAGGGATGTAAAATATCTTCGCAGTGCCAATGAATCGAGCCGATCGGAAAAGACTTGGTCGTCGACGATTCAAGCCGCTCTGCGCTGGATGCGGTCAAGTGGAAGGAACTGGCACTGGGGAGCCCCTGCTCAGAGATGGGAACAGTATTCCATGTGAGGCCGAACCGGCGCCTTATAAAGTTGCAGACGGTGTGCCGATATGAAATATTTTCCCGCTCTGCAGATCACGCCAAGCTTTTTAGAGGCCAATTTGGCCTTCTCTTCCAAGTGAACACGAAACTGCCCGTCACTCGATATGTCCACTCCGAGGATTCCGATACTGGCTGAGACTAGAAGCAGAGTGCTTTGAAACTGAGGAGATACGATAAAAAGGTTCTTTTTAGCGGTAAACGCGCAAACTTGTGTCTTCTGGGGATTAAACTGGACTAGATTTAGTCGCCCCCAATCCAAGACTTTGTTCAGCAAATACTCGACTTCAAACACAAGTTTGTTCCGGTACTCGGCGACGTTTTCCTGAGAAATATTGGCACGGCCGGTTCATAGAGCATCACCAGTGCTGTCATCCGCATAGCAATGAATGTTACCAGTTAGCAACATATCACTGGTATGCAGAAGAAACAGCGTTGGTGATAGCACACAGGCCAGTGAGTCGTCCTCCCTGTGCAGAGATGGTAGTGGTGGCTTACAGAAATTCCCTTGGACAGCCTTGGCGAGAGACCAGAATGCACGGGTTCCCGAAGCAAGGCGAACTAGTTTCTCGCCTATGTGCTCTGACTTTGCCTTGGCAATAACTCTTTTGAGGGACCTGGAGGCGAAGTTATACTTCTTTTTAAGTATGCTGGTGTTTACATCCCGAGTCGCCGAAGCCGCAGCTCAGGCTTGATAACACTCCTGCTTACTGCGTAATGCAGTCTTACAGGAGCGAACAAACCAAGGCTGAGATCTGCCTCCAATGGGTACCACAGATGATGGAATAAATAGTTCCATTCCCTGTAGCACCACATCAGTGACAGAGTCAACAACAGCACTGGGATCATCTGGCGAGAAGCAAACCCGCCCCCATGGGTAGGATGCAAAGAAAGACCGCATTCCGTCCCAATCCGCCGACCTGTAATTCTGAATACGGCGGCAACCTGCAGAAAGCAACCGCGAGGGGAGTGTGAGTTGCACCACACTCCGGATTCAACAATGGTCCGAAGAGCGGACAGGTGCATCGACGGAAACCTGATATCCGTCCGGATGAGAGGTCAGCAGAAGGTCCAACAGGGAAGGTGTATGATCCTCCACATCTGAAATCCGCGTAGGCGAAGTAACCAGTTGTGTCAGCCCATATGCCAAGGCAAAGTCATAAACAGATTTCCCCGCATGATCGGTTAAACGTGAACTGAGCCATTCGGCGTGGTGGGCGTTAAAATCGCCAAGGATCACGATCTCTGCGGATGGGACCTGTTGTAGCAAGGAATCTGTAGCCATTTGGACGTGGTCGATGAGACGGTCTGTTTCGGCATTACCGCTATGGGACCTATAGAGGCACCCGTAGACGCGAATGCTCGTCGCTGTCTACGCGTAGCCTAAGGATGGACAGGTTTGAACCTTCAAGACTGCCGAGGCGTCGAGAACAGATGTCCTCTCTGACATACACGCAAACTCCAGCCCGAGGCACAAAGGAGTGCTCCAATTTGTACCCCGGGTAGGAGTGATACGTAGTATCAACCGGAGAGTATACCTGCGTGTCAGTCAGAATTAGAAAGGCCGGCTTCGCCGTCTCGAGATGGTAGTGGACGGCTTTTAGGTTTGAGTGAAGTCCCTTTATGTTGCAGAAATTCACGGATAGCGTGGCAGGGGTCCCCTTGGTATTATTGCTCAGTTTACCCCGAGCAGTTATGTTTTTGAGCAGAATTTTGCCCCCCCCCCCTCCCCCAGAATAGACGGGGCATCCTGAGCACCCACGCGCAGGAGTGGAATAACATGGTCGTGGATGCTCAACGAGGGATTCTCCAGGAGTGCTGGTACCCTCCTGGGGTAGTTTTTGGTGTAATTTCGCTACCATGTTGATGGGGGGGGGGGGGGAATTGGGCCTCTGGCCACCTGCATGCACCAGACGAAACACAGAAGCAGAGCTTCTACTTCACGCCGGTATTCTGTGAGGTCGTGGTACCAACCCGGCTCGAGCCGGCCCATACTTGCAACAGGAAAAACTGCCGCGTGGCTCTACCACAGTTAGTTCGTAGTCGTTGTACCTTCAATTTGCCGACGATGTAGTCCTTATGGCAGAATGGCTGGAGGACTTAAGCACTATACTCAATTACATCAATAGTGTTTCTCAACGGATAGGTCTTAAGATGGACATGGAAAAAACAAAAGTCATGTGTAACGTCCATGTCACACCCATTCCGGTAGTAGTTGGGGTTACTAAGTTCGAAGTTTTTGAGGAGTATGTTTACTTTGAACAAATAGTCCAACTAGGTAAATCCAACTTCGAACAAGAGGTCAATCGACGGATTCAACTCGGTTGGGCAGCGTTCGGGAAATTACGGCATATCTTCTCGTCAGGTATACCTCAAAACTTAAAAACTAGACTGTACAACCAGTGCGTGTTACCAGTGATGACCTATGGAACTGCAACGTGGTCCTTCACTGCTGGCCGTATGAGGAAGCTCAAGGTCGCTCAGCGAACTATGGACAGGGCTATGCTCGTGATTTCTCTGCGTGATAAAATTAAAAATAAGGATATCCGCAGTAGAACCAGAGTTTCCGACATAGCCCAAAGGATAAGTGAGCTGAAGTGGCAATGGGTTGGCCATATAGCTCGAAGAACCAACAATCGATGGGGAAAAAAGGTTCTCGAGTGGCGGCCTCGTACTGGCGCACGAAGTGTAGGGCGTCCCCCCAATAGATAGAGTGACGACCTGGTAAGACATGCAGGAAGTCGATGGATACAGGTGGTCAGGACCGTGCTTTGTGGTATTCCTTGGGGGAGGCCTATGTTCAGCAGTGGAATTATGAAGGGCTGTATTAATGATGATGAATGATGATAATAAATTTCTGTAAATACTAGGAACAGACACAAGCTAGTAGTACCGGTTACTCGACTCCATCGAGTCAGTAATTCATTCTTGGGGCGATGTATACGCTTTTACAACAAAATTCCAGAAAATATACAAAATTTGACCTGCTCAAAGTTCAAAAACTTTATTAAACTAAGTTTGTATAAAAAGGGTTATTATAGTATTAAAGAATTTATAGATGATAATAACCCCTGGAAATGAGGTGATCGCTACCAAGCTATTTCTAATTTGTTGTGTTGTTAATTTGTGTAACATACATGATTGTAAGCTGTTATTTTAAAAAAAAAAGTCCCGCTGGGTTTCTTGCTGGTTCTTCCCAGGACAGAGGTTTTTTTTTCGAACCAGTGGTAATTATACAAAGGAGTGACTTTCAATAAGCATTATTTATAATCTATATTGAATAAAAAAGTTTCTGTTTCTGTTTCTGTTCTGATACGTCTGAACCTCGAATACGCTCGTGTACTCATTACCTGTTGTTGTGAGAGTATCGGAGTTAGTAGTTACAGTACTATAGGATTGCTTACGTATCACTATCGCTATCGACTGGCTCTAATGGACATCTTCCTTATTGATCATTGTTGTAGCGACTTCTTCTAAACCCTCGACATGAAACCCCAATTTCGTCGAATACATAATATTCTGAGCAAACCGTAACACTTATCAGTACATTAGAACACAAAAAGGCTACTTATTCCTTTAATTCATAGCACGTTATAAGTTAAACATAATTTTGGTACATCTCTAAACATTTTCGAACTTTAAAATTTACTCCATGTTAATCATATTTCGCATGAACTATCCAATTATTACACAATTTGAACAGTTGAATTTTTTTTTATAGGAGAGGGGGCAAACGAGCATGCGGCTCACCTGATGGTAAGTGACTACCGCCGCCCATGAACAACTGCAACACCAGGGAGGGAATTGCAGATGCCTTTTAAAAAGGAGTGCGCTCTTTTCTTGAAGGTCCCTAAGTCGTATCGGTCCGGAAAAATCGCTGATGGTAATCGATTCCACAAGGAAGTCGTGCGAGGAAGAAAACATCTTCTAAATCGCACAGTGGTGGACCGCCAATCATCCAGATGGTGTGGATGGTATCGAGAGTTCTGCCGCGATGTGCGTTCGTGAAATTTGGCGGCTGGGATTAATCCGAACAATTCCTCAGAGCACTCCCCATGGTAGATGCGAAAGAAAATGCAAAGAGATGCAACATCTCTTCGCAGCGCCAATGAGTCGAACCGATCGGAAAGGACTCGGTCGTCGATGATTCGAGCCGCTCTGCGCTGGATGCGGTCAAGTGGAAGGTGCTGACACTGGGGAGCCCCTGCCCAGAGATGGGAACAGTATTCCATGTCAGGTCGAACCTGCGCCTTGTAAAGTTGCAGGCGGTGTGCCGGCATGAAATACTGTCCCGCTCTGCTGAGCACGCCAAGCTTTTTAGAGGCCAGTTTGGCCTTCTCTTCCAAGTGACCACGAAACTGCACGTCACTCGATATATCGACGCCAAGGATTCCAATACTGGCTGAGGCAACCAGAGGAGTGCCTTGAAACTGAGGAGATACGACAAAGGGGTTTTTTTAGCGGTAAACGCGCAAACTTGTGTCTTCTGAGGATTAAACTGGACTAGATTTAGTCGCCCCCAGTTTGAGACTTTGTCCAGTAAAGACTCGACTTCAGACACAAGTTTGTTCCGGTACTCGGAGACGTTTTCTCGAGAAATATTAGCACGGCCGGTGTATAGAGCATCACCAGTGCTGTCATCCGCATAGCAATGAATGTTACCAGTTAGCAACATATCATTGATTTGCAGAAGAAACAGCGTTGGTGATAGCACACAGCCTTGTGGAACACCAGCGTTAATAGGCTTGTAGTCGGAACATGCACCGTCTACAACGACCTTGATGCTCCGATCTGCAAGGAAGCTGGTGATCCAATTGCACAATTTCTCGGGAAGCCTATAGGAAGGGAGCTTCGAAAGAAGCGCTTTGTGCCGAATCCGATCGAAGGCCTTCGCAATGTCCAGACTAACGGCCAACGCCTCCCCCTTGGACTCTACTGCCTCCGCCCATCTATGGGTCAGGTAGACCAGAAGATCACCAGCTGATCGACCCTGACGAAAACCGTATTGGCGGTCACTAATCAGCTGGTGATCCTCAAGGTACCGGATGAGCTGGCAGTTGATAATGGATTCCATTATTTTGGAGAACAAGGAGGTGATCGCGATAAGCCCATAGTTGGACGGGTCTGAGCGGTCGCCTTTTTTAGGGATCGGGTGGACAAAAGCTGTCTTCCATGAATTCGGGACTACGCCTTGGGAGTAGGAGTACCGAAAAAGACGCGTTAGGACCGGTGCCAACTCCGGAGCACACGTCCTCAGCACAATTGGGGGGATTCCGTCAGGCCCACTCGACTTCTGGATGTCCAGGGAGAGAAGTGCTTTGCGAACCGAGCGCTGTGAGAACAGCACATCCGGCATGGAGCACTCACACCGCGAGATGGTCGGCGGTGTTTTCCCCCCGTCATCAAGAGTCGAGTTGGACGCAAAAAGGGAGCCTAAAAGGTCGGCTTTGTCTTTTGCGTCATGGGCCAGTGAGTCGTCCTCCCTGTGCAGAGATGGTAGTGATGGCTTACAGAAATTCCCTTGGACAGCCTTGGCGAGAGACCAGAATGCACGGGTTCCCGAAGGAAGGCGAACTAGTTTGTCGCCTATGTGCTCTGACTTTGCCTTGGCAATAACTCTTTTGAGGGACCTGGAGGCGAAGTTATACTTCTTTTTAAGTATGTTGGTGTTTACATCCCGAGTCGCCGACGCCGCAGCCCAGGCTTGATAACACTCCTGCTTACTGCGTAATGCAGTTTTACAGGAGCGACCAAACCAAGGCTGAGATCTGCCTCCGATGGGTACCACAGATGATGGAATAAATAGTTCCATTCCCTGTAGCACCACATCAGTGACAGAGTCAACAACAGCGCTGGGATCATCCGGCAAGAAGCAAACCTGCCCCCATGGGTAGGATGCAAAGAAAGACCGCATGCTGTTCCAATCCGCCGACCTGTAATGCCAAACACGGCGGCAACCTGCAGAACGCAACCGCAAAGGGAGCGTGAGTGGCACCATACTCCGGATCAGACAGTGGTCCGAAGAGCCGAGAGGGGCATCTACGGAAACCTGATATCCGTCCGGATGAGAGGTCAGCAGAAGGTCCAACAGGGAAGGTGTATGATCCTCCACATCTGGAATCCGCGTAGGCGAAGTAACCAGTTGTGTCAGACCATATAAATAATCGGTTAAACGTGAACCGAGCCATTCGGCATGGTGGGCGTTAAAATCGCCAAGGATCACGATCGCTGCGGATGGGACCTCTTGTAGCAAGGAATCTGTAGCCATTTGGACGTGGTCGATGAGTCGGTCTGTTTCGGCATTACCGCTATGGGACCTATAGAGGCACCCGTAGACGCGCGGATGGTCGTCGCTGTCTACGCGTAGCCAAAGGATGGACAGGTCCGAACCTTCAAGACTGCCGAGGCGTCGAGAACAGATGTCCTCTCTGACATACACGCAAACTCCAGCCCGAGTCACAAAGGAGTGCTCCAATTTGTACCCCGGGTAGGAGAGATACGAAATATCAGCCGGAGAGGAAACCTGCGTCTCGGTCAGGAAGAGCAAGGCCGGCTTCGCCGTCTCGAGATGGTAGTGGACGGCGTTTAGGTTAGAGTGAAGTCCCCTGATGTTGCAGAAATTCACGGATAGCGTGGCAGGGGTCGCCTTGGTATTGTTGCTCAATTTACCCCGAGCAGTTATGTTTTTGAGCGGAATTTTGTCCTTCCCCAGAATTCGCGGGGCAGCCTGAGCACCCACGCTCAGGATTGGAATAACATGGTCGTGGATGCTCAGCGAGGGATTCTCCAGGGGTACTGGTACCCTCTTGGCGTAGTCTAATGTGTAATTCCGCTACCATGTTGATGGGGGGGGGGGGGGGGATTGGGCCTCCGGCCACCTGCACTCACCACGCAGAAGCAGGGCTCCTACTTCACGCCGGTATTCTGTGAGGTTGTGGTACCAACCCGGCTCGAGCCGGCCCATACGTGCAACAGCAAAAACTGCTGCGTGGCTCTACCACCGTTAAAATTTCCACTGAATGCAAAACTATAACTAATCTAGGTACTTTTTTCTGGGTACGTTAAGAAATTATAAAAGTACTTAGAGTTACTTTTAATATAAATCGAACAAAAGAATTAACTTTTGGCTTAAAACATTTCACTTTAAAAGTTTACTCTACACTTTAATGATACGCTAATGTCGTAAATAGAACAGGAAATTTCATTACGACATATAATACCACATAAAAACAAAGACATCAATGCTAGGCTCATCATAGACTTTCACAAACATAATAGCCCTCAAACTGTTCCAAGATTATTGGCGATTACAGGGACTTTATCCTACTTCTGATGTCGGAACTAGCGAGAATACGTCTGAAGGGGTTGGTTTTTAAAAATAGTGAAAGTGTGAGAGCGGATGTTTAGCTTGCTCTCTTGCTTACGCAGTTAATCATTTGAAGCAATAAAACAGCGTAGCTGCACTATACAAGTAGTATAGGCAATTACATTTCGATCATACCGTATTATGCGCTCGTTACAATTACTCACTGGTGGAACGTGAAGGACATAATTATATGATAACACCAAAGTATGCAAACCAACAGCAGCACTATCCACTTTAATGTAACATAGTACTGCCTCTCAGCAACACCATTGTCCTTGCCTGCACCTGAAGAATCACTACAACGGACACAACCATGACTCCTATCTTAGCACGCGTAGAATGACTCAAGAGGAATCTCTCGCGCTCTGCACCTACTACTGAACACGAACTTTATACTGCATAAACGAGTGAGGGTTTCTCGAAATACACTCAATTCCCACTCGCCACCAGCGATATGACGCTCTATATATATATATATGACATCCTGACGACGGGAAGTCAACGTCAAACCCCGATCCGCCCTCCCCATGTGACAATTATGGCAAAATATCCCTACAATTGGTTAGATCCATGTCCAGTAGTGAATTCTTCCAAAACTTATTTAACTTTTATTAATATTTAAATATTTTTTATTTTTACTTAAAGCTTTGGCTATTTTTGTAGTATTATAATTGTAGCTTTAAACATCACAAAAGTGTAATTAATTGATGAGTGTGATAAGGTTGTACGTTGTCTCCGTGCGACTTTTCCGTAATTTAAAAATGAATTTTAATTACACATGAATTATACTGCCGTTTTACTTAATTGTGTTTTCACACAAAAAAGGCATTTTTGTTTGTTTTTGTGTCAAAATATTTTTAATGGTAATACAGAGGCCGTCACTCGGAGGGAAAACATTTTAAATATTGTAGACTGGAAATTTTGATTCGTATAATATTACATATGTGTTTACTTTATTTTATTTTTGAAAGTAAGTAATACTGTTTTAAACGTTTTTAAAAATTGCTAGCTGTATCTGGGAATCAATTTGCCCCATTTTCGATTCAATATCTGAAAAATTCTGTATTTTATGATGCCAACGGAAAGAGTCAATGCCAACAAAAACATAACCAAGTCTCGCAACTCAGTTCTTCTACCGTAAAAAGTTGTGAGATCCATGTAATACCAAGTCGGTTAATTTATTCAGTCCCTACTTAATGGTCCTTCTGTCTGCACTAAACAATCTAATTTAATATAATATGTATTACTTGTGAGATACATAGTGTTTTCATGCGATGGCCAAGTCAATAGAGGAGATAGCTCCAGCTAGTCTACATACGCCAGATATAGTGGCAAATTGTACTCCTCGGACTTCTGTACAAGTTGCCGAAGGGTATGTATGTGGTCTATGGTGCTAAATCCTTTTCGGAAACCGGCTTGTTCGAGAGGCTGGAAGACGTCGAGCCTGCGTGCGAGACGATTTGTAATGACTTTCGAAAACTGCACGTAGACGCGGCTCAGAAGGGAAATCAGTTTATAGTTCTTCAAGAGAGCATTGTCGCCTTTCTTGAAGAACAAGACCACCGCACTTCTGCTCCACGCCTCCGGTGTAGGGCCACCATGGAGGACGGAATTAAAGAGCTTCTCAAGAACTTTAAGTACCGGTTTTCGACCCGCGTTCAGAATCTCCGCAGTAATTCCATCGTCGCCTGGGTCCTTGCCGTTTTTAAGGTGCTGGAGAGCCATTCTCATCTCGCTCAGACTGACGTCCGGAATATCATCGGTATAGTGTCGGATAACACTTGCTCTTGGATCATTACTCACACTTGCATGTGGCTCCAACGATGATGTGTACAGGTGCCTGTAAAACCTCTCAATCTCACACAAAATCTCAGGTGTTCAGGAAACGACGCTGCCACAGTCAGTCTTCAGCTTAGACATTTGGCTGTGTCTCGCAGACAGATCTCTAGCATAGACTTTGGTGCCCTGGTTCCACTCGATCGCTTCTTCAATACGTGCTGTATTAAAGTTGCGAATTCCCGCCGCATGCATTTGGAGATCTATCTATTCAGTTACCTATACGCTGTCAAATATGCTGAAGACTGCAGTTTCATTTCCCGTCTAACAGTCATGAGAGTAAGAGTGTGATCGGAGAGTTCTACTTCTGCGGCGCGTTTTGCAGAACTTATCTCCGACCAAATGGACAGTTTCCACGAGCTTGTCATTCATATCGTCAACTGCACTGCAATCTTCTTGGTACTTTAAACGGTTTTGTAGCTCTAGCTGAAAGGTTTCAGCACTCTGAATTAGAGCACGAGGGGGATGGAGCGTTGACTTCATTAGACGAGACCCCTTCAATTTAACGTTTAGGTTCAGTGTGATATTCGGTGACCAGTTTTCACCCTCGCTATCACCGGATCATCACTGAACAGTTGTCGTCTGGTCGTCATAGGGAAGTCAATCTCATTTTTTGTCGAACCGTAGGGGTTCGACCAGGTCCAATTCCTGTGGGGCCGCTTCTGGAAGAAAGAGTTCATCATAAAGAGTCTCTCTTTCTCCATGAAATTGGCCAGCTGCTGGGCCCTTGAGTTCCGTTGCTCTATTACAATTGCCCTACCTTCAGCTCATCATTCTTTCTTTTGCGTTGAAGTCTCCCATTAACATCGTACAGTGGGTTTTGGAGGAATGCATAGCTTTAGAGATATCCTCATACATTTCCTCCACCTCGCCATCGGGCTGTGCCGAGGTTGTTGCGTAAACCTGTATGACCTTCAGCGAATACCGTTTGGTGATTCTGAGTATAATGTACGCAACCCTCGTCGACACACTCTCAATCTTTACAACGTTGTTAACGAGAGACTTGTAGACGATAAATCCGACACCTCCTTGAGACAGATGGTCGCCCTCCTGGTGATAATACAACTTGCCGGATTCCAGGATTACCGTATCCTACCCGTCTTTTCGGACCTCGGACAATTCTATTATATAGCGCAACTTGTTTATCTCTTATTCCAGCTCCAGGATCTTCTCGTCAGTCATCAGGGTGTGTTCGTTAAATGTTGCCAGGTTGAGTCGTCTTAGGTGGCAACCAAACCTCCACTGGAGGTTCTTAGCATCCCCTCCCCCGCCGTTACCATGTTCGCCACCATAGCCAGGAATAGCGGGGCCACCACCAACGGGGACTGGGGGCGTCTCTTCGTAACTTTCATCATGGGGGATATATTGCCATAGTTGCCACGCTTGGCGCGCGATTTGGCAACCACAGTTTTTTATTTCTGTTTTGCTGTTATCAGAAATATGCTGCTGCCCATCTTCTGCCTCAGTTTCCCTCTGTCGCCTCTTATGACACCCATGGGAAGATATGGGGTAGTGGGTATTGGGTATACCCGACCATACACGGCGCATGCATGTAAGTTAATCTCTTATATCACTGTGTTATAATCGTTCGTATGCAAATCACGTGTTTTGTTTCACGTTCAAAAAATTGATAGTGTCGAAGCGGCTCAAGGTGCTCGGACCCATTTACAGTCATGGTATAAAAACTGAACAGTAGGGCGCAGTCCGTTCTACATTCAGTAGTGGGTAATTATCTGAAGGGATTCTAACGCCTTGTACATGTTTTTGCGTATTGCTTGAGGTGGCTGGATGAAGGGGCCTTGTTCACCCGATCCACGCCACATATAGCCTATACGAGCTAGTCGAAGTGGCCTAGCATGTCCGGTCCATGCTGCATATTGCCCGAGGTGGCTGGATGAAGGGGCCTCGTACGCCAGGTCCACGCCACGTATTGCCTGAGGCAGCTGGATGACGAGGCCTTGTACGCCCAGTATACGCTGCATTATGCCTGAGGCAGCTGGATGAAGAGGCCTCGCGCTCCCGGTCCACTCTGCATATGGCATGAAGAACCTGCTTTGAGTGTCGGAAAACTGGCTCGGCATTCCCTATCCGTGCTATCGGTTGTAATACTGATTGAGGGGGGGCCTTGTGCGCCCGAATCGGTTTGCCACTGTGGACGTAAATGAAGTCAGTAATAGTCGAGCACTGTAATATTTAACAAGTGTCAATTTCTGTTCGTAGGTGGTGATAACTGTTAGAACGTATGCAGACGGCTTACTGCCATCCGCTCGAGGACATGTGATAGTCAGGATTTAGAACAAAGCGTGGTACTGTGCTAGTCCCTCTTGAATGTAAGTATGCTGTCAGTGTGGGATGCCACAGACAGATTATTTCCTGCTGCAACCGGCTTGTGTTTGATACACGCGGGGAGTGAATTTGTATTAAATATTGATTTGGAAGAATTTTTATAGTAAAAAGTGGTTAACTTTTTGATTGGTTGAAAGAAATGCCTGAAAGCCAAGCTTATTTCAATTGACTGACCTTGGTCTATTGTGTGATTAATGACCCCGTAAAATTGAGAAGTTTCTTGCTTCATTTTAATTTGTGTTTTGACTGTATCGACGGCCGTGCTGTGGCCGTAATTCAAGGAGTGGGTGCGGTGCGTATGTGGTATTGGTTAAGGTTTTTATGTGGTCATTGAAACGAGGATGACTGAACATGGGGATGAGTGAGCGTGGAAATAAAATAAAGTGTAGTGAGTATTTGTTGTGTAAGGATTTGTAAGCGATTGAGAATGTTATGGCTCTTGGACATTTTTATTTTGTGATGATTAGTAAGGTTTATTTGAATCGATATTGTGAAGTTGATTGAAGATACAATACCGTCCGATCTATGCGAAGGGACGCACGCTTTCGATTATTGTATAATTGAGGATGTTAGTACATCTACAAGAAAGTATGTGTTGTTAAGGCGTATATCTCCTATCGATGCTAATATTGCCGTGCAAGCTGTGTGTGTGTATGTAGCTGTGTGTCTGTGTGTGCTTGGTAGAAAGAGTCAGTTGTCCGGTCCATGTTGTCGTATGAGATGACGACTGGTTGAAGGGACGCTGTACCTCTCTGAGCTAGGTGTCGTCATGAGATAATGACTAGTTGAGGGCTACGTTGCCCGATACAAGTCATCGTAAGAGATGATGGCTGATCGAAATAACGCCTTAGCCATTATTAGTTTGCACGAGTTCAAACGTAATCGCCTTGCGTACGTGTGCGTAAATGTTCAAAGATAGGAACAGTGTAAATATTCGTGTCAGGATAGACGAGCGCATGAATTGGTGATTAATAGTGTATGTTATAGAAATTTATGAAGATACACGCCCGAGGGCGGTCGTATTGCGGGGTTGCCACTAATGATTAACTGCGTAAGCAAGAAAGCAAGTTGAAAATCCGCTCTCACACTTTTATTATATTATTGGGTGACTGAACGATTGATTTTTTCTGATAATACTTTAGCTGTATTTTTTTACAACAACAATATCCCTAGTCGAAACTAAATGAAAAGATCACCTAAATACTGAAGTCACTTTTTTATCTAGAAAAGACAAACAAACTTAAAGTCCAACTGGTACTAAGTGGCTACTGCAGCCCATAGAAACCTACGAATAATTTCTATCCGGAAAGCAGGCAGAGTGCAAGAAGCAGCAAGCTACTGGACCCACGATATGTAAATAAACTAGTCCATCACCTTCACAGACACAAGGCTAGTGTCCTCAACGATTTTACGTCATAAACAAGATGGGTATAGCACTATCTACCTTAGTGACATTTCCCACAGTATCAGTTTACGACACCCACGGTATAAATTTGGGTGATAGATTCACATGGCAAATATTAAAATTAGATATTAGCAAAATAACTAATAATATTAGATATTCTAATAGAGAAGCTCTCAGAAATGAGAGGCGGCCTGTTTAACAATTACTTTACTTTTAAATATTATTAACATCATTTTTAAAATGATACTCTTATTAAGTGAATTTATTTTGTTTGTATGGTAACTAACAGCGTTAAAAAGTTTGAAGCTCGAAATCGCAAATGAAAACATTGAGAAAAGATAACTGCACTTTTAAGCCAATTGGCTGCTTGCCAAACGAAGTGGTCACGCTGAGGTTAGAGCTAGTTAATTCGTGTTGCGAAGTTTACAAAGTATAAATTATTCCATTTAGAAGTCTATTACTGTCAAAATCTGTTTCTTTTTTAATTTAATTTTATCTATTTTGGATATTTTTATTTAAGAGAACAAGCGAAACAGACTCAGTACCCCTGTGGATAAGATTTTAAACTGCGGACAGTAGATATCATATTCCTATTTTTACCCTACAATGTCTCGCAACCCACAATTCAGTTGCTTACAATAATAAGTACACATTAATTTGTTACACACCGTACAATAAATATTGTTTGTACAACAAATACTTACTACACACAGGGCTATATATCTCCAGTTAAAAGAATCAATTTTGTACTTGAGATTAGTTCTTCAATCACGGCCAGTGCCAGCCGGTTCACACATTCAGAAAATTTTATTTCATGATGCCTTCTTTTAAGAAACGAAGTAATAAACCTAAGTACTATTTAATGTTTTTCATGTAAAACCGCCATTCAAAATATGCAGTCTTAACAAAGAGAGCAAAAACAGGGCTAAGTGCTTTGCCTTAAAATACACACAAAAGCATCTCGACTTTTCACGTAAACTGTATTTATTTTGCAAAGTTGTTTTTTATTTAGAGTAGAGTCGTTAATCACTTGACTCAGATCATGCATTTATTTACTAAGACATTTAATAGACTTAGAAAACAACAAAGTAAATCCTAAGCAGAGCCTCAGGAATATAAATAAATGAATTCAGATAGTCAATTTATTGAAATACCATTTCAAGGTAAGTACAGTATTTTCTTTATAAGAGGTCGTGTGTCCAAGTCAACTTATATATAACGTGTAAATGTGGAAGGCAATAAAAAAGCATTACGGAAGTTAAGTTGACGGAACTCAAACAGCTTAGCATTGAGCACCTTCATTATACATCTTAATACGACATAAATCTCACTTCTGTCAGGTTTTTACATGTTTTACATTTTTTGGATAAGACTATACAATAAAAATTAATCTGGTGACGTTTCCGATAATGAAAACTATAGTCCCATTGGCTACTGTTAACATCATAGATGTTATAATACGGTATTTTATTTCATAAATTATTATGCTTATGATGCTGCATATGTGGACTATGAGAAAGTCTTTTGGGCGGTGCTACAGTCCCTTCAGCAGTGCTAAGTTGACTGGCGGTATATCGAAGTACTGAAGTGTGAAACCTATCCAAGTGCAGAGCTGTAAGCAGGGTGACGTTATATCCCCGAAACGTTTCACCGCTGCATTGGAAGAAGTTTTCAAGCTACTGGACTGGAAAAGATACAGTATTAACATCATTGACGGCTCCACAGCGCAATGGCTTAGCATTGAGTTGTAGCGCTTAGGGTCGCGCGTTCGAATCCCGCACGGAACGAGCATTTGTATGGCCTACAAATAGTTGTTCCGGGTCTAGATGTTAGTGTTTGTGAAATTTATGTGCGTACTGCGCCCACAATAATCGAGAATATCCTAGTGTGGAAGTAACATAGCTTTTTAACAAAAAAAGAAAAAAGGAAAAAGGAATGGTGAAAACATTACTACCCTTAGTTTTGTTGACGATATAGTCGATGTGGCAGAATTGCTGGAAGGCATAAGCACTATGCGCAATAACCTCAATAGTGCCTTCCAACGGATAGATCTTAAAATGAACGTGGACAAAACAAAGATCATATGTAACATTCATCTCAAACCTATGCTGGTAGTAGTTGGGATATATGGGCTGACCATATAGCTTTAAGAAGTGACAACCGACCGGTAAGCAAAGTGTAAGGCAGCCCTCCCATTAGATGGAGTGACTACCTGGTAATGTTGATAGATGTAGATGGCTCAGGAACGTGAATTGTGGTGTTCCTTGGGGGAGGCCTATGTTCAGCAGCGGAATTGTGAAGGATTATAATGATGATAATGATGGTGATGTTCTAAAACAAAATTAAAATTTTGTACAGCCGACCTCAATGTAAGTTATAAAGAATAACTCAAAAAATATTGGCCTGACCTTGATCAAATTCATATGGGACCACATGAGAAGTACCAGATTTCAAATAAAAAAAAGAATCATTGAAATCGGTTCACCCAGTAAAAATTTATGAGGTAACACATATAAAAAAAAAGCATACAGTCGAATTGAGTACCGTATTTTCATTTTTATGTAGTTGATATTATGCATTTTATTTAACTGAATCTATCATGTAAAAGGGCCTTGATATGACTCTCAGTTCGGTTCTAGAACAGACCTATACAGTGAGAATGCAGCTTTATCGCTTCAACACATTTTTTTTTACAGAACAAGGGTGAGTACACAGTCCGCTTGATGGTAAATGAACGCTGTGGCCCATAGACATTTATCCTAGAATAAGAATTAAAATGCAAATGTGTTATCACCAAGGAGGACAATAAGGACATAGAATATCTCGTTTCCAGTATGAAGAATTTCCAGTTCTCCACACTCACCATACGAAACACAGCAGCAATTTACGCTGGTACTCTGTGAGAATGAGGGCCCAGGTCAGGCAGACCCATTCGTGCTGCAACCATAATATAGCTGCAGCGTGGCTCTACCACGTATACATTCAGAAGTTACAGCTCGCGGCCTTTCACAAGCTCGTGGTCTGTAAAGCCACAGACTATTAAGTGCTTGAGTCCGATGGAGCTGTAAGAGCCAAAAGGCTAACAGCACTAACATCATCAGAAACCAGATCTAATAGGAAGGTACCAGTTTATATTGTCTTTACCAATTTAATCTATTGAAATATGTTTCAATAGATTAAATTGGTAAAGGAGAATGGGATTTTTGGGCCTGAAGTTAACTAACTGGTTTATACTTTAAAAAATTGGCTATATTTTTCTAAAGTTAAATACATAAAACGTGTGCGAGTGGGCTCGTGCACCGAGGGTTCCGTACAAATCCGTAGGTATATAAGTTTAAAATTATTAAAAATATTTTTGTTATATGATGTAACTAAAAATGTATGCCTTTCGCAATTTTTCCTTAATCTGTGCTATAAAACGTTGCTTAATACAAAATTTCAAAATTCTGAGTTCACGGGAAGTACCCTGTAGGTTTTGATTCCCTTGCGAATGTCGAAAATTTACGGCATAAACGGCTGTATTTCTTGATTGCGTTGGCTTAGAAGTTTGATTTTTTCACTGCTCCAAGGGACAGTAGACTTGAGTATTTCATATGAATTTCAGCTTGATAATTCCACGCGTTCTTGAGAAAAAGGGTCTTGACAGACAGACAGACAGACAGACGGACAACAAAGTGATCCTATAAGGGTTCCGTTTTTTCCTTTTGAGGTACGGAACCCTAAAAACTAGCTCATTTTACAATCTAGATTTCGAAAAAACATTAAAATAATAAATAAGTTAGAAAATCGATTGTATTGATGCAATCGATTTTATATTTATTCGGATCCTAAAAAATTAAATGATAAAGCTGATACATTGATATGATATATTCATTTGGAAATAAAGTTTATTATTATTTGCATAAGAATAACAATAAAATAAATAAATATTAATAAAAACAAAAAGAATTTGAAAGGGACGAAGAGAGAACGAAGTGTGAAATATGGGTAAATCAGGAATGTCTAGAACAGGTAAATGAAATTGTATACTTGGGGAGTGCTTTTAGCCGGGATGGAAGATGTGATTTAGATGTGGACAGGCGTGTCGCTGCCGGGAACAAAGTCAATGGTGCCCTGACTGCGTTAGTCAAAAGGCAAGGCGTAGTGAAGAGTGCACGCCTTGCAATACATAACGCAGTGTTGGTACCGACTTTGTTATATGGCAGCGAAACCTGGGTATGCCAGAAGAAGCATAAAAGCAAGTTGAATGCAGTGGAGATGCGATCTCTTCGTAAAATGTGCGGCGTTACCATGGCCGACCGAAAGCGAAACGAAGAGATTCGCAATATGGCAGGTTTGAAAGATGACCTTATCACAAAAATTGATAGGGGCGTGCTTCGATGGTTTGGGCACGTTGAGCGAATGAGTGAAGACCGAATGGTGAAGAAAATATATAGCGCGAAAGTTAATATTAAAAGGTGTCGAGGTAGACCGAGACTAACTTTCGAAGACCATGTGAGCAAATTGCTCGAAGAGGGGAGGGTCAAGAGTACTCGGATACCTAGACGTGCATGTATGAAGAAGATGATGAATCTGAAAGAAGCGAAAGAGGTATGTAAGGATCGTGACACTTGGCGATCTGTTCTCTCTGGCTACCCCGTCAGGGATTGTGCGTGACGATAAGTAAGTAAGTAAGTATTATTTGCATAAGGAAAAAAGAAATAAACATTTTATGGAAACAAATCGATTACCATAAAGAATACACTAGTGAAATTCTCTTTTCTGTACACTACCTACTACTAGTAATTTCTATTAGTTTGGTTTGACAGTTCAAACTTCAAAACTATTCATTTAAAAGAAAAAAGAAAAAGACCAATTTTCGATTTGATTTGAAACGAGTGCAATATAATCGATTTTCGATTAAATCCAGCATTTTAATATCTATTTTTAATTATTTATCTGTGTTAACTAGGCAGATAAAAAACATATCGGAGTTTTGGCGGGAACTTGATCGGCGGCGGTTTGCTGCTCCTATTTTATAGTTTAAATAATAGTTTGAAGTGGATTTTGATATGTAAAAGTGGTGCGATTTTATGTATTAACTGTCTACGCATGTGAACTATTAGTGGAAACGGTGAAACCAACGCTCTGATGGTGATGGATTCTCAAGATAAGCTGTTTGCATAGGCGCCTTTAGATACCATCGCCAACTGTCAGCTGCCTGCTGGCTCAAGTTGCCGTCAAAATCTCCCAAGGGCTGCACAATGTGACGCATCAATATATTGTGAAGCAGTGAACTATGAAGGATAATAATACATAAAGACAAGGCTTGGGGAAATTATAATAAAGCGAATAAAAATACTCAAGACTTGGCCTAAAGGTCTAGATACCAAGCCATAAACTCCAAAAAAATAAAAATAAAAAACATATCTACAAAATAATATGAAAAAATACAAAGTATCAACATGCCAACAAATAACAGTAACAACAATAATTCAAGTAATCGATCTCAGATCGATATTTCTAATATTAATTTCAATTAGTTATTGCTGTTTTAATTTTCGTTAATCGTTTCATTATTTTGTTTCCTAGATAACTTCAGCTTTTCTTTGGTGATTTTATACTGATCCGGCTTTTATATCTTTAAGTAATTATAGTGAAAAATAACCTGTTACAGTGTTGTAACAGTGAAAAATCGCCTGTTACAGGGTAGGCAATAGATAAAATGACTTTTATTTATTCTTCAATAACTCAGCTCCTAGATTGACAAATCTATTCAGATTTTCAGGTATGAATTGTTTATATATAAGCTTTCAAATGGTCCGACTTTCATCTTGATAACATCTGGGCCCCAAAATGTATGGAGATGTATCCTTCTCTTTATAATATATTATAAAGCTTGACAATCATAAAAGCGAGTTAACTAGGTTAGGTATGACATTCTGGGGAGAAAATTGTATGAGAGCTACCAACACCAAATTAGCTGTTTGTGTGGAAATAAATCTTAACACTAGATTTATTTCTTATGTTTTCTAGTTTTCATCGTAGCCTATCTATTTAAACGTTAGATGAATTTAAGCGTTTTCGGGTCCGTGTCTAAAACGCAGGCTGGTTAACCTCGCCTCTGCTTGTGACTCGGGATAAAATATACCAAATATACCAGTTGTGATACCACCGTGTAACTGGACAAGATGAAAAATTTTGATATGGAGAGAGAAAGAAGGGCGTTGACGGTAAGATACAATATTTGTGACTAAGGGCCTGCGTGATATATGAGTGATAAAAGTATTTTGACAGTTCTACTTTAATTACACTCTTAACACCTTTCAAAACCATACTGACTTCGAAAGGTGTAAATATTAGCTTTAGAGAGCTTTTGGGCCTCCCACCGTTATGTAAGTGCATCAGGTATCTTTGTAGAGGTCCGTATGGAGAAAAATTGTAGCAAATCTTTTCAATATTCTACATCCTCCTACTACTACGCCATATCTGAGAAATCGTTTCACCTTTGTTCATTCTTCAGACGTGCCCTGCAGATTCCATACTAGAACACATAAAATTTCCATCCTTCAATATCAATCGCTCTTCTCACTCTTTGTCTGCCAATGCAGTACAATTGTCAAATTTACTATGCTAAAGGATTGGTGATGCTAAAACGGTGTCTTTATTTAAGAGACTTGTTATTTAATAATTTATTCTCTTCAAAATAATTATATAGTAATTTGTTGATGCAGATGTGCTCTGCAGATCCCATACTAGAACAAATAAAATTTCCATCCTTCAGCATCAATCGCTATTCTCACTCTTTTTCTGTCAATGCAGTACAATTTTTAAACAGTGGTAGAGCCACGCGGCAGCTTTTGCTGTTGCACGGATGTGCCGGCTCGAACCGGGGTGGTACCACGACCTCACAGAATACCAGCGTGAAGTAGAGGTTTACCTCTGCGTTTCGCTTGGTGAGTGCAGGTGGCCTGAGGCCCTTTTTACTGAAAATGAGGCACTCCATCTTAGTCCTCACGGGTGACAACGCATCTACATTTTGATTTGTAATAGAGGATAGATGTAGATGTCTATGGGTCGCAGCAACCACTTACCATCAGGTGGACTGTGTGCTCGTTTGTCGCCCTTATCCTATAAAAAAAAATTGTCAAATTTACTACTCTAAAGGATTGGTGATGCTAAAACGGTGTCTTTATTTGAGAAGACTTGTTATTTAGCAATATTTTCACTTAACAATAATTGTATAGTAATTTGTATGTATCTATTGTTACGTGCCGGGTGAGTAAAAATGCCGATTAGGATGAAAATTGGATGTATTTTTTCCACACTCACAGCAAGTTTATAATTACGTCGCATAAAATCGCTAAGCTTCTTCGGTGAAGTCTTTAATAATCGCAGATGTCGTAGCTCGAATTCGCGTAGTCACTTCCCGGTTTATGACGTTCTCGTGCAATATGGCGCAATACGCAACACGCTGCGTCTTAATGTGTGTATTAATCCATTTGTATATTTTCTGTTTTTGTTTAATGGATGTAATGCAGTTAAAATATTCTCTATTCTAATCTTGCAATATTTTAATAGCTGACACGATAAAAAAAGACTAGATTCTTTGTAAATGTAAACTGTTATAAATCTATGTAACTGTTATAATCTATAATATCATTATCAATTAAATATTTAAGTAAAATCAAAACCCGTATTAAATTAATTAAACAGAATAAAATGATTTCCACATAATTTAACAGCTTTTGTATTCGGGGCTTTAATACCTAAATAAACTTTGTCTTAGCGCCCATTTCAGAAGCTATAAAATTATGAGGTAATTATTTTATTCTGTGCATTTGTTTATTCGTAGTTTTTAATTTTATGAAAAAGTTAAGTTATCTGCCGCTTTCAAGTGGAATGAGTCATATCACAAGTTCAAGGTAAGCAGTTGTTACCTCTTTCGTTCTTTTAGCTCCTTGAATTTGGTTTTCACTTTTTATTAAAAGTTTAAAATTTTTGCAAATAGTTGTCGCTTGCACAAATTATGTCGTTTGTTGCCATTGTTTCTGAGTAAGTGCAAGCATATGTACATATGTTATTACTCTAAGGCCAATGTCAAACATTTAACAGTCTGTGGTCAAACAGTCGCACAGAGTAAAAAAACAAACATTTGTCGACAAAGAATGTTAAAATGTTGCCAACAAATAGTTACTGACACATTGACTGAATAAACTCTTAATTTTGTGTGATTTCAAATGTTCCTTTTTCAATAGTGTGTGGATTTTTCAATTTCGGTATTGTACCTCAAGGCAAAGAAGCGTTTATGTTTTATTTTATTAACTAGATATCTGTGTTTTATATATTATATCTGTGAAGTTGAAAGTGAAATACAGCTTGCTTAATATACAAAGCTAAAATTTAATGAATTACGTAATTTCGAGCACTGTGCAAACCACCAGTTCGTCTTATTACAAAACTTGGTTTGTTATTATTAGTCTTAGGTTAAATTATGATGTAAGAAGAGTATTTCTAACTAAAGAAGTCCCTTAGCCGTAGTGTCAGTCTTCGCGAAATTTGTAATTTGCTGTCAAATTCAGTTACTTTACATTTTAGCCATCATATCTCCCACAAAACTTGTAGACTGGATTTTTATGATTCTGCTGTCAGAGTGATTGGTAGTCACACGTGCTTCAGCGATTTTCGGATATATTTTTGTGTTGAGCTTCGTTAATATCTGTGCCGTCTTCTGTGTTTGTTATTATATAAATTTGTGTTGTGTTGTCAACTACTTATTTGTTGGTAAGTAGCGATAGTTAATCAATTTATGTATTCTTAACTAACACGATGGACGTTGACGGGGTGGATTCGGAACCACCGGATAAAGAAAATCCATCTGGTTTCGGTCCCTCTAAACGAAAATGTACGGATATAACATCAAGCATCCATAAAAAAAAGTTGGTCATGATGACACGCCTTCAGCGTCATATCAAAACATTTACACCCACCCTGATTTTCTAGAAAAGAAAAAATACACAGATAGTGATAAAGGGCCTTTTACAATTCACCTTAAGCGTATAGAACCTGATCCTTCATCTGGTTATACAATCCGACCTGTCAAGATCGGCCATATCCTATCCCAAAACAAGGTTTCCAATATTGAAAAACAAAGCATAACAAATTTAGGTCGTAACAGGGTCTCAATAGCTTTTAAAACTGCTACAGATGCCAATAATTTTATCGAATCATCCTTTATTGCTAAATATAAACTATCAGCAGTCATTCCAACCTTCAATGTTACCAGAATGGGTGTCGTTAGAGGCATACCAACCGATATTTCCATGGAGGAGTTGGTGTGTGAGTCGGAACTTCCCCCAGGTAAAGGAGAAATTATAAAGACTAGGAGATTACACCGAAAAGTAAAGAAAGGCCATGATATTGAGTGGGTCGCCACCCAAACCGTTGTCCTTACATTTTCAGGCCAAGAGCTTCCTTCTCACTTATACTGCTTTTACACCTCAATTCCTGTCGAAACCTATATACTCCCTTCCATACAGTGTCTGAAGTGTTGTCGCTTCGGACATGTAAAGGCTCAGTGCAGATCAAAGCCACGCTATTACAAATGCTCAAAAGAACACACTGGAGATAATTGCATTACAGATATCCCAACATGCCTGTTCTGCTCTGCTAATCACTTGGCAACTGATAAAAGTTGCCCTGAACATACTAGACAAAAAGGCATTAAACTGGTCATGTCCCAAGAAAATATTTCATATTTAGAGGCATCTGCTCGATTTGCCTGCAGTTAGAAGACCTTACGCTGATGTAGCTGCATCTTTAGGGATTCCTTGCCCACCCACTTCATCACAACAGTTATCAAGTATTCACCCTGCTCCTCATGCTTCTCAATCTTATAGAAAGACTGTTTCAGAATTAACCCAACTAGACCTGTTCCAAATTCGGTAGGCTATGATAAGGTAGCACACAACAATATTGTAAAAACCCCTACCTCTTCCCTTCCAAATGGCCATGCTCTTCAAGCTAATTTATCCCCTAATGATAATCTCATGGAAAACCTTGTGTCCTCCATCTCTGACATAATTGGCAAATTTGACGACACACACCTACCGTTTAACGTGAGAAATAAACTTGACATGCTCTTCCAAAAAATGTATAAAATTCAATCGCCTCCACATCCTCCAGTGGAACTGTCGGAGCATCAAGAACAAGAAATCTGAACTAACTAATTTGATAAATATTCATAATCCCTCAGTCATTGCTATTGCGGAAACCTGGCTAAGACCTGGTTTCAGATTCAGAATCCCTGGTTTTTCGTGTATCCGTGACGACCGCAGCGATGGCTACGGTGGCACTATGATTCTTCTAAATAGAAATCTTACCTTTTGCTTAATCCCCCTTCCACCTCTACAAGAGAATATTAATGCAACAGCTGTAAAAGTAATGGACATCACAATTGTGTCAATATATATTTCCAATCCTACTCCTGCCTGTATCCCAGAGCTTAACTTAATCCTGTCTAGCATATCTCCTCCTTTTATTGTAATTGGTGACTTCAATAGTCACAATGTACTGTGGGGTTCTCATAAAAATGATTCTTTCTCCTATCTTTTAATAGACGTCTTTAATGAGTTTAACCTTTGCATTTTGAATAACGGGTCTCCCACCCGCATGGTCTTCTCTTCCCAAAGCCCTAATTCTGTTGTAGATCTATCCCTCTGCTCTGCTAATTTAGCTGCAAGTATCAATTGGAACACTCTATCATCCACCTTTGGTAGTGACCACTTCCCCATCCTCTTGTCTCTGTCCAGTAGAAGCCTTCCCACTAGGAATAAATCATGCATCTCGAAGTTTAACGTGTCCAAAGCCAACTGGGAAGTATATCTTTCTGATATAGAAACTAAAGCTCATTCTCTCCCTCCAGTGTCTAACATTAACTTACAACATGCCTACTCCGATTTTATCTCCCTTTTAAATGAATCTGCTACAAAATCTATCCCCCTTAAAAATAGCTCCATTAACAATATTTCCTCACCTCCTTGGTGGGACACAGAGTGCTCCTCTATTGTTAAAAAACGCAAAGATGGCGAACAACAGTACTCTGCAAATATGTCCATGGATAACTATATAAATTATAAAAAAATAGCCGCTCAAGCCAAAAAAACATTCTCGGAGAAGAAGAAAAAAGCATGGCTTTTATTCTGTGAGAGTCTATCACCTCGCTCTCCAGCCTCCCTTGTTTGGAAAAACATAAAACGATTCCGTGGTTCTCTCAGTGATAGCCAAATAAATAATCCTGACCCCTGACTTTGGATAGACAACTTCTGTAGCAGCTTGTCTCCTCCATGGGTTCATTCCTTAGAGGAGATATTCCCAGTAACCTCCCCACCTTCCCATCTTTCTTATGATTCTATGAATGATACCTTTTCCCCCACAGAGCTTCAGTTGGTGTTGAACCATCTGAAGGACTCCTCTCCAGGTATCGATGGGATCCCTTACTCTCTTTTAACTCACATGGGCCCCACATCCAAAAAATATTTCCTAGACATAATCAACTGTATATATTTAACAGGGGCAGTTCCTGTTGACTGGAAAACCCATATCATAATACCTATCCTTAAAACTGGAAAAGACCCCTCTACAGCCACTAGTTACCGTCCAATAGCCATTTCATCCACTCTATCAAAGATAATGGAGCACCTCGTCAAAAATCGCCTAGAGTGGATACTAGAAAATAGAGGCATCTTGCCTAAAAGCCAGTTTGGTTTTAGAAAGGGTTTGAGTACCTCTGACAGCCTCAGTCTTTTGATTTCCAATGTCAGACTTGCATTTTCCCAAAACAACTTTCTTGTAGGTGTCTTCTTGGATGTTTGCGCAGCTTACGATAATGTTATACTTCCGCTGCTCAAGCATAAGATGCATCAGCTGAGCATCCCTGTGAGGTTAACGAACTTTGTGTCAAACCTTTATTCAGGAAGACGTGTTCTAGTGCGCGTAGAGGGTAATTTCATGCCAGAAAGATACATCTGGAAAGGTCTTCCAAAGGGCTCTGTTCTAAGTCCCCTTCTGTATAACCTATATACCCACGATCTAGATAGATCCGTAACCTGTCTGTTCAATATACTCCAAAATGCGGACGATTTGGCTCTTTTTGTTAATGACCATTCTTTACCTGACGCCTCTTCTCGATTATCTCGTGCCGTATATTACCTCCAAGAATGGCTTACAGAACATAGTTTATCCATCTCCCCCCCAAAAAGTAAAATC
Source organism: Parnassius glacialis (assembly GCA_033319125.1). Lineage (NCBI taxonomy): Eukaryota > Metazoa > Arthropoda > Insecta > Lepidoptera > Papilionidae > Parnassius > Parnassius glacialis. Next base: position 34,420,944 of record JAVANC010000005.1, on the reverse strand, counting down.
GTCGCATTTTCGAGGCGAAGACTCATCCCAGAAGTGTCAATCTCTATTGGAGACTCATTGATTCCCAATGTGAGCCATGTGAAATTTCTCGGTGTTATGCTAGATAGCAAATTGTCTGGAATTCCCCACTTATCCTACATAGCTTCAAAATGCGAAAACAATCTTAACGTCATTCGCGCTATATCAGGAGCATGGTGGGGCTCTCATCCTTACTCCCAAAAGCTTTTATATAATGCTTTGATTAGAAGCCATTTTGACTATGCTTCCTTTTTGTGGGAACCATGCAATAAAAGTGCGCTTAAAACTTTGGATCAAATTCAAGTAAAATGCCTTCGCGTTATAACAGGAGGAATGAAATCTACCCCTACTAACGCTCTCCAGGTTGAGTGTGGTGAGGGTCCTCTCATTCTTCGCAGGCAGTACCTAGCAGACAAATTCTGGTTCAAAAAGTGTTTTCTTCATAACCATCCGCTGTTCCATATACTAAACTCACTTCACCAACAAATTTCAATTTCCCCATACTGGCGACATAAAGATATACCATGTCTTTTAAAAAGCTATATAAAGTTTGTAAACATTCAATCTCCAATTTTCCAAAATAGCAACAACTTACTCTTCTCCACTCCCTACGAAGCACTAGTTTTCAATCCAAAACGTCATCCTTGACTTTGGACTTGACAAGAAAACCATTGATCCTAACAGCAAATTACAGAAAATCATCTTAGAAAATTGGCAAGACTGGATCATTATGTACTCAGATGCTTCAAAAACTTCTAACAAAGATTGTGTAGGTTCTGCAGTTTGGATCCCTAAATATAGAATAATATTAAATTTTAAGTGCCCTCCTGAATCATCAGTTTTCACAGGTGAATCTATTGCCATCTTAGAGGCAATTCTATATGCCGAATCTCACAACCTGGAAAATACCTTAATTCTCTCTGACTCTCTTAGCTGTCTCCAAACCATTATCTCCAGCTCCTTCCACTCTAAATCAAATATTTTCCTTATCCTCTTTATTAAAAAAGCATTATATAATTGTCACAAAAAAGGCCTAAAAGTTGTTTTGGCTTGGATTCCAGGCCATTCTGGGATACGTGGTAATGAGTGTGTTCTGATTTCTTGGCTAAGAAAGCAACACGAACAGGTATCCTCTCTCAGTATCAAATTTTCCCCCATGACTTGCTTCCACTTGCAGGATCTGACTTCAAAGCATATTGGCAAGGTTTCTGAGATCAAACTAAAACCATAAAATGTAAACACTATGCTCGGGTTCAAGACACAATCCCATACAAACCTTGGTTTTTCCATTATCGTGAAGCTAACAAATTTACTACATCAACCATTTGCCGTCTTCGCTTTGGTCATTCTTGCACACCGGTACACGTAGCCAAATTAAGGATAAGGGATAATTCTTTATGTGAATGTGGTCTTGATGAAGGTTCAACCGATCACATATTTTTCGAATGTCCTCGACTCAAGTTCTCCTTGTATGATATCCTTCCTCACAACATCCCTCGTCCTACTAATGCTACCTGTCTGTTGTCTCTCGTGTTCTCCTAATTTGTTCATATTTTATGTGATTTTATTTATACTAATAGTATTAAGTTGTAACATAAAACTAATCATTGTTGGTGGTAGAATTATAAATGTTTGTGTTGTCTTTTGTTGTAGATTAGAAGCCAATCACAAAAAAAAATTAAAAAAAAAATTATAAAAAAAAGATTTTATTTACCTTGTTGTCACTCCCATGACTGACTTGACATTGCCAGAATTCTTTCAAGAGAAGCCAAAAAGTAAAGAAGAAGAAGAAGAAGAACTTCTAGACTGAAACAAATTCTGACTAACCGTATGTATGTGGTAGAGCCATGCTGCAGCTATATTAGTAGTATAGTTAGTATAGCACGAATGGGTCGGCTCGACCGGGGAAGGACCACGCTCTCACAGAATAACTGCGTAAAATAGCAGCTTAACGCTGTTGTGTTTTGTATGGTGAGCGTAGAGAACCGGAGACCCTTTTACTGGAAAAGAGGCATTCCACGCGGCGCCAGTCCGTACGGGTAGCGACGCATCTGCATTTTGAATATTTATTGGGGATGAATGTAGATGTCTATGGGTCACAGCAACCACTTACCATCAGGTGGACTGTGTGCTCGTTTGTTACCCTCATTCTATAAAAAAATAACTATGAACTATTTGTAATAAGGCCGTCTATATTTAAATATAGTTGGTACCCACTAACAAGTTTGCATTGCTTATCTAGTTAAGAATGAGGTGAGTGTTAAGAGAACATATATTTGAGACGGGTCTGTGGCACAGTGACTTAGAAGTGATTTGCAGCGCTAAGGGACGCGGGTTCGAATCCCGCATGGAACAAGTATTTGTATGGCCTACAAATGATTGTTCGAGGTCTGGATGTTTATCTTTGTGAAATTTATGTATGTAAACTGCCCCCACGATACAGGAGAAAATCCTAGTTTGAAGGTAACTTAAAAAAAAATCCACCTTCGCACTTAAATTGAAGAGCTTTAAACATTCATACAACAAGTGGTAAAATTAAAAATGTTGTACAACCGACTTCAATATAAATAAAATGAGAACATCATCAATGTAGTCGAAGTCAATTAAATACGCATTATTAATGACTAGCTGTTCCCCGCGACTTCGCCCGCGTGTTATTTGGAGTTTTAATTTTTTGGCGCGGAACCCTAATTATTTTTCTAAAATAAAAGTAGCCTAAGTTACTCCTTGTGACATCAGCTATCTGCCAGTGAAAATCCAATCAAAATCGATCCAGCCGTTTGGGAGATTAGCCGGAACAAACAGACATACAGACGGACAGACAGACGGACAAATACTTTAAAAATTGTGTTTTTGTTATTAGTACCGTATATACTTTCATATACATTTAGTACAAAGCTGAAATTTTGACATTACAAACAGACACTTCAATTTTATTTATTTGAATAGATAACTCAAAAACTACTGATAATATCTTGATCAAATCCGTATGGGACCACATGAGAAGCACCAGATTTTAAAATAAAACACGATTCATCGAAATTAGTTCACCCAGAAAAAGATTCTGATGTAACTAACACACATAAAGAAAAATACAGTCGAATTGAGAACCTTCTCTTTTTTTGAGGTCGGTTGAAAATAAAATGCCGTTTGGCTGTCATAGTACAAAATTATCATAAGACTAATGAGGTGTATTTTCAAGATTTTTATAAACAAATTAAAATAAAATAAAGTTTGCAGATATATTGCTAGATCTTTCCGTTGTCAATTTACATCATTACAACATATTATATATTTCACAAGTTGCATACATATTTGATTATAAAACGTTTTAATACTGCAAAGTTCTTCATTATGTAAACAAATGTATAAGGTTTCTAGAAATAGGAACAAAAGGAAGGTTCTAACTCTATACAACTACGTTAAAATCTATTACTGGATATAATATGTACGTATGTATTGTCATAGTTTGTACTCGTGATAGTACACAAAATGACACTTTTGTTTTGCAAAATATATTAAGGCTTACTGTAAAACGATTGAAGCCGTAAATAGAACCCAACCTTACTATATTTACTTTAACATTCAAGTTAGTGCAGCAAGACATTTTAGAGCAAATTTGACGACTACAAAGCACTACGGCAGATGAAATCTCACGTAAAAAACTAGTTTCTGGCATGACATTATAAGAACGCGTTTGAAATAAACAGACGCAAACAGGAAACCCTTTGTGTTTTCTCCTGACGCAATGAAACGTACAGATTATTTATTCAGTTGTATAAGACTTGGTACCCCAAGAAGACTATATTTGATTGTCTCGTTGCTCTAGTAAGTTCGGTTTCGAATCGCGGGTCGGGCCAGCCTGGTACCGGTAAATGAAATGTAGTAATGATACCCACTAGATAAAGTGATGCAGGAGGAGGGGGATGCCCGGCAAGAGATGCTGGAATTTGAAGGACTTTGGTGGCTCAGGACTACGCTTTGTGCGTTTTCTTCATCATTTGTTCCTTGGTTCAGCAGTGGACTTGTGTTTTTCAATAGATTTTATTCATAAATACGAATTAAAACTATAAGTTTGGCTGATTGTTTCGAAAATTCAACTAACGGAAAAATTCTACTAAATAGAAAGAAATAGAAATAGAAAATGTATTTATATTTAACCAAAAAACATTACATAATTAAGCAATACACTGGTTTCTGCACTAAGCTCTAGGCTTGTATCGCAGGAACCAAGAACATTGACTGAGGGTAAGCGCGCACTGCGGTACGGCAAGTTGCGGTTGCGGTTTTATAACTACTGTGGTTAATACAACACATATTTTTGCGGGAGCAAACCGCACCAATTGTTGCCGCAGTGCGCGCTTACTCTTACTCTAGGAGTGCTTGCGTGCATGCGTACGTGTGTGTGTGTGTGTGTGCGTGTGCGTGTGCGTTAGCGTGTGCGTGTGCGTGTGCGTGTGCGTGTGCGTGTGCGTGTGCGTGTGCGTGTGCGTGTGCGTTTGCGAGTGCGTGTGCGTGTGCGTGTGCGTGTGCGTGTGCGTGTGCGTGTGCGTGTGCGTGTGCGTGTGCGTGTGCGTGTGCGTGTGCGTGTGCGTGTGCGTGTGCGTGTGCGTGTGCGTGTGCGTGTGCGTGTGCGTGTGCGTGTGCGTGTGCGTGTGCGTGTGCGTGTGCGTGTGCGTGTGCGTGTGCGTGTGCGTGTGCGTGTGCGTGTGCGTGTGCGTGTGCGTGTGCGTGTGTGTGTGTCTGTGTCTGTGTCTGTGTGTCTGTGTGTCTGTGTGTGTGTGTGTGTGTGTGTGTGTGTGTGTGTGTGTGTGTTTGTGTGTGTGTGTGTGTGTGTGTGTGTGTGTGTGTGTCTGTGTGTCTGTTTGTCTATGTGTGTATGTGTGTGTGTGTGTGTGTGTGTGTGTGTGTGTGTGTGTGTGTTTCTGTCTCTCTCTCTCTCTCTCTCTCGCTCTCTCTCCCCCCCCCTCTCTGTGTGTGTGTGTGTGTGTGTGTGTGTGTGTGTGTGTTTGTGTGTGTGTGGGGGGGGGGGGTTCGTGCTTGCGCATGTGTGTGAGTGAGTGTAAGTCTACGCGTGTGCATGTATAGGGATAAATGCAGCAATAATTCAAGAAAGGACCATAGAATAAAAAAATTTCGGCCCCAAACCTATAATAATAATTTTTCAGAATGCCACTGCGTGATAAAATGCATAAAGTTTACTTTGTCGTGGAACGCTTCATAACTTCATTGAAAACTCAGATTCATTGGTACTTTTCGGGTCAGGTTGTACTTTGTTTGTCACTACGTCTAAGCAAGAGTATGCATAGTCTAGAATGCTAGGCAGCCGTGTAAACCCAACATTAACGTGTACATTTTACATTGTACATTCGTTCGAATAAAATACGCCTTATGGAGATTTTTACTTTTGACGGTGTGCATAAATTGCCCGCCGGTATCAAAATATCATGATTATGAACATCAAATTCAATATAAGTGTTCACGTAGCATAATTTCTTTATTATTTTTGTGTATTATTATAATCTATTAATTAATTACAGAGTACATAATATAAATAACGTTAGTTAAAATAAAAACTGAAAACATTCTTACTTTATGATTTTATATGATTAGCGCTGGACTCGATTTGGTGATTCAAGATAAAAATAAGAAAACTTGTAGTCTACATTTTTTATCCTTTTATATGTTTAACGTGTGTATTTGTGTATCTGTGTGTGTTTGTGACATCGTAGCTTCCAAACAGATGAACCGATTTAGATTTAGTTTCTTTGATGTTTGAAACTTGACTTGATCGTGAGTGTTCTTAGCTACGATTCAAGAAAATCTTTTCAGCTGTTTCAAGATCATCAGCTCTTTTTGTTTCGGGGTTTTTTAAAGAACGTTAGCAGACTTTCATACAAAAAATTAGTTGAGAAGGAATGGTAGCGTCTATATATCAAAAATATCTTAAAATGTTAAGCGTTAGGCCCTTAATAACTCTGTCAAAGAATTTTGTCCTGAGAAGGCGTCAAAAAAAAGATATTTAGATTTGACACTTTTTAGGTTATGTCTTAAGTCACTTGGAAAAGTCATGTTTCCTGTGGTTGTTTTATGTTAGCTTAATACATAAAACATAATTGACAGTTTTTAGATTATTGTATCTCTATTATATATTTGCATACTATAAATGTATATTTCTGGCATGGCTTCAGGGCCTTTGTGTCATAGTGATATTCTCAGAATGGCTAGAACCCAGAGCCGTAAAGCCAGTAAAAAATAGTGACATTTTTTTTTTTTTTTTGGAGATTTTGGCCTGGTATCTAGACCTTTAGGCCAAGTCTTGAGTATTTTTATTCGGTTTATTATAATTTCCCCACTGTATTTTTGATGAATTTATATAGAGGCACGTAATAAGATCTATTTTTTAACATATCACTCAGGCGGCGGGAGGGATCTTGCACTGTCACTTGATTTTGCACTATGTCACTAATTTCACTGACAAGAATCAATCTGTCAAATGAAAAGCACTCACATGTAAATATGAAATGTTCGATATCACCAACAGAATTATTGCAGAAGGTGCAGTAGCTGCTCTCCACTATGCCCAATCGAGCCAGGTGGGCCGGGACGGTGGAGTGACCAAAGCGCAGTCTATTTATAGTGGTAATAAAGTCCCGACTGGCCATTTTCAGTTTGTTATACCATGGTGCTACAGGTAGTTTTTCTTGAACAGTTCCATACCATTTACCCTTCTGTTCTTGATCTTGTTTCCAAAATTCGACCCATAAGCTATTGATCTGGTTGTCAATAGATTGATAACAGTCGGTCAAAGGTACTTTTATTGTGGAGCTAACATCCAACATGTTCGTTCCATCACGTGCAATTTTATCTACTATCTCATTTCCTGTTATACCCCTATGTGATGGAATCCACATGAAAGAGACCTGTATACCCTTTTGTGCATAACTAAATAACAATTTTTTAATATTATACAAAATATAGTTTTTTTTAAAGTCAAATCTGAGATTGGTTAAACTTTGGACCATACTTAAACTGTCTGTTAAAATTAAAAAATTATTAAAACTATTTATATGTGCAATCCTCTTCAGGGCCTCGAGGGCCGCATATACCTCTGCAGTGAAAACACTGCATTTAGGGTCCAGAAGAAAACTTTGACCAAACTTGCATTGTGGATCATAAACAGCACTGCGCACAAAGAGCTCACTTTTGCTACCATCTGTATACAAAGTATAGTAGTTATTGTCGGAAAGAAAACTTAATAATTCACAATTATTAAAAATTTTTTTGGTAACAATATTGGTCTCAAATATAATACAGGAATATGGGTATGTGTAGCATGTCCACTTTGATTGTTTAATTACATTTTTAAAATCTTCATTCATTTGCTGTACAATGAGAGGCAAAACTGGAAAATAACCTCTTAAAAGCTCACCTCCCGAAGTCTGCTGGGCCGAGCATTGTAAAGGAAAAGGTACTATTTTTTTGAGAACATTATCATTACCAGATACCAGCTTTAGTAAATATCTCTCTATTAGCAGAAGTCTTCTAAGACACAGTGGCATTATTTTGGTTTCAACTTCCATAGCTCGTATGGGAGTTGAACACATAGCCCCAGAAATAATACGCAGAGCTTTGTTTTGAATTATGTCTAGTTTTTTTACACAACTACTATTTGAGTAGGCTAAACAACTGTAGTCGAAATGGCTTCTGACTATAGATTTATATAGCATACTTAAAACTTTGGGGTCTGCACCCCAAGTCACACCAGCTAAACATCTTATAATATTTAAGCCCTTAAGAGAGTTAGTTATAATGTGATTGATGTGTAAATTAAAACAAAGTTTGTTATCAATGACAACACCCAGGAATTTATGGTTAGATACAACTGAAATTGGATGATTATTGTAGAGAATGCCATTAGAGGGAAAATCTTTACTAAAAATCATGGCCTTGCTTTTGTTGGGGTTAATCTGTAGAGCCAACTTGTCATTATAATATATGTACAATTGATCTAAAGCATTATTTATACTATTTACAGCTTTATCTACATTATGGTCTGTACAATATATTACAAGATCATCCGCAAATTGTAAAATATTTACACCTTCTATATTTACAAAATTAAGAATTTGACTAGTGTATATGTTGTACAACAATGGAGATAATGTAGCCCCCTGCATTGTACCTTTGGAGACCCTTCTGGGACCATGGAGAATATTATTATGCCTTATATACAAAGTTCTATCTATTAAAAAATTAAATAACCAATGGCAAAGTATGCCTGGTATACCAATGTCAGAAAGAACTTGAACCAAAATGCCAGGATCTACATTATCAAACGCACCTTCAACATCCAGAAAAACACAAACACTGGACTTATTATTATTATTGGCATATTTCAGATCTGACAAGAGAGAGATGAAGCTGTCAGCACAACTTCTGCCTCTCCGGAAGCCATATTGAACATGTGGAATGATGTTATTCGCCTCTACATAACACTCAAGACGCATCTTTATCATGTTTTCATTAAGCTTTCCAACACAAGATGATAAAGATATAGGACGATATGAATTAGGATCTTCAGGTGGCTTGTCAGGCTTAAGTAGAGGGATTACACACTGTGTTTTCCAAGATTCAGGAATTTTTTTTAAGTGCCAAAGAGCATTAAGATTAGCTAATAGTTTCTTTTGTACGGACTGATTTAGGTTTTTGATCAAAATGTATGGACAATTATCTAAACCAGGGGTTGTGTTTCGTCTGGATTGTAAACTTGTACAAAACTCACTCCAAGTAAAGGGTTCTATGAGGAAACTGGACTTCTGAAGACTATTATTAATTTGAAAATAACTTTCTAGATTATCAATAACCCTACATCCATTTTGTGATAATTTGTCTAAAAGAGGGACTACAAATTCGTCTTTATATGTTCTATTATTGCATTTTATTCGTTTAAATAACTTGATGTATTTCCAAATAATACTAACAGGTGTAGTTCTGTTAAAAGTATTACAGATGTTAGCCCAACCATTGCGTTTATGTTCTGAAATAGTCTTTTTCTTAACAGCATTAAGTCTTTTGTAATTAATGTAATTATCAATGGTTGGATCTCTTCTGTACAGTTTTAAAGCTTCATAAGTTTTAATAACACTTTGTTCACATGTGTCACTCCACCAAGGTGCTGGAGGTTTGCAACGATAGTTGTTTGCTTTGACAAACTTTGGCACAGTATCCCTCCTAAGTGTATCAAGCCTTTCAATAAATTCATCATATGATTGTAATGGATTCTCATTATTAACTTCAAAATTAGAAAAAGCAGTTATAGACAGCTCATTGTATTTTGTCCAGTCTGTCTTGTTGTATAAGAATTTTTCAATGGGAGGATTAATTTGGTATCTATCAACTGACAATAAAACACGAGTAAGCGTAGGAAAATGATAGCTCCCCATACAATCATCATGCACCCACCATTCGCATAGTGGAGTGATTGAAGCACTACAAAAGCTGACATCAATAGCCGATGGATTTCGGTTAGGATAATTAATAGTAGTGAAGCTACCATTGTTGAGGACACATAGATTAAATTCATCAATTAAATCGTATAACTGATGACCCAGACTTTTCGTGGTCATACACCCAAATGCCACATGGTGAGCGTTGAAATCTCCAGCCACATATATTGGCTTAGGCAAATCTCTAATTATATCACGCAGTTTACTTATTCTGAAGTTACCATTCGATGGAGGGCAGTATACACATAAAATCGTTAATTGTTTACCACTTACATATAACAATAATGCCACAGTCTGAATGTCTTGGTAAAATCTGGTTTGAATAATATTATATTTAAAATACGGTTTGATCAAAATTGCTACTCCACCGTGCTCATTTTGGGCATTATGATAGTGGAAATTATATCTCGAAATGTTAAAATGCTGAGTATCTTTCAGCCAAGTTTCATTGAGTAGACAGATATCAACATTTTGTTCATCTAAAAATTTAGACAATAAGGGTTTTTTCCTATGTATACTTTGAATATTGTACTGAGCTATACATAACTGCTGTACGTTCTGTACTGTACTGTCCATTATTGTGACAGATTTTTTAAAAGTAAGTCTTTAATGAACAGTGTAGTCACAGGTTCATTATCTGTTTTATTACCCAATTCGACTAAAGTTTGGACCATTGCCATCAAAATATTCTTATTGTTTGCAATTTGAGCCTTAAGTTGAGTTTGGTTCAAGTTGGGTTCAGGCACTGTTTTATTTACATTATTTACAATTTTTACATTTTTATTTAATTTATGTACATTTTGGCTTATTGATGGTAGGGTCTTAACAATGCTGCTCGACTGTGCAGGTAAAGCCGGAAAATCTGATGACTTAATTGTATTAGCTACAGAGGCATAAGTAATTTTACCCTTTTTTTCAAGTATTTTTTTCATTTTTATTGGGCAAGATTTGGAAATGGCCAGGTGGGGACCACTGCAATTGACACAACACAGGTTCTCTTTTTTATCACAGTCTCTGAAATTATGTTCCCCAGCACATATCGAGCAACGTTGTTTACCATTACAAATTTTCGCAGGGTGGTTGAACTTGAAGCACCGGAAGCATTGTTGCAACGGTGGGACATATTCAAACACCCTGAACGAAAATAGGTCATATTGGATGTTGTCGGGCAGAACATTTGATAGGAAAGTTATACTGACCGTCTCGAGACCTACAGTACTTTGACCGACTTTTTTCGTGAATCTTCTCACTGAAATAATTTCATAAATCGAAGACAGTTTCGTATATAATTCCTTGTTCGAAATGTTGGTAGGCACATATCGGATGATTCCAGTTTTTTCTATCTGCGCTGCCGGAATATGCGCCTTCAAGTTGTGCTTTGTTAAAAAGTCTGTATTTGTAATGAAATTATTGGCAGTGTTGTATTGTTTAAAAACAACCGCAATTTTGTTGGCATTGACTCTATGTAAAGCTACCACACCTTTCACCTCCGAAGTAAAAATATGATTTAAGTAAACTGGGCTTTTATTTCCAAGTTTAACCTGTTTGTCCCGGCTTTCAACAAAAACTTTGAAGTCCGTATTTGTACAATGTTCAGGATAAAGTCTCAGATAACCTGGCTTAAAAAACGGAATAAAGTCATCCTCACCGCCGCCCACTTCAGGTCCACTTTCCTTCGTACCTCTTTTACGAACAATTTTGGATCGTTTCGGGGTTCCACCTGGATCCTCCGGTTCATTCATTTTAACAATGAACAAAATGTACAATTATTTACACTGAACAGGATATTTTAACGATAAATATAAAATTTAAATCGACCGCCTCGTTTGGAGTTCCCGCCAAAAAAAACTTACATCAATAGTGACATTTTGTTTTAGCTAGTCTTGCCATAACAGTAAATGGAATTCTTACATAGTACTATGATTTAAATAAGCTATTGTTGTAGGAAGTTCTTTGTAAGGGACTTATTCTCAACCATATCACTTTTATTTTTATTATTATTGACAGTATAGTTATTACTAATCTATACAAATAAATAAAATTAAAATGTCTGTTTGTAATTTTAAAAATTACAGCTTTTTACTAAATACAGATGAAAGTATATACGGTACTAATAACAAAAATACAATTTTTAAAGTTTTTGTCTGTCTGTCTGTTTGTTCCGACTAATCTCCGAAACGGCTGGACCGATTTTGACGGGATTTTCACTGGCAGATAGCTGATATCACAAGGAGTAATTTAGGCTACTTTTATTTTAGAAAAAGAATTAGGATACCGCGCAAAAAAAATTAAAACCTCAAATAACACGCGCGCGATGCCGCGGGGAACAGCTAGTAATAACTTAATAAAAAAATATTATGTGTGTTGTGTTGACAGTCTTACAAAGTGTATACGAAAACAGTATGAATATACTAAATGGCAACACTTGAATAGAGTAAAATGATTTAAGTCATTTGATATTTCCAAAAATGTTTGTTTTTTTCTGTGGCTTTAATTAAAATACATTTTTATTTGATAAATCATGGAAAAATAATAAAACTCATTTTATTTATAACTTATTTCTAGACGCGATAATTTTTGTCAACTATTTTGCTGCCATTGTTCTTTAAATTTTATATTATTATAAAACAGGAATGGCTAACGAACTTTCAGTCTACCTGAAGGGCATAGAGATGCTGTAATTATACAGGCTCCTCTATACCCGTCAAATCGGAACACAACAGTGCAGCCACTGCTACTTGTATTTGGCGACACGTACAGATAGAGGGATACCGACACAAGCTGACTTCTAGACAAAAAAGAAGTTCTAATATGCAGACTTAACATTTGGTTAAATTGAAAAAAGTAAAAGGATAAGAAGCCTCAAAAAGTTTTAAATGTGAATCGAATTTAGAATCCATGCGCATTAGGTCGGTATACTAAACTAAGCACTCGCCGTAAATTTTCTAGTACGTTACCAACTAAGTTCAATCCATGCCGGCACCACTCTTCTTGCTTCCCTTATTCCGAGTTATTTGAGGGCGACATAGTTTATATTGGAATGTAGATATAATGGTATGTTCAACTGTATTTGATCTATACTCAATGTATAGTGCATTACACTGTTTTATTGCTGACTAGCTGTTCCCGCGACTTCGCTCGCGTGTTAGGATTTTTATGTTTTTGCACGGAACCCTAATTCTTTTTCTAAAATAAAAGTAGCCTAAGTTACTTCTTATAAAATCAGCTACCTGACAGTGAAAGTCCCATCAAAATCGGTCCAGCCGTTTCGGAGATTAGCCGGAACAAACAGACAGACAGACAGATAAAAAAATTTAAAACTTATGGTTTTGTTATAAGTACCGTATATACTTTCATATGCAATTAGTAAAAAGCTGTAATTTTGACATTACAAACAGACACTTCAATTTTATTTATTTGTATAGATAATGATTCATTGCGTAAGCAGGATAGCAAGTTGAACATCCGCTCTCACACTATTATTATTTTAGCAGTTAACCTTCCGACGTTATTCCGATATTAATATATAACCGAAAATACACTATGGAAGCTTATTATGTCCATTAGTATATTGACCTTAGTGTCTACTGCCAGTGGTCGAAAACATTTTGAGATAAAGTGCGAACACAGACCAAAACTTCTTAATTGCTCTGAGGGTGTAATCTGTAAAATATAGTGAGGTAGTAGATAGCGAAAAATAATTAATTATTATGTTTGTTATTGAGTGTGTAATGTGACTACTAAGTACTTCTATGTATACTTACCAATTGCATTGAGTAACGGCTTACTAATTAGACTTGATTAAAACTGATAAATCGATGAGTCTGGTTACATTCAACATATTTTTTTTTATAGATTATAGGTGACAAACGAGCACACAGTTCACCTGATGGTAAGTGGATGCTGTGGCCCATAGACTTCTTCCTCGATTAAAATTTAAAACGCAGTTACGTTGTCACCCTTGGAATGCTTCGTTTCCAGTAAAAATGGTCTCCGATTCTCTACATTCACCATACCGGAAAGACAACAAAACAACGTACATTTGGAAGAATATAAAACAAATCGTTTTTTAATTTTTGTTAACAAACTGTCAAATGTCTCGCCTGTACATAAAAGATGAATAAATTAATAGTTTTGTTTGTTTGATTATCTATCTAATTTTGACTCTTGTTTTTCGATGTCACTTATACAATTTGGGCATATTTACATACAATACAAAAACAACAAACTTACCTTCATAAAACTATTGAATTGAGTCCAAGAACAGCTCTGCATAGAATCATGAGCGCCTTTCAATATCTAAAAACCAAAGCTTTGTGAAACCGAGCCTAAGAACTTGTGCACAAGACAAGTTTATGGTATAGCAAAAAGGTTTGCTTACCGCTATATGCGAGAGCGACGGAGATAAGTAAAGACGGATCGTTGTACTAAATTCTTCGTGTTCGGTGACCACAACCGGGATTTAATGTTCAGTCAGCTTATGTTAGGGTATGACAATGTAAGAACAGTGTAAGAATCGGCTCTCTTTAGTGCAAGCAAATCCCTTATACACGCAATTCTGGTGGTTCTACTTTTAGAGAGGAGAATAATTGTACTTAACCGTAATACTGGAGGATATTTCCGTTTTAATTGCTATTTTTATTGTCTTATTTCCACACTGCGTTGAACAACAGTTAATGCGTACAAGATTTTGTCCAGAGTTAATAAGTACTGTTTAGACAAATATCGGATTTATCCGCAGATTTAACAAAAATTTTAAAAAAGCAGTAGAGTATTGCAGAATATAATATTATGTACTTAGGATTTTTAGGATTTTAGAATTAATCGACAGGTTTTGAGGTCCCCTTATCGTCATACTTCAGATGATCCTACTTATAAATACACGCTGTTCCTATATGAGATTCAATGGAAATAAGTATAAAAAAATAAAATATAAAGATGGAAAAATCACAAGGGAAATGCAATTCGAAATATCAACCAGCCACCCTCACTCGAATGAACAAGAATCATCAAACTTTTCAAAAGCGAGCGGTATCACGCTGCCTCATCTACTATTTCAATATTTCTGTTTTATACGAGGATTTGAATGGTGCAATCTTGTGCTATGAAATATTAACAATGTACATGTTACAAGTGAAAATTTGGTCTATATAATGTGTAAAACTGTAAGAATGTCTTTGATTTTATATTTTTCAATAAATAATATGTCACAACGGTTTTACTCTTGATCAAATATTTAAAATTTATAGAAATAAGCTGGGCTCAAGCTGGTTTTTTATAAAGAAATAATTGGCAATGCTGATGTGTGTCAAAATTTACTTAAAATATCCTTACAATCTATTAAAAGTCCCTTGCTGAACACAGGTCTCCCCCATAGATAACCTCATATGTCATGGTTGCCACGTAGTGATAGTAACAAAAGTTGCTTTTTTCCGAAGCAAGATCGCCAAGGGGCGGCTATATATAACTCGTCGTTGCTTGGGTATGCGTAGGCATTTCCCCATGTAAAAAGGCCGGATTTTACGAGTCATTGAAAAATTTTACTTCTTAGATTAATGTCTCAATAATAATAATAATAATAAAATAACCGAACCCCCGACGCCGAACTCCAACGGTTAGGAAGTGAGGCTATTCCTTTGTCGAATGAAAATACTACGACAGGAGAAGCGGCTCTATGAGTTGCAGAGCAACCCACAAAAATAGATGCCGCCGTAGATCTCCTTGTAGTTGACTCAGGCGACGATGGAATAGTCGCCCAGGAACAAGAGCAAATGAGGAGCATATTGGAAGAGGCGATTAGGGAAACGCGCAAGACGCCTGTCGATAATCGACCGCAACTTCCCCGTATACCCCTGAGCAAGCGGAATCGGGCTGTCGTGAGGGCTCTCAACCCAATGCTGGTGACCTATTTGAAAGCCAGCCGGGACCTTTGCGAGACGGACTCAATTCTTTTTGGCGCCACACTGGCAGTTTTCCGTATCATTGGCGCCAAACTTCCCACGGCTGAACGCGCTACTAGACAAAGAAGCGCCATCCCAGCCTGGAGAAGAAGGATTGAGAACCGTGTCGCAAAGGCAAGGGCCCTCATCGGCAGGTTGATAAGCTTCAGGTCGGGCAATAATAGGCCGAGAATTGTGCGCACCGTCAGGATGGCGTTTGCTGGGACAAACATCAGTTTGTCCCAGCCGGATATAACGCAAAAGCTGACGGAGCGCATAGACGACATGAAGCAGAAAATCGCTGCTTGGGGGAAGCAGATTTGGCGATATACCGAGAGGTCGACACGGTTTAACCAGAATCGTCTCTTCCAGAGTGATCAGAAGAGGCTCTATGAATCATTGGAGCGACCAATGGTACGTGGAACGGGCTCAGCACCGAATCAGGCCGACACTATCGCATTCTGGCGCGGCCTGTGGTCAGAGCCCGTAAACCACAGCGGGGGCCCTTGGATGGAAGTTGTGGCGAGTCGGTGTGCGAATGTTACGCCCATGGACCCCGTCATCATTACGCCGGATGACGTAGCTGAGGCGGTCCGTAGGGCCCCGAACTGGAAAAGTCCGGGACTCGACGGACTGCATCACTACTGGCTGAAGGGGTTCGTGGTGTGTCACGCTGTGCTCGCCCGACAGTTTCAAGAGGCTCTCGACCAAAAGTCGCTCCCGAGCCTCATCACTACTGGGATCACTCATTTGGTTTCTAAAGACCGGGATTCCACAGACCCGAGCAAATACCGCCCCATAATGTGTCTACCTACCATATACTCTTGTACATTGACATTAACATCCATTTTGAGCGCGAGAATCACTCGTCACCTGAACTCAAATCAGGTAATGTCGCGCACTCAAAATGGATGACGGGGCGGTGGTCGTGGAACCAAGGAACCATTCCTAATTGACGCGGTCATTGGCAAGGTGGTTAAACGCAACCGTCGGAACCTCTCCGCCGCCTGGATTGACTACAAAAAGGCATTCGGCTCGGTACCTCATACATGATTTAAGAGGGTCCTCGAGCTGTACAAGGTCGACTGTACAGTTCGAGACTTCCTCAGGCAGTGTATGGGGCAGTGGAGTACGATCTTTTGTCATCTAGGTGAGCGGATGATCGCTGCGGATAACCACATAAGGATAAAAAAGGGTATCTTACAAGGCGATTGTTTGAGTCTAATCTGGTTCTGCCTCTCTCTGAACCCTCTTAGTACCTTACTCGAGGGTTCCGGGAGGGGATTTCAGCTTCGGAGAGGAGGTACAAAAGTGACCCACCTTTTCTATATGGATGATCTCAAGTTATTCGCCTCTAGTCGCTCTCATCTTATGGAATTGCTAAACATCACTTGTGATTTTAGCAATTCTATTAGAATGGAGCTGGGGACGGATAAGTGTGCGGTCCTCCATTTCGCAAGGGGTAGGGTTGCTAACTCTGAGGGCATAGACTTATCTATGCCCATCAACATAAAGACCCTATCCGAGGCTGAAACATACCGATACCTGGATATGTCACAGAACATAGGTATCGATGAGGCGGACATGAAACAGTCAGTTTTCGGTGTGTTTTATGTACGCTTGACAAAAGTGCTTAACAGTCTTTTGTCGGGCGTTAATAAGACACATGCATATAACGGTTGGATCATGCCTGTTCTCATGTATACATTTGGCATACTCAGGTAGACTCCGACCGAACTGAACGCTCTGAATAGAAAAGTCCGCACAATTATGACGTCCCACAGGATGCATCATCCGAGGTCGTCAGTAATGAGGCTGTATTTGCCGCGGAAGCATGGTGGACGCGGCTTTTTAAGCGCGCTTACCATGCATAATCGTGAAGTGTGCAGCCTCCGTATTTACTTTCTGACGAGAGCGGATGATCCATTCTATAGGGACGTTGTTTCTTGTGATAAAGGACTTATCCCTCTATCATTAGCCAACGAGCAATGGCAAGACCCGGCAGTACAGAGCATTTCCGACCGGGAGACCGTATGGAAGGAGAAGGAGCTCCACGGGAGATTCTACAAGGCTCTACATGAGCCTTGCGTAGACACAGTCGCCTCCATCCACTGGCTATGTTTCGGTGACCTCTTTGGAGAAACCGAGGGTTTTGTCTGTGCGATACAGGATCAGGTTATGAAGACCAACCATTATCGGAGATACATCCTAAAGGATGGCACCGTCGACATCTGTCGAGCTTATCGCCATCCCGGTGAGTCACTTAGCCATGTTATCTCCGGTTGTTCGGCGCTTTCTAACTCTGAGTATTTGCACAGACACAACCTAGTAGCCAGGATTATACACCAGGAGCTCGCTCTGAAATACGGTCTCGTGGATCGGAAACTGCCGTATTATAAGTACTTGCCGGAAGCGGTGCTCGAAAATGACCGCGGCAGGCTCTACTGGGACCGGGCCATCATCACAGACAGGACTATTCTTGCGAATAAGCCTGATATTGTGCTGATGGACCGGGCACAGTCAAGGATATTTTTGGTCGACATTACCATTCCTTATGACGAGAACCTCGTGAAAGCCGAAACAGATAAGTTGACAAAATATCTGGACCTGGCTCACGAGGTGACCGACATGTAGGGTGGTTTGCCGGCCGAAATTATTCCTGTGGTCGTTTCTGCGAACGGGTTAATCCCAGTCAGCCTCTCGGGTCATCTGAGGCGACTGGGACTCCCGAGACGGATCGCTCCAAGCTCAAATGCAGAAGGCGGTGCTCCTCAATACCGTCCGCATCGTCCGCCGGTTTATTTCCCTTTCCCCCTAACCCTCAGCCGTTTGGTCTCCCCTGCCGAGGGCTTCCATCTGGTTGGGTTTTTATATATTTATGTAATTTTTATGTACTTATTTTATTTTATTGATATTTATGTAAGTTTATCATTTTCATTTTCAATTATATATTTATACAGCCCAACCAGATGAGAAAACTATACAAATACCCCATAAAATAATAATAAAAATTCTTTATTTTCTCCACAATCTAAAAACTAATATAGTAATGAACTGGGGTTTATACACCAAGGAACAAAATTATTTAGATTGTGAAAGACTGGCGTCTGAGCTAGGCTGAAAGCCTGTGTTTCAGAGCGCCAGGCCTCTCCTCACAAGATGTAGGTCATATTGGTACTAGATATGAACGCCGAAGGCCAATTCCACGGTGGCGGCGTGGCCTGAAAATTTTCTCGGCGGCGGCGGCGTCACGGCGGCGCGGCGTGGCTGGCCATAGGCCTTAAGGTACGCGTACACCTAATCTGTCAACGGCCGAAGTTTGCTCGGGCGATGACGGCTGAACTCGGACGATCGAATCAAACACTTGTAAAAGAAAGAGAGTGCGTACATAAACACGACCGTCATCGTCCGATGACGCACGAAATCGGCCGATCAACCGTTGAGTCCGAACTTGTTGGGATTTCTCGCTAGATTGCCGGCGTCTACAGAGTGTATTTATAGTTTAATTTAATCATTTTGTCTTTATTCTGTTCTTTTTGACAGTGTTGTTATCTACCTAAACGACTGTGGATATTGAAAAAATAATTAGTTGTGTTTAGAATAGACAATTACAATAATCGAGAGGTTCCGAAACGGTTATGGGCTCAATTTGGATCGGAAATGGATATAGCGGTTCCAGATATTTAAAAAAATGCCTTAGCACTCTGTTAAGCAACACAGTCAACTACAGAATACCGACAACGTTCAATGTCGGCACAAGTGCTACACTGTTGCAGTGTAAGCATATACACGTCCGAGTTACTCATCCGGGTAGTTCTGTCCGTCATCGGCCGTCAAAATCGGTTTTGGTGTACACGTACAGTTAGATATTGTTTTATTAGGAAGAGATATCTTAAAGAAAACCATATTGTTGGTACCAAAAACAGCTTTATATTTTTTAATAAAGTCTTGGGGAGCCACAGCCCAGTGATGGGAAGAATATTTCATGTGAGGCCAAACTTGCACCTTGTAAAGTTGCAGGCGGTATGCCGGCATAAAATACTGTCCCGCTCTGCTGAGCATGCAAAGCGTTTTAGAGACCAATTTGCCCTTCTCTTCCAAATGATCACGAAACTTGCACGACACTCGATATATCGACGCAGAGGATTCCGATACTAGCTCAGGCAACCAGGGAGTGCCTTGAAACTGAGAAGATGCTCCAATCTGCAAGAAAGCTGGTGATTCAATTGCACATTTTCTCGGGAAGCCCATAGAAAGGAAGCTTCGAAAGAAGCGCTTTGTGCCAAACCCGATCGAAGGCCTTCGCAATGTCCAAACTAACGGCCAATGCCTTCCCTTGAACTCATATGCCTCCGACCATCTATAAGTCAGGTAGACCAGAAGAATACCAGCTGACCGACCCCGACGTAAAACCGTATTGGCGGTCACTAATTAGCTGGTGGTCCTCAAGATATCGCGTGAGCTGGCAGTTTATAATGGATTTCATTATTTTGGAGAACAAGGTGATGGGGATAAACATAGCTAGACGGGTCTGAGCGGTCGCCTCTTTTAGCCAGTCTGCAGAATGCAATCGCGATGTTAGTGTGAGTGGAACCACACTCCGCACTAGACAATGATCTGAGGAGCCAAGAGGGGAGTGAACGGAGACCTGATATCTATCTGAATGAGAGGTCAGCAGAAGGTCCAACAGGGAAGGTGCATGATCTTCCATATTTGGAATCCGCGTAGGCGAAGTTACCAGTTGTGTCAGACCATACACCAAGGCTAAATCATGAACAGATCTCCCCGCATGATCGGTTAAACATGAACCGAGCCATTCGGCGTGGTGGGCGTTACAATCGCCGAGAATCACAATCTTTGCGGATGGGATCTGCTGTAGCAAGGAATCTGTACCAATTTGGACGTGGTCGATGAATCAGTCTGTTTCGGTATTACCGCTATGGGACCTATAGAGGCACCCGTAAACATGCGGATGGTTGTCGCTGTCTACGCGTAGCCAAAGGATGGACAGGTCCTTCAAGACTGCCGAGGCGTCGAGAACAGATGTCCTTTCTGATGTATACGTAAATTCGAGCCCGAGGCACAAGGAGTGTTCCGATTTGTACCCCGGGTAGGAGAGTTACGAAGTATCAACCGGAGAGGACACCTGCGTCTCGATCAGAAAGAGCAAGGCTGGCTTTGCCGTCTCGAGATGGTAGTGGACGGCGTTTACGTTTGAGTGAAGTCCCATGATGTTACAGAAAGTCATGTGGCAGGGGTTGCCTTGGCCTTTTTGCTCATCTTGCCCCGAGCAGTTATTGCCTTGAACGGAATTTTGCCGATTATTCTGTGAGGTCGTGGTACCACCCCGGTTCGAGCAGGCCCATCCGTGCTACAGCAAAAGCTGCCGCGTGGCTCAACCACTGTTAAAAAAATATTAACTTTGGCCTCTCAATACATTTACGAAAATGTAATGTACGTACACAAAAATAAAAGTAGTGTTACAAAAATAAGTGATATTCATTCTGTAAATACTAGGAACAGACACAAGCTAGTAGTACCAGTTACTCGACTCCATCGAGTCAGTAATTCATTTTTGGGGCGATGTATACGCTTTTACAATAAAATTCCAGAAAATATACGAAATTTGACCTGCGCAAAGTTCAGAAACTTTATTAAACTAAGTTTGTATAAAAAGGGTTATTATAATATTAAAGAATTTATAGATGATAATAACCCCTGGAAGTGAGGTGATCGCTCCCAAGCTATTTCTAATTTGTTGTGTTGTTAATTTGTGTAACATACATGATTGTAAGCTGTTATTTAAAAAAAAGTCCCGCTGGGTTTCTTGCTGGTTCTTCCCAGGACAGAAGTTTTTTTCGAACCAGTGGTAATTATACAAAAGAGTGACTTTCAAAAAGTATTATTTATAATCTATATTGAATAAAAGTTTCTGTTTCTGTTAATACCAATTGCCTCCAGCTTAGTCAGGAGAATGGGTATCGAAACCGTGTCGAACGCCTTGGCCAAGTCAAGGAAAACCGATAGGCATTTATTACTCTTATCTAAGTTTCTGATCACATGATCCGTAAGAGAGTGAACCGCATCTGCTCTGGATCTGCCAGATCTAAAACCAAATTGTCCAGGGGACAATAAGTTCATTTTCTCTAGGAAATCGATTAACTGGTTATTGATCAGTCTCTCCAGTATCTTAGACAAGGCGGGTAAGACAGAAATGGGGCGGTAATTGTTGGGCTGGCTTCGATCCCCATTCTTGTGAATGGGGGGAACTAGGGCTTTCTTGAGGGCATCAGGGAAACAACCTGAAGAAAAACTCAGGTTGCATATATGGTATATAGCAGGAACAAGTAAATACTTTCCGCATTTAAGGATAGATGAGGGAATATTATCCCACCCGACCGCGCATTGTTCCTTGAGCAATGAAATGAGGGAGTCAACTTTGGATGGAGTGGTATTGAGGAGGACAATGGTCTGATTTGAGCAAGATATTGGGAATTTTTGGAGGGAGGGAGTGGAAGCAAGAAGTATATCCTCAGCGAGAGATTTACCAATATTGGCAAAAAAAGTATTTGTTCTATCTAGCGATTGGGAGGTAGGGGATATAAAAGTGAGGAGTTCATTGCAGTCGGAGCGCTGATTGTCCATGTTCGTAACATCTCTGATAGCGTTCCATAATTTTTTGTTATTATTTCCAGCATTATTTATCCGTCTCTATCATATGCTATCCTAATCTTCCTAAGAAGGGTATTGCAGAAGTTACGGTAGCGACAGTAAGTTTTTCGAAGTATGTCATTTAGAGGGTCTTTTTTAAGTTTCTTGTGCATGCCGTCTCTATTTCGGATGCATCTTTATAACCCAGGAGTCATCCAAGGTTTGAGAAACCTTCGTCGGCTAGGGAAGAGCTTGGACTTAGAGTGTTAATTTATCGCAGCCTGAAGTTTACTAATAAACAGGTTAGTGCTAGGTTTGGATCAATGAGCTGGAGTACATCGGCGAAGTTTACTTTTTTTAAGGTATCCATGAGGTTAGGGATGTCAATCTTTTTTGAGACTTTGGAAGATGCATGTGATATATTCTTCATATAGATGGCGAGTAAGATAGCGTCGTGGTCCGTTACTGAGGTTTGGATCACAAAGCATTGGGCTGGAAAGGTGGTTTTTAAAGACAGGCCAATTTACGAGTGGGAAGGGTATAGGCTGGCAAAAAGCCATTGTAGGCAAGAATATTCAAATACACTTCAGTATTTTGATCGGGATTGGAGTTAGGTATAATATTAATATTAATATCTCCTGCGATAATAATATTTTTAAATTTATTTAAAGAAGCTAGAGTCTGATAAAGAGAATTTGTAAAGTTGAGGGAATTTCGAAATGCACATGGTCGATATATAGCTAAAATTACAGTTTCTTGTTGTATTTGAATGAGAAGCGAGCTGGCGTCAACAATTTTCGGGTTGGAAATAGACACATTAGTGATTGGGTTATTGTAGTAGACGACGACGCCGTCGTTCTGATTCACTGGGTTAGGTGAATAGTGGGATATAAAATCAACATTCTGTCAATATTAAAACATCCAGATCAGTGTTGATATTATGTAACAGGGTTGAGAAATTATGTATGTTGGCCGTTATACTGCAAATATTTTGGGTGAGGATTTGTAATGCTTTAGTACCCAGGTTATTTGCAGTGAGAGCGTTTCGAACTTCATGTGGATGACAAGAGGATGCACTACACACTATCTATATTTTTAATTAGGTCGATATTGGATGTGAATTTTAGTATTAGGGGTAAAAAGTACCGGATTTTAAAATGGTGGCCACAATGAGAGTAGCCTCCAAGTGCAGGGTATATGGGAGAGGAGGAGGAACTGTACGGCAGTATTTTAGAGGGGTGTCGGCCGAGGCGATAGGACAACCAAAAAGAGATGTTAGGTTGTTATGTGAAAAATAAAGTTTAAAGCTATTTAACAAAACGGGCCGGAATAATACAATGAGGTAATTATGACGAGTTAAGCGAGGGAGTTTAGAGTTAGCAGTAATAAATTTAATAAGAGTAAATATTGGTAGGTATTTTTGTATTGTGTTTGTGTGGAGAAATATTTTTACGTAAAAGGTATTTATGTTAGTGTGTGAAGTTTGATGTGGATGTGTATGAAAGAAATTAAGTATGTACTTCAGTTTTGAAAAATATAGACAAAAGAAATATCGTCTAAGAACTACAATAATATAACTAAAAATAATATCAATCAGTTTTTTGACTTTAAGTTTGATAGTAGGGATCCACTGGTAAGGAAAATGAGTTTGCCGTTGTCTTCTTTGCGGAGTAGAACCCTCCCGTTTGCTGTCCAACAATGTTTGAAGCTTTTGGCTTTGGCGATCTCTTGGGCCAGATAGAAAAGCCTGCGGGTACGGGCTGTCAAATTTTCAGATAAATAGATCAGTTGACCAGGATATTCTGGGGCTAGAACCTTTGCGCTCAACTTACCGCCCGAGTTCTTCTTATTGTATTCCTTGAAGGCCTTTAAGATTTGGTTTTTTAAGATGACCGAGTAGAGAGTTACAAATATGGTCTTGCTATTTTGTTTGAAGGGAAGACAACGGATGTCATAAATATCAGAAGGCTGGACTTTGGTAGACAACTCCAAGAAGATGCGACGGGCAATATCTACTTGGTTGTCTTGAGATAATGGCAGCTTAACAGGCAAATTGCGAATTTCTATTGAACTGGAGCGGGAGAAAGGTTCGATCTCTTATGTGGTGTTCTCTAATTTCGAAAGGCGGTCATCATAAATCAGGTTTTGCGAGTGTACATTTTTAATTTCTCCACAAATCTCGTCATATTTGCAGGATAAAAACTCAATGGACTTTTCAATTTCCGAGTTAGATGCCAGCAGGTCCGAGCTGTGTTATTTTATTTCATTTAGATATTGACTCCATGATACCCGATAATTTGATGTCCGTTTCTTGTATCCAGGATGTTGTGAATTTATAAAAACGTCTAATTTTGTCTCTGCCGTAGATTCACAATCACAGTAGCAGCGGCGTCTTTTTGTGGATCGTAATGTGATATTATAGGGTGGATTCCAGCCGTCATTATTTTGGAGGAGGTTTGGAGCCGATCCATACGTATTGTTTTGTTTATCTGCGGGCGATTTTAACATTTTACCGTTTAATTAAGATATTATAGGCCTAAATGATGCGATTGTAGGCCTAAATATTCCGACGGCAAATTACAGCGGTACGTGTGATGGGCAGGACGATCCCCGTGAGAATCCAGCTCCAGCGCAGGGGGCGGGGCGAGCTAATCGACGCTAAGCAGTGCGATAAGTGGGATGGGCCGCGTACAGAGACGCCACTTAGGTAGAAAAGTATGTCACACTCACTTGAAGGACGTCCTTGTCCCGTCCGAGTCGTGAGATCTTCTCAGCCGGTGCGGCCCTTGTACTTCACGGTATTTTTCGAGAGAGTATTTTATTTAAAACTTCAAGAAATAATTTGCAAGGAGTTGTCGTAAACACGTCTGACTGACCGGACATCCAGCGGGAGAAGCCAATTACGTTCCCTTCGCACCGATTACGTGGTAAATAAGCACTTAGAATTGAAATTAACAATTTCGGTGGCCCTGGCTGTAGTCTAATTCGGATTTCTCGCGTACTTTGAATTTAACACGAACGCTACCTCTGAACTACTGGGTTCTGAACTACTGGGTTCTGAACTACTGGGTTCTGAACTACTGGGTTCTAAACTACTGATAAAATCAGTTATTTTCTTTCAAATAATTCTCAGTAGTAGCCCGAAGTCAGAAAGTTTGTGATGTTTCACCCCCGTGCCTCAGAAAGCACGTAAAGCAGTTGGTCCTGCGTGTTCTCTCTGCGATCGTGTTGGATTGCCGTCTATTGATAGCCTATCGAAGTGTGCTTGCGCACACACTCGTGCACTATAATCTCAATGGTCCTGAGGAGTCTCCGTTGAGATTGGCCGCCGCGATCGAAATTTGGGCTGGAGGTTATTTTATATTTATTTATAATATATATATATATATATATATATATATATATATATATGTTCACGCAAAAGCGTTAGTGTCAGGCATCGACGTTAGATGGTGCTCGGCTCGGCCTATCCGGGATGACGTTCGTGAGTGTTGAACGTCCGAACTTGCTGAACGGTGGGAGTCGAGAGCGAAAAAATTAGATGTCTTCTTCGCGTCAACAGAGAAGGCAGTCCGTTTTGTTTGGGAGCTCTTAGATCTAATTTTATGTTAGGCGCGTATAGTAAATATACCACTGGGAATGGTAGCGCGTGTTGAGAGTTTACCCGGGACTTTAGGTTTAACGCAGAATCTGTATAAGTGGATTCGACTGTATTAGTTACTAGTGCGGTAGTTAATATTCTAGAAATAACGGTGACCTTTGACCCGTACGTTCTGTGTTCATTTTCGCGAGTCAATCGTAACAAAGGAAGAAAGTGACTGCGGAAGGCGACCTTAGCTTGGAGAGGAGCTGAGGGCCGAACTGCTGCAGGGGGAACGGTCAATTAAGGTCAATAACACTACCAGCCACACCCAAATACACATCACTGACCTTTACTTTCTAGCACAATACATCCACACGAGACCTGACCGAATCCTGAGGGACCAGTCGCCTTGAATAGAGGTAAGTAAGCTCTGTTCAATAATTGTAACGCTCCCCCCGGATTGTTTAGTGTAATTAGACTTTTAACCCGTGGCGTGAGGACGCCCGACCAGCATCTGCCCGTAGCTTCTTCGTCTATGGGCCGCGAAGGATTCTACTCCTGGGATGGGCAGCTGCCGGCCGTAACATTTGGTAGCAGAGCGTGGTTCTGGGATCGATTCCCGGTCGATCCACCGACCATAGTATTTGATAAAAATTAAATAATTTTGGTGGCAGGGAGCGTTGGGTTGATTGGTTTAATTTTGTGTCTACAATCACGTCCGTCCGTAATACGTAAAAATATTTTTTTTTATTATATACGTAATAATAAAATTCCTTTCTTTGTTAGCTTGCTTTGTTGTTTGCGGGTAAATTTAAAAAACCGCGCCCGTTTAGCGCGCAAGCGGAAGATTGCGTCATGTAGGTAGATGGTTATTTTTGCGTAATCGGTTAATTATCGTTGCGGATAGTTGTGGTGTATTACTTATCGAAGGGTCGATTTCCGAGCAAGGCATTTTTTGTTGATGTGTATCTTCGTTATGTATCTTTCGTATTGTAATTTGTATTTCAACTAAAGAGTGGTAATTTGTATTTACGTAATTTGAATTTAACTTGATTTGATCGCACTAGTATTTGTTATTGTTAATTTGATTTGCCTTTTCTTTTGTACTAACTTGTGTTTGATTTAATAAATAGCGGTTCTTATTTGTGTAATTTCTATTCAACTCGATTTGATAGGAACTGCATTGGTTAGCTGTTAATTTTTTTTGTATTTTTTATTTGTTATTTTTGTAATTGTGCTCGAGCAGCGTCGTAATTTGTAGTTAGTAGTGATGTCCTCGCCCAAGATGCTAATCCGTTGCCTGCGGACTGAGTTGCGCTGGGTCACCAGCGCCCATGCTTTGATAGGTCGACCGGATAGGGTCCATAATTTGATGAAGCGGTTCGAGCAGGTCGATGCTCGAAGGGCTGCAGTGG
Organism: Parnassius glacialis; assembly: GCA_033319125.1. Classification (NCBI taxonomy): domain Eukaryota; kingdom Metazoa; phylum Arthropoda; class Insecta; order Lepidoptera; family Papilionidae; genus Parnassius; species Parnassius glacialis. The sequence goes on along the minus strand of JAVANC010000005.1, from coordinate 34,393,829 downwards.
AGGAGGCTTACGCTGAGCTCGAGGATTCGGATGTGGAAAAGGGAGTCCTGGACTCCTGCTTCGCAGACTACGAGCAGTTTTTGTGGCTCACGGACGAGTTGATCGAGGCTGAAGGCAGGTATGCCAAGGAGGCGCGTGAAGCTCGGACGAGTGGCATGCCCGAGTCCTTTCGGAAGCAGCCTCAGCCGGAGCTGTTGGGACGACTCCCAACTCTGGACTTGCCAAAGTTCTCCGGGGTCCTTTCCGAGTGGCTGACCTTCGTTGGTCTTTTCGACGGCCTAGTGCACGCCCGGAGTGACTTGACCCCGAGCCAGAAGATGGTGTACCTCCTGGCCTCACTGGAGGGGGAGGCCCTGGGCGTTGTCAGCCATTTGAGCTTGTCGGACGACGCCTACCAGACTGCTCGGGACCTCCTAGCCAGAAGATACGCCAACGTCCGGCGAATTGCGGACGAACATGTTAAGCAGCTTCTGAGCCTCCCGCTGCTTAGTGACCGGGCCAGACTACGTCCGGACCTGTTGGATCCAGTCTTGGTGGCCTGTAATATGTTGAGGCGGCTGGATGTACCAGTGGGCGAATGGGCCTTCTTGTTGCTCCGCATCGTGCTGTCCCGTCTACCTCTCGACCTTCAAATGCATTTTAAGGAGAGGTACGGCGGGGACGAGGCCTCCTATATTCCGCCCTTCTATGACCTGCTGCGGTTTTTGGAGGAGCAGTGCCGACAGATCGAGCACGCGGCGGGCACCGTCGACGACTTACGAGCCGTTTCCAGTGAGAGGCGAAATCCGCCGGGAAAGTCGTCGTCAACCCCCCCCTGCTCCTATTGTCGAGCATCTGATCACCGGGTAACGTCTTGCCCAAAATTATTAAGTAAGCCGGTTCCGGCGAGGCGAACTATCGCCAAGGAGCGCCGCTGGTGCTACTCCTGTTTGGAAGGGCACCTCCAGCGAGACTGTCTACATTGCCAGGGCAATCACCATGTCGTACTGTGCCTGGGTGCGAATGGCGTCTCCTCTCGGGGCGCTGCCAGGCCCTCGACCCCCACGGGCGGGGGCGCTCCGCCATTCCCTTTGACGGGCGACGCTCGGCGCCCGCCGGCCAGCCACCAGGCCCCTAGGTTTGAAAGGGGTCCCTCCCCTGACCAGTCGGGGGGTAATTCCCCCAGGGGCGGGGGTGTCATCACCCCCCCTCAGCGTGCGGAGAGGAACTTCACGGCCACTCATCAGTCCGCTGGACCCTTCTCACTCCCGTTAGCTGAGTGGCCGCGACTGGTGGACCACTGTACCCCATTTGATGGAGGCGGCCCTAGCTAGCTGCCGCCTTAGCTCCCACCATGGCTGCCTCTATTGAGCCTTAAGCCGTCAACAGTCCACTTGTCAATCTGTTCTGTTGCCGACGGCCTCAGTGAGGGCGTACAACCCGAGTGGCGACTGTTAGCGGTTGCGCTCTGTTAGTATCGGGTTCACGCGGTGTGGCCTCCACTTGGTGGTGGGAAGATTAGGGCCCCCTGGAGAGTTGAATCACGCTCTCAAGGGGTATTGGATTTGGTTTGGTCGAGCACTTAGTTAAAAATTCTTTAAATTTAAATTAAAATGCTTTTGGGTTTTCCGCGAAATTCATATTGTAGCGGTTATGATTAAGAGAATTGAATTTAAAATACTCCTTTAAATGCTGCTGCATATTTTTTGTAAATACATTTGATCACTGCGTTTATTGTTGCACGGAAAATTGAGATTAAATTGTGTGCCCTTTTTTAATGCTTGTGATAGTGTTTAATCATTTTGCTTTGTGATAAGGAAGGTTGAAATTAGATAACCCTGTGGTTGCCGAAGGAAATAGGAGTCAATTCTCTTTTGGTTTAGATTTTGTTGGCACTGTCTAAGATATTTATTTGAAATAAGAAATAGGCTGTCTCTTACGTTTATTTTTGTTTACTTTGCCAAGTTGACCTATGTGCATCGGTGATTACTTGTTTTAATTAATTCTGTAATTGAACATTGATGCTTTTGAAAAATTAGTTGAAATATGAGCATAGGATCACCTGCTAGGGACCATCTGTGCGTTTCGTTCAGCTCTCCACAGACGACGTTCATGGGGAATTTGGGGGTGCTCTCTGCACTGAAGCTTGAAGGTCCCTCTGGGCCGCTTCGTGTCGCGTCGCTGTTTGCAGACCTGATCCGGTCGAGTTGCGGAACTAATCATAGGAGCGCAGATAGGTGTTTGAAGGAGGTCGTCTGACTTCTGTCTAGGAATGGGACTTATTTATGTGCTGCGATGTCCAGGAAGGGCATCCAGTTCGACTCTCCGGCTAGCCCACGTTGGGGCTGTAATTTTGAGGCGTTGGTCAGGGTTGCAAGATCTGATTGGGTGCGTAAGGTAGCCTAGTTTGGTTGTAGATTCGATCTTGCAACTTGCCGTCGCGACCATGTCACGCTGACCGGTCTGCTCGCGGACCTAAATCCTTATGTCCGGGACGGGGGGTCCGGGGGGGTTTGTTCACGCAAAAGCGTTAGTGTCAGGCATCGACGTTAGATGGTGCTCGGCTCGGCCTATCCGGGATGACGTTCGTGAGTGTTGAACGTCCGAACTTGCTGAACGGTGGGAGTCGAGAGCGAAAAAATTAGATGTCTTCTTCGCGTCAACAGAGAAGGCAGTCCGTTTTGTTTGGGAGCTCTTAGATCTAATTTTATGTTAGGCGCGTATAGTAAATATACCACTGGGAATGGTAGCGCGTGTTGAGAGTTTACCCGGGACTTTAGGTTTAACGCAGAATCTGTATAAGTGGATTCGACTGTATTAGTTACTAGTGCGGTAGTTAATATTCTAGAAATAACGGTGACCTTTGACCCGTACGTTCTGTGTTCATTTTCGCGAGTCAATCGTAACAAAGGAAGAAAGTGACTGCGGAAGGCGACCTTAGCTTGGAGAGGAGCTGAGGGCCGAACTGCTGCAGGGGGAACGGTCAATTAAGGTCAATAACACTACCAGCCACACCCAAATACACATCACTGACCTTTACTTTCTAGCACAATACATCCACACGAGACCTGACCGAATCCTGAGGGATCAGTCGCCTTGAATAGAGGTAAGTAAGCTCTGTTCAATAATTGTAACGCTCCCCCCGGATTGTTTAGTGTAATTAGACTTTTAACCCGTGGCGTGAGGACGCCCGACCAGCATCTGCCCGTAGCTTCTTCGTCTATGGGCCGCGAAGGATTCTACTCCTGGGATGGGCAGCTGCCGGCCGTAACAATATATATATATATATATATACAACGTGTCCCAAAATTCAACGATAAGCCAACACCGGAGGATAGACCTGCCCCGGACTAATCGGGGAAAAAAAGAAAAAAAAATATATCCCAATTATATTTTAAGTTATATAAAAAAAATGAAATTATTCAGAAATTGAGACCGTTTATGATATTTTTCACTACCATGACTACAATTTTTTAAATATTTTTTTCTATTTTTTTTATAGGCAACCTGAATAGTACTGCTATCTACCACAATTCTTAAAAACTCCAGAATAACTCTTGTTTTATCACGAAAATTAATGAAACTTATTTTATTCCCTAAATTTTTTGAAGACTTTTACTTTTAACCAAATTTAACTTATCGTGGTGTAAAAAAAAAGTATGAACACTAGTACGGCAAGTTTTTTTAAAAATTGACGCAACTAACCAACATTCCAAAATGGTATAATACTCTAGGAAAACAAGTTATAAAATAAATATGGGCCTATTATTTCTAAACAGGGGCCAAATTCCTTAAATTGTAATTGTCAGTAATCACTTTTACTACATGCCCAAAATGGGTTCCTGTTACAATTTCTAGGAATTCGAATGGGGCATTAATACCTTAGATGTTAGACAAAGATAGATAGATAGAGATATTTACGTTAAAAAGGGACAACAACAGGGCAGGTAGAGAAGCTGTTATTATTCTCAGCAAGTCGGTTCAGTACGCTCTGCTCCTTTGTTTACTGCGCACCGTTCCCAATTCAACTTACGTGGCCCTCGTACATACTATCGACTTTTGGCTTGGCCTTTTGGACTGGAATCGACCTGCAAACTTAACTGACCTGGAATTATTTGGACTAGAAGTGATCTGCAAACTGAACTGACCTGGCATTATCTTGGACTACGATTGTGTGTTTTGTGATTTAGAGTTCTGGCGCATTTTGGACTGTTTGGCGTTTAACATACCACAGGAATACGCTAATATGCATTTAATCTATGGAGAATGCCGATGTAATGCTAACGCTGCTAGCAGACTGTATCGAGAAAGATACCCAAATGCTCAAAAATATCCTGATTATCGAGTGTTTATTAATGTGCATCAAGCGTTTTCGGAGGGTCGTATGACATCCAGTAGGAGATGCGCTGGAAGACCTAGATTGGATCGTGATGAAGAAGTTCTCAATGAGATAGAAAATGACTCGACTACTTCGGTACGTGCCATAGAAGAAGCTACAGGAATCCCGAAAAGTTCTGCACATCGAATATTAAAACGTCACAAGCTTCACCCATATCACTACATGCGTGTGCAGACGTTATTACCGCGGGACTATCCGCTACGGGTCACATTTGGCCGTGTAATGCTGCAAAGGCACAGTGAAGAACCCCACTTCCTAGACAAAATTCTATGGTCGGATGAAACAACGTGCAAGAAAGATGGGTATTTAAATCTTCACAACCTACATAGTTGGAGTAATGAAAATCCACACTTGATGAGACAAGACAAATCCCAATATCAATTCAAGGTTAACCTATGGACCGGCATATTAAATGGAAAAGTAATTGGGCCCTTTGAGTTACAAGGAAACTTAGATGGCAATAGTTATTTAAAATTTTTACTAAATGACTTGCAAGAATTGTCAAACGACGTGCCCTTAAGTGATCTTCAAAACATGTGGTTCCAAAATGATGGTTGCCCAGCACATTATGCCCGTCCTGTGCGAGAATATTTAAATCAAGAGTATCCAGGGCGTTGGATCGGGCAACTTGGTCCTATCTTATGGCCGCCCCGTTCACCCGATTTGAACCCCCTGGACTTCTTCTATTGGGGTTCAAACATTTGCTATAATGTTAATAACTTAATAAATTACACGTGAAACTGCTTGTAACATTTGTTTTGAAATATTAAACATTTTTCAAGAACTAATACTTTTATTACACCCGACCGTCATTTGGCCCCTGTTTAGAAATAATAGGCCAATATTTTTTTATAACTTGTTTTCCTAGAGTATTATACCATTTTGGAATGTAGGTTAGTTGCGTCAATTTTTAAAAAAAATTGCCATACTAGTGTTCATACTTTTTTTTTACACCACGATAAGTTAAATTTGGTTAAAAGTAAAAGTCTTCAAAAAATTTATGGAATAAAATAAGTTTCATTAATTTTCGTGATAAAACAAGAGTTATTCTGGAGTTTTCAAGAATTGTGGTAGATAGGAGTACTATTCAGGTTGCCTATAAAAAAAAAAGAAAAAAATATTTAGAAAATTGAGGTCATGGTAGTGAAAAATATCATAAACGATCTCAATTTCTGAAGAATTTAATTTTTTTTATATAACTTAAAATATAATTAGGATATATTTTTTTTCTTTTTTTCCCCGATTAGTCCAAGGCAGGTCTATCCTCCGGTGTTGGCTTATCGTTGAATTTTGGGACACGTTGTATATATAGATAGATAGATAGATAGATAGATAGATAGATAGATAGATAGATAGATAGATAGATATATATAGTACCATTACCCCATATCGTCCCGTGGGTGTCTTAAGAGGTGACAGAGGAAACAAGCCAGGAGCTGGGCAGCTGCTTCTTCCTGATAACAACTCAAAATTATTAAAAAAACCTGCGGTTGGCAAGCGTGGAAACAACGGCAAAGTTGCTATTTGAGGTAACCTAAATAAAATGAGGAACATAAATATGGGGGAGGTTTATGTTCAGCAGTGGACTTTAATAGGCTGCAATTGATATACTCATAGTTATTTACTTGCATGTATACCTACCAAATAAAATTATTATGAAAAAAAATCTTTAAAAATACAAAATTCAACTTTTTAACTTTGCAGTTTATAAGACTTAGCTGGGGATTTAAAAGTCTTGACGGGGCGTAATGGAATAGCCAATTTTAAAGCGTTGGAGTATTTCCAGTTTGGTAAAAATAAATATGTTATTAAACTTTAACTTAAAGTTGAAAACAGCTCATATTGTCAAAATGTTAAACTTTGTGTCGTTATTATTATCGTCATCATTACAGTCTGCCTCAGGTCCCTGCTGAACACAGTCACAGCCACAACGTACGTTCTCAGGACATCTGCAACTACTGCTACCTCCATGTTTTATCAGGTCCATATTTTTTTCCATCGGCTGCCGATTAATCCACCTATATGGCCTATCATTTGCCTCTGGAGCCTAGGTATTGTTCGAATGCTGATAAATGAATTAATTCATTAATTGTATGAGCAACATCCGTACACATGCTAATATTTATAAACTGTAACTATTAGTAAAAAATTGTAATTGGTTTCCTATAGCTTAATTGCTTTCTACCTACTCTGTTTATTTTTTTCTGATAAATAAATAAATTCATTGACCCGCTAAGCTATATCATTTATTCTAGTTCTTCTGTAGAGAGCCTCGATATGGATTTTGTTACGAAGAGAAACTCCGAACATAGACACCTCCATCGTTTGCTTAGGAACTTTGATTTTCCTCTTACAGCCAACAGTTAATTGCTAAAATATTTCGTTTCCGTAAGTCATCACTGGCACCACGCACTGATTGTACTACAATATACTACCAAATATTACTACGCTTACTGCACTGTGGCTTTTAGTAGTGTTGCCCAAAACCAGTCTTGGTCTTGTAGTCTTAGTCTTGTACTTGCATTTTTGCTAGACCACGACCAAGACCAAGACCGCCTAATTATAGCAAAATCAAGACCAAAACCGCCTTATTTTAAAAGTGAGAACTGGCATATATTAAGTACTCCTGTCACCGAATTGAATGATTTTCAAATCACAAATAGTGAATGGCAAATACTCGAAAAAGTACACAAGTTAATAAAATTTAAACTTTTATTCACGAAACTTGGTGGAGAAAAATATGTTACATTACCGTTAGCCATTGTATCATTCAATTTCTTGCTCGATAAAATTGAATCCATGATAAAACAATTAGATGAGAAACCTAATCGAACCGAAGTGGATGAAAGACTCATTCTGGGTTTCCAAGCAGCTCAAGACAAAATGCTTAAACATTATAAGAAGAACAACTGGATTTATTGTACCTCTTTAATTTTAAACCCAATTTATAAGGCTCAGACTTTTGACATGACATTATGGGGAAGCAAATTAAAATAGACAGCCTGCACAAACTAAATGAACTTCATAAAGAATATAAAAGTCTAAACTCAATGAATAAATCTCTAGAATCACCAGGAAATAAAAAGAAAGTATGTAAATATGATGAAGATGAAGACGTAACAGACTTTAGAAAAGTAAGTGGTAGAGCCACGCGGCAGCTTTTGCTGTCGCACGGATGGGCCGGCTCGAACCGGGGTGGTACCACGACCTCACAGAATACCAGTGTGAAGTAGAGATTTACCTCTGCATTTCGCTTGGTGAGTGCAGGTGGCCGAAGGCCCTTTTTACTGGAAATGAGGCATTCCATCTTAGAACTCGGGTGACAACGCATCTGCATTTTGATTCGCAAACGAGGATAGATGTAGATGTCTATGGGCCGCAGCAACCGCTTACCATCAGGTGGACTGTGTGCTCGTTTGTCACCCTTATCCTATAAAAAAATAAAAAACTGTATGCATGTCCCTCGGCTTCATCTAGATCTGGTTCTCGTCTTCAAGGCTTAGTTATTGACGAATTGGAGGAGTACCTAAGTAAACACATAGAAGAAATTAGTTGTACTCAAGCGACAAACTAGATTTATAACGATTGAGATAGTTTTACTTACCCATTTTTTATTACTATATGGAATTTTAACCAATATCTTTTTTCGAACGAAAATAAAATTTGCCTGAAATCACAGAATAAATAATAGTATACTCGTATAAGAACAGAAGGATCACTCTATGATAGCAAAATTGCGAGTTTAAACCTAGTTACAACGTCGCTAATGTTCATAATACTACATAGGCTGCACTAAAAGTATCGGGAATGGAATATTTTCACTGTTCTTGTCATATTAAAATCTTTTTAATTGAAAACTCCTTGGTTTTAAAAATCGAATACCATTTATTTATTTAAAAAAAGATTCTCGGTCTAGTCACAAGGTTTTGTCAAACTTGTTTAGTCGTTGAGAAAATGGAATGGACTCGAGAAAATGCAAGAGCGATGATTTATTATGACGAAAGTCGGTGGTTTAACACAAAAACAGTGTGTTGACCGGATGATTTCTGCATTTGGTAATGAAGCCCCATCCAAAACCACAATTTATCGCTGGTTTGCTGAATTTCAACGTGGACGTGTCAAGGTCGTCCAAAAACTGCAGTCACCCAAGAAAATGTTGATGCTGTGCGTAAGCTGATTGAGGAAGATCGACATGTGACATACCGCAAAATTCAGGCAACTTTAGACATTGGTATGAGTCAATTACAAATAATCTTGCATGAACAATTAGGTGTAAAAAAGTTGTTTTCGCGATGGATACCGCATTCGCTCCGTGAAGATCAAAACGCGGCTCGCGTTACTTGGTGCAACAGAACTCTCGAAAGATTCCACGCAGGATCCTCAAATGCTGTATACAACATCTTATCAGGTGACGAATCCTGGATATATACGAGTTTGGGTGTTCGAAAATGAGTTAAAGCCAACAAAAATTGTTCGTTCACGGAGTGTTGCAAAAAAAATGGTGGCCACGTTTGTCTCCAAAACCGGCCATGTTACGACTATTCCTCTTGAGGGACAAAGAAAGGTTAATGCAGAATGGTATGCTAGCATTTGTTTGCCACAGGTCGTTTCTGAACTCCGTAAAGAGAACTGCAACCGCCGCATCATCCTCCATCACGACAATTCTCACACCGCACACAGAACAAAAGAGTTTTTAGAGCAAGAAAACATAGAATTATTAGACCATCCGCCGTACAGCCCCGACCTAAGCCCTAATGATTTCTATACTTTCCCTAAAATAACGAATAAATTGCGTGGACAGAGATTTTCATCACCTGAAGAAGCTGTGGACGCCTACAAAACGGCCATTTTGGAGACCCCAACTTCCGAATGGAATGGTTGCTTCAATGATTGGTTCCATCGTATGGAAAAATGTGTCAAATTTCGCGGAGAATACTTCGAAAAGCAATAAATACATTTTTAAATAGTAATGTTGTGTCACTTCCTTGATTCCCGAAATTTTCAGTGCCGCCGTATGTACACCTCAGGCACGACTTTGGTTAAAATAGCCTAACGATTAAATCATCAAGAAAAAATTAATGGAGCGCGCGTATTGAATTAAAATGCAACTAATTCCGCGTGCGAGAGTCTGTATCATTCAGCCCGTTACCCTACGTTAAGGCCGCTCCTACTGTAGGGTTAGGTGTTGTGAGAAAACAAATTGAATACTTTGATATTAGTTGGTAGTAGAATACATCGAGGCATTATGCAGCGTTTTGGTAATTAGAAATAAGAACATTATTGTTAAATGTTAGGAAGGTTAATATACAACATCAAGAAAAATTAATATTATAACAACGTGAACGTCTTTGCAACTCAGATAATTTACCAACTTACCATTTTTATCCGAATTAAATATAGCAGGAGCTACTCAATTCTGCTGTATTTTTTATGTGTCCTCATAACTTATTTCTAGGTGAACCGATTTTGATCATTCTTTTTTATTTGAAAGCTGGTGCTTATAATTTATATATACCATATAAGTTTGATCAAGATCTGACCAGTAGTTTTGGAGTTATCGTTAACAATGCGTATTATAATGCGTATGAAGTCGGTTCGACAAAATTTCATTACTTGTCTCTCTTCCTCTCTTTTAAAAAAACTTTACCTCCACACCAGGATTTTGTCCTGTATCGCGGGGGCAGTTTACATGCATAGAACAGACCCAGCACAATTATTGCAAAGCAACAGAACTTGTTCCGTGCGGGATTCGAACCGTGTTTCCAATTCTGTGAGGGCGTGGTCCTTCCCCGGTCTAGCAGACCCATTCGTGCTACAATTATGCTACTTATATAGCTGTAGCATGCGTAAACCAAATAAAAAATCACAGAATATACTCAAAACATCCTCTAAATTCTCCCTTGAACAAAAATATGTTGTACCCAGAACAATTATTTGTAGGCCATACAAATAATTGTTCCGTGGGGGATTCGCACCCACGGCCCTTAGCGCTGCAACTTCGCCATGGAGCCGTCACTTGTCTGTTTCGCATTTTGTGCTATTTACAAACATGAGATACGCGACGGCACTATTAATGAAAGAGTGACAATGGGAAGTCCTGCTATTTTCAATCTCTTCCTTTTATCAACCAAGTGTTAAACTATTATCCAGTATATGCAGATCTTGCGTTAGTAGGCAGTGACTAGTGCTGGGAGGTCTACTTACACTGAAATATTTTTAAGGTCATTGGCATTACGCGAAACATTTGAAAACTGCGAAGCTGTGTCTTAATTATCTAAATCTCACTATAAATAATAATATGTTACCTTTCGGTATCCTTAGCAACAGTAAAGAACGAAAGTCAACATTCCTATTGTTCTTTATGTACTTGCATGCTATGCACCACCTTTTGGCTCTTTGAGAGGCCATACTTGAATAAATATTAAACAATAAAGAGAAAAATACTTTTTTGTTAACGTAAGGCGCGCGTCAGCTCGAGCGCGCGCCTAGACCTCACGCATTTAGACCATTGTAGGGGGTCGCGCAGCATAAGTATATTTTCATGCCTAAAGCGCGGAGTGAGACAGGCCTGCTAAAATATAGTATTCATAGTACTCAGTTGGCATTATTCCAAATTACTATTTAACGGTGTAAAATAAACGCTAAAAGCTTATGTTCTGTTGTTATGGCATAGTACTAAATAATTCAAAAGGAGATTTCAACGAAACTTTGAAAAAAATCACTAGAATTATATAAATCTAAAGTTTGGACGGTAACTGCCTTTTGTCAAGATGGCCGTGTTGAAGCGTGAGCACACTAGCGCTGCATCCGGCAGCCATCGATAACTTTCGTTTGTTTACTTTAGTTTGTATGCAGTAACAGTTGTCTATTCTACGTTGTCATATGAGATGATGACTAGTCGAGAACTAAGTAGTCCGCTTCAAATGATCATAGAAGATGAGAGCTGATCGAAAGGATGCCTTAGCTAGTGTTAGTTTGCATGAGGTGAAACGTAATCTCCTTGCGTATGTTTGTAGGTCCCTAAAAGTCCAAAGATAGGGACGTTGTACCTTTTCATGTCAGGATGGACGAGCGGACGAATTGGTGATTAATCTTATAATCTCATGTATCAACCATATTATTGGTATTCAAATGTAAAACATTCGAAACATTCGAATGGAAACATTCCAATGTGCTCTTAAATGGGGAGGTGTTGTGTCTTGTGGATACCACTGTTTTTCTTGGTATTATTTAAGGCGCGAAACTTCAGTGGGGCCCTCATATATCTAAATTAGCAAGCATACTTAGCTCTACAGCATATCCTGTAAGAAAGATTAGAAGTCTCACAGATGTTGAAACAGCTAGATTAGTGTATTTTAGTTACTTTCATAGCGTAATGTCGTATGGAATTTTGCTATGGGGTAATGCGACTGATATTGAAGCTATATTTGTTTTGCAAAAGAGAGCCGTGCGGGCGATTTATAACCTAAACTGTAAAGAGTCCCTCAGAGAAAAATTTAAAGAAATAAACATAATAACTTTGGCATCGCAATATATTTATGAAAATGTAATGTTTGCACATCAAAACATAAATAGCTTTAATAAGAATAAGGATGTTCATACCTTAAACACTAGGAACAAACATAAGCTTGTAATGCCAGTTACTAGACTCCACAGAATTAGTAATTAATTTATGGGGCAAACTTTTACAACAAAATCCCAAAACATGTTCAAAGTTTGTCAATAAACAAGTTTAAAAGTTTTATTAAAGAAAAACTGTACAAAAAGGGTTATTATAATATCAAGGAATACATGAATTAAAATAAACCATGGGAATAAGGTGATCGCCACCATGCTGGTTCTATGAAAATTCATTTAAAAATTGTATAAACAACTTATTGTTAAGTGATGAAATATGTTTAAAAAAAGTCCCGCTGGGTTTCTTGCTGGTTGTTCCCAGGACAGAGATATTTTCCAAACCAGTGGTAAATAAAAATGACTTTCAATAAGTATTATGCAATAATCAATATTGAATAAAAAAATAATTCTATTCTATTCCATTCTATTGTGCGCACTTTTGCGCGCTCTCACTCACGCAGTTTGAAAATGCTTATATTTCCCGTATTGTTTACAGAGTCATGTATTATGCACCGTAAAGGGTTTTATAATTATTAAATGTTTGTTACATGAAATATGTGGACATTAGATAAATTTTCACCTAAAGTATAAAACGTTTGCGCACTGCTTGTTGTTAGGCAGTAGTAAAAACTTTCTGTATTAAATGCCAGCTTTAATGAAAAAAATAAAGTCAATCATGCGAGACTTTTTCGTGAAGTTGGCTGCCTTACTAATGATCGCTGTAGTTAATGAACGCAATGAACTGATTATTTTTCTCTAAGGGGTTTTTATTAATAAGTCTTTAAGGTTTAATTATAACTACTTTAACAATATGTTCTGATAGTTAAAAAAAGTTACTGAATATAAGTTTTTTTATAGAATAAGGGTCACAAACGAGTACAAAGTTTACCTGATGGTAAGTGGATGCCGTGACTCAGGGTTATCTACATTTATGTTTGATTAAGAATCAAAATGCAGATGCGTTGTCACCCCTGAGGGCTAAAATGGAATGTCTCGTTACCACTAAAAAGTCTCTCCGGTTTTTTACACTCACCACACAAAACGCAACAGCATCAAGCTGTTATTTTACGTTAGTATTCTGTGAGAGTATGATCCTTCCCCGGTCGTGCCGATCCAGTTGTGCTACAAATATATGGCTCTTTCACATTAAATACCCTTCAAGATATAGCCAGACTTTCCGAAGACTTCTGTGACATATCAAATTACTAAATTCAGATGCACTCGGCTGTCACTGGATTAATTCGATCACTGTGATGTAGGCATAGATATCGGAACTTGTCGTATAATACTTTTTTTGTTGTGTAATACTTTTATTTGAGCTCGGCGACGATATTTAGTGTCACAAACACCTTGCGGTTTCTGGAGCAAAGAATTTGTTTTACACATGGGATTTGTGAATGAAAGTTAGTGTTTTAGGATTAAAGACTACTAATACATCCAACCGTGTAGTGGCGGTGTAAGAATATCCACTACTCCATATTATCCTGTGGGTGTCCTAAGAGCCGACAGAGGGAAACAAAACAGGAGATGGGTAGCAGCGTCTTTCTAATAACGCCTAAAAATAACCTGCGGTTGCCAACCCACTTGCCAAGCGTGGCAACTATGGGGCAATCTGTGGGGGAGCCTATGTTAAGCAATGGACTTTAATAGGCTATAACGGTAACGGCAATACATCAAAAAACTAATGAGTTAATTGCCACCATTACCTTAATTTTGAATTGAAGTTTAGAGTTTGTGGAGTGTTTGAAGGCAGTATAAAATTTTGTTGTATGAATAGAATTCTTCTTATTGTCTTCCATTAGATTGTTAGATGTAAGTGAACATCAGAGTTGACTGCACACTCTACTGCTGGCACGTTTTTATCTTCGGAAATTGAAAATAAGTTTCAATTTGAGTATTCGCTTAAATACAAAAAAAAAAAAACATTTTATTTCATATTCCAATATGATCCATTATTTACGCGATAGCAAAAACAAAAATAAAAGGCAACCTGAAAAGGTAGTCAACTAAGTGTTTAGAATGTGAAAGAAAATAAAAGGAGTTTGACGGCTTGCTTTTCTTAGCACTATACTCTTTGAAGTTCAGACACACATGTGTACAGTAGGGGTTGCAGATGGAAATTTAATATTAAAACATTGTAAGGTATGTTGCAAAATTAAGTATAGACTAATATCAATATTACATAATATATGCAAAAGTTCCGTCCCTTTTTACCTCCTTATTAAAAATTACGTTATAATTTCACAACCAGAAACACAGTTTAAGTTACAGCTTATATACATCCCACAGCTGGGGACAGACCTCCTCTCATTTCTGAGAAGGTTTTAGGGTAAGGATGGTTTGAGGGTAATACGCTTATCTCAAGCGACGCACTTACATGTAAGTTATTCTGAAAAAGAAATAATTTTGATTATCATGCAATCAAGGTCAAAAATTACGCAAAGCGGGTTTACCAGCTTGAGATTATTAGCTTTATGCCCATGAGGTCATCGGCCTAGCGGGTGTGTTAAAGGGCAAGTCAAGTTCAAGCCTGCTTATGCATTTTTGGTTTTAATTTAATAGGAGTCGGTCTGAGTAACTACCAACCTCTTACGTGTTTTTGTCGTCAAATAGCAGTGCTTACTGAATCTGAAAATGAATGAATGAATGACCCCTGCCCAGAGATGGGAACAGTATTCCATGTAAGACCGAATTTGCAGCTTGTTAAGTTGCAAGCGGTGTGCCGGCATGAAATACTGTCCCGCTCTGCTGAGCACACCAAGCTTTTTAGAGGCCAATTTAGCCTTCTCTTCCAAGTGACCTCGAAACTGCACGTCACTCGATATTTCGACACCGAGGATTCCGATACTGGCTAAGGCAACAAGGGGAGTGTCTTGAAACTGAGGAGATACGACAAAGGGGTTCTTTTTTGCGGTAAACGCGGAAACTTGTGTCTTCTGGGGATTGAACTGGACTAGATTCAGTCGCCTCCAGTCTGAGACTTTGTTCAACAAATTCTCGACTTCAGACACAAGTTTGTTCCGGTACTCCGCGACGTTTTCCCGAGAAATATTGGCACGGCCGGTGTATAAAGCATCACCAGTGCTTTCGTCTGCATAGCAATGAATGTAACTGGTTTGCAACATATCATTGATATGCAGAAGAAATAGCGTTGGTGATAGTACGCAGCCTTGTGGAACACCAGCGTTAATGGGCTTGTAATCAGAGCATGCACCGTCTACTACGACCTTGATGCTCCGATCAGCAAGGAAACTGGTGAGCCAATTGCACAATTTCTCGGAAAGCCCATTGGAAGGCAGCTTCGAAAGTAGCGCTTTGTGCCAATCCCGATCGAAGGCCTTGGCTATGTCCAAACTAAAAGCTGACGCCTCCCCCTTGGGTTCTATTGCCTCCGCCCATCTATGAGTTAGGTAACCTCGAAGATCACCAGCTGAGCGACCTCGACGGAAACCGTACTGGTGGTTATTAATCAGGTGGTGATCCTCAAGGTACCGCATGAGCTGGCTGTTAATAATGGTTTCCATTACCTTGGAGAACAAGGAGGTGATAGCGACAGGCCTGTAGTTGGACGGATCTGAGCGGTCGCCTTTTTTAGGGATCGGGTGCACCAAAGCTGTCTTCCATGAATTCGGGACTACGCCTAGAGAGTAGCAGTACCAAAAAAGACGCGTTAAAACCGGTGCCAACTCAAGAGCACACGTTTTCAGCACAATAGGTGGGACTTCATCAGGCCCACTCGACTTGTTGACGTCCAGGGAGAGGAGTGTTTTACGAACCGAGCGCTGTGTAAACAGCACTTCCTGCATGGAGCATTCACACCGCGGGATGGCCGACGGTGTGTTCTTCCCGTCACCTAGAGTCGAGTTGGAAGCAAAAAGAGAGCCTAGAAGATCGGTTTTCTCCTTTGCGTCATGGGCCAGTGAGTCGTCCACTCTGTGCAGAGATGTCAGAGATGGCTGACAGAAGTTCCCTTGGACAACCTTGGCGAGAGACCAGAATGCACGTGTTCCCGAAGGGAAGAATTCTGCCGTGGTCTTCTGACTTTGCCTTGTCAGTGACACTTTTGAAGGACCTGGAGGCGGAATTATACTTTTTTTTAAGAGCGCTGGTGTTTACATCCCAGGAAGTTGTAGCGTGATGCAATTTATATATAATATAATATCAATAAATGCGATTTATAGACTACATGCAACAAAATAGCATAAAACAACTAATACATAATAAAACATATAATATAAACACACACACACACACACACACACACACACACACACACACACACAACACACGCATACAAGCACACACGCATACACGCACACAAGCACGCGCGCACACGCACACGCGCACATGCGCACACGCGCAAACGCGGAAAACGCGTACGCGTACTCGCGATCACGCGGCCACGCGCCTACGCGCACGCGCGTACACGTGCACACGCGCACACGCGCACACGCGCACACGCGCACATGCACACACGCACACACGCACACTCGCACACACGCACACACGCAAACACTCACACACGCACACACGCACTCACGCACACACGTACACACGTATACACGCACACACGCACACACGCACACTCGCACACACGCACACATGCACTTATGCACCCGCGCGCACACGCACACACGCACTCGCGTGCACATACGCATACACGCACACACGCATACACGCACACAAGCACACAAGCACGCGCACTAGCACGCGCACGCGCACGCGGAAACGCACACGCACGCGCACACGCACTCGCACACGCACACGCACACGCACACGCGCACGTTAACGCAAATGCACACGCACACGCACACGCACACGCGCTCGCACACGCGCACGCACACGCACACACACACACATACGCACACGCACACGCACACGCACACGCACATTTATTCAGTCCCTACTTAAGGGTCCTCCTGTCTTAAGTTATTAAGTAATTAGCTAACCTAACAACATCTTATAGTGACCATATCAAAAATCTTTTATGTTTTAAATAAATAAATTTACCTGGCAATCGCACTAATCAAACTAATTTAATATAATATGTATTACTTGAGAGATACATTGTGTTTTCATGCGATGGCCAAGTCAATCTATTTATTTAAAATACAAGATTTTTAGTATTGATGTGGTCACTATAATCTGTTGTTAGGTTAGCTAATTACGTAATAACTTAAGACAGAAGGACCCTTAAGTAGGGACTGAATAAATTAACCGACTTGGTATTACATGGATCTCACAACTTTTTACAGTAGAAGAACTGAGTTGCGAGACTTGGTTTTTTTTTTACAAGTTATGTTTTAGATTGCATACTTTATTTCGAAAAGGTACAATTATTTTGAAAAATACTCATCAAAGTCCACTTCCGGACGAGGCCTCCCCTACCTCAAGATTGCTTCATTGAAATATTTGTCATAGCTACCACGCTTGACATACCTGTTAGCAACAGGAGGTTTCTAATAGTTGAGCTGTTTACAGGAAAATGCTTCTGCCCATCTATTGTTTCTGTTTTCCTCTATCACCTCTTACGACACCCACGGGATGATATGAGGTAGTGAATCCTCTTAATCCGCCATCACTCGGGTACTAAACAGAAAAGACTAAAACATAATAATCTTTATTATGTGAAAGATAATGGAATTGACATTTATGATTTAGATGATTATGGTGTTCGTGTAATAAACGTTATAAATACTTCACTTTATAATCAATTTCAAAACATAAAAAATCTTTTTTCAATTATTCCTACTTCGTGGCTTAACGATAATTAAAAATATTTATGAAGAGAGATTAAAGCAGTGAAAAGATTTTTCACTGCGCCAACTTTCAACACTCCGCATTTCAACCATGATCCATTCTCTTTGAAAATGCTGATTAACATGACGAGATTTACGCAACTTTAATTAGATATTCAAGGGGTGAGCTAAGCCTATTCAATATAAAGGCGTATATTCGTATGTGGCGGAAGGAAATACACGCTTGTGTTTCGAAATTATTTTAACACAAACAAAATAATAGATTATTTTCACTCACAAGCTGTAGTTATTAAATAAATGATATGAAATAACGACAGTGATTCTGGATTCACGGTAACAGCCGTAAACATTCTTATGCCACAAACGTTCACAGAAGCACTCACTGGCCCTAACCTATCTGAGACCTACGTATACGATAATATTGTAGGATAGAATTGCCTGAGACACGTAGACAACCAAAATGTACCAAAACCCAAAGGCGAAATTTTATTTTACGAAATCCAACGACACAGTTCTTAATTCTATTTACAGCATCTTGATAATTGTTATTTCACAAATTATTTACTTCACCAAATCTATAGACTTTAAATGAAATTGAAGTAAAAGCTTTTAATTTTTTTTATTTACTTTGCAAACATCCGCACTATAAAATAAAACCTGCCCTCCCTCAATTGCATGCACTATCCCCGTCACCAGTAATCCCAGCACCACTACTCCCAACACCACTACACTAGGCAAGACACACCACTGACGACAATACGACACGTGTTTCGCCTCTAAACGAGGCATTCTCAGGTGATGTAGACTCTACGGTGGCTGACCGTTAAGTGAACTTAACTAGTAACTTAGTTAAGTGAACGGGGGATCCCGACTGAAACGTCGGGAAAGAATATCACTTATTTTTGTAAAACTACTTTTGTTTTTGTTCACGTACATTACATTTTCATAAGGCTTTTGTATTGAGAGGCCAAAGTTAATATATTAATTTCCTTAAATTTTTGTCGCAGCGACTCTTTAGGTTTTAAATCATAAATTGCTCTTATGGCCTCTTCTGTAAAACAATAAAGATAGTTTCAATGTCAGTCGCATTACCCCATAGCAAGATTTTATATGACTATCATGAATTGCTAGAAAGATACATATCTCAGTAACCCCTCGTTCACTGCGCTGTGAAAATCCCCTACATGTATCTTTATGCAGACCAAATTACAAACAAAACTCATTCTTTATAAGAACATGTAATTCTTATAACAGATTTTCTAAGGTTTGTAATAAGGTTGATCTTTTCTGTACAAGTCTTACTACTATTTGTAAATTAATAACATCTTCTTTCAGCAACAATATACTAACATTTGAATTTTTAAATGCAATTTACATCTTTTTTATAGAATAAGGGTGACAAACGAGCACACAGTCCACCTGATGGTAAGTGGTTGCTGTGGCCGATAGACATCTACACCTATCCTCAAGTATAAATCATAATGCAGACGCGTTGTCACCCGTGAGGACCAAGATGGAATACCTCGTTTCCAGAAAATAGGATCTCCGGTTCTCTACACTCACCAAGCGAAACACAGCAGTGTTAAGCTGCTATTTTACGCTGGTATTCTGTGAGAGCGTGGTCCTTCCCCGGACGAGCCGACCCATTCGTTCTACTAATATAGTTGTAGCATGGCTCTATCACGTATGCAACATTTAACGTGCAACTTATATTACTTATATATATATATATATATATATATATATATATATATATATATATATATATATATATATTGTTTGTGTTTACCTAACCGATTACCCATTTATGAAAACTTTTAATAGGCTTACCTTGTGACTTAAATATGTGCCATATAGTTTTAAAAATTAATAGCTGTTAGTTTTCCTGTTACAAATAAATATATAAATTATGCTATGAAAATATCTAAAATAAACTTGCACATGCTGCAATTTTGTACACCATATGCTGCAGAACTAAGCTACTAAGCTAACTTTGCTAGCAAGTTTAGAGATATAAGTATATCATCATCGTATTAGAGACATAACTGAAGATTTGCGTCAACTGTAATTCTGCGAAAAAAATCTTACTTATTATTATAGGTAAGTTTTTTATTAACGTAAATGTGAAAGATGAGGTCACAGTGAACCTGGTTGTAAATAGAGGCAGTAGCCCTTAAGTATCCATGCAGTCATTACAGCCAACAAAAACCCACTGCTGAACATAGGTCTCCCCCCATTTATAGCCTCATAGAGGGGATATTGCCATAATTGCCACGCTTGGCAGGGGTGTAGGTAACCGATTTTTTTATTATTTTAAAATAGTATCAGGAAGATGCAGCTGCCTATTTCCTGTTTCAGTTCCCTTCTGTTGCCCCTTACGACACCCACGGGACTATTTGGGGTAGTAGATTTTCTTACAGCGCCACTAGACGGGTAGCTCGTAAACATCTGTTTACGAATAATAAGGATCAAAATGACAGGAATGTGTCGATCTTGTTCCTATATTATATTCAGCAGCGTTATGTTACGATTAACGCTAAAATTCTGTGAGAGCGTGGTTCTTCTGACTGGCAACTCATATGTGCTGCAGCTATGGAATAACTGTAGCCTTCTTTTGAATTGAGATTCATAGTTAATAACTTCAATTGTAATAATGACGGCGCATTTCATTTAAGTCCACTGGCGTGACAGCGCATATACATTTAAGTCTTAATCTATGATAGATGTAGGTGTCTATGGTCCACAATATCTACTTACCATCAGGTGAACTTGGGAAGAACTAATAGGTCGGAGAAAAAGTTTCTTTGTTTTTTTTTTTGTATAAAATTTATGAAAAATCTCTTTCGTTGTACTGTCTGTATCCGACTGGTTTTAATATAAATACATGTAGGACATTATGGAAAAGAAAAAGTAAAGAAACACATTCCTGCCATTTTCAATTATTTTGCTGTCCGCCAGAATGAGTGAATCCAACGAAGAAATTCGATAAATTCTGAAGTTTCATTACAAAAAAGAGAAAAATGCGTACTGAAGCCGCGAAAAATATTTATGACGTTTATGGACCTAATGCAGTGTCAATAAGAGTAGCACAAATTTGGTTCAAGCGTTTTCAGTCCAGGAATTTTGATGTCAAATATGCAGTTCGCTCTGATCGCCTCTTATACAGATAAAGTCAATGCCATTTTTGAAAAAGTGGCGGAAGATCGATATGTTACATAGCCGAGGAATTGACCACAAAACAAGTTTGACCCATTGGAAAAGATATACAAAAAACTATACTATACAACTACTAATACTAAATATTAAAAACTATACAAAAAAGTTCGATATTTGGGTGCCACACGAGCTCACTCAAAGGAAATTAATGAATCGTGTACTCATTTGCGGTTCTCTATTGAAACGTAAAGAAACCGAGCCATTTTTGAAATTAATAAACACTGGTGATGAAAAGTGGATCACTACGACAAGAACGTGCGAAAAAGACCATGGTCCAAAAAAATCCATGGGTAGTCAAGTTCCACAGACTGTAGCGAAACCCGGATTAACACGGAATAAGGTGATGCTGGGTTTATGGTGGGATTGGAAGGGCATCGTTTATTATGAGCTTTTACCGCCGGGCAAAACCATCGATTCGGATCTCTATTGCCAACAACTAATGAGACTCTAAGCAAGAAATTAAGAAAAATCTGCCGGAATCGATCAACAGAAAAGGAGTGGTTTTTCATCTTGATAACGCCAGACCACACACATATTTGGCCACTCAGCAAAAACTGAGAGAGCTTGGTTGGGAAGTGTTAATGCATCCACCATATAGTACTGACGTTGTACCCTCAGATTTTCACCTGTTTCAATCTCTTCAGAATTCTTTTGGTAGTGTTAGGTTAACATCAAAATAGGATTGTCAAAATTACTTGCCGCATTTATTTGATCAAAAATCCCAAGATTTCTACAGCAACGGGATTATGTCACTACCTACAAGATAGAAGTCTTAACAATAAATTAAAAACAATTTTATTAAGCATGGCTGCCTTAGCACAAATCTATGGGTTTACGCACCGTCTCTACATACTGCTAGCTCTAATTATATAGATCCACTAATAATGATAACAATTTGTAGTCAGAATGTGGCCAACAATTTGTAGTCTGGACTGAACGAGGGCCAGTCTTTTGTTCTATGAATCCCGGCACATTTTTCACGAATGAGGTTGGAGTTGTTCGTGTCTTCTGAGAAGCAAAATCTTGTTGAGAAAACTACGGTAAATTTATAAAAATTGTAATGCTGCAAGACTAAACTACTCGTATTATCCACTACAAGCTCTTGATAAACTCGGTCCGAATTCTTTTACTCCTTTCTCACAAAGCAAAGCTTAGTGACTCTTTGACTCCTCTTTAGGAAACCCATTTGCACCAATCCAAAATTGATGTAGAATGATGACCACATTGAACTTTCCAACAAGTTCTTTTTATTAAGTAAGTAAAGTAAATAAGCATACAATTTTTCATTTTGCTTGTTGTAAAACATTACATTCGAAAAAGCTTCTGTAAAGCAATTTGACTTCCACCCCTTATCGGAACCACAAGTGTATTGGTCAATCTACTCCCTTAATCTGTAGGCTTTGATTTAAGATGTCACATGTCCTGTATAGGGGAGACCGGGTAATAAAGGTAACATTTTGTACTTTTACCTTGATTTCGGGTTAGGTGTAAATTTTTCAATGAAATTAAAATAGCCATATATACATTCCGTTTATGTTCTTTATATTAGTGTTTTGATTTACCTTATTATTGTGTATTTTATACGAATCACAGAGACTTCAAAAAAATTCGTCAGTTGTTACTTTCCATCACCTAGGTAGGTCAAAAGTAACAGGACAAAGGGGTGTGTAATGAATATAATGTGACATATAAAATCAGCAAATTATTTATCAGAAGACTTTGTATTGATAACACAGATAAACATTTGCATTTTAAATGCTCAAAAATTATATATTTTACGAAAACAAAACAAAATTATTTTTGCTTTATATAAGATCAATTATTATATGATAATATTTTTTTTCATAATCAGAGTATTCAGTATTAGTCTTACTCAGACTCACAATTATGGCACACATAATTTCTATCATCGTTGACGCATTCAGCATGTGACCACATATTACATTTGGTATCCATTACTCATTTGGTCAACTGTTGCTAAAAAATTTTACACAAACGAGATTGAAGCAATCTTCGTCCTAAAATTTCTTTCCTTACTTTTAGCTACGTTCTTTGTCTTTTTTCCTTTTCCCTTCCCTTCGTAGATATCAACTTTCTCTTGCCATTTCAAGTATTGGGTTGTAAAACCGTTTCCTGTATTTATTTATTTGTTGGTATTCTTCTTAAATTGCGTTTTTTTTATTTCATATTCTGTTCGTTGAAACTCAAGGCCCGAGACAGACTTGTTGCTTGAGCGCACCTCAAAGAGGGGCTCACCACTCCTTACCCGCCATTTGAGTATCGTGCCACTTTTCAGGAAATGTTTTTCAATCTATTGTCGCCTACTCATATGCCGATTCACGTAATTCAGATGGAGATAACCCAAAATAAACTCCAGAGCACTCGATCAAATAGTCCTATAGACATTTTCCCTCATCAATAGTAAAAACACGGTTGACGCAATGGTAGCCAATAACTGCGCTAGTATTATATAAGTTACATGACAAACTGATTTTATACGTGGTAGAGCCATGCTGCAGCTATATTACTGGTATAATTGCAGCATGTATGGGTCGGCTCGACCGGGGAAGGACCACACTCACAGAATACCAGTAATAGCAGCTTAACACTGCTGTGTTTCATATGGTGAGTGTAGAGAACCGGAGACCCATTTTAATGGAAAAGAGGCATTCCATCTTAGTCCTCACGGGTGACACCGCATCTGCATTTTGATTCGCAAACGAGGATAGATGTAGATGTCTATGGGCCACAGCAACCACTTACCATCAGGTGTACTATGTGCTCGTTTGTCACCCCATCCTATAAAAAAAATCCAGGGATTAATTTTGTACCATCTTTGGAATGCTCTTCAGCCGCTTTTCGGAACACTTCCGTGTCAGTAGTTCTTTGTGTGGTAGTTCTTGTGCTTTGACACAATCTACAGAGCAGTTGTAACTTTCAGTCCACCGTTACTTCTGCACCCGGTCTCCCCGATTGACGGTAACAGGCTTCTCGCGGAAATCTTTATATCAGGCGATGATATTTTTTTCTTATAGGGTTTCGCAGAAATCTGGCTTTGTCGGCTTTCACGGCCCTTGTGGTCTTAGCAGCAGAGGATCACTCCGATCTTTTATGATATTAACAGAGGAATTGTTAGTGTACCTGTGGATAGTGTGATTTACAAACATACTACTGATGCCTAGCTTTTGAAGCATCTTAAAAATAAGTGACGGCTCCATATTGACTTTGTACAAAGTAATCACTGCAGTTCTGTTTGCACTACTCCAAAATTTAGTTTAGAAATCATGGTGAAAAATACCTATGTGGAGCATATCGATCGAAGAAGAATCGATTAAAAAGAAAAAGTTTATTTAGGCGCTGCGCATACCTAGACATTTTTGTGTCTTGTGTGGGACACAAGCTACCAACGAATATTTTTTTTTCAAAATTGTAACCACGTCAAATCAACCATTCCTTGCACAGATGCAGACACTATTTGTGTCCAGTTACTTTCACTTGACACATACCGACCGCCAATCTTTCCTTTCAATGATCTTCTGAAAAATCTCGGAAGCACAGGTAATTCCAAGCATTATTCTTTTATATCTATATAATCTTTTGGGGGTTATAAAAGTCGTTATGTGTCTGGATTCAGAGTGAATTTCCACTTGATGGAAGACATTTTTTTATGTCTAATTTGTTAAAATATTTAGCTTTCTTCATTTTAGGCAAATATGGTCTATAGTAGGCAGGGGGTGGTTTTCTCGCAATATAGCGACGTTCGTACATCTCATATCTACGCACAAACGTAATTCACCATTTTCTTTCATGATTGGAACATTGGTGAAACCCATTTAGACGGGCCTTGCACTTCTTCAATTAAATCACTGTTTAGTGATTCCTTAATTTTGATTGCAACCTTCTCTTTAATGGGGATCGGTACTCTCCACTTGATTTATCCCGATACCAAGTTTTAAGACACCCAGACGGACTGCTATGTTCTTACCCAACAGGTCTCTAGTACCCCCCGAAATCACGTAAATGGTTGTATGTTCCTTTCGTCCATCGACTTCGAGTATAGTTTCAAATGAACCCTCTATTGCCAAAGGAGAGTTACTACCATATGCTAATAATGTCTTGTCTGGTCTTTACATTTGATTAAAAGCATATACTTTTTTCTTCCTACGTTTTGTAAGATATAAGGTTCTTGCGCAATTTCGAATTACACTTTTCCGCAATTTGATCTATGAGATGATCATCTTGCTTTTCGAATGGACACTTTTCGGCCTGTTGACGCAATCTTATCAATAACTTCTCAAATTTTTCTCTTTTTTCTTGTTTTAGCAATCGAAAAACATGCCGCTCATAAACTTTGCTCCGTTTAGGTTGAAAATACTCGTAGAGTTGTTTTATGGCTACTTTAAATACATCAACGGTTTCTGATGATTCGACATTGGCACCCGGTAAATTGTAGAATATTTTTTGTAACCCAGAGCCACCAAAATGCAGTGACCCAGTAATTCCACGTCTGATGTCGCCAAGTAGTCGATTGTTTGCTTGGCGGTGTGCGACGAGGCGCTGTCGTGGTGAAAGAGGATCTTTTCCTGTATCGCCCTCGTAAACATATTCAAAAGTTGAATTTAGAAGAAAAAAAAGGACATTTTAAAGTGTAATATTATTTATGACCCTACTAGTTATACTTTATGAAGAAATTATTTCAAAAACCTGTAGAGGTTAATTTTTTTCCCGTTCTCATTATTTAATATATATATATTTATTTGAACGATTTAACTTTATCTTCATTCCTTTTCCAGGTTGCTCAAGTATAGCAAATGTTTGTGGTCAAGTTTACGAAGTCTAGTAAATACATTAATTCCTGACCTTGCTACTACTTCATCGTCCCGTTAAATCTCACTGTTGAAAATTATCATCTCTCGATGTAGGATTTGCCTTGGTCTCATTACGTTCGTTCATCCAGTACAGTTCGTACAGAAAGCCTTAAGATCTTTCCCTTAATCGTCTCTGACGACATCGTCTGGTTGATATAGAGTGACAGATTTCTATCCTTATTTTCAGAAAATTTCAATGTCGTTAATCGTAAAGCTATTCTACATAATCGTTTTTAAAATTAATATACATTGATTTTTTTACACTTGTGTTCATTCCTTTTGTACTCAGCGGTAATTACGAAATGAAAAGACTTCCAAACAGCGAGAGCATAATTTCACTGCGCCTACTCGTAACTTTCACATTCAGTGTTATCTCTATAAATAAATAAATGCAGCTTTAATTAGGTACTTAAGAATTGGATTATCTCAGTATGAACGCATGTATGATGAATATGAAAACATGTTTTATTTTGTTTAACACTCTAAATGTATTATTCATAATAAACTGATATTAGGTCTTTACCTATGAAATTGCCATTTTTTATGAAATTAGTTAACGTAATTTTTTTCTAAGAATGAATGTAATCACTCATGCAATCGATGCATGTTTGCCAACGCAGTGGCAGTTTATTGAAGCCCTTCTTGAAGAAATTACCTAGACGGGAGGCAACAAATTCTTCAAAGCCATTTGTACTGCCTCTCGGGTATTGAATTTAGGAGTAAGTTTCCGTTTAGGGCATTATTTTGTTGCCGAACCAGGATCTAATCAACTTGCTGAGCGCTTGCAGTTGTTAAACAGAATACATTTTTCGTTGCAAGTAACAATACGGTTCAAAATTCCTTCGTTTGTGCATGTTGAGAGTGCAAGGCACGTTTCGACGCATACCTCGCGCTGACAATCATTGAGTTCATAGGGCACCCATTTGTCAAGCTTACCTTTTTACCCTACATACACGCTCACGCATACGCACACGCTCACAAACACGCATGCGCTCGCGCACACGCACACGCACTCGCAATTGCACACGCACACGCACACGCACACGCGCAGGCAACATGCACTCGCGCAACACATGCACGCACGCACGTACACACGCACGCATCCACGCACGCACACACGTACGTACGCATGCACGCACGCACGCACTCGCGCACGCACACTCGCACGCAAGCACGCTCACACGCACGCACGCAGGTACAATATCTTAATTTAGGAGCTGTTCACTGTGCATGTAATAAATATGTTTATCAATAAAGATTATTATTATTTCTTATATTATTATTGTCGATCAAAGTTTTCGGACGAAAACAGGGTTAATTTTCATGTGGAAATTTCCAGAACGGAAGCGAACAAACCAATAACAGGTGGTGGGTTCGTTTGTAGTATTCGTTTTGTACGTCGTTGATGTTGCGTTCCGCTTAAGCCACGTTTGTGCTACGACGGTACTCAAATTCCATAATTACTTTAATCTTTAAGGTACCCATGAAGAAAAATATTTAAATGCGATGAAAACATAACACTAATCAGTGAAAAAGTAACTAATTTTGAAGAACGAATTCCATGTTTATAAAATAAAATTAATTTGAAATTAGAATTCTTAGCCAAACAAAAATTATTTTGTTTTGAAACGGTCAGTACTTCAGAACGGCAATTTCATATGGTGTCTTGACGTCTGGTCGCTAAAAATATGCAAGGATTGTCACAAAAACATTTCTTTAGATAATAATATCATTACACTATATTTTATCTCTATTCTCTATTTAATTTATTTTTCTATACAAAAATACAAACTATTCTGGTAGAATCAGGCCTGATTCGGCGTGATGGATACAAAGGCTTGTACTAGTAGCTACCTACCTAATTTTACTATATTTTACCTATGTAGCAGTATCTCAGTTATTCCGTTTAAAAGATTAGATTGGGGGGTATAAATAAAACAGGTTAAAATTATACGTTGGTTCTGTTAATTCGACCGTCTAGTTACAAACATGCAACTGCCAAATATTTACGACATTTATTATTCGGTTATTTTAATTGTCTTAGTTGACTCTAATGATATAATGTATTCTCTTCCTTATATATAATACCATTAATAATAGTGTTGTAAAGCAATGACATGGTTATCAGATTTCAATTTTACTTAAAGCGTCATAAAAAAGTCTTTCCCAATATTTCAAAATAATACCGAGTAATATGATGTTGTTGGGTGAACACCAAACGCGTGCAACTGATTCCGTATACATAGGCTGCACTAAAAGTATCGGGAATAGAATATTTCCACTGTTCCTGTCATATTAAAATATTTTAAAAAGGATTCTCGGTCTTGTCACAAGGTTTTGTCAAACTTGTTTAGTCGTTGAGAAAATGGAATTGACTCGAGAAAATTCAAGAGCGATGATTTATATGACTTTCGAAGTAGTTTAACACAAAAACAGTGTGTTGACCGGATGATTTATGCATTTGGTGATGAAGCCCCATCCAAAACAACAATTTATTGCTGGTTTGCTGAATTTCAACGTAGACGTGTCAAGCTCAGTGATGATCTCCGTCAAGGTCGTTCAAAAACTGCAGTCACCCAAGGAAACGTTGATGATGTGCGTAAGCTGATTGAGGAAGATCGACATGTGACATACCGCGAAATTCAGGCAACTTTAGAAATTGGCATGAGTCAAATACCAATAATCTTGCATGAACAATTAGGTGTAAAAAAGTTGTTTTCCCGATGGATACCGCATTCGCTCTGTGAAGAGCAAAAAGCGGCTCGCGTTACTTGGTGCGTCAGAACTCTCGAAAGATTCCACGCAGGATCCTCAAATGCTGTATACAACATCGTATCAGGTGACGAATCCTGGATATATACGTACGAACCCGAAACAAAAAACCAGTCACGAGTTTGGGTGTTCGAAAATGAGTTAAAGCCAACAAAAATTGTTCGTTCACGGAGTGTTGCAAAAAAAAATGGTGGCCACGTTTGTCTCCAAAACCATGCCATGTTACGACTATTCCTCTTGAGGGACAAAGAACGGTTAATGCAGAATGGTATGCTAGCATTTGTTTGCCACAGGTCGTTTCTGAACTCCGTAAAGAGAACTGCAACCGCCGCATCATCCTCCATCACGACAATGCGAGTTCTCACACCGCACACAGAACAAAAGAGTTTTTAGAGCAAGGAAACATAGAATTATTAGACCATCTGCCGTACAGCCCCGACCTAAGCCCTAATGATTTCTATACTTTCCCTAAAATAAAGAATAAATTGCGTGGATAGAGATTTTCGTCACCTGAAGACGCTGTGGACGCCTACAAAACGGCCATTTTGGAGACCTCAACTTCCGAATGGAATGATTGCTTCAATGATTGGTTCCATCGTATGGAAAAATGTGTCAAATTTCGCGGAGAATACTTCGAAAAGCAAAGAATACACTTTTAAATAGAAATGTTGTGTCACTTCCTTGATTCCCGAAATTTTCAGTGCTGCCCCTCGTATACGTGACACACATAGATAATATACTATATAGGGTAGTGACACACCTAAAAAGACGTACTGGTATGCAAGCAAAGCCGGTACTAACACAGACGTTGCGGGTAGGGGGGAGACTCCGCTCTCCTTCATTCCGCGCCTCATCGTTGCTCCGTCGAGTCGCCGAGTTGACTCAACTATTAGTATTTTATTACACACGCCTATTATAACGGATAATATAACAACTATAGTGAAATAGTGCCAAAAATCTTATATGCTACTATAACGTAGTGATTGAATACTAATTCGTCATTGAATACTACTGCTATACTGTTATCATACGAAATGATACCTGGCGGTCTGTCGGACTTTATGATGTATACTTCCACTCCTGAACATAACCTCACCCCAAAAGAAAATGAGAATAACGTTTATTTCATCGTTTCAGATACAAATTGGTGATTTTAATCGGTATGCAAAAGTCCTCACACCTTAAGCTCTCCGTCACCAGTTTGGAATTTTTTAGCAATTACAGAGATTGTGTTCTTAGTTGCCTTATGCACCTTTTTGGTAAATAGTGTTATCGTTTTTATGGTCAGTACCTGTTAACTTAATTTGTATTATTCATTCCCTCATTTTATCTTTGTGATTCAACGTTTACTCTACGAAAGCCAAGCTACTTCCCACCGTCACGTGTAGTCGCAGCGTAAAATAATACAATGGCCCATATCATTATGTAAAGCAAAAGGTAACAGAGGGAATTAAAACAGAAGGTTACCCACCTGATATCCACACAAAATAATTAAAAGAAAACTATCGGTACCAAACCACCCACCAAGCGTGGCAACTATGGCAATTATCCCTACTATGAGGCAATCTATGGGGGAGGCCTTTGTTCAGCAGATGACTTTTATAAGCTGTAACGGTATATCTAAAAAAATATTTTCTGTACGAATACTGCAATCAAACATTTTTCGACCAAAGCTAGTATTCATAGTGCTATAAAAATGTATGTAGGTAACTCCGCAAACAAAACATACTCTAGCCATTAGGCCGCTGAGATAATGCATTCAGCAATGGAATTTTTATAAACTGTAATGATTATGAAGAGCCACGCTACAGCTATATTACGGTTGCAGCACGAATGGGTCGGTTAGACCGCAGAAGGGCCACGCTCTCACAGAATGTGCGCATTTGTGTTTCGTGTGTGAGTGTAAAACCGGGGAACTCTTTACCCTGGTAACGAGGCATACCATCTTAGTCTTAAGGAGTTACAACTCATTTGTATTTTCTTAATCGATTATAGATGTTAGTGTCTATATTCTACAGCATCCACTTACCTCATGTTGACTGTATGCTTGTTTGTCATCCCTAGCACGGGTTCAAGAAAACTCCGCGCCCTAATCGCTTTTGAAACAAAAATTTCGTGGAAATAACATAAAAATATGTAATTTGTAATAACTTACTTAAATAAATTTAGACAAGAAAGACACAGATAATGTACCTATTTGTAAACATTTCCATTTCCATAAAAATTAAGTTTTTTCTGGTAAAGGGTCCACCAGCCCTCAAGAGTGACGACTCATTTATAGTCTGATTTATTGAGGATGTAGGTATCTATAGACTACAACGTTCACTTATTATTACGAGTACCTCGATTGTGTGTTTGCTTGTCACACATATTTCTATAAAAAACATCAATAAAAATGGGTATAGTTAAGTCAAATAACTCTGTAACATAAGTGTGATAAATCAGATGGAATTATTCTTCAAGTTCGTTGAGCTTTGATTTCGTTCATTTTTATTAAAGCATAAAGCTATCGATCGTAGAATATCATTTTGGCTAACCCCGCAGTTCAGTTCAACAAATTTAATGTAACTAGCGATTGTGGTATCGTAATCTAATATATAAAAAATAATGTTTGTTTGTTCGAATTTTATGCGCTGCCATACCGTTCATCAGATTACAATAAAACTTTCTCAACCTATTGATTGCACATACGCTATCATTCGAAGAATGTAATTTTGACTAACCCCGCAGTTAAAAGTAGTGATTATATTCTCTTTGCCCGCAGTTCAACAATTTTAACGTAACTAGCGGTCGCGGTATTGTAATCAAAGAGATTTAAGCACTTAAATGAATTTGATTGTAATCTAATATATAAAAATACTTTTCGCTTTTTCGTATTTTATGCGCTGCCTTACGGTTCATCAGATTGCATTAATACTTTGTAAACTTATTGCTTGCACTTGCTCGAAGGTTATAGGCATAGTAAAATTAACTTGCATAAGGTGGCGTGCGTATCGTATCGAAAAATTTATTTTAAAGTCATATATCATTAAATTTCAATGAATGTATTAACATTCCTAATTACAAAATATAACCTTTCCAAATTTAAAACGACATTTCCACAAATAAATTAATTTTAACAGTGGTAGAGCTACGTGGCGGCTTTTGCTGTCGCACGGATGGGCCGTCTCGAACCGGGGTGGTACCACGACCTCACAGAATACCAGCGTGAAGTAGAGGTTTCGCTTGGTGAGTGCAGGTGGCCGGAGGCCCTTTTTACTGGAAATGAGGCATTCCATCTTAGTCCTCACGGGTGACAACGTATCTGCATTTTGATTTGTAATATAGGATAGGTGTAGATGTCTATGGGCCGCAGCAACCATTTACCATCAGGTGGACTGAGTGCTCGTTTGTCACCCTTATCCTATAAAAAAAAATATTTCTCCTGCAGCAGCAACGCGCCGTACACCAAATAGTATTATATAATATCTATTTAATATACAATTACCATTGCGTCAATGTTGACTAAATGGATAACATACAACAGTGCCTTTGGGCATAGAATTATTACGCATACAATAATTCTATGCCTTTGGGTTTCTTATAGTGACGCCAACCTTCACGCCTTTTCTCTTTTACTAGCCATTTGTACTGTCGTTTCCAGAGTACTTTTTATGTGTATACACAGTGTGACCACTGAGTGCTTTCATTTCCAACGCATTAACCAAGAAGCAGAAATAGGATCATTATAGATTTACGACTATAAAGTCAGTCATGTAATCATAATATACTTTCCATTTTCTCACATAAGTTTTGTATCGAGAACGGGTAGGATTAGATAAGACAGTGATTAATTCTATGTTGTGCTATCTTATTATGCAAGGACAGGTACTCTGGGTTTATTGTATTTCCCGAAATGTGTATAAACTATTTGCTTTTTATAGTAATTAAAAGTTTTGAATACCACTGGTATAGAAACGACCGATATTTTTATTGCAAATTTAAGAACAAATTTATTACTCCCTCGACATGTAAAAAAAAATATGCCCGAAAAATATTATTCCAAGAACATGTGAAATTTATGGGCTGATTATTATTATCACCCTGCAGCAACACACTTCTGAACATAGGCCACTCCCAGGTCTCGTTATTTTGTCCAATCTTCAGTTCGTGCATCAAGGTAATACTTGCGCAGATCGTCACTCAGCCTAGTTACTTGTGTTTATATAGACGTTATCTCCACTACAAATCAAATCAAATCAAATCAAATCTGTTTATTTTGTGAACATATGTTAGTTTACAGATCTCGATGTACATAATAAATATAAGGTAAGTTCTCTATGTCCCGCCAGTAGGCATACAAAATATAAAATTAATAAATGCATCATTCAAAATCATCAAAAAATAATTCTTCTGTTGTCATGTTCTAATTGAAATCATTATATAACAAGTTAGTAATTATGAAAAAATTAAAGATAATAAAGGTACATACAATAATTGTTATCATTTTGTCTAATTGTCATCTAGTATTAATTGGGACATGTCATGATAGTTATGTAGTCAATGCAATTTAATAATATAATATTTTTATGTCAAAATGTATCATTAAGGAATTCATCTATAGAATAATATGCTTTATCATTTAGTAGCTCCAAAAGTTTACGTTTATAAATATTTATGTTGTTACAATCTCTAATGCACTTAGGTAATTTGTTATATACTTTTGGTGCCATTGCGTATATGCTCTTCTGTAAAAAAACAGTTCTACTTGGTACTAAATGAAGCTTATCTGAGCGACGTTGACTTTCCACAAATTTATACAAATTAATATTACGTTTTACAAAAATACTTGTTTCATAAATATATAATGAGGGAAATGTTAGAATTTTTAATTTTCGAAAATGTGGCTTACATGTGTTGGTGCTTTTTAAATTACAGATCGCACGTAGACATTTTTTTGCGCAATGAACACATCGCGAGTGTTGGGTGCATTACCCCAAAATATAACGCCATATCTCAGGATTGAGGCGACATAGCCATGGTATGCTGCTAGTAGTGCTCTCTGGTTTGCAACTTTTCCCAGCATATAAAGGACGTATGCAAATTGATGCAATTGTTTACAAATACAATCGATTTGAGTCTTCCACGACATATCATTGTCTATATGTAGTCCCAAAAATTTTTTCACCTTTGTTTCTTTCACGTCTTGGCCCATATATTTAATTTTTAGATTTACATGAAACGTCTACTCCAACGGTTGTCACTTGTGTGACAGACATGAACAGGCTATTCCCAATTCGGTTTACAAACAAGAGAGGCTGTGTTATTAACTTGGTTCTCCGGCGAATTTATTCATTACGACGTATGCAATTCCCGAGATTTATTTACTATGCGTGTGAGGATGCAAATGTTTTAATAAAAACCATTACATTATATAAAAATTGCCGAACAAAGGCATAGATTACCTCATATTTTTTTGGGTTATTTTCCATAGTTTCCACGCTTAGCGGGTGGTTAGGAAAATGCAGCTTTTTTATAATTGGGAGTAGGTATCAGGATAACTCTACTACCCATATATATTAGATTTTCATCCCGTGGTGTTACCCGCGTCCAAGTTGTAATGTCCAGATAGCCATGACTCACGCTTGTTATGAGAAAAACTATATTTTATTTCGGCGTGATAATGATCGAAGAATTTAAATTAAGATTAAGACCTGGTGAATGGTGAAAACCGCTTTAACAATCTATACCTTCGTACATACTTACTTCTTTTTTTTATATAGAATAGGGGACAAACGAGCATGCGGCTCACCTGATGGTAAGGGACTACCGCCGCCCATGAACAACCGCAACACCAGGGGAATTGCAGATGCGTTGCCGACCTTTTAGAAAGATGTAATCTCTTATCTTGAAGGTTCCTAAGTCGTATCGGTCCGGAAAATTCGCTGGTGGTAATTGATTCCACAAGGAAGTTGTGCGAGGGAGAAAACTTCTTCTAAAATGCACAGTGGTGGACCGCTAATCATCCAGATGGTATGGATGGTAACGCGAGTTTTGTCGCGATGTGCGATGGTGAAATTGAGCGGCTGGAATCAGTCCGAACAATTCCTCAGAGCACGTGATAGATGCGATAAAATACGCAAAGAGATGCAACATCTCTACGCAGTTCCAGTGTATCGAGCCGATCAGAAAGAACTCGGTCGTCGACGATTCGAACCGCTCTGCGCTGGATGCGGTCAAGTGGAAGGAGCTGGCACTGGGGTGCCCCGGCCCAGAGATGAAAACAGTATTCCATGTGGGGCCGAAACTGCGCTTTGTAAAGTTGCAAGCGATGTGCCGGCATGAAATACTGTCTCGCTCTACTGAGCACGCCAAGCGTTTTAGAGGCCAATTTGGCCTTCCCTTCCAAGTGACAACGAAACTGCACACTATTCGATATGTCGATGCCAAGGATTCCGATACTGACTGAGGCAGCAAGGGGAGTGCCTTCAAACTGAGGAGATATGACAAAGGCGTTCTTTTTAGCGGTAAACGCGCAAACTTGTGTCTTCTGGGGATTGAACTGGACTAGATTTAGTCGGCCCCAATCCGAGACTTTGTTAAGCAAAGACTCGACTTCAGACACAAGTTTGTCCAGGTACTCGGCGACGTTTTCCCGAGAAATATTGGCACGGCCGGTGTATAAGGCATCACCAGTGCTGTCGTCTGCATAGCAATGAATGCTACCAGTTAGCAACATATCATTGATATGCAGGAGAAACAGCGTTGGTGATAGCACTCAGCCTTGTGGAACACCAGCGTTGATATGCTTGAAATCAGAGCATGCACCGTCTACTACGACCTTGATGTTCCGATCAGCAAGGAAACTGGTGGTCCATTTGCACAATTTTTCGGGAAGCCCATAGAAAGGAAGCTTCGAAAGAAGCGCTTTGTGCCAGACCCGATCAAAGGCCTTCGCTACGTCCAAACTAACGACTAATGCCTCCCCCTTGGACTCTACTGCCTCCGCCCATCTATGAGTTAAGTAGACTAAAAGATCACCAGCTGATCGACCTAGACGAAAACCGTACTGGCGGTCACTAATCAGTTGGTGATCCTCAAGGTACCTCATGAGCTGGCAGTTTATAATGGTTTCCATTATTTTGGAGAACAAGGAGGTGATGGCGATAGGCCTGTAGTTGGACGGGTCTGAGCGGTCGCCTTTTTTAGGGATCGGGTGCACCAAAGCTGTCTTCCATGAGTTTGGGACAACGCCTTAGGAGTAGGAGTACCGGAAAAGACGCATTAAAACCGGTGCCAACTCCGGAGCACACGTCTTCAGCACAATGGGAGGGACTCCATCGGGCCCACTCGACTTGCTGACGTCCAGGGAGAAGAGTGCTTTACGGACCGAGCGCTGTGTAAATCGCACATCCGGCATGGAGCACTCACATCGCGGGATGGTCGGCGGTGTTTCCCCCGTCATCTAGAGTCGAGTTGGACGCAAAAAGAGAGCTCAACAGATCGGCTTTCTCCTTTGCGGCATGGGCCAGTGAGTCGTCCTCTCTGTGCAAAGATGGAAGAGATGGCTGACAGAAGTTCCCTTGGACAGCCTTGGCAAGAGACCAGAATGTACGTGTTCCCGAAGGAAGGCGAACTAGCTTCTCGCCAATTCTGCCGATGTGCTCAGACCTTGCCTTGGCAATGACGCTTTTGAAGGACCTGGAGGCGGAATTATACTTATTTTTAAGTGCGCTGGTGTTTACATCCCGAGACGTTGATGCGTCAGCCCAGGCCTGGTAGCAATCCTGCTTATAGCGTGATGCTATTTTACAGGAGCGACCAAACCATGGCTGGGATCTGCCTCCGATGGGCACCACAGAGGATGGAATAAAAAGTTCTGGTAGAGAATACCCTGAAGTACCACATCAGCAACAGAATCGGCAACAACGCTGGAATCTTCCGGCGAGAAGCAAACCCGCCCCCAAGGGTAGGATTTAAAAAAAGCCCGCATCCCGTACCAATCAGCTGACCTATAGTGCCAAACACGGCGGCAAGCTGTAGATCGCAACTGCGATTGGAGCGTGAGTGGCACCGTACTCCGGATCAGACAATGGTCCGAGGAGCCCAGAGGGGCATCGACGGAGACCTGATATCCGTCCGGATGGGAGGTCAGCAGAAGGTACAACAGGGAAGGTACATGGTCTTCCACATCTGGGATCCACGTAGGCGAAGTAACCAGTTGTGTTAGACCATATGCCAAAGCAAAGTCATAGACAGATCTACCCGCATGATTGGTTAAACGAGAAACGAGGTAGAGCCACGCGGCAGCTTTTGCTGTCGCACGGATGGGCCGGCTCGAACCAGGGTGGTACCACGACATCACAGAAAACCAGCGTGAAGTAGGGATTTACCTCTGCGTTTCGCTTGGTGAGTGCAGGTGGCCGGAGGCCCTTTTTACTGGAAATGAGGCATTCCATCTTAGTCCTCACGGGTGACAACGCATCTAGATTTTGATTTGTAATAGAGGATAGATGTAGATGTCTATGG
Organism: Parnassius glacialis; assembly: GCA_033319125.1. NCBI lineage: Eukaryota > Metazoa > Arthropoda > Insecta > Lepidoptera > Papilionidae > Parnassius > Parnassius glacialis. Next base: position 34,356,711 of record JAVANC010000005.1, on the reverse strand, counting down.
GCCGCAGCAAACACTTACCATCAGGTGGACTGTGTGCTCGTTTGTCACCCTTTTCCTATAAAAAAAAAAAACCAAGCCATTCAGCGTGGTGCGCGTTGAAATCACCGAGTATCACGATCTCTGCGGATGGGACCTGTTGTAGCACGGAGTCTGCAGCCATTTGGACGTGGTAGATGAGTCGGTCTGTGTCGGCATTACCGCTATAGGACCTATAGAAGCACCCGTAGACGCGGGGATGGTCGTCGCTGTCTACGCGCAGCCATAGGATGGACAGGTCCGTACCTTCAAGACTGCCGAGGCGTCGAAAACAGATGTCCTCTCTGACATACACGCAAACTCCAGCCCGGGGCACAAACGAGTGTTCTAATTTGTACCCCGGGTAGGAGAGATACGAAGTATCAGCAGAACACCTGTGTCTCGGTTAGAAAGAGCAAGGCCGGCTTAGCTATCTCCAGATGGTAGTGGACGGCGTTAAGGTTTGAATGAAGTCCCCTGATATTGCAGAAATCCACGGTAAGCGTGGCAGCGGTTGCCTTTGTCTTCTTGCTCCGCTTGCCCCGAGCAGGTTTCGTCTTGACCGGAATTTCGCCCCCCCCCCCCAGAATGCGCGGGGCAGCCTGAGCACCCACGCCCAGGAGTGGAGTAGTTTGGTCGTGGATGCTCAGCGAGGGATTCTCCAGGGGTGCTGGTACCCTCCTGGGGTAGTCTTTTATTTAATTCCACTACCATGTTGATGGGGGGGGGGGGGGGGAATGGGGCCTCCGGCCACCTACACTCACCAAGCGCAACGCAGAGGTAAACCTCTACTTCACGCTGGTATTCTGTGAGGTCGTGGTACCACCCCGGTTCGAGCTGGCCCATCCGTGCGACCGCAAAAGCTATCGCTTGGCTCTACCACTGTTAAAACTTCATCTTCTTTATTCAATAAATCATTTTCCGTTCCAGCTAGGGTTTGGGTCCCGGGAAGTCTCGTGTCTCAAATTCCCGAGACTTTTCGTAATTTTAGTTGTCTCGAGTCCCGGAACTTTCGGGTCGAGACTCGAGACGAGACAAGAGTGTCTAAATTGTTATGTAACCATTTTTATTTTCAAATAATTGAAGTAGCCTAGCGCCGTGTGTTAGTTTAATGAATAATTACTTGGTCTACTACGTAACTACTGAGTACGCAACACAGTAAATGAAACAAATCTGTGATTATGAGAATTAACAATGAGATTATGAACTATGGATTATGGAAGGATGTTATTTATACTATATGTAAATTTAATAGGTTTATTTTTGTGTGTGAAAAATATTTTTTGACATTTAAGTACATTTACAGTTATATTATTAACAGAGTAATAATACGACAGTTTGTTTAAAGTGCTTTGAATGGTAAGGCAGTCTTGAATAATATTAATTTTATAAAAGATCTTTTTATCATCCGCATATAAAAGGTAGTTTGTGGAGTCAAAACAGGTGAATATGTCATATATATATATATATACATTGTATAATAATGGACCTAGATGATTATTCATACGAACCGGAAAGAAAACATCGGTCAACATTTTGGGGTCTTCGAAGACGAGGTCAAACCGTTCCGCCGTCCACCGTCAAAGTGGTTCATCACGATAATGCGAGCTGCCATACGGCTCGGAACACAAATGATTTTTGGAAGCAGAAAAACGTTGAGCTGATGAGCCATCCTCCGTACAGTCCTTGTCCTTACCTGAGCCCAAACGATTTCTTTACATTCCCCAGAATGAAAGATTTATTACACGGTGAACGGTTTGAAGACCCCGAAGCAGTTGTGGAAGCCTACAAATCAGCCATTTTGTCAACATCAACTTAAGACTGGAATTACTGTTTTAATGATTGGTTTGCACGAATGGAAAAGTGCATTGAGATGAACGGAGAATACTTCGAAAAACAATAAAACACAATTTAGCTATACCGTGCATGTGGTTTTCTTATTCCCGATCATTTCAGTGTGCCCCACGTATAAGATTTAACTGTTTAGAAGTGCATCTGTGTAATTTTTTTTATAGAATAGGGGGCAAACGAGCATGCGTCTCACCTGATGGTAAGTGACTACCGCCGCCCATGAACAACCGCAACAGCAGGGGAATTGCATATGCGTTGCCGGCCTTTTGAGTAAAAGAAATATACAAAGCAATTATTAAGACTGAAATTAACGTTAAAGTTATTTATTTTCTGTTTAATTGTTTAATATGTTGATTTTTTACAAAACATTGTCTCTTTTTAATAGATTTCACCAGAAATTAACTTAATTAAAATTCTTCAAAAAAGGCTTACCCATCTTAAAAAAAAACAAAAATGCTTTTTCTTAAAAGTCTCGAACTCTGATTATAGGTTATCCCGTGTCCCGGCACTTTAAAATTGTCGGGAATTCCCAAACCATAGTTACAGCTCTTCGCTTGTGGAAATCCTTGCCTTTTTCCTTTAATAATCAACTCAAAATCCTCTACTGTCATTATCTTGTGTTTTTATTTAATTATTTTAACATAATTGTATAATTTATGTATAACTCCCCTCCTAGCCACTTAAAGGGCTTTTTCATCCTAAGGGTCAGTACACACAGAGACGCGACCGATTATGCTTGAAGAAGCCAGGTGGTTACGAACTGCGCAGCGTGCCCCCACGAAACGCATCGCGATGTCACGAGGCGCATTGTGAAGTCGCTGGCTGCGCACCGCTCTTGCACGCTATACCTATCGACGAAGCACCGCTGCGTCGTGATGCGTCGCGCACGCGGGGCATTTTCTCACTCAGTAAAGTCCGGTTTCCACCGCGAGCGGAACGGATCCATTAATTACTCCTTTTACCTCGCGATACAAAACTGCTTACATGTGCTTCCACCAACGAAGAGTCGAGTGTAAATGACAACCAGGGCGAAAAGAGTAAAAATGAGCTGCGGACTCGGACCGGAGTCATTAATGAGTCCTTTCAACTTGCAATTGAATTTTACAAAGTAGTGTTTCCCCCGAAAAAGAGTTGACCGGAGCGGACCAAACAAGTAACATGTGTTCGCTGCGTCGCGGTCTCGCCGACTAGTTTGAAACGGACTCGCTCGACACTGCTATTTTAAAATGTCGGCCTTTACAAACGAGAAAAGTTCTTGAAATTGTTCTCTGCTAACCCTGTAATAGTTCTTAAATTTTTCGTCGTCCAAATTATTGAATAGCCTATATTCCCCTTTCAACGTTCTTTCTCGAATGTGTCGACATAACCAAAATCTCCGCTTTCCACGTTTTTTTCTGTGCTTAAGATATAATAATATATACTTTTTCTTTCAGTATACATATGTATACAAATGTGATCCACTTGAACACACTCTTACACCCAGACACATACACTCACACACACACACATACACTCACACACACACACACACACACACACACACACACACACACACACACACACACACACACACATACACACACACACACACACACACACACACACACAACATGTGTGCGTGACGCGCGTACACACACTCAACTCCTTTTTGCTTGTCTCTTTTTTAATATATATTTCCTTTTAAATACATTCTTCATCAAAATATATATTACAAGTGATTTATTGTCCGGTGGTGGAGGCCTGGTGGCTGTAGCACAGGGAATCCTAGTATCGTCACCAGTCTCTACAACTAGCATTTGTAAGTTACTTAATATATAAATGTAATGATATTTTAAAAATGTTATTTTGTAGAGAGAAATAAACTTTATTATTATTATTATTATTATACATAATCACTGTCCTCACTTGATTCCGTGTCACTCGATAACATCGCAAATTCATACAACAAAACACTACCGCACGTAACCAGTTCAAAACTTCAACTGCACTCGCTCTCGGTGGCAATTGACTATTCATTTCCCATTTCTCATATTCCGTTCAGCTCTCTCCGTTAATTTCTCTCTGTCGTTATCCGTTTGCATTGGAAATCAATAGGCAAAACTCTTTGTTGGTGGGAATGCAAACCTATTTTGTTTAAAAGGAGTCCGTTCCGCTTACCATTTCCCACTCATTACCCTTCCGCGGTGGAAACCGGGCTTTAAATGTGTATCATTTTGTGTAGTTTAAACGTGGTAAAGCCACGCTGCAACTATATTATGGTTGTAGCATGCTGTAGAGTGGAACCACGCTCGCAAAGAATACCAGCGTAAAATAGCAACTTAATGATGCTGTGTTTCGTATGGTGAGTATAGCGAACCGGAGACCCTTTTTACTGAAAACGAGGCATTCTATCTTAGTCCTAATTGGTGACAACACATCTGCATTTTGATTCTTAATCGAGGATAAATGTAGGTATCTATAGGCCACAACGTCCACTTACCATCAGGTAGACTGTGTGCTCGTTTGTCACCCTTATTCTATAAAAAAGGATATAAAGTTATGTTTAGTATCACTATCTTAAAAATTACGCGTCACGACTCGGTATGAACTAACTATAAGTATTTCAGTAAGTTTAGAGTTATTCGCCAAGCAAAATAAAAAGTTTTATGCACTTTTATAACCTTTCTTTGTGGATGCATATGTCATAAAAGGCAGCTACTGTATAAATGTCAGATTTCTTCCAAAAATTACTCACATCACAAAACGTTAGACGTGTGCTGTGAGCAATTTTTGGAAAAAAAAAATTATTGGATACTATATTATTTTTATCCAAATGTATTTGCAATAGATATTAGTAAAAAAAAAAATCATTTATTAATTTTTCTCCATAAATATTTGAACATTCTCTTGGGCTCCCGTGAGAGGTGGTTTTGAAAAATTGTAAAAATCTATATTCATTTATTTTATTTACAGAGTATTTTAGTAAATTTCGAGGCAATCGAGCCGTAAAATAAAATATTTGATACAAATTATAACCCCCTATTTCTCGTCGTAGGGGTGAGTTTTTAAAAAATCGTGTAGTAGTGGATACGATTTTTTATTATATTTTTCATCGTCGTGGATACGCCTACGTCATAAGAGGCAGTTACCGTCCAAATTTCAGATTTCTACCTCTAGTGTTTTTTAAAGTATAGTTGAAATCTCCTTTCGAATTATTATGTCAAGCTGTACTACGTTGTACAGCTTTTAGCGTTTATTGTACATCCTTAAATAGTAGTTTGGAATAATGCCAACCGTGTACTATGAATATTATAAGCAAATTTTATTTTCGTTCGAAAAAAGATATTGGTTAAAATTACGTATAGTAATAAAAAATTGGATAACTAAAACAATCTCAATCGTTATAAATCTAGTTTATCGCTTGAATACAACTAATTTCTTACTTATTTTATTACTAGTTTTTGTTTATTTAATATTAGGTACTCCTCGCCGAAAAGTGCAAAAAAAATTAACTTTTAATAAAACGTAAAAGCCAATTTCAGTGACTAGTAAATATTAGTTTTATTTAATGTATTTATTTATTTATTTCATTTACATGTGGTTTTGTGCGACACATTACAGCACATGCACCCAGCAAGGGTATAACAACATTAAATAAAGTTATCCTTAATTTCTAATACCTTAATTCTAATACTAATATATATTTAATACATTACAGGTATTATTGTAGTATTTAGTATATGTCATATTACTATATTTATTTATTTATTTCTATTTAACATAATATTCATCTAATTTATAGTAACACTTCTTAATCAAAAAGCTATTTAGTGCTATCACAAATTTCTTATCTTCTTCCATCTCTCTTATATCTGTGGGTAATGTATTATATAATTTAACTGCCATGGAATATGGTCCAGAACTGTATAAAGGTAAAGTGGTTTTAGGCAATATTAATATATTTCTCTTCCTAAGTTGTATATTATGTCTATTTATACTATTATCACCAGTTTTTTGAAATATATCTATATTTTTTCTTACTAATTTACATGATTCTAATATGTATAAAGATGTAACTCTAATACCTTGTATTGTATAAAATATGGTAAAATATGGTCTTACATTGTAACAAAATTCATTCATTCATAATTAACGAATTTACTTTAATATAAGAAATCCCCTGTACGAATTAAATTTACAATATTATGGTATTTTACATTACCATATTATTTCTTTTTTAAAAGAATATGATTGGTTAAAGTTTTACTTAACCATTGTTGTTTTCACTTATCAGTCACACCATTCCATTCAATTACAGCCTATAAAATTCCACCGCTGAACATAGGCCTTCTTCATAGATTAATTCAAGTGGGGATTTTGCCATAGGTGCCACGCTTGGCAAGCGGGTTGGTTGAGTTGTTATCAGGAAGATGCTGCAGGCTATCTCCTGTTTCATTTACCCTCTGTCACTTCTTGCGGCAGCTTTGGACGACATGGGGTAATGTATATCCTTACACTGCCACCGTTATCAGCCTAACAGACGTCTTCAATCAACGGGATTTACCTTCACGGCCACGATCGGCATGCAAGTTAATAGTCGCAGTAGCAGAGGTCCCGTACCTCTGACGCTGCCGTGCTTCGTCGCCTGTCTAGATACTTTACAGCTGGCTTAAGCGAGATGGTTATCTCGTACTCTATAGGAAGCTATAAGATTTTTCTGGCATTTCCCATAGTCACCTCTTACAACAGCCACAGATTAAAAAGGTGGTATTCCATTACACCGCCACCAAGCGGCACTAACGATTCATTAGATAAGTAAAGTAAGGGAGTGGAATAATTTACCAGCGTCTTTGTCAGCGTTTTTCTCTCCGATTATTATCGGGGTGACTTCAAAGCAAGAGTGAAATAGGCTTTTGTTATGTTAAGACAGTGCAATTTACCATCTAGTGCTGGATGACCGCTTAATACTAGGTGAAACTGTAGTAAAGTAAAGCAATAAATATCAGTAAATAATTATAACTAGATGGATGTGATGGTAAAAACGTTATTATATTTTAAGGTGAAAACTACCAAAGACGTAAAATATATCCTTCCTATATGCACAACTAGCATTTCTGTTGTTCATTAATCACAGCTGCTGTTGGCTCATTTATTTACATTGTTAAACAATACATTTGGAGAAGTGCCAGAAATACGGATAAATTGCCGTTCGAGATTCTTTATTTATTTTTATTTACGTGTCATTTTATATTTTCCTATATTGAGCGTTTTTAAATTTATAATGACTTCAAAAATTTTTTTTTATATGATAAGGGTGACAAACGAGCACGCAGTCCACCTGATGGTAAGTGGCTGCTGCGGCCCATAGACATCTACATCTATCCTCCATTACAATTCAAAATGTAGATGCGTTGTCACCCGTGAGGACTAAGGTGGAATGCCTCATTTCCAGTAAAAAGGGCCTCCGGCCACCTGCACTCACCAAGCGGAACGCAGAGGTGAACCTCTACTTCACGCTGGTTTACTGTGAGGTCGTGGTACCACCCCGGTTCGAGCCGGCCCACGCGGCAGATTTTGCTGTCGCACGGATCGACAGCAAAATCTGCCGCGTGGCTCTACCACTGTTAAACAATATTTTGAACTTCGATTAATTATGTTATAATCTTTTCATCAATAATTTATAACTAGGCCAATGAAAAAGTTTTAAATTTTTGGTTCACAAAAGCTGTGTAAAAAGAGATAATAATATTAAGGAATACACGACTAATACTCGTAACAACCCCTGGGAGGTAGGTAGCCGCTAGCATGCGGTTTGTGATGTATAGTTCAATAGAACTACATTGTAAGTTGTTAATGAATATTATTTTTAAAATAAAAGAGTCTCTTGCTGATTTTTCCCACAGCAGAGGCTTTTTTTCGTACCAGTAGTGGAAGCATAAATGACTTTCAATAAGTACTACTCGGAATCTAATAGGTCGGGGAAAAAGTTTCTTCGTATTTTGTTTGTATAAATTTGAAGAAAAATCTCTTTGGTTGTAATGTTTGTATCTGGCTGGTTTTAATACCATATAATAATTATTAGTATAATTAATATAATAGTTTTAATCTTTATATATAAAAAGTACGTGTCACGTTGTTTGTCCGCGATGGACTCCTAAACTACTGAACTGATTTCAATGAAATTTTTGGTCAATGTGCAGTTTGGTCCAACTTAAAAGATAGGATAGCTTACATCTCAATTTATAGTCGAAATACAATATTATTTTATTGAAAATTATTTGTCTATTATTTTACAGTCACAATTATCTGTTAGCTCCAAACGATTCTGTCAGATATCGATATCAGTTGACTGGATTGAGTAAATATTTAATAGATGGCGCTATGTTAAAAATACAAACGTTTAATATAAGCTACAATTTAGTTGTATAACCACCACGTGTTGCTGTAAGTATTCAAAAGATAGAACCGATTTCAAAAAAAATTTGCAGACTGTGTGTAGTTTGGTCCAACTTGAGAGATAGGATAGTTTTTTTCCCAATAAGTAACCCTCAATTTTTTTATTGCTAATTTCAGGAGTTTTTTTGGGAAAGCAAATGGTCGTTCGGAAAGGGCAGAACAACGTCTGCCTGGTCAGCTAGTATATATATATAGATCCATATGTAGACATCAGACAAATTGTCACCTAAAGTATAAAACGTTATCACACTGCTTGTTGTTAGGCAGAAGTAAAAACTTTGTGAATTAAATCTTAGCTTTAATGAAAAATTAAATTCGAGGCTTTATATAAAGCTTACTAATGATTTGTGCCTTACTAATGATCGCTATAGTTGATGAACCCAATGATCTGATTATGTTTCCCCTAAGGAGTCTTTATTGATGTTTGTAAGGTTTAATTATAACTATTTTAACTAAATGTTCTCATCGTTAAAAATCAAAATGCAGATACGTTGTCACCCCTGAGGACTAACTGAATGTAATACCTAGTATATATGTATATATATATATATATATATATATATATATATATATATATATATATATATATAGGATATTAAGAAAAAGAATAAACAAGTAAAAAACATAAGAGAGCTTGCTTGGGAAGTGTAAATGCATTCACCATATAGTCCTGATCTTGCCCCCTCAGATTTTCACCAGTTTTGATTTCTTCATTATTCTTTGGGTAGTGTTAGGTTAACGTCAAGAGAGAACTGTCAAAACTACTTGTCGCATTTTTTTTTTGATCAACAATCCCAAGACTTCTACAGCAACGGGATTATGTCACTACCTACAAGATGTCAACAAGTTATCGAACAAAATGGCACGTATCTATCATGTATATGTTATAATTATATGTCATTAAACTTTAAAATTGTTCTTCTCTTGTCTTAAATTTGTGTATAAAATACGAAGAAACTTTATCCCCGACCTATTATTTGCATGTGTACGGGTGATTTGTTTATTTGTTTGTTGTGTTTGTATCGTGTGTAAGAGTGGCAAAAATTTTAAGTCACGTCAAAAATGAAGAATCAAAATGAGATAGATAGATTCTTAAATAGACAAAACTATTGGTTCATTCATCTTATATGGAACAGGCGAGTCAAAATGTTTTCGATCACTGACAGCAGAAACTAAGATCAATGTACTAATGGACATAATGAGCTTCCAAAGTTTTTTCGGTTATATATCTCGGAATTACATTGGAAGGTTAATTTTTAAAATATTAATAGTGTGAGAGCGGATTTATAACTTGCTATCCTGCTTACACAATTAATCATTATCAGCAATAATACATGAGCGTGGATAGGCGTGTGTGTGTTTGAGTGTGTGCATATTTGCGTGCGTGCGTGAGTACGTGCGTATGTGGTTGTGTGGGTGCGTGTATACGTGCACGCGCGCATTTGTGTGTGAGTGCTTATGTGCGGGCGTGCGGGTGTGTGTGTGTGTGTGTGTGTGTGTGTGTGTATGTGTGTGTGTGTGTGTGTGTGTGTGTGTGTGCTTATGTGCGGGCGTGCGTGCGTGTGTGTGTGTGTGTGTGTGTGTGTGTGTGTGTGTGTGTGTGTGTGTGTTTGTGTGTGTGTGTGTGTGTTTGTGTGTGTTTGTTTGTGTGTGTGTTTGTGTGTGTGTGTGTGTGTGTGTGTGTGTGTGTGTGTGTGTGTGTGTGTGTTGTGTGTGTGTGTGTGTGTGTGTGCGTGTGCGTGTGCGTGTGCGTGTGCGTGTGCGTGTGCGTGTGCGTGTGCGTGTGCGTGTGCGTGTGCGTGTGCGTGTGCGTGTGCGTGTGTGTGTGTGTGTGTGTGTGTGTGTGTGTGCGTAAATGTGTTTGTGTGTTGAAAATGTTAAGACGTATTAATTATTGTATTGGCAGCAGTTTTTTTATTAGTTGTGTCCAATAAATTAGTCACTACTTTATTTATTTAAATATTTATATTTATACTAGCTTTACCCACGTCCAAGTTGTAACGCCCAGACAGTCATGACTCACGCTTGTCATGAGAAAATCTTTCTCATATTTCGGCGTGATAGTGATCGCAGAATTTAATTTAAGAATAAGACCTGTTGAATGGTGAAAAAACTTTAACAATCTTTCGGTTCACACATACTTCATCTTCTTTCTTCAATAAATCATTTTCCGTTACAGCTATTCGCTTGTGGAAATCCTCGCCTCTGCGTATTCGCCGTGTTTAATGCACTTTTTCCCTAAAAAACCTACTCAAAATTTATTACGTGGAACTCTTATATTTCCCATCATACTTTCTATCCTTTCTTCTATTTCTATACTACTTTCTTCAACTTTCATCATATTGTGTTTTTATTTTTCTAAGATAATTGTATAAATTTTATTTTATTTGCAATGTATTTCTAGTAAATTTCAAAGCAATCGACCCGTAAAATAAAATGTTTCATACAAACTGTAACCCCCCTATTTTACATGGGGAAATGCCTACGCATACCCGCCTTGCGGGGCAAGGACGGGTTATGTCGAACTCGCACCGACTAAAACCCTATGGTGTTCCCCCTTCGCCGCATATTGGCAGGGCCACGGGAACGCTTTCGCATACATCTGCAGCCCCACCAGCGCCGACCGATCCGTAGCAGCTGCACCTCGGGGCAGGACCTCTCCTCCCCATTCTCCTCCTCAGGCAAGGCGCACCAAGAACACAAGGCACGCCCACCTCCACGGTCTCCAACTCTACCTGTGTAACAGGCCGCCCGAGTCCGATACGTGGAAGTCATAGGGCCAAGACAATCGAACGCCCAGTAGCACCAGCTTTCCCAAACCTAGCGGCGGATCTGGTCTCTGGTTCCGCTGCCTACCAAGTTTCGGCCGCGGAAGGTAAGGAGAGCGACACCTTGCAATACCGATACCCCTCTCCCCCGCGGTCCCACTACCATCGTATCAACTATGCGGCCCTCTCAGAGTCGCAGAAGATAGGAAGAGTGGCGCATCGCCATACCAACACTCCTCTTCCTCCGCGACTCCACCTCGGCTGCAGCGTTAGGGGGAGAGGACACTCCTCTCGCCGCAGCGCACCGACATACATCAGAAGTGGGCTCGCTAAACCCACTCTGAGTGGCCACCTCGGGCAGGGCCTACACCAAGCTGGCCGTCTTAGGGGTTCCACTTTGTTCACCGCGGGTGACAAAGCCACGGCTACAAAGCCCCTCGCCAAGACAAGGCGGAAACCAGTTCGGGGGGAAAATCTTAACAGCCTATTTTACCCTCTTAGGGGTTGAATTTAAAAAAAATCGTTTCTTAGTGGATGCTTACGACATAAAAGGCAGTTACCGTCCAAACTTTACATTTCTATGTCTAGTGTTATTTTTTTTAAGTTTAGTTCAAATCTCCTTTTTAATTATTAATTAAAATGAGCGTGGACTTCGTTTGATGTAATCTCTCCTACTTAATACATAAGGTTCAGTGTGCATCTTACTGTTCAGTAATTGCTTCCAGTTTTATACCTGGACATCACTGATGATCATGATGAAACTGTGCAACAAATTTTAATATCATATTAAAATCATTACGTTATAATAAAATTTCCTTTCTTTTTGGGATTTCCATTATTATTTAATTTATTCTTAGGCACGGCGGAAAGTATCCTAGCCTCCGTTGGTTCAGACTCCCACTGTGCAAGACAGGATTATATTGCACGTGTGTGTGCGCAAGCAGAGGTGCATTCTTTATTACCTCAATCACATATTCTGATGGAACGGAACCAGGTGCTGCACCAAGTTATCGGGATACGGAGATGAATACTGCCAGCTTCGTGACTCCGGGCTGCGACTGAGGGTTTTTTGTCAGAATAACCCAATAATTGATTTTGGCCCGACCCATGATTCGAACCCGAGATCAATACAGCAACGAGGCTGTCAAATAGTCTTCTTGGAGTACCAAGGTCTTATATAACTGAATAAATAATCTGTGTATTTCATTGCGCCAAGAGGAAACACAATGGGTTTCCTACTGCTTGCATCTGTTTACTTCAAATGCATCCTTATAATGTTGCGCCAAAGACTATAGTTATTTACGTGAGATTCCATCTGCCATCGTGCTTTGTATTTGTCAAATTGCTCTAAAATATAAATATAAATAAAAAATGCTGCAATAACTCGAATGTTGAAGTAAAATTGTAAGGTTTGGTTTTATTTATCACTTCAATCGTTTTTCAGTAAGCCATAATACATATATTTTGCTAAAAAAGTCATTTTGGAAATGCTTACGTATATCCAATAGTAGATTTTAATGCAGTTGCACAGAATTAGAACCTTCCTTTTTTCCCGTAATAAGAAACTTTTACAATTTGTCTATTACTCTTTTCTAAGGCAATCTGGATATAGATTATTATACAGGGTTATTTTGCAATAACCGACCAAATTTGCAGATAAGGTTCAGAACAAGTAATTTAGGCAAAAGGTTAAGAAAAATTAATCAAAAAATCTCAAACGTTCTGTCTTTTTTATCTTTTATATTCAAAATGCGTGGTAATGCATTATTTTAACTGATTGTCATTCACTAATATCTAACGTCTACTATTTTACTACACACGCACACAGTCGTAAGGGTCGATCGATTGGCAAAAAAGTTGTGTATTGAAACGCACACAGAGAAGCGCGCATACGCGTATTTTTGCCCAAAAATCACATTAAATTTGGGATGATTTCAAATAAAAGTAAAATCCTTATTTATGCGTATTTTCAAAAACTGCAATAACGGTATATCATTATTTATAACAAGTATAAAAAGGCCAGCGTGGGCTTAGCCCACTCCACACATGTTATCTTTAAAATCAGTACAAATACTAAAAGTAAATAAGATATTATATGCGTTTCGGCCTAGTCTCGTCTTAGCGAGCGATCCAGGCAGCCAGCTTCACTTGTCAATTATGTTTAGACAAGTAGAAAAAGTCCAGCGTGGGCTTAGCCCACTCCACACATGTTATCTTTAAAATCAGTACAAATACTAAAAGTAAATAAGATATTATATGCATTTCGGCCTAGTCTCGTCTTAGCGAGCGATCCAGGCAGCCAGCTTCACTTGTCAATTATGTTTAGACAAGTATAAAAAGGCCAGCGTGGGCTTAGCCCACTCCACACATGTTATCTTTAAAATCAGTACAAATACTAAAAGTAAATAAGATATTATATGCGTTTCGGCCTAGTCTCGTCTAGCGAGCGATCTAGGCAGCCAGCTTCACTTGTCAATTATGTTTAGATATTTAATATATATTTATGTATGTTTATCATTTCCTCTTATATATTTACTAAACCACCATTCATTCATCCATATACGAAATAACATTCATTTCGTATGTTGTAATAGGTTTCTGGTTCTCTACACTCACCATACGAAACACAGCAGCATTAAGCTGCTATTTTACGCTGGTATTCTGTGAGAGCATGGTCCTTCCCCGGTCGAGCCGACCCATTCGTGCTACAACTATACTATTAATATAGCTGCAGCATGGCTCTACCACATATAATCACTTTTGTAGCACTGTCTGTTTGTAATTATGATATTTATATTCATGTACAAATTATTTAAATTTAAACATCATATGTTATGAAATAATTTAAAGGTGCTTACAAATTACTTAAATTATGTAATATTAATATTTTGTATACCACATCACCCCCCACCAGAGACCGTGCCTACGGGCGAAAATAATCAGGATAACGTACACGCCTTCCTGATCATGTCTTTTTACTGGCAATTTTATGTTCAATATTTGGTGTGCTGGTTTGTGTGATGTTGGTGTTAGTGCTATTGCTGTTTGTGTTGCTAGTGTGTGTTGTTTTGTCTATATCGTGTAATATAAATTCAGATTTGATACGATCTATTGATACGGTGACAGGTTTACCATTAAAAAGTATTTTGAACGTTTTATCTCCTCTGCTTATTACTTTATGGGGTCCAGAGTATGCAGGCTGTAAAGATCTACGAGCGTCATCCCTTAGAAAAACATGGTCAGTCAAAGACAAAGACTGAACGACTATTACTATGCCTTGACGCTGGAGATGGATGTAACTTTTTCGCAAATGTACGCAATCGTGTTATATACTCGGTGACATCCGCTGTCCAATCAGCTTGCGGTATAAAGAATTCGCCTGGAAGTCTAATAGCTTTCCCATAAACCAATTCTGCTGATGAAGCTTGAAGATCCTCTTTAAAAGCGCTACGTATTCCTAACAATACTAAAGGAAGGGCTTCGACCCAGTTTACATTTGCGTGACATGTGATGGCGGCCTTCAGTTGTCTATGAAACCGCTCAACTAATCCGTTGCAAGCTGGATGGTAGGCTGTAGTTTTTTATGTTGAAATCCCACTATATCTGATAAGCGCTTGAATAACGCTGACTTAAACTATCTTCCGTAATCCGATATAATGTCTGTTAGACATCCGAAACGAGATATCACGACTATATCGGTATCCTTGCGCCAATATTTTGTATAATTCACCGCCTTTCTTCACACATATAAAACTACACTGATAATTGCGAAATATAGCGTTATTGTAAATGTATACATACTTTACGACATTTTGTATAGTTTAATATCTAAGTTACACAAAGGCGAGAACGATGACGCGAGATAGTAATGATGCGGTTAGTTTTGTATCTTCTGAACTTGTGCGAACCCCGTTAACACCAAAGTGCACATAATAAAAATGAAACAGCGGTAGACAGGAAACCCAGAAATGGATTTTGAAGTACTCTTATTGGATAATAATTTACGAATCTTATATTCGTTAGGCAGTTGTACAAAGTGGGGCAAACATCGTCTCTGGCCTTCAGGTATCTTCGAATAGCAAAGAAAGTATAAAATAATATATGTAGCGGATAAACACTTATATACTAAAATACTTAATAAATACTTAGAACTAATCTGTTGACACTAAACACACAAAAGACTAATTACATGTGTTTTTCAATTTTAGACAGTAATCAACCCAGTAATGATTTAAACATTCAAATACATATCTATGATTGTGGTAGAGATACTAACTGTCGCTGTCCTTCTATATCTAAGGTAACATCAACTAAATATCTTGGTATTATGTTAGACCAAAGACTTTCCTGGCAGTCGCATATTGATCTCGTCGCGATTAGAACACGTAAGCTGATGTGGATTTTTAAAATGCTGAGACATGTTGCCGACAAGAAACTTATCAACCAAGTGTATATGGCATTAGCTCAACCCATATTAACTTACTGTTTGACAGTTTGGGGAGGGGCTCTAAAAACCAAAATTCTCGTGGTTGAACGGGCTCAAAGAGCGTTACTAAAGGTGATGTATTTTAAAACTCGTAGATTTGCAACACAAGCTCTATATTCCTTTGCTGATATCCTAACAATTAGAAAACTATAATATATTCTCCATACTGTAGTAAAAAAACACAAGTCATTAAAATTTGATCCGAGCATATTGCATAAAAGAAGACATAATAATGTGGCCACAATTAATCTTACTCATACTCAATTTGCAAGAAATCAATTTCAGTATTTGTCATCGTTATTATACAACCGCTTCAATCAAAATTTAAATCTATATCCAGTGACGAGCAGGGAATGTAAAATAATTTTGACTGGTTGGCTTAAAAAACTACAATACACAGAAACTGAACTTCTTCTTAAATGATAAATTTATCTAGGTATTGGATATTTGGATTAAAAATCATACACACATACGCACACATCCATGCAATCACGCTCACACACCCACACACACACACACACACACACACGCACACTCTCTCTCTCTCTCTCACACACACAAAATACATACATACACTCACACATTGAAATACATTTTTGTAACCACACGTAAATATATGTATATGTATATATATATTTAGTGTCAATCATAATTTACATACTTATGATGTATTGTTATTTGTTATTTTTCATTTATACTCGTAAATACCACAAATGTGATATGGAAGAGTGGCTCCTTCTGACACAGGTGCAAATGCACTTAAAGGAATGAGTCAACCTATGTTCTAGATTTAAAACAAACCTCGTTAAAGAAATAAACTTTTATTTTATTTTTTTATTTTATTTTATTTTATACTAGCTAAACAAAGCGATATTATGACCTAGAAATTAAAGCTAACTACATAAACAATAATGCAAACTTAGTATATAATATTTATAGTGTGCCTAATCATTGTGTTGGTAAAGGACACAGTTTGACATGAGGGCGTTTTAGAGTAGTATTCTTAAGTTTAACTTGCGCAACGCGTGGAATATCATCTCGACCAGGATATAATTCGATAACAACGCCTAAAGGAGAAAAGGCCAAAATAGAAGTGATGGAGTATTATCCACGTCTATTAGAAAAACTGTTCCTACAAGAATGACAGTAGTATTCTTATACCACTATGCAAAAAATTTAAAAATAAAATAAGAATGAAAGGATTTGATTTCTTACTTGAAACAGTCCCCGCTCAATCTAATTACGACATTGTTAGTTGAGAATATTTCTTCTCAAAAGATTACACAAGGATTGAAAGTGCCTGCATAGTACCACTTCAGATCCCTAATCCTATTAAGGCTATGTCGATTATTTTTTCTGTTTATGTTTTTTATGTAAAAGATTGATAAACGAATACACAGTTCATCCGATGGTAAGCAGAAGGCGTGGCCCATAAACGTATAAATCTACCCTCGATTAAGAATCCAAGTGCAGATGCGTTGTCACCTCTGAAGATAAAGATTGGTAGATATTTACCGGATGTTGCGTTGTCATGCATGTGGACCGAAATGAAATGACTTATGGCCTATATAACTTTGTTTTTAAAATGACTACTTGTTGCCAAAATAAATGAAAAAACGACGTTCGTTGGTCAGCATTCAATCCATTTTGACATTACTCATTACCTTAACGAACTGTTGTTTTATAAGTTGTATCTACATTTTAAAAATAATTCTCTTTTATAGAACTACTAGCTGGCCAGGCAGACGTCGTTCCGCGCTTTCCAACGACCCTTCCTATAAAAATCCTTAAATTCGCAATAAAAAATTTTGAGGGTCATTTATCGGGATAAAAACTATCCTATCTCTCAAGTTGAACCAAAATGCACACAGTGTGCAAAATTTCATTGAAATCAGTTCAGTAGTTTAGGAGTCCATCGCGGACAAACAACGTGACACGTAATTTATTTGTGTATATAAAGATGAACCTAAAAAAAACATTGAATTAGTATATCCTAATAAAATATATCTATTAACAATTAAGGAGCCGTTGCTTCGGAGCAATACGAACGCCGTAAAATCCAACTTTTTTGGGACTCGATTAATTCGAGGGTTCGATCCCCGCAGACACCAATGAGATTATTAATTTAAATTTTAGATGCTGATTTGCCACATGCTCGGTGGTGAAGAGAAAGGTCGTGAATAAACCTGCACGTTTAGGCATTAAAATATTTAAGGACATATAACGCTACCATATTTCTCCATAACTCTCATAGAAATGAGAGGAAACTTGTGCACAGCTGTGAGACGTGTAGGTGAATTTTTCAACAGAGCATAAATGGCCAAATCCGAAAGTGTAAAGAATAGCGTTAATAGCTCAAAACAATCTAGAAGCTGATTTTGATAAAAAACTGTATAGTTAACTTGTAAAAAATCTTATCAGGAATCGACTCTATTAAGTTTGAATAAAAATCACAAACACAACATATACACATGGTAGGTATTATTGCGCCATTCCACAGTGTCGCTTAAAAGGATCAAATTCTGGAAAGTATGTTGAACAGTAAACTAATTGTGGTTGTGAATACAGAATGGAAGTATTGATTGGAAGCATTACAAATTTCTGGGACTATATAGCCGAGTTAGATCCCTCGATTGACCACTCGATTGAAAAACACAATGGTTGAACCCATGTCAAATACCGGAACAATGCCCTAAAGCGACCCTAAAGCGAGGCTCAACCATAGAAAATAATGGTTACTGTTTGGTGGTCACTTTATGGTGTAATTTACTATAGCGTTTTGAGATCCAATGTGTCAATAACATTAGATGTCTATTGTGAAGAACTTCGAACAATGATGCCGTAACTCTCAGAATCAACACTGATTCGGCAAGCTCTTTTAACCTTACAACACATGCAGTTAGAGACCACGCATTTTCCGTAGTCGTTAGACCTAGTTACTAAACAGTTTACTATTTTTATGCGATTTGGCCAAGGAAGTTGTTCTCAGGAAGTGGTGCAAATATTTTATTAAATATTTTGTTGAGTCTAGATTCGCTTTTACATATTACTTACCAGTTCGCCCTTCGAGATGGTAAGTGATATGTAAGTTGAAAATAGGATACTCTTGTCACTAAATAAAATAAAAAATATTTGGTACATTTAAATTTTATTAATTCAATCTGTATGCCTTAATTTTTGTTAAAAACAAAAAACATTTCCCCGTTTTTTACGCTGCATAAATTCGTAGTTTAGCATGTTTCGTGTTGCGGTAAAATTTGATAGCGTAAAACGATTTTATTTCGTTTTCTAACATTTAAGAACCGCTCAGAAAATTAGCGTCAGACGATCAAACCAAGTTCGATTCTTGCAGACATCAAAGAAGTTGTTAATTGCAACTTTAAGTGCAATCAGAACACCACGCCACATGCTTTGCGAAAGAAGACATCGTAATATAAACCTGCATGTCTAAGAAACTAATAAAATATTTTCAATAAAAATATAAATGTATTGTTGCGCATCGTGGCAGAAATTCCCTGCTCCACGACCTCTTCACAAATATAAGAATGCCTCTGCTCAGCTTTACAGCGCGCATAATATAATATATAGCCGGTTACGTTTAAGTTTAAAAAATTTAATACACTTTAATATTGGGTGATTAAAGATGTACGACCAGGTACCAAGTTCTTGAATACTACAGAATTGTTGCAAGGTCCGAAATCGAATACGAGATTTTTTTCATGGATGGGAAGGCAGACCTACAGACCTACAGACGGCACCTAAAGACAAGTGACCACTGTCGCCCTGGTTTACAATTCTATAGTATGGTTATACGAAAGGTTCCGTTTCTTATACTATGTATAGTAAACACGTATTTTCTTGCTTATTGAAGAGATTTTATACTGAGTCATCGCGTTCAAACCTCAACCAAACTTCCTTTTAATTTTACGATGCATACTTTGACGGCTTAACAAATTTTTACATGCCAAATTTTCTTTAAAGTACCAGAGCTCTGCCTACAAACTTTATGTAAACTCATTATACAGTTTGTTGTTCGCCGCGTAACATCCACTCGTAGTGATTCAGTTATAGGCCTCGTAATCGGATATTGAAAGCTAATTTTCTCTCTCCTTGACCTTTTCTAATTCGATCTGGCGTAAGCAAGATTATCGATAGAAGATTTATATACAATGTTAGAGATATAATAAAGAAATGAATCATATTCAAATACGCCGATTTTAATTGTATTTGTAAAGCATGACATCAGTAACAATGTAGGTGGCGATGATGGATTATGTACTTTATTTAATACCTTACTTTAAGTTTATTTTTAAACCCCGACGCAAACAGAGGGGTTTTATATGTTTAGCGTGTGTTTGTGTGTGTCTGTGGTATCGTAGCTCGGTAGGCGGATGAACTCATTTAGGTTTAGTTTTTTTTTTGTTTGACAGGTGACTTGATCAAGACTGTTCTTAGCTATGATTCAAGAAAATATTTTCATCTGTTTCAGCATCATCGGCTCTTTTTGTTTCGGGGTTTATTAAACTTTCAATTTAAATTATATTTATATATAAGAAAGAAAGTAAAATGTAAGGCACTTTTGTGTAAATTAGCAAGCTAAAATAGTTTTGTTAGATTTTTTTTACATTTCTTATGGTTTAAGATTACCGTGTAGTTACGGTGTAAGAATATCCACTACCTCATGTTATCCCGTGGGTGTCATAAGAGGCGACAGATGGAAACAAATCAGGAGATGGATAGAAGTATCTTCCTAATAAAGACTAAAAATAAAAAAATAAAAAACGGCGTTTAGCATATGAGGCAATCTATAGAGGAGGTCTATGTTCAGCAGTGGACTCTAATAGGCTTTAACGGTAACGGTAACGGTATGAGATAATCATCAAAAACCATTTTTTATGGATTTTCTTACATTTCTGGATATACCATTCCGAAAATTAGCCTGGACAGACAGACAGACAATTTAAAAATTTTATTCATGCTTTAATACCATGTAAATAATCCCCTTAGCTTAATATACGACAGTTATTTCGATTACTAACGGCGACTTCGATATCATTTATTCTATAGATTTTATGAAGTTTATAATTTGTAAAATGGCAACTATCGAGATGATGTGGATGTAATTACGAACTGTGTGGTCGAATTGAGCAAAAAAAATCTTCTTTGAATTTGGGTATATTTTGGTAGTCTACATGTCTCTAATAATCCTTTCCTACAATCTTATCGTATACGTAGGTCACATATAGATTAGAGCAAGTGAGTGCCTCTGTGAACGTATGTGGCATACGTTTTCAGAGGCCGTTACCGTAGATCCAGGATCACTGTTATTATTTCATATCGTTTATTTAATAACTCTCTAACTTCTCGTCAGACATACCTCAAAACCTTAAAACGAAATTGTACAACCAGTGCGTGTTGCCAGTGATGACTTACGGAACTGAGACGTGGTCCTTCACTGCTGGCCGTATGAGGAAGCTCAAGGTCGCTCAGCGAGCTATGGAGAGGGCTATGCTCGGAGTTTCTCTGCGTGATAAACTTAGGAATAAGGATATCCGCAGTAGAACCAGAGTAACCGACATAGCCCAACGGATTAGTAAGCTGAAGTGGCAGTGGGCCGGCCATATAGCTCGAAGAACCGACAACCGATGGGGAAGAAAGGTTCTCGAGTGGCAGCCTCGTACCGGTAGGCGAAGTGTAGGGCGTCCCCCCACGAGATGGAGTGACGACCTGGTAAGACATGCAGGAAGTCGATGGATGCAGGTGGCTCAGGACCGTGCTTTGTGGCATTCTTTGGGGGAGGCCTATGTTCAGCAGTGGACTTGTGAAGGGCTGTAATGATGATGATGATTTAATAACTACAGTAAGTCAGTGAAAATAATCCATTATTTTGTTTGTGATAAAATAATTTTAAAACACAAGCTTGTATTTCTTTCCGCCATATACGAATATACGCCTTTATATTGAATAGGCTTAACTTACCCCTTGAATATCCAATTAAAGTTGTGTAAATCTCATGTTGATGAGCATCTTCAAAGCGAATGAATTACGGTTGAAATGCGGAATGTTGAAGGTTGGCGCAGTGGAAAATAATTTTGCTGCTTTGATCTCTTTTCATAAATAAATTATCGTTAAGCCACGAAGTAGTACTAATTAACAAAAGATTTTTCATGTTTTGAAATTGACTATTAAGTGAAATATTTTCTTTGTCAATGACATTATCTTTCACATAGTAATCTTGTTTGTCTTTTCTGTATAGTATCCGTGTGAAAGCGGATTAAGAGGATTCACTACCTCATATCATTTCGTGGGTGTCGTAAGAGGTGCCACGTTTTCCTCTGTCGCCTGAAACAAGAGATGGGTATCAGCATTTTTCTGACAACAGCTCAAAATATTAAACTGCTGTTGCTAACACGCATGTCAAGCGTCAACTATGCATGAGGCAATCTACGGCGAGGCCTATGCTCAGCAGTTGATTTTGATAAGGTATAATAATAATAATAATAGTCATTTATCTCAGGCTTTTTTTACACCCATTTCAAATATCAATAAATGTTAAATGTTAAAAACAAAATAAAAATATAATTATATGGACATGACGGCACGTGCACCGTTGCAGGTGCGGCGGCGTCGGTCTAGCTAGACAGAATTCTTGTAAAAGACACGTGTACCGCACACCTGCGGCATTGCACCTGCGGTGCGGTCCTGCTTGTATAAAACGGACGGAGCGGCCACCGTTAAGGCAGTCTTGGCTCTGACGTGGAACGGTGCGCTTGTCGTATTCCGTTACTGGTTTATCCTTGACTCGTTGAATAATTAAATCGTGTAAACGAATTAATATTATTCCTAACTACAAAATTAGTCTCTGTACTATACTCAATTACCCTTTCTATATCAGAAGTTGGATAAAGTCCTCATTTTTGCCCACATATAATCTTCGAATAGTATGAGGATTATTACATTTGTGGAAGACTATAATGCATTCCGCAATGATGAATCTGTTTTTATGTTAATTACCGTAATGAAATTTGCTATGCTAATTAAGATATTGTCGTATCATTAAAGTGTAGAGAAAAGATAAAGTGAAATTATTTAAGCCAAATTTTTTTAATTTCTTTGATTTGTATTAAAAGTACCCGCAAGTATTGTCATTATTTCTTGACGTACCTAAATATGTTAACAAATCTCGAAAGAAATGTTGAAGGCTTTCTAATTAAGTTGTTAAGTTTCGTTGTAATTTGATAGTTCACGCGAAACATTATTATCATTTGCTATATTTTGAAGTTCAAAACGTTTAAGGGATGTACCAAAATGAGGATTAACTTTAACATGCTATGAATTAAAAATAATAAGTGACATTTTTGTGTTCCAATGTGTTGTTCAGTGTTGCAGTTTGCTCCGAATATTGTGTGGTCGACAAGATTGGGATTTGATGTCGAGGGATTCGTAGAAGTCTCTACAACAATGATCAACGAGTAAGACGTTGTGACGGCTAATCAAACATGGTCAGGTACGGCCGAGCGCTGGTAAGATTGAGCCTACACCGCTAGAGCCGGTAACTTATCGGCTGATCTTACGGCAAGGCAATTCAAGCGGCCGCTGAACAAATGGTGCTTTGGCGCTGTAAATGAACGTCTGAGGCTTGCTCGGCTTTCGTAGACTTTGCGCAGTTGCCTCCTACCCTTTGAAATATGTTGTGGTATCTGTCCCTACACATAGTTTCCGTTTTCTGCCGACTTCCAAAAAGGAACCTACCTCATAACTTTTAACTTTGTAGTGGGCGAACCGATTTCGATGATGATTTCTTTATATGAAAGCTGATAGATCTCGTGTAGTCCCATATGAATTTGATCAAGGTCAGACCAATGGTTGTTGAGTTATTCTTGGATAACCTATATTGAAGTGGCTTATATTGAGGTCAACTGTACGAAATTTTTAATTTTGAGTTATTTGCAATGTTTTCAAATGTCATACAGTTGCTGTTTCATAAGAGAATATGTGATGAATTTGGGAAGCTCGGAATCTCATGGTTTGCAATACATTTATCTCGATTTGTGTTAATTTTACAAAGCAGTACGACGATTCGCTAGCGCTAGTACGGCGCGACGGCTCACTGACGCGAATGTGGCACGAACGCAGCAGAACGGAAAGCTGAAGTGCGTCTGCCTGGAGGTAGCCATATTGGCGCGTCCATGACTTAAATGAAGTCTGGGATGGTCGACCGTTGTACTATTTAACAAGAGTTAATATCTGTTAGCAGGTGGTGATATCTGATAGACCGTATGCTGTTCACTGTCAACCGCACGAGGACGTACGATAGTCGGAGGTAGCCGTGTCTGTGCATCTAGAAAATACTAGAGACGTTGCAACACTCTAGCAGAGTAATTCTTCTAGTGCACGAAAGGAAGATGGTGCCGCTGAGAGGCTGGTTTGTTCTGCACTGGGATGTGTCGTGTTGCTGTTGGTTTACATACTTAGGTGTTATCATGTCACTACGTCCCTCACGATACACTTTTGTGTGATTGTGACAGGCACACGTTTGCGGTATGGTTGGTCTGTAACTGTTCTATTCTGAATTGAAAAAAAGAGAGTAAGAAAAAAAAGTGGTTCTTACTATCATTGCAGGGCGTTTGCCGGTCCAATGATATAGCTACAGGGAATAGTGATTCCGGACTAGCAAAAACAGTACTTGAAAAAAAATAGAGAGAAAATAGAATCACCTGCAGACTAATCATTCCGATCTAGCATAAAGATGATTAAAGTTTGGTAGGGCTTACTGCCGGAACAAAACTGATTGTCGCCCAAATCTGAAGGGTCAATATGGACCGGACCAGACACTGTTTTATCAGGATGATCGAACGATGTTTTCCTTTCTACAGATAAGTAAGATTGTGATGGAGCGTGTGCGAGGACGCACGCATGTCAGCATGGCCGTGACGGCACGTGCACCGTTGCAGGTGCGGCGGCGTCGGTCTAGCTAGACAGAATTCTTGTAAAAGACACGTGTACCGCACACCTGCGGCATTGCAACTGCGGTGCGGTCCTGCTTGTATAAAACGGACGGAGCGGCCACCGTTAAGGCAGTCTTGGCTCTGACGTGGAACGGTGCGCTTGTCGTATTCCGTTACTGGTTTATCCTTGACTCGTTGAATAATTAAATCGTGTAAACGAATTAATATTATTCCTAACTACAAAATTAGTCTCTGTACTATACTCAATTACCCTTTCTACAGACACAATAAATAAGACAAATAAAAGACAATTCAACTGTAATCATAGGTTAATACTAAAAATACTAAAATTGCCACAAAAAGGGAGTTCGTTCTATCTATTTACAGTTGTTGTCGCGATGCACGGCACACCAATATTGTAGTATGGGATTCTCTGGGCACTCGTAGCACACCCTGAGGATCTCATTCTCGGAATCACAGATGCGGTACCAAAAATCTGCATCCCGAGATCTAATAACGGCGAAATAATCGGGCACCCCGGCGTTGGCAAACATGCTCGACGCACTGCAGTATTTAGGCAGTTTCATAAGAATGCGGAATGCATTATTATACTGCACGCTAATGCTGCTACGTGTATTTTTTGTACTGTCCAACCAAAGCTGACAAGTATAGAAGATTATTATATATAAGTTATGAAGATTATGATAATGATGTTCAGATCCACCTGAAGCAATTTTTTTTAAATATTCTGTGCATAAATCCGGTACAATAAAACGTAAGATCTTAGATAAACTCTTTGTATTATAAAACTAAAGCAACAAACGACCTAACAGCCCACCTGACGGTAAGTGGCTGCTGCATTTCATGGACACCTGCAGCCAACTTCAAACAGAGAAGGCTACTCGTCACCTCTGCGGATGAAGATGAAACACCTCACATCCTGTAATAATACTGGCTCTCTATAACCTTCAGCCCGGAACACAGCAATGCAAGCACTTATTTGACAAAATAGCACAATATTTGACGACAGAAACAGGTAAGAGGTTGGTTTTTTTTATAGGATAAGGGTAACAAACGTGCAAACAGTCCATCTGATGGTAAGAATAGAATAGAATAGAATAGAATAATTTTTTATTCAATATTGATTATTACATAATTCTTATCGAAAGTCATTTTTTTATTTACCACTACCACTACCACTAAGTGGTTGCTGTGGCCCATAGACATCTACATCTATCTTCGTTTGCGAATTAAAATGCAGATGCGTTGTCAGCCGTGAGGACTAAGATAGAATGCCCCTTTTCCAGTAAAATGGGTCTCCAGTTCTCTACACTCACCACACGAAACAGAGCAGTATTAAGTTGTTATTTTACGATGATATTCTGTGAAAGCGTGGCCCTTCCCCGGTCGAGCCAACCCATTCGTACTACAACTATACTATTGATATATCTGCAGCATGGCTCTACCACATATGGTACCTACTCAGACAGACTCCTAGTCAAAAAAGAAATCCTACCACCTATTGAATTAAAACAAAAAATGCATAAGCAGGCTTGCATTTAGACTTGCCGTTTTACACAATCCCGCTAGGCCAGGGGTCGGCAACCTTTTGAGTAGGAAGAGTCAAGAGTTACAATTTACAAAATTTCAAAGTTTTCAAAGAGACACAATTTTTTTATTGCCAACCATAAATAATAGTACTTGCATAAATAAAGTTTTTTGATATGATCTAATGATTAGATACAACATATATCACTTATTATTTAAGTAAAGTAAATATAACATTTGTTTACATTGTCAGTCTTACAACACTAACATGTACTTCAATAACAAACAATTGAGCAAACAAATTCAATGGGATCTTTGGCTTTGTCATCATCAAATTTTTTTTTATAGAATAAGGGTGACAAACGGGCACACAGTCCACTTGATGGTAAGTGGTTGCTGTAGCCCATAGACATCTACATCTATCCTCGACTACGAATCAAAATGCAGATGCGTTGTCACCCGTGAGGACTAAAATGGAATGCCTCTTTTCGAGTAAAAAAGGTCTCTGGTGCTCTACACTCACCATAAGAAACACATCAGTGTTAATCTGCTATTTTTCGCTGGTATTCTGTGATAGCGTAGTCCCCGGTTGAGCTGACCCATTTGTGCTACAACTATACTACTAATACGATACTATATACAACATGTAACATAATTAACGCACTTTGAGAAAGTAGTTTGTTCAGAATCGTTTACTGAATCGATTTCTATCATTTTTAATATAGGTAATTTTTTTATCTAAAAATAATTGAAACTACGTAATTTACAGTCACACTAAATCTGTAAAGTTAATACACTCGGAAATGGACCGTAACTCAAGGCAATAAGACTTAAAAGTTCAGTTTTTATTTGTATTAATACAAATTCCGTCATTTAATACAAAATAAAGAAAATTGAACCTTATTTAAAGTATTTTAAAGTCTTTACAAATGCAGAGTTTGGAGTACGTTATAAAGGTCGCGGCGGCCGGGCCACTGACCTCCCAGATCACCTGATTACGTACGTATTAAATATTAATACGTATTAAATCATTAGTTTATTTTAGTGAGAAAAATTAATTCTATGAGTGAACGATTTTAGAATAGTGAAAAATGACACTGAATTGCTTTCTAAATTATTTTCTTTCTTTTTCTTTTTTTTAAAACGTAACCTCCATACTAGGATTTTCTCTTGTATTGTGGGGGCAGTGTACAATCAAAAATTTGACAAGGACAAACATCCAGACCCAGAAGAATTATTTGTAGGCCATACAAATATTGTTCCGTGCGGGATTCGAACCCGCGGTCCTTAGCGCTGCAACTCAATTGCTAAGCCACTGCGCCACGGAGCCGTGGTGGACATTTTGAAAATGTATTAAAATACAACGTTGCATGAGAGTTTAGGCTATCAGTAAGTTAAATATTTGATTCTTAAAATTATTGTAATCTTGATTCACATCTTTTAAACACGAGCGACGAACGTGAACGCGAGCGAATAGGTGGTACCTACTGTGATAGAAAGAGCCTCAAAACCTATACCTACGTGAGCGACTGCGTGCGTTCGTGGATTTATACTGTGACCACAACATTGTTCCGGAATTAGTACAACTAATTTAATAAATAATCAATGCATAAACATGTTTAATTAAAAAGTCAGTGTATGTATAATCATTATAACATAATATACTAATTGGGATGTCTGAGGGTGTGCGTTAATTACGTTACATATATATATATATATATATATATATATATATATATATATATATACGATAATACTCGTATAGCTGCAGCATGGCTTTACCACGTATAATTTAATGAGAGCGTTGGCTTTGCATGATTTTAGAAAGTTTGGATAGATTTTGCTCATAACTTGTTGTTTTAAGTTTTAAACACGACTCAGAATTTTCAATTGTTAATTGGCTTCTTACTTTACTTTTAATTATATTCATTCAAGAGAACGCTTGCTCGCACGAATATGTCGATCCGAAGATAGTCAGCACTCCAAATGCCAACTTCTTCACCTCACTGTAGCAATCTGGAAAACTATTCCATCTGTCGTATATAAGTACCTCAGCTCGCGGCATTTCTTTTAAAGCTGTCCATTTTTATTGCGTTACGTACATACATTGCTGGACCTCCAACTCTTTCAACTTGCTTTTCAACTCAGTAAATTTTCAACTCCACACAGCTTTACTTTTTAAATCGATCAATAGCATTTCTAGAGATCAAATATTAACTCCAAATGACTCAGTGTGGATCCATTTTTAAATGTTGTTTTTTTATAATATAAATAATATTTGTGTATAAAACTAAAGAGCCGCAGCTTCACATCTAAAGAATGTGAATGTGGCTCGCGAGCCGCAGGTTGCCGACCCCTGCGCTAGGCTAATGAGCTTATAGGCATAAAGCTAATAACCTCAAGCTGGCAAACCCGGTTTGCGTGATTTTTGACTTTAATTGCATGATAATCAAAATTATTTCTTTTTAACCAATTTCTAACAAAAGAAAAAGGTGGTACTCAATTCGACTGTATTTTTTATGTGTGTTACTTCAGAACTTTTTTCTAGGTAAACTGATTGTGATTAATCGTATTTTATTTAAAAGCTCGCGCTTCTCATATGGTTTCATTTAAATTTGATCAAGATCTAACCAGTGGTTTTTGAGTTATCCCTAATAATGCGTATTTAATTGACTTCGACTACATTGATGATGTTCTCATTTTATTTATATTGAATTCGTTTGTAGAACATTTTTAATTTTACGTTTTGTTACTAATAATTTAAATGTGAGTGTGTTGCTTGAATTGCGCGTATTACCTTGCTGCGCACAGGCTGATGATAAAATATGGAAAGTCAGGAAATGAAATAAGCTTACGAAAGAAAAATGTTCTACTTCTTAGTTACTCGTTTCTCTTATATACTTATTTTCTGTATTTAATGATTATATTATGTATTTATGCACATTTCTACATATTTAAATAATAAAAATCTCCTTCACTAAAGGTTTGCAAGGAAATGATTGCTGTTTAAGGATTATTAAACAACAAAATACTTTGTTGTTTTATAATCCACAAATTAAACAACAAAATACTTTGTTGTTTAATAATTTTTAAAAATTAAATTATTAAACATTAAGTAAATTATAGTTTGTTATCATTGTTTACGTAAAATGATTTATGTATATAAAGAATAAAAGAATAAAATAATTAAAAGTCACTTATACAATTCCGAAAGATATCATAGGAAGGCTTCTTCTTGCTATAAGGATGTTATTGATAACAGTTGCGACAATCTAGATTTAATAAAGCCGTATTAAAAAATCTTTAAATACACTAACCTCCTTATTAATAAAGGCGTAATAACTTTGCAATTAGGCGTGAACTAACTTGAGATATGTTTTTAAGACCAAGTGTCGAGATCTATATTTATCTATAATAATTTACACTAGTCCAAGGGTATTTCTTGTATAAGTAAGAATAGGTGAATAAGGATATCGTAAGGTTGGGTAGAGTCGTGGTATCTCATGGGCTACGCTCTCGCTGTAAATTTCGCAATACGTGAGAAACCTGGGTTCTATCCCCGCCTGCACCAATGAAATTGTTAGTTGAAATTTTAAGTGCTGATTTACCACGTGCTTGACGGTGAAGGAAAACATCGCGAGGAAGGATGTCATGTGTGTCAAGTGTGAATGTCTGAGAAACAAAAAAAATATTTTGAAAGCATGTGGAGCTCGCCAACTGGCATTGGGGCAGTGTGGCGGACATTTATTTGCTTTAAAACGCCCACATTATTGAGAGGAGGCCTGTGTCCATCAGTGGAACGTAAATAGGCTGTAACTTTAAGGATGTTTCTGGTTGTAAATTATAACGTAGTTATTAATAAAGAGGTAAAAGCAGACGAAACTTTTGGATATTTTATGTAATCTTGATATTAGTAAATACTAAATTTTGCAACATACTTACCTTACAATGTTTTATTATTAAATTTCCATCCGCAACCCATACTGTACACATGTGTGTCTGAACTTCAAAGAGTATAGTGCTAAGAAAAGCAAATCGTCAAACTCCTTTTATTTTCTTTCACACTGTAAGCACTTAGTTGAGGCTTCTATTTCACGTTGCCTTTTATTCTTGCTTTTGCTATCGCGTACTAATGGATCATATTGGAAGATGAAATGAAATGTTTTTTTTACTTCCACGTCTTACTTAACTTATTTTTAAATTTCCGAAGAGAACAACGTTTCAGTAGAATATGCAGTGTTACTCTGATATTTACTTACATCTAGCAACCTAATGGAGGATAATAAGGAGAATGCTTTCATACAACAAATTTTTTATACTACCTTAAAAAACTCCATAAACTCTAAAACTCAATAACGGTGGCAATTAACTCATTAGATTTTTGTATGTATTACCGTAACTGTTACAGTATATTAAAGTCCATTGCTGAACATAGGCTTCCCCGACAGATTGCCTCATAGGATATTTGCCATAGTTGTCACGTTTGACGAGCGGGTCGGCAACCGCAGTTTTTGCATACCTTAAGCGAAAGCGCAGGGTATGTTCTACTATCGCCTAAAAATTAAGATTCCAACGTTTTATCGAATAAAATCGTATCTAGCAATCATATTATACATATAAATGATATAAAAAGCACATTGTTAGAAAGATAAATGATTATTGAACTTATTAATATATTTTTTAAATCGATTAACTGCTATTTTTAAATAAAAAAAGGGGTTTTAGTGGCTTATGGTGTGGATTTATCAAGACCGGAAGGCTTGTAAACACTCTAACTTTTGAAAATATCAATTGTTTAACTCAATCTATTTTTTAATCTCTTCATCTATCATGTGGGAAGCCACTGAATGTAAATGGCAGTATAATTTTGTTTTGTTTAGCTATAATAAATTTTTTTCGGCTCCGAAATGGTGAAATTTTCGTTGATTTGTTAGTCTCGTATATAAATTATTTCTGTAAAGGGAGCTAAAGCCACAGAGTAGTTTACTCACTCACTCAGTTCGACGCACAGAATACTTTTTATATACTGGTCAGTCGCCGGTCGCCGTCGTGAGTGGACATCGATCCGGATGTTTACAGCGGCTCAAAAAGATCGCTGTACAAATACACAATATTCGAATATCCAAATTTCTTAAATACCTGATTATAATAATAATAAGAGATTTTTTATTACAATATTTTAAAAGCATAGAATAAATAATAGTAGTACGTACTAAAAGTAAGTAGTATCAATTTTTTTGTCATGGGTGACATTTTCATGGTTTTCGAGTGTTGAAACCGATAGGGTTATCGAAATGTAAATCTAAGATGGCGGCCGCAATAGGTATAAATTTTTTCATCATGGGTAACATTTTCATGGTTTCCGAGGGTGTAGAAGCCGATAGTGCTGTCGAAATGTAAATCCAAAATGGCGGCTGAATTAGGTACCAATTTTTTTCATCATGGGTGTCATTTTCATGGTTTTCGAGGGCGTTGAAGCCGATAGTGCTGTCGAAAAGTAAATCCAAGATGGCGGCTGAAGTAGGTACCAATTTTTTCATCTTGGGTGTCATTTTCATGGTTTTCGAGAGAGTTGAAGCCGATAGGGTTGTCGAAATGTAAATCCAAGATGGCGGCTGCAATAGATATCAATCTTTTCATCATGGGTGTCATTTTCATTGTTTTCGCGGGTAGTGAAGCCGATAGTGCTGTCGAAATGTAAATCCAAGGTGGCGGCTGAATTAGGTACCAATTTTTTCATCATGGGTGTCATTTTCATGGGTTTCGAGGGTCGTTGAAGCCGATAGTGCTGTCGAAATGTAAATCTAAGATGGCGGCTGCAATAGATATAAATTTTTTCATCTTGGGTGTCATTTTCATGGTTTTCAAGAGAGTTGAAGCCGATAGTGCTGTCGAAATGTAAATCCAAGATGGCGGCTGCATTAGGTATCAATTTTTTCATCATGGGTGTCATTTTCATAGTTTTCGACAGAGTTGAAGCCGACAGTGCTGTCGAAATGTAAATCCAAAATGGCGGCTGAATTAGGTACCAATTTTTTCATCATGGGTGTCATTTTCATGAGTTTCGAGGGTTGTTGAAGCCGATAGTGCTGTCGAAATGTAAATCTAAGATGGCGGCTGCAATAGATATAATTTTTTTCATCTTGGGTGTCATTTTCATGGTTTTCGAGAGAGTTGAAGCCGATAGTGCTGTCGAAATGTAAATCCAAGATGGCGGCTGCAATAGGTATCAATTTTTTCATCATCGGTGTCATTTTCATGGTTTTCGAGAGTGTTGAAGCCGATAGTGCTGTCGAAATGTAAATCCAAGATGGCGGCTGCAATAGGTATCAATTTTTCATCATGGGTGTCATTTTCATGGTTTTCGAGAGAGTTGAAGCCGATAGGGTTGTCGAAATGTAAATCCAAGATGGCGGCTGCAATAGATATCAATCTTTTCATCATGGGTGTCATTTTCATGGTTTTCGCGGGTGTTGAAGCCGATAGTGCTGTCGAAATGTAAATCCAAGGTGGCGGCTGCAATGGGTATCAATTTTTTTATCATGGGTGTTATTTTCATGGGTTTCGAGGGTGTTGAAGCCGATAGTGCTGTCGAAATGTAAATCCAAGATGGCGGCTGAAGCAGGTACCAATTTTTTTATCATGGGTGTCATTTTCATGGTTTTCGAGGGTGTTGAAGCCGATAGTGCTGTTGAAATGTAAATCCAAGATGGCGTTTGCAATAGATATCTATTTTTTCATCATGGGTGTCATTTTCATGGTTTTCGAGAGAGTTGAAGCCGATAGTGCTGTCGAAATGTAAATCAAAGATGGCGGCTGCAATAGATATCAATTTTTTCATCTTGGGTGTCATTTTCATGGTTTTCGAGGGTGTTGAAGCGGATAGTGCTGTCGAAATGTAAATCCAAGATGGTGGCTGCAATAGGTATCAATTTTTTCATCATGGGTGTCATTTTCATGGTTTTCGAGAGAGTTAAAGCCGATAGAGTTGTCGAAATGTAAATTCAAGATGGCGGCTTCAATAGATATCAATATATTCATCACGGGTGTCATTCTCATGATTTCGCCGATGTTGAAGCCGATAGTGCTGTCGAAATGTAAATCCAAGGTGGCAGCTGCAATGGTTATCAATTTTTTCATGATGGGTGTCATTTTCATGGGTTTCGAGGGTGTTGTAGCCGATAGTGCTGTCGAAATGTATTTAAACTACTTTAAAAAATTCCTTATAATCATGTTATACGATTTTTTTATGCGCTTAAGGTATGCCCAATTGGATTTACCAATTATATTTTGCTATCTCATGATTTGTTTCCCTATGTCGTCGACACGGTGACACGGGGTAGTGGAGTTCATTCTACCCCGAACGGATCGCGCTCTACGCCATGTTTTATAAAATTCCGAAAATTCTTACTTCTGCTCACATTTGTGGTCATCACGTCCATAGCTTAGTCCTAGATCGGATTTTTTTCTTTTAATGTGTTCCCTAATAATGATGTTCCTAAATTACCCTTAAAAGTTTTCAACTACTATGGGTAGTATTTTACAAGACGGCACTAAACATAAGTTTAAATTTTTTACTTTATTTATCTGCACAGTTTGAGCACCTGTCGTGAGATAAAAACTTATGGGATCTGCGTGGCCAACCATTTAAAAAGTTTGCCTAAATTATGAGGATTCTAAAACATTAGCATACCATGTACTTAATGTCATTACTTATTGAGCTATAGCCGTTAATGTGTAAAAGTAGTTATTTTATTACAAAATTAGAAAATTATTGGCAGATAGTTTTTTTAACATTGCATGTCTTTATTATGGCAGCCATACACGATCAAGTCTACCGTCAAGTTTGCAGCGCGCTTGAATCGGTGTCCGGTAAACTTGATGGTGTATGGCTATGGGTGTGCATGACAAGTCTACTTGAAGCAAAAGTTTAATTTCGATTCTGCCGACTTGATAAAGCTTGCAGAGTCATGTAAACTTGAACGTGTGTATGAGCGGTCTAGTATGCATGGCATTAGTCGGCTTCGGCAAGCGAAGACGCGCACACGCGGTATATAGTAGAATACACCGAAGTGTTATGCAATGTATAAATATTTTTTTTATTTTGTTAAAAAACGTTACCTACAGACTAGGATTTTCTCTTGTATCGTGGAGGCAGTTAACAAATATAAATTGCACGAGGACAAACATCTACACATATACAAATACAAATATTTGTTCCGTGCGGGATTCGAACCCGCGTTTCCAGTGTTGCAACTCATTGCTAAGCCAAAACTTTATTGTTCAGTGAGGAAGGTTAATATGCAACATCGAGGAAAATTAATATTATAACAACGTGAACGTCTTTGAAACTCAGATAATTTACCTACTTACCATTTTAAACTACTTTAAAAAGGAGGAGGTACTCAATTCGACTGTTTTTTTAATGTGTGTAACCTTAGAACTTTTTTCTAGGTGAATCGATTCTGATGATTCTATTTTATTTGAAAGATGGTGCTTATAATTTAAACATCACATATGAATTTGATCAAGATCTGACTAGTACTTTCGGAATTACCCGTAATTATGCGTCGGTTGTACAAAAATTTTAATATCATTAGTTGTCTCTCTTCCTCTCTTTAAAAAAACGTTACTTCCACACTAGGATTTTCTTCTGTATCGCAGGGACAGTTTACATACATAGAACAGACCACAGATAGAATTATTTGTAGGTCATACAAATACTTGTTACATCCGGGATTCGAACCCGCGGCTCTTAGCGCTGCAACTCATTACTAAGCCACTGCGCCACAGAGCCGTCACTTGTCTGTTTCACATTTTTTGCTATTGACTATTGAGATAATATTTTTCGTTTCTTTAACCAGTATTTGTAAAGTAATTGCGAGCAATAAGCCTAGGATGGCTAACGCATCGTCGTCAGTCACTAGTGACGCCATGGTTTCAACTGATGCGGCGTCATGCAATAATTGAACGTGTGTGGCCTATATGGATGCACTGCAAACTTGACGCCGCTTTAAGCGCGCTGCAAACTTGACGGTGAACTTGATCGTGTATGGCATCAGGCATATGTGTGAGCGAGACAAACGGTGCTTAGGATTAATGTGAGTAAAAAGGATCGACAGATTCTCCATTGTATGAATTTGTGATTGAAATTCGTGTTTAAAATACTATTTCGCATTGTACTGGACTCTTGACTTGTGCATTTTGATTGGATTTTGTTTATTTGGTGATAATTGTGACAACTCGGCATTCTACTGGACTCATGATTTGTGCGTTACAACAGGGCCGTGTCATGTCACGAAAAATGTACACACCCCAAGAGTATACTATCATGCATTTTATCTATGGTGAATGTAGCGTGAAAGAGATCTAATAAAGAATGCACTGCATTTATTCAGAGGGGAGAATGCCTGGTGCTGGTATTGGTGTTGCCAGTAGCAGAGGACGATAAAACGGTTGAAAAAAATCCGTCTATTTCGATGAGAGATATCGAACGATGCACTAAAGTATCGCACTCTACAGCACATCGGATTCTCAAACAATGGAGACTTCACCCTTATTACGACGTGTGCAAACGCTTCAACAACGTGACTACCCAGCACAAGTTACTTTTTGTAGAGCAATGCTGAGGCGAATGGATGAAGATCCTGGGTTTTTTAGAAAAATTTTGTGGAGCGACAAGTAAACGTGTAAAAGGGACGGGTACCTTAACTTGCATAATCTGCACAGTTAGCAGCGAGCAAACCCATATTTGATGGGAGAAGATAGGACGCAATACCAGTTTAAAATAAATTATTGGACAGGAACACTAAACGGAAGAATCATAGGCCCCAATGAATTGCCGGGTTACCTGAATGGGACCAATTATTTAGAATTTCTGCAAAATGAGCTGCCCCATTTATTAAAAGATGAGCCACTAGCCATCCGGCGAAATGGCTCCAAAATGATGGTTGTCCGGCACATTACGCCGTTCAAGTAAGGAATTACTTAAACGAAGCCCATCGTGACCGATGAATCGGCCGAATGGGGCCATTATTATGGCTACCAAGATCACCTGATCTTAACTCATCAGATTTTTTTATTGGGGCTGCCTGAAGGAGCAAGTTTATAAAAAAGCAATTGAAATAATCGACGAACTTAGACTTTGCGTCACAGAAGCATCAAGGGTTATTTCAACCAAAAATAATCAAAGAATTTTAGAATGATCGTTTGTAAAAAGATGTAGAGCCTACATAATGGCCGGAGGAGGCCAGTTCGAGCATTTTCTGTAAATAAATTTGAATAAAAAAAAAATAATATAACTCATGTTCTTTTCATTAATTTAAGCTTAGTGCCGTCTTGTAAAATAGTACCCATAGTAGTTGAAAACTTTTAAGAGTAATTTAGGAACATCATTATTAGGGAACACGTTAAAAGAAAAAAATCCAATCTAGGCATTAAACTGTGGACGTGACGACCACAAATGTGAGCAGGTGTACGAATTTTGGGAATTTAGGGAACCGAGGCCACCTCCCCCAGATTATCCACCATTACTGGGACAACCTGTAACAAATATTTAATATTTTTATAAAACCGTTTACGGTGCATAAAACATGACTCAAAAGTGCACACAATATAATGTTACGAGCTTGGGGTTCGAGACAATTAAAAACTGCCGAGTGAATTACCAAAATTGACACTTTAATTACAGAACACTGATTACATCTTATAACTACACTAATAACAAAACAATTGTCCTACAGATCACTTGAATTCGCAGTTGTATCGCTTCGAAGTATTCGCTTATATCGCCAATTCAATACTGACTCGGTCGTTTTTTTTTGCGCTCAGAAGCAATTGGAAAATTATGTGGGACTCATTGTGTCTAACCTAACCGGGAGCCTAAGTGATACCCACTAAAAATCGCCTGTGGAACTGACAATTGGCTGATTAAGCCGCTTTGTTGGATCGGAAGCGACCCTCTTTTGGGAAAAGAGGGCACAAACACTCGGTCGTGGTCTGTACCAGCCTTATATAGGGCCTTAGATAATTTCCAGAACCTTCTACTGTAGCGACATCTAGAATGTTCGAGTACATATCGGTCCCGAAATTTCTAGAAGGATCTTGACTCTCCTAGTTCTGCTACTCGACACTAGAGGGCACTGGTGGTAACTAGTGTTGCCATGTACAAGATATTAATAGTGGCGCGCATCAATAATATGGTAACTACTTGTGATTATATGCAGTATATTCGGTTAAAAAGATATTATAACATAGTCGTAGCAGTAAGCATAGTCTCCGCAATAACCTATGTCATTACCTAAATACCAAGTTCTTTTAACATACAAATTGCTCTCAAATCTTTAAAGCTGATAATATGTTGATTTGAATTATCATTATTACTCCACTGCTAAAGTTCTCACAGTTCTTGTCCATGAATGAAGTGATATAAATCCACTTGCAGCCATCGAGTTTCTATGTCTTGCTAGTTCATCACTATCCTCTGGTAGAGGGTCAATTCATTCCAATTATATATCGATATCCCCATATATCGATTTGCCACTCGAATCCTTGTTTCACATTGAATGTCGGTTATTTCAGCTACACGGGCAGCACATTTTCACTTCGGCTTACTTCGACCGGTTATGTCGGTTACTCAGGTTATTCTTGTATAGATTATTTTAAAGAAACTCCTAACATAGCATTCTCGATATTGTATACTGTTAAAAGTTGTACTTAAATTCCGTTAGGTAAATTTTGGCCTAGGTGATTAGATTAGCTTTTTAAACTCTTGATAGAGTTATTGCACAGCACCCGTCAACTTTAAAGGGTTGGAGGGTGTAGGTATATATTGGAATTGTCAGTTTGATAACTATTACTCTCACTACATACGTGGCCATTCGAGAATCACTTTCTCCATTTGTTGTTGCTTGGCAGTACGTGGCTGCCATTCGGAACTATTTTCTCCATCGGTTGTCAGTTTATCGAGTTATTTGGCCCACCGTTTACTATATTCATGTCAATAAATATACGTAGAAGAACTCTTGTTACTCTTGTATGGAAAGAGGCGCGTTCGGAGTTTACATTGAGGAAGATATACGTAGAAGATACTCCTCTTTCCATCGCAAGCTGAGTGTCTTTGAGCTTCCTTATATGGCTAGCAGTGAAGGGCCACGTTTCGGTTCCGTAAGTCATCACTTGGAACTCGCACTGGTTGTACAATTTTATCTCAAGGTTATGAGGAATATCTGATAAACTGAAGGCAGCCCCAGCCGAGTAGGATTAGTTGGTTGACCTCTCGGAGATATTGTCCCAGGTAACTTTGCTATGAAGTAATTCTTAAATGATAAAGAACTGGAAGCAAAATGAAACTTAATAAAAAGTACAAGCCGACTTTAAGGAACTAAAAAAATTAAATTATTTTCCACTTAACAACTTAAGAAGTCAGTGCTAAAAAATGGGGGGATGAGTCGCTCGCGTCCGTAGGCTTCGACCACCTAACCCTAGGCCCACCCTACACGTGTCCCCCGGGTGGTGCTAAACGAGCGACAAAGCTGAAACGACAGACTCGGCTCCTCGCCGTGTGGTAGCGGCGTAAAATCTACCACCCCTTATGTCGCACCATGAGCCAAAAATTTAAAGAAATGGCCCCGAGTTCCCGGCGCCCCTTTAATGGGGTAGGGGTGCGAAGAATCTCCGGGAGGAAAACCGGTGACGAGGTTCGCCACCCGTCACGTCCTGTCTCCTGGAGGGGCGAAAAGTGGATTGCGGAGGCCCGTCTGGCTACGCTGAATGTATGTGGAGCAATGAATGATAAGATGGATGAAATATGCAAAATGATGAATGATAGAAGAATAGATGTGTTATGTGTGAATGAGACGAAACGAAAGGGAAGAGATGTCACTGCACATGGCATGTATACCACTTACTGGTCTGGTGTAGACGACACCGAGCGGGCATGCTAGGGAGTCGGTGGCATCCTTTCAGAAATAATGGGTCAATGTGTGAAAGAGTATGAATGTGTAAGCCCAAGGCTGCTGTGGATACGAATGAAAGTGGGCTTAAAGAAGTTGTTTGTGCTTGGGGTGTACGCCCCAGATATGTCTAAGCCCACTTATATCCGAGAGCAGTTTTGGGACATGGTAAGGCTGGTTTTGACGAAATGCAAGGAAAATGAAAGTATTATTATGTTAGGAGATTTTAATGGAAGGGTTGTAGTGAAGAGGTCTGGTTATGAAAGGATATTAGGAGCGTTTGGCGATGAAAGAATAAATGAGAATGGTGAAGACCTCCTCACCATATGTGTGGAAAAGAATCTTTTTGTGGCGAACACTTTCTTTCGCCATAAGAGGATTCACATGTATACATGGGAAAGAGGGGATGATAGAAGCATGATAGATTTCATAATTGTGGATGGAAGAATGAGGAGCGCAGTGGTAGATACAAGGGTTTACCGGGGGTCCAACGCAGGGACGGACCATTACTTGGTCTTATGCCAAATTAATGGTCTATTCAAGCGTTGGCGGCATCGGACATCTGTGTCTACCACTGCGTTACAGCGTATAAGAATAGAGAGGTTACAAGATGAAGGTGTGAAAGAGAAGTATAAATGCAGACTAAGGGAAAATATAAGTGTGTTGAATGAATTTTGTATGAATGATTTAGACTTGAAGGATTATGGAATAATGTTAAGAAAGTTTTGGTGGATACAGCCACCGAAGTATGTGGTGTAAGTAAGAGAACGAATGAAAGGAAAAGTAATACGTTGTGGTGGGATGATGAGGTACGGATGGAAGTTGAAGCAAAGAAGAGGGCATGGCTAGATTTACTAGCAACCAAAGCTGGTAATTCTGGCGGTATGAATGATGAGATAGAAAGAAAAAAGGCAGACTTTAGACGTGTAAATAAGAGAGTAAAAGAAGTAGTTGAAAGGAAAAAGCAAGAAAGGATAGATAAGAATGATAGAAGAATATCTGATAACTTCCAGGCAAATATTAAAATGTTCTGGAAGCTCGTAAGAACTGCCAGGGGAAATTCAAAACAGCCTAGAATGAATGCTATACGAGACGAGAATGGCTGCATGCTAAATGATGAAGTTTCGAATTTAAAGAGATGGAAGGAATATTTTGAAAGCGTGTTTAAGAGTAAAGAGTAGTCTGAAGTAAGTGAAATAGAAATTCCGGAAGAAGTGGGGAGAGGTAGGGAGATAAGTGTAGATGAAATAATGAAAGCAATGAAAAGCATGAAAGCAGGTAAGGCAGCCGGATATGATAGAGTATCACTCGAAATGCTAAGGGCTGGAGAGGGTGTGGTTGCAGGCCTGCTGTACACCTTGTTTAATTTGTGTTGGGAACTGAAGCGGGTACCGGAAGACTTGTGCTAAGCCGTTATAGTCCCAATATATAAGGGAAGGGGGTCGCAGCAGGACTGTAAAAACTACCGTGGTATCAGCTTGCTTAGCATTGTGGGTAAACTGTATGCTAAGGTGCTAATTGAAAGAGTTATGAAAGAAACTGATGGAAAAATTTGGGATGTGCAAGCGGGATTTAGAAAGGGAATGGGATGTACGGATCAGGTCCATGATCCAGATTTTCCATGCACATGATCGCGGAGAAGTTTTTGGCCAAAAACCAAAGAGCTTTTTGTGCGTTCATAGACTTGGAGAAGGCTTATGACAGAGTGGACAGAAACGTGTTATGGCAAACATTGACCACATTTGGGTTGAGCGCTGGTCTGATACAGGCATTGAAGTCTCTATATAGGGATTCTAGTGCCTGTGTCAGGGTCAACGGGGCCTACTCGGACTGGTTTGGCATCCATAAAGGTGTCAGACAAGGCTGTGTGGCTTCCCCGTGGCAGTTCAACCTATTTATGGACAGTTGTTTGGAAAATTTGAAAGTAGAAGAATGCGGGTTAAGAATGGGTGAGTTAACCGTCAAATGCCTTTTGTACGCCGATGATCAAGTCATACTTGCGTCTTCGGCAGCCGAGTTGCAAATGATGGTTACATTAATGAACAGGACATTAAAAGAAAAGGGAATGAAAGTGAACGCAAGTAAGACGAAAGTTATGGTTTTTGAAAGAGAAGAAAGCAAAACGATATGTGAAATAAGAATAGAAGGGGAGTTGGTAGAGCAAGTTGATGAGTTTGTGTATTTGTGTATTTGATGTGTGTTTAGCAAGGATGGTAGATATGATAAGGATATAGAACGACGAGTGAATGCAGGAAATAGAGTGAATGGGGCTCTACACTCTATTGTGAAAAGTCAGAATGTGTCCAAAAAGGCACGTATGGCAATTCACAATGCTGTGTTAGTGCCTACTTTAATGTATGGTAGTGAAAGTTGGGTGTGGCAGAAAAAGCACGAGAGTATAATAAATGCTGTAGAAATTCGGTCATTAAGGAGTATGTTAGGGATGAATCTGAAGGACAGAGTGAGAAATTGTTTAATAAGAGAAGAGTGTGGTTTGCAAGATGATGTTGTGACCAGGATTAACAAAGGAAT
This sequence comes from Parnassius glacialis, assembly GCA_033319125.1. Lineage (NCBI taxonomy): Eukaryota > Metazoa > Arthropoda > Insecta > Lepidoptera > Papilionidae > Parnassius > Parnassius glacialis. Next base: position 34,315,175 of record JAVANC010000005.1, on the reverse strand, counting down.
GCTTCGGTGGTTTGGTCACGTAGAAAGAATGAATGGGGAAAGAGTGACAAAGCTAATTTATGTTGCAGAGGTGAACGGCAGAGTCGGGAAGGGTCGCCCTAGGCGAAAGTTTATCGACCAAATTGGCGATATATTGAAAATGGGCCAAATCAAGAGTACCTTTAACCGACGAGCGTGTTTGCATAGGTATATGGATGTGGAGGAAGCGAGAGAGGTCTGTCAGGATCGTGCCAAATGGAAGTCCATAGTCTCTTCCTACACCTCTGGGTGACAGGCGTGAGTGTTTATGTATGTATGTATTATGCTAAAAAATAGTACTTACATAGAAGAATTAACATCCCAACCCTTTAGGGTGGAACTACGAGTACTAATGAATATCACTAGCTCAAGTTATTAACTGGAATGTCGACTTAACACGAAATCCTTAACGTACCCTTAAAGTATTTAATAAAGCAGCTACAAAGAGTAAACAAAATCGGTTCCCAGCTAAGGAATAAATTGCTTTACATATACAAAAAGAACACACAGTAGAATTGAGGACATTTCTTGAGCTCTTTCTTTTTTGAAGTTGGATAAAAACCTTCGCGAACCCAGACAGCGTGACGCGTGACGTCCTTGTATAAAACCCCTGAAACCTGTGACTATTGTCTTCGGAAAGGTTAACTGAACTAAGAGTAATTTTCTGATGGGATGTACCAGAGTTCAGTCACCATCCACGGAATTGAAGGTATTTCCCTATTTTAAGTTTTCACTTACCGCGTGCTTTTAAAAACTAGAAATTTTAATTAACTTTTCTATATCTATGAATAACATGAACATGACGCTATTTTAATAAACATCAATTTCTAAAAGCTTATTGTTAAATTTAACTCGTTGTCTTTCCGTTAAATAAATAATTTAGATGTATATAAATTGCCTTATTAACTAAAATAACCAAGATTAAGTAAAATCAAAAAGAAAATATTAACATTTTGCTATCATAAAAATGTCATAGCGCGACAGAACTTATGCGGATATTAGGAGTATTAGCAGCGTCTACTTTTAGCCTCCAAGTTTCATTGAATCTCCACGCTACTTAACGTTAAAACTTCTTGGCACTATTTATATTTATACCTACATTTAAGTCTTTGCATTAAATGATTCAGAAATTAAGGATAAACCGTTTATGAAATGGATAGAAGTGTCGATAAACTTATGTCTATGGACTATAAAAAAAGCCTTTGATTCCGTTGATTGTTGCTGTGCTACGGTCCCTTCAGTGGTGTTAAGTTGACTATCGGAATATCGAAATGTGTTTTTCAAATTGTATAGAAGGGTTACGATGGCTATCCGAGAAAAGAAATACAGTACGAAACCTGTCCAACTGCAGAGAGGCGTAATACCTGACGTTATATTACCCAAACTTTTCACCGCTACATTAGAAGACGTTTTCAAGCTACTTGACTGGAAAGAATACGATATTAACATCATTGACAACTACATCACTTACTTACCTTCGATTTGCCGACTATACAGTTATTATGGCAGAGAGGACAATCGACGGATTCAACTCGACTGGGCGTTTGGGAAATTACCACACATCACACAGGTATACCTCAAAACTTAAAAACAAGATTATGCAACCAGTGCGTGTTGCCAGTAACGACATATGGATCTGAAACCTAATCTCTCATTGCTTAACGGCCATATGAGAAAACTCAAGGTCGCTGAGCGAGCTATGGAGAGGTCTATGCTCATGGTTTCTCTGGGTGATAAACTTATAAATATGGATATCCGCAGTGAAAATCAGAGTAGCTGACATAGCTCAACGGATAAGTGAGCTGCAGTGGCAATTGGCCGGCCATATAGCCCGAAGTGCCGACAACCGATAGAGAAGAAAGTTTCCTGAGTGGCAACCTCGTACTGGTAATCGAAGTGTAGGTTGGCCCCCCACATATAGAGTGATGACCTGGAATGATGTGCAGGAAGTCGATGGAAGTTGATTTCCACAGATGGAGTGACGACCTGGTAAGAAATGCATGAAGTCGGTCGATGGCTCAGGACCATGCATTGAGGCATTCCTTGGGGGAGGCTTATGTTCAGAAGTGGACTTGTGAGGGGCTACAATGAAGATACCCTCTTATCTTTGACAGTATTATTATTACCAGTAATAATTCTGCCAAAGAAAGAGGCCAGTAGAGTCGAAGAAGGAAGCTTTGGCCGTTAGTTTGAACATAGTGAATGCGACGATCGGGTTTTGCACAAAGCGCTTCTTTCGAAGCTTGGTTCATTCTTCCTGGGTTTCCCGAGAAATTATGCAATCGGATCACCAGTTTCGTTGCAGATCGGACCATCAAGGTCATCGTAGATGGTACTTGCTCCAATTACAAGCTTATCAATGCTGGTGTTCTACAAGGCTGCGTGCTATCACCTACGCTGTTACTTCTGCATATCAATGATATAGATAGATAGAAAATTCTTTATTGCACTCAAACAGACAAACATTTGGTACAAAGGCAAACTTATTGCCGAAAAGTCGTTCTTTGCCAGCTAACCTTTGGTAGTGTGATGCAATCCTGTAGCATTCATTGTTATGCGGACGTCAGCACAGATGATGCTTTTTACACTGACCGTGCCAATATTTCTTGGGATCACATCATCGAGTACAGGAACAAACTTGCGTCTGAAGTCGAATCGTTGTTAAACGAAGTCGTGGATTGGGAAATACTACATCTAGTCCAGTTTAACCGTCAGAAGACACAGGTTTCCGCTTTACCGCTAAAAAGAACCTCTTTTTATTTCTCTTCAATTTCGGGGCACTTTCCTAGCTACCCTAGCTAGCATCGGAATCCTCGGCGTCGATATATCGAATGATGTGCATTTTCGTGGTCACTTGGAAGAGGAGGCTAAATTGGCCTCTTAAAAGCTTGGCGTACTCAGCAGAGCGGGACAGTATTTCATGCCGGCACACTACTTGCCACTTTACAAGGTGGAAGTTCAGCCTTATATGGAATACTGTTCTCATCTCTGGGTCGGGGTACCCCAGTTCCAGCTGCTTCCACTTGATCGCATCCAGCGCAGAGTGGCTTGAATCGTCGACGAGCGAGTTCTTTCTGTTCGGCTCGATTCACTGTCACTGCGAAGGGATGTTGCATTCCTTTGTATTTTCTATCGCATCTATCACGGGGAATGCTCTGGGGAAATGTTCGGATTAATTACAGCCGCCAAATTTAACGAACGCACATCGCGACAAAACTCACAATACCATCCACATCATCAGAATTCTTGGCGTGGATCGCCCCTGTGTGTTTTACTAGAAGTTTTCTTCCTCGTATGAACTATCCGTGGAATGCTTTACCACCGGCAATTTTTCCGGACCGATACGACATAGGGACCTTCAAGAAAACAGCGTACTCTTTTCTAAAAGGCCGGCATATCCGCAGCAATTCCCCTGGTGTTGGAATGTCCCAGTTGTTCATGGGCAGCGGTAGTCACTTACCATCAGGTGAGTCGCATGCTTGTTTGTCCCCTTTTCTACAAAAAAACCTAATAGTATTGTTATTACTTTAGTGTGAAAGAGCGACATCAAAAGATAATAGGATTACAGTTTGTCCGTTAAATCTCAACTCGTCCCAATCGCATCGGTTAGGTGTTCATTTATTGATAATAAAACTCAAGCTATCGACTAAGGGAAATACCAGCCAAATTTTAAGAAATACAAATGGCGAAATAAGAATCTCAAATCAGTCAAATTTAAAACAACCAGATTTTATTCGAAATCTCCTTATTTTAATCAGCTTTTTGTTATCCCTAATCACGCCATAAATTCTGCTTATATATTTGTCAAATGTTTCTTCCAAGTCCAGCTGTTGACAGTTTATGGGCTTTTAATAGGAGGCGAAGGATAAAGAGGAAGAATAGCATCAATCATGTTTATGTTTTGATGATGTCTTTGTATTGAAAAATCTCCGTGATATTTGCTATGAAGAAATAGAAAAAAACATAGTAATTTTGGCGATTTACTATTCCCATAATATTTACCTATATATATATATATATATATATATATATATATATATATATATATATATATACAAGTCTGTTAATTCGGAACTGCAATTGCAATCATAGTCAAAGGATAACCAACACGGCCCAGTGAATACCCGTTGATTACTCAGAGCGCATTGGAAATAGAAAAAATTTTGTACTTTGCTGTTTGATATTTTTTTTATGAAATGAAACAAATTTTTAGGGATTTTATCGAGTTTAATTTAACTTCTTAATTCCCGACGTTTCGAGTGTTGTAAAAATTATTAATAAAATCCGTAAAAATAAGTTTAATTTAATGTGTATTCTTCGAAGAAGAAATAATTTCTTTTATGTTTTAAGCTAGCTTTTAGTCGTCCGCGTAGAACTTAAACAAAAATACTTGCACTTTTATAATAGTGGTCTTAGGGCAAGTAGTTCAAATATCTAAAAAAATCTATCTATTTACTAAGATAATTGCCAAAATTTCAGTTAATTGCAATTATCTTAAAAACTTTGTGCAATATGGCGATATGTTAAATAAGAAAATTGAAGATCAATTTATTTTACGTAATATATTCTTATACTCTTCATACCTCCCCTCTTCCTTTCGCGGCCGCAACTTAAGACTTATATTTTTTCTAGAACGGTGTTAAGGCAGAAAAAGATGTTACAAATCGTGTTTTCATCAATGATTTTGGGGCAGAACATAAGTATAAGGATCGTTTTTGTGCAAAATCGCAGACCAATAAAATTATGTTCGCAATTTTTTTATCACATACCTTTAATGTTATTTATTTTATTACTTTACGAATTCACGAAAATTCCCAATGTTTTGCGAATAAAATAACCTAAATCATTCCTGGCATTGTTCTCTAACTACTTGTGAAGTTTCATTGGTTCAGCCCTTCTTCAGCTTAGCCCGGACAGACAGAGAAAAGGTGTGTACATGGTCTAAAGTTATATTATATAGTATATCTTGGGAAATAGCAGTTATTGAGTTTTGTTCTTACATTATTTTATCTACTAGAGAAGAACCTATAAATGAAAAGAAATCATTAAACGCATTACAAACCTTGAATCCATTAGTTATCATTTTAGAGTCGATAATAAACTTAGGGAGAGCGCAAATCTGATACTTTATTTGTAGCTACACTATTTATTGTAGTCAACATTTTTTGGGCTTTTTTCGCATTTTCAAAGACACTGTTTAATGATGATTAGTATTTTCTCTTCTATGTATGTCACTGTAGAATAAGACGGAGCATTGTCTGCACTTCTTCAAAACCACTTTTTATAGAAAAAAATTCTGTAAGACATTTAATAACCGCACGAAATTCGAGTTTCTCCATTTTGCGTACGAATCAAATTCCCGCCAAATGTGAGTAAAAAAAATGGGTATAGTTTTTAATTTAGTTTTTTTCTGGCCTTGGCTTCTAACGAATTTAAGATTCAAAAAAAGAACGCATTTCTATTACTCATTGATAAGTGTCCTATTACGAAAAGTTATTGATCGACCTAGTAGATAAAGTGTCTATCTGTAATATCGTAATAACTGTCTTCTATTGAGCCCATTTGTGAACGCATTTGAGACATAAGTAACCATTTTAAAAAAAATCTTAATCTGTCTGAGCTAACCTGCGGAATGGCTAAACCTATTGTGATAAAAGAGCAATGGCAGAAAAATAGTTGACAAAAAGTATCGCGTCTAGAAATAAGTTATATATAAAATGAGTTTTATTATTTTCCTATGATTTTTCAAATAAAAATGTATTTTAATTAAAGCCACAGAAAAAAACAAACATTTTTGGGATTATCAAATGACTGATGATGACGAATGATGATTCAAGTGTTGTCATTTAGTAGGTATGTATATTCATACTATTTTCGTACACACTTTGTAAGACTACCAACACAATACACAAAATGTTTTTTACGGATTTACGGCTCTGGCTTCTAGCCCTTCTGAGAATTTCACTATGATACAAAGGCTCTGGAGCCATGCCAGAAATATACATTTATACTAAGCAAATATATAACAGAGATACAATAATCGAAAATCTCTCAATTATGTATTATGTATTAAGCTAACATCAAACAACCACAGGAAGCATGACTTTTCCAAGTGATTTAGGACATAACCTAAAAAGGTTCAAATGTAAATATCTCTTTTTTGACGCCTTCTTAGGACAAAATTCTTTGACAGAGTTATTAAGGGACTGACGCTTAACATTTTAAGATATTTTTGATATATAGACGCTACCATTTCTTCCCAACTAATTTTATGTATGAAAGTCTGCCATTGTTCTTTCATAAACAGATAGTAAATAATTACAAAAGTATTTTGTGTGCTATTTTATCTGCAAAATATGGATTTGTGTGAAATGGAAAACTGATAAAATAATAGAGTCATTAAAGATCTGCAGGTTTTGTGTAGTTATATGCGGACGAAGTTGACGGTAAAAGCTAGTTTTACGAATAAAATTGAGACGTGGGTATCTTCGACATAAATACTGTTTTGCTAATAAAAAAATGTACATTATTATTTGAATATTTAACAGGTCTCAGACCAATGAAATAAGATAGACAAAGCGCTGCGTACATTTTTGTTAACAATTCAACTTTTTGAACATACTTTTTCTTTCTTCAATTACTTGCCATAATAGTCCACCACTGGATGCACACCTAAACGCCTGAAACCATATTGTTGGTTCCAAATGATTTTTAGATGCGTACTAAGTGTGCGTGAGTGCGCGTTCATACTACAATAAGTTAAGCATGAGACATACGCAGTGCTCCATCTATGTTTGTTGGTCTGAGTAAAAAGTACACAATTTACCTTTTACCTAGCATTAAATCGCTTAGTATTATTAATTGTTCAGGAAGCTGCGGTTACGCTTGATGTAATAATTTTATTACATTGTGCTCTACGCTGGCCTAGCATTCGTTGTTTTCTAAATTTCTAAATAGGTGGCACAATGAGCTTCAATCGGAATTCACTTCGGACTTTTTAGAGATATTAAACTTTTTACATTTATTAAAAACTCTACCACAGTGCATGTTTTGTGGTTTTGTTTGGCACTAAGCCAACTTACTTTTTTGAATATGATCATTTTGGTTCATTAATTCAGAATATGTTAGTAACTATATTACAACGCTAGTTATCGGTACAAGAATGAACCATACACCATCAACGAGCATTTAAACCATCGTCTCAATAAAAGAATTGTATTATGTAAATATGACCTTGTTAGATTTCTTAAAATGTAGAGCTGTAAGAAAAATCTTTAAAATATATTTTATGACTTATTGTCTTAATATTAAAGGTAGGGTTACAGGAAAAGACTTTAGAATAGAATAGAATTATTTTTATATAGATTACATGTAGTTATTATTATTATTAGAAATCATTTTTTACTTTTACCACTGATTCGGAAGAAATCTCTGTTCTGGAAAGAATTAGCAGGAAACCCAGCGGGACTTTTCTTCTAAATGAAATTAATTTACAGTATATTATTTTATACAGTTAGTATGAAAACATTATAAATAGCATGGTAGCGATCATCTCATCATTACAGTTCGACCAAGCACGATAGGTCCCCGTCACAATTACACACTGGCGTAACGTTAAGGGCATAATTATATAATAAAACCAAAATATGTAAACCAATAATACATAATTATTAAATACACAGATTACAACATTGTATTAATATTTAATAAAAATAGTATAAAAGCAAGATAAATACGTTAATTAGCTTAAGTCGTTCGGTACAATAAAATAGATTACTTAGCAGGGCCTTGCGGTTCTTACAGTACTGACTTTACAACTTGGCAGAGTTACCCCTTTTCATTTATTTACTTCTTGGCGGTTACAAAACAAATAACTGATCTATTTATGTCGCTGGACGCGACAGCATGCGAGACGCAAGCCGAGCGCGAGATGTTGTACTGCCCATCAGCGGGCTTGGTGTCGGCAAGGACTTCTCGAACCCAGTAATAGGCACCCGCCACTTGTGGAGTACGCCACATACCGTGGATAATCAATTTGAATAGGAACGCATTGCGGGCGTACTTCAGGGCGAAAGAGGTAGAAAATGGTTTGAAGAGAGGTTTTGCGTACCGGGCCAGAACGCATCGCTTTTTTGCTGAGCTGGAGCCGTCTATTACCGTTGCCTAGCAAAACCTGACAGACCGAGTTCGGTATATCTTGCACTCAAAAATATTTGATGAAGCCGAACTCGAACGGCTACGACGTGAGGGGGAACAGCCTCACGTTATCGGGTGTAAATGCTATGGCTAGGGATGCGGCGGCACAAGTTGCAAAGCAACCCGCAGATGAGGATGCCACCGTGAATCTTCCGGTTGTGATTCATTCAGGCGATGGAATTGTAGCCCATGAACTAGACCAAATGAGGAGGACATTGGAAGAGGCAATTACTGAAACACGTAGTACGCCTCTCGAAAATGTCAGTCGTGAGAGCTCTAAACCTAATGCTAGTGACCTATTTAGATACAAGCCGGAATCTTTAAGAAACGGACTCAATTTGTTTTGGCGATACACTGGCAGTCTGTCGTATTATTGGTGCGTATTGGAAATTTGCTTAAGAACACAGGTTTCCAAAACTTTAGATAGGAAAGGTAAAACTAATATGGGACGGAAGTAATTAGGAAGTGTAGGATTGGATAGTTTAGGAAAGGGCCTTTTTCCACTGACTCGGAAACTGACTCGAAGGTATTCTCGTATATTAGCAATCATGACTCTACTAATATCATCGTAACTGACGAAGAAAGGTAAATATAAAGAAAGAAAGGTTCTCGTGCGGTAGCCTCATACCGGTGGGCGATGTGTGGGGCAGCCCCACATGGATTAATGATTTAGTGGGGCATGCGGGAGGTGGATTTTTTTTTTTTATATAAGATAAGGGTGACAAACGAGCACACAGTCCACCTGATGGTAAGTGGTTGCTGCAGCCCATAGACATCTACATCTATCCTCTATTACAATTCAAAATGTAGATGCGTTGTCACCCGTGAGGACTAAGATGGAATGCCTCATTTCCAGTTAAAAGGGCCTCCGGCCACCTGCACTCACCAAGCGAAACGCAGAGGTGAACCTCTACTTCACGCTGGTTTTCTGTGAGGTCGTGGTACCATCCCGGTTCGAGCCGGCCCATCCGTGCGACAGCAAAAGCTGCCGCTTGACTCTACCACTGTTAAAATATGTGGATAAATGCAGGTGGCTCAGGACCATGCTTTCAGCGGTGGACTTGTGATGGGCTGTAAAAATTAAGGATGATGTAAGTTAAGTATTCATTTAAGAAATTAAATTATTCAAATTTCAAAGCTCAAAAAAAAAGACATTGGATTTATTTAAATACCTACTCCAATAAAACTATAATTGAAATTAATTGCGATAATATATTTCTGTCATCATTAGTGAATGATAGAATGACGTAAAGTCACAGCAAATGACAGGTAATTAAACAAAACTATTTTTTACCTTTCAAACAAGAAATATATTTTATAGGTATGCTAATAACATATTATCTATCTATCATCATCTTCCATTAGCGTGGAACGACGCCTAAAGAGTAAGAGTACCGGAAAAAAAGCGTAAGAACCGGCGCCAACCTGGAGCACCTTTTCAGCACATTTGTGGGTATTCCATCCAGCCCACTCAACTTATGGATGACCAGGGAGAGTAGTGCTTTACGCACTGAGACTGTGTGAAAATAACATCCTGCAAGTAGCATTCACACTGCGTAATGGTCAGTGGTGTATTATCCCTATCGTCGAGAGTCCATGCATATAGTAAACCTATAAATAATACATACATACTTCTTGTTTTAAAGGTCAGATCTGAAGTTGTTAAATTAAAGCTGAATGGCTAAAAATGAAATGAAAATTCTATATTTTTTATAATAAAAATTCTACATTTCTATATTTTTATAGGTTGCTAACCTATAAAAATAAATTCATACTTCTTGTTTGAAAGCTCAAAGCTGAAATCATGTATGTAATTATTACATACGTACTGTTATACGGAGACGGGCTGATTAGTTTTTAAAAAAGAATTATTTAAAACAATGAAATTTAATTAAAGTATAACTGGATTACATATTACAAACTGGTTAGGATTTAACTTAAGTCCGTAGACAACCGAGCAGGTTCGAAGATGGAAGCAGACTGACTTGGCCGAACTGCTCCACTGCAATACTCACTGAACATTAAGGCTACGTCAACATTATTAAGAGGCATTGCAGCATTAAGGCTAACAAGTACAGGGTATAACATCTCCCCCCTTAAGAAGAGATTTTAGGAGTGATATCGTAAAATCTCTCGATACTAGTTAACTGATAATATCTTTAAACTTGGGTTCTAAGCGGTGCAACATTATCAGATTCAGAATCACTATTTTGTTCAATCTCAGGTGGTATAAATTTTAAATGCGGTTGGGTTGAAGTTTTTATGAATGTTTTTATAAGTGTTACTAGCATTATTCATTGTAAGGCGGATGTTACGAGATCGGCGGGAAAGCTTAAAACCCAAATATACAAAATACAACACGATTAAGATAGAAATAATAATAATAATGATAGAATAATGTGTCCCATATTTAATAATGTGAGGTTTATTTCCTATTGTATTTAGGTTGGTTAATAAATAATCAATAATTATTTTATTTTTTGAATTAAATTCATCTAAATCTACATTTTGTAACTTAATAGGAGACACATTTTCTACAACATGGTTGAACTTATTAATATTACAACAAGTGTCATTGATGAGTCAATGATGAGATGATATAATCGGGATATAATTTATAGGTGATGTAATATTTAGAACATTATATATAGGTAACAATGTAGTGCTTTTACAAAATCCAGTACAACCATCAGGAATTGTAATTATGCCTGTGCCCAGAATATTTATTTCAAATTCTTGAGACTTTGTACAATCTATAGAAATTTTATTTGGGTCGAATTGAATATAAATCCATTTATTATTTATTAATGGTTTCCAGATATCTAATTTTCCAAAGATAAATTTGGTTTCGCACTGTAACGGAATTTCACTGATCACTTTAGATATAAGCTCACTTTCACAGGATTGTTTAGCGTCCACCGAATATACGTTATTTACGTCACAGATGAATAATCCTTGTTGCACAATTTTACACATCTCTAAGTCGTCAATATTGCAGTAATGTGTTTTGTCTTTGGTCATTGCAATGTATTTATTATTAGGTACAATTAACAAGTTATCGGCAAGTTCTCGGTATAACTGTTATGGCGTTATAACGGCTGGATGTAAAATATCCTTACTGCTTAACAAAATAGCATTTATTATATCTTCCAATTGGAAAGATTATGTAAGAATTGAAGTTTCTAAACTGTCAAAAATTTCATTAATATTAGCAGATATTTGTAGAACATTAGTTATTTCGGAAATATTTTTAATTCTGATAGAGAGATTGTCGATAGCTACAGTTAATTTTGCTTCATTGTGTTTTATTTTATTTAATGTATCGTTATAATACGTTATTACAGAGGTAGTAACCAATATGTTTTCTTTCATTAAAGAAGCCAGTTGTTTTTCATCGTTTTGTACAGATTCTATTGCTTCTTCATACTTTAGAGCGTCATTTTCATCTAGAGTACCAAAAATATGTTTTAACATTGTACCAATACCTCCAAATCAAGCGTTACGCTTGGCTCTGTTATCTAATAAGTGTGAGATGGATTCAAAGTCCTTGTTCAAGTCCTGGTTACGTACCGCTAGTGGTTGAAGCATATTGTGACATTTGGAAATAATCTCTAGAGTACTAGTTTGGTCACATAAAATTTTAATTGTATCTAACGTGTTTCCTATATTTCTTATGTGGAGGCCAAAGTGTGAAATATCTATCGGGATTAACGTTTTCAGGTTAATAAACTGTACTTTTATCACAGTGGTAGAGCCACGCGGCGGCTTTTGCTGTCGCACGGATGGGCCGGCTCGAACCGGGGTGGTACCACGACCTCACAGAAAACCAGCGTGAAGTAGAGGTTTACCTCTGCGTTTCGCTTGGTGAGTGCAGGTGGCCGGAGGCCCTTTTTACTGGAAATGAGGCATTCCATCTTAGTCCTCACGGGTGACAACGCATCTACATTTTGATTTGTAATAGAAGATAGATGTAGATGTCTATGGGCCGCAGCAACCACTTACCATCAGGTGGACTGTGTGCTCGTTTGTCACCCTTATCCTATAAAAAAAAGGTTGGTGTTATTAATTTTTAATGTACCTAAATAATCAAAGTAGATGCCTGCACTCGAAGTTATTTGTTGAATATAATCTTGATGCGATTGACCTCGAGTCGGAGTTCTGTAAATAATTACTATAATTAATACTAGACAGAGGTAAGTATTGACTAACCAATAAATATATATGTTTTAATAACTATGTTTTTACTTTAAAAGGTAAGTATTGATTAGTTTATTTTTTATAACTATGTTTATTTTTATTAACTATCTTTTTTTCCGATGGCGAAACTACGCTTATAGGTAAGTATTATTAACTTTCCAGATATTAGGCCTTTACTTAGTTTTATTTATTTTACAGGTTACTTCCGATTTCTGATGCAGGTTTCACCTGATCGAAGTGATGCGTGACATGGCGTCGATTAATTAGTAGGGTAAGTGTATTATTACTATGTACTTTAACTATTTTATAGGGGCCTTTCCAAAGAGGGGAGAGTACCTTCCGCAATCTCAAATGGTTCTTTATATAGACATACTCACCGACTTTATATTTAACTCGTCGAGTATGGGTGTCATAGCATGATTTTGAGGATTCCTTTGACTTCCTTATAAAATCTAAGGCCTTCTCTCTGGAGTGTTTCAATCGGTTTTGCAACATGCGGACATAATCGGGGTAAGTAGCTCCTAAATATTCGTTAAAATGGAATTAGGAATGTATGGTTTGCTCCCAAACATAAGCTCGTGAGGTGTGTAATGTGTAGTAAAATGAACGGATGTGTTAATAGCAAGCATGGCGGTGTACACATAACGAGGCTAATTGGACTGTTCTTCATTAATATAAGATTTCAGGTATTCTTTAAGAGTTGATTGACTCCGATCTAGGGAGCCTTGGGTTTGATGGTGGTATGGTGAAGACCATATTTTTTTATTTTAAGGAATTCACAGGTTTTCCTAAATAGGTCTGAAGTAAAATTAGTCCCTTGGTCGGTAAGGATCATCTTAGGAATGCCAAAGATTGATATATAATGCAGTAAGCATTCGCTAATTTCTTCAGGAGTGGTACTCCGGATGGGATATGTACAGGAAAACTTAGTGAGATCGTCTTGTATTATGATAATAAAACGTAATTTTGCTGGTCCAGCTTCGGGAAGTGGGCCAACGATGTCCAAGGATATTCTTTGGCATGGTTCTGTAGATGTACTGGTGATCTGCATTGGAGCACGGTTGATTTTCCTAAGTGCTTTATTTTCCTGACATGATTTACATTGCTTTACATATGACTCTATATCGCTTCGTATACCTTTCCAATAATAGGATTGTTTTATCCTGTTGTACATTCTTACAGAGCCTAAATGACCGGCTATCGGAATATCATGGTTTTCGAAAAGAATTTTCTTAATTTCTGTTGGAGCTGGGTATATAATATTGTTATGGTATATATTAATTTTAATTCGAGTATCATGGAAGAGATAACATAGAATATTATATATTTTAATTAATGAGTGTTTTTCGAAGGGATTTTTCAGATCTGATATACCGAGTTCTTTAATTTCTCCGGAAGTTGTCAATTCATTTCTGATTGTTTTTAACGCTTGGAAAATTTCTGGATAGGAGGCCTCATCAACGTGATGTACCTTGGTGAACAATGAGTAATAGCATTTATTATTTTTTTCTATATTTTTAAAGGAGAAGAGTTCTTTCTCGGACTCCTGCATGTCAGTGATAATTTCAGGGTCAGTTAATATTTCTTGAATGTACGGGTTAGATTCATCTAAATCGGTAGATGTTGGGACTAGGATTAACTTCGCGGGACATTTCATAAGAGTTTCATTGTGCTCTTTTACTTTTGTGTTAAAAGTTTTATCTTTACATGACATGGATTTAAGGAAGGTAAGGTAATCATGGAAATGAGACATTATCGGTTTGAATTTCAGGTGGTGTTGGCTGTTCAGGTTCTGGTAAGGTAGGTAAGTTATTAGGTTCATTTTCGATTTCTTCCCTTAGGGTGTCTGGAATATTGGAAGGTAAATCAACGTAGGGTAATGGGGAAGCTTCTTCAGCGAAATCCAATGGAGGAGAGATTGCTTCGTCCGGATTGAAGGAAGGTGGAGAAAGGAGTAAGTCCATAAGATCTTTGTTTAGATTTTGATCCGAGTCCATTATAGGAGGATTGGACATTGATGGATCTATAGGTTGGACCGGGTTCACAGGAAATCGTGACAACGCGTCGGCGTTTGTGTTAGTTTTGCCCTTTTTATAATGTTTATCATACTCAAATTCTTCCAATTTATGTCGCCATCGGACAAGGCGAGAACCAGGGTCTTTACAATTAAAAAGCCACTGGAGAGGCTTATGGTCCGTCATTATTGTGAATCGGTTGCCATATAGATAAGGACGAAATGTTTTGGTACCGAACACTATCGCAAGGCACTCTTTTTCGGTTACGCTGTAGTTATTCTCTGCTTTATTAAGTGTGCGCGAGGCAAAAGCAATAGGTCGATCTTGTCCTACTGGACCTTGGGAGAGAATGGCAGAGATGGCATAGTTTGACGCATCGCATGTCAAGAGGAAAGGTTTTGTAAAGTCGGGATATGCAAGAACTGGAGCTGTGACGAGTTTAATTTTTAGGGTCTCGAAAGAGAGCTGTTGTTCATTCTTCCATTCAAAAGGGACATCCTTTTTTAAAAGAGACGTAAGGGATTTGGCATATTTAGAAAAATCGGGGATAAAACGTCTGTAGTAGGATATTAATCCTAGGAAGGATTTAATGTCTTTGGATGATTTTGGAACTGGGAATTCAGTTACAGTCCTCACCTTTTCGGGATTGGGTTTGACACCATGTTCACCGATTATATGGCCTAGATAAATCACTTCTTTACGAAGGAATTCGCATTTTTCGGGTTGCAACTTGAGATTATAACTTCTGAGTCTGTTAAATACAGCATTGAGGTTATCTATATGGGAAGTGAGATCGAAAGAGTAAATAACGATGTCGTCTAAATATACGAAACATCGTGAACCTTGGAGTCCTGATTGACCTTCACCTTTCAGAAGCTAATGAGTCTTGGATTCCTTAGCTTCTGAAAGGTGGACGGAGCGTTTTTTAGGCCAAAAGGCATCCTATTGAATTTGAAATGCCCCCGAGGTACTGAAAATGTTGTTTTAGGTGCATCTTCAGGTTTGATTAGCAATTGGTGAAACCCGGAAGCTAAATCCAAGGTCGAGAAATATTTGCTTTTACCCAGCTGGTCTAGGATTTCACAAATTTGTGGAATATATGTTTCGCCAATAGTGATATCATTAAGTTTGCGATAATCAATTACTATTCGCCATTTACGTTGTCCCTGGGAGTCTAATTTCTTAGGCACAATCCAAATTGGTGAGCTCCAAGGTGAGGATGAGGGTTCTATTATGCCCTTGTCGAGAATCTTGTTGATTTGGGTCTCGACTTCCTTTTTATGACATTCTGGGAACCTATACGTTTTAGTATGGATGAGCGTCTTGCTATTCGTTTTGATTTGGTGATTAAGAGCGGATGTATAAGTTAGTGGATCATCGGGCAGATGAAAAATGTCTGAATATCGGGAACAAAGTCGATGAGGGCGTTGGGCTCTTCTTGGTTTAGATGTTCTATTCTTAATGAGTTTATGACATCGTTTGTTCTTTTAGCCGTGTTACAGATGTTCGTGTTTACCTGAACGGCGTCAGAATGTAGAGATGTAATTTTAAGATTTAAATTTGGATTTAGGTTGACCGGAAACTGAAGTATTAGCTATAGTAAAATTAATGCGTTTATTTTCTTTGACTTTTACAATGCAATTGGATATAAGTAAATTATCTGATATGTGTTGATCAGTGATAAGGCCTTCTTTAAAATTAGTATCGCAAACCAAACATTCAATGACAGTTTCGGTGCGTGGTGGAATGATATAGAATGGATCAACGAAGTGTAATTTTATTTCTGATTTACCGATCTTGAGGGTATCGTTTGTGTAATAAATTTTACAGCCAAACGCGGTTGGGAAGTCAGAGCCTATGATACCGTCATATGGCAAGTTGACATTTTTAATGACATGGAATTTATATGACGCGGATATATTTTAATTTAATCTTAATTTCAATGAAAAATGGCCCTCGGTGGTTGTAGATTCATCACCCGGGTCTATGCCCTTAAGTTTGATAGGTTCTTTTATGTGTTTGGGATTTTTCTGAATACTAGACTGTTTTAGTAAACATACGGCAGATCCTGAGTCGATAAGCAAAGACAGTGGGATATCCGTGACGGATGAGTCGAGCAGGATATGTGGTAACAACCTTTTGGTAGTATCTAGATTGATCTCATAAATTTCGATTTTGCCTTTTGGAGAGGGAACTTTCAAGTTATGGATCTTGGATGACTGGACGCTTTCTTGGGGCTTAGGTAGGTTACCCGTGTGGTCCTTGGGCTGACAAACACTTGTTTGGGGCTGGTTACCCGTGTGGTCCTTGGTTAATCGGACACTTGCTTGAGGCTGGCTACCCGTGTGGTCCTTGGATAATCGGACACTTGCTTGGGGCTGGTTACCCGTGTGGTCCTTGGATTGTCGGATACTTGCTTGGGGCTGGTTACCCGTGTAGTCCTTGGATTGTCGGACACTTGCTTGGGTCTGGTTACCCGTGTGGTCCCTGGATTGTCGGACACTTGCTTGGGGCTGGTTACCCGTGTGGTTCTTGAATTGTTGGACGCTTGCTTGGGGCTGGTTACCCGTGTGGTCCTTGGATATGAGGAAGGAGTGGTTGGTGTCGGCTTTAGGATTTAGTCTCGGGCGACACCGTGACGAGACTCTTGACCGTTTAAAGTTTGGTTATCGTTATGTGAAAGGTAGAGCTCCTCCTTCCTCATCGTTGGGCTGCTCTATGAAATTCACCCGTGGTTGTCGCCTATACTGGAATTGGGAGGGTGAATTGGTTGACAAATTTTGATTCCTGAATCGATTGTTAGAATATTCTCGTTTTTTACAGGCCATGATGTCGTGCCCCGCCGTCTTACAATATCGACAAAAAGCGTTAGTGGAGTTCTGTTGGTTAGAATTGGAGTACTGTGAAAATCTTTGAGAAGTAGATGGCTTAAAATTAAAAGTTTTTACGAAGTTTTGCCTAGGTTTATGTTCGTATTTTGCTTCTGGCTGTGGTCGTTTGTACAGGCTTTTTTGGATTCGTTCCTCCGAGATGGCTAAGTTTATGGCTTCATTAAGGGTCTTTGGAGACCTACACATAACAATATTCGAAATGCGGGGGTGTAACCTCATAAGAAATTGATGGAGGACAAGGTCTTCTATGGCTGCAACTCGACCTGGTAATTCTTTTGTTTTAGTATTACACAGGGATATTTCTGTTAATAGTTGTGAAAGACATGTTTCCATGCGGAGTGCGAATTGACTGACATTATCATGTGGACCTTGCTTGCTCTCTTGTAGTTCGGTGATAATATGAGTATAGTGTTTACGTTCACTAAATTGTGTTTTTAAGAAATCTTTGAGCTGTTCCCACTCCTTAAACTTTTTTATGGAGCAAGCAATTTCCGCTTTACCGTGGAGTTGGCTAATGATATATTTAAATAAAATTTCTTTTTGAGATTCTGAGGCTAATTCATAAGCATTATTACAATTAATAATAAAAGAATTTACGGTCTTCCTACTACCGTTATACGGTTTAACGAATTTGAACAAGGTGTTTAAATCCATCTCGGTCATTGCAGTTGCAATGCTGGCCTTAGTAACCCTTGGAGTGGCTGGGGTGGATTTTGGGGCGTCACTAACGCCCGGTTCTGTGAATTTGACGTTTAAACTAGCTTCCTCCCCTTAACCACTTTTGGCATTATAAAATATATCAATCAATGTAAGAACACACAATAATATAAAATGATTACAATAAGGAACACGCAATAATATAAAATAATCACAAATAATAAAAATGTTAATAAACCTTAAAACATTTAAATTCAATTAAACAAAGAAACGAAAAGGTTGAGAAGCTTTGGTTTATAAAGTCTAGACAAAACAATGACCAACGACTCACAGTACTAACAATGCGTGGGCGACGGCTGCAAACACGATAAGCGGGAATATTCCGATTGATAAGCGCGTCTTCGGTGGCGCTCTGGAACGGAACACGATGAATTTCGAGTTGTCGAAATCTCCGACGATATTTATTTTATGACAATGGGTGCTTTTCAGGTTAATTCTTCTGGGTGATTTAGTCTTCTGTATGTAGATGGAAGGAGATGATTGCGGTTCAGGATGCAATCGCGGGTCTTCCTTGGTAAGTATGTTAACTCCTTTCCAGGAATAAATTGGGTCTCCGTAATAGGATGGACGTCCGGGCCGTAGCGATGAGTATAGCACTTACACTATATTTAGGTTCACTAGGACGCGCCAGGACGTCACAGAATAAGATATAATTTTATAAGATTTTAGGATACGGAGTGAGTCTACTGAGCGGTTCCACTTCACTTGACACTGGGGATTTCCGTATCCCACCGCTGCCACCAAAATGTTATACGGAGACGGGCTGATTATTTTTTAAAAAACAATTATTTAAAACACTGAAATTTAATTAAAGTATAACTGGATTACATATTACAAACTGGTTAGGATTTAACTTAAGTCCGTAGACAACCGAGCAGGTTCGAAGATGGAAGCAGACTGACTTGGCCGAACTGCTCCACTGCAATACTCACTGAACCTTAAGGCTACGTCAACATTATTAAGAGGCAGTTCCAGCATTAAGGCTAACAAGTACAGGGTATAACAGTACGAAATAGTTTTCATTGTTTAATTACCTATCATTCAATATGACAGTAGAAATCTACTCAGTATTGTGAACTTTTCTTCTTTGCAGTATCTTGGGCCAGTTTCTATCATGTTTCTATAAATGACTGTAGATAGCCCGGGGCGAAAATCAGAAGAAAAATACGAATTCCAACTATCCTCCCTGTCTGGGGTGGATACGGAATACGCGTTTTCTAGTATCCACCTTAGGGTGGCTGTTTTAAGTTAGGCTGTGGAAAATCTGAATAACCGTTAGTGCAAAGTGTTATTTGTAGTATATTGCTAATGAATAATTTTCATACTGGGATAAATTTCATATTGCTTATTTATTCAAATCTCACAAAACTATGTATGTAGTATTCCAGGTTGGACCAAACGCCTGGAACTCCCAAACACGTTATTTCACCTGAATAAATGAATAATAAAATCTATTATGAAAATATTCCTTACCAAAATTGGTTTTATTTATTTATCATGAACACTACTAGTTATTTGTATATTGGGTATCGATATTTTCCTCTTTAGTCTACGGTAAGTATTTTTATCTTAAATTTTTGACAAATTCAGTAGTATTTTTGTATTTTTTTGTAGTAAGCTGAAGGGGCAGTGGGCTGACCATATAGCTCGAAGAACCGACAAGCTATGTGGAAGAAAGGTTCTCGAGTGGCAGCCTCGTACCGGTAGGCGAAGTGTAGGGCGACCCCCCACTAGATGGAGTGACGAATTGGTAAGACATGCAGGAAGTCGACGGATGGAAGTGGCTCAGGACCGTGCTTTGTGGCATTCCTTGGGGGAGGCCTATGTTCAGCAGTGGACTTATGAAAGGCTGTAATGATGATGATGATGATTTTTGTATTCTTCATTGATTTCATTCTTTTAAGGACAAAATAAAGTAATAGGTTAGCGTGGAGATAGCCATGTTTTTGTTTTTTAGCACTTTCTACAAACTTTTATTAAACTTGCAATGTTTGTATGTTTATTTAGGTCAAATCTTGCAAATGGATTTTAAAGCAGTTACTTATGGAGCTGTGCATACACGTTTAGTTTAAATGACTGCATGGTTCGCTAAGTGAATTCTATATCCAATAAAGTGGACCACCCGAGATAGCAGAATAGTTATTTTTTATGTACTCCCATTTTATGGGTATTAAATCGGGTTTGCTGCGAAGAATACGAATAAAATGTCTTTCGCCTTTAGCTCTTCGAGGAAACGGTGCACTAAAAAGTAAGACTCGGAATCGTGTAACTAATATCGACCTACACCTTGGGCAGATTCTAGCGGTGGTGAAAAAATTCAAAATGGCGGAAAACAAAATTGCCGCAGTACCAATTTTAAAGTTATAACTCGGCAAAGGTTTGAGATAATTTGGTGCTCTTGAACAAATGTTGTAGGGACAGACAAGGGTTAAAAAGCTGGCAATAAAAAAATCAAGATGACGATTAAAAACTTACTTGCTCCAATCCGTCTGCGGAATTGTAAAGGCTCTGCGAATTTATCTCACTAACCAACAAGTATACAATCACAATAACAGTGGTAGAGCCACGCTGCAGCTAACAGTGGTAGAGCCACGGTGCAGCTACTGCCGTAGCATGGATGGGCAGGCTCGTACCGGGGCAGTACCACGACCTCACAGAATACCAACGGAAAGTAGAAGCTTTGCTTCTGCATTTCGGTTGGTTAGTGCAGGTGGCCAGAGGCCCAATCGCCCTACTCCCCCCCCCCCCCTTCCCCTATAACGTGGTAGTGGAATTCAAAACGAAAGGAATACCCCTGGACGGTACCAGCACCCCTGGTAATGGAAAATCCCTCACTGAGCATCCCCGGTTTACGGTTACCCTCTTCTTCTTGAGCGTGGATGCTCAGGCTGCCCCGCGTATTCTGGGGAGAAGGGGGGGGGGAGGCAAAATCCCAATCTATACTAACACTGCATGGGGCAAACTGAGAGATAAAACCATGGCGACCCCTGCCATGCTCCGTGCAATTCTGCAACATCAGGGAACATCACTCGAAACTAAATGCCGTCCAATACTATCTAGAGACAGCGAAGCCGGCCTTGCTCTTTTTGACCGAGACGCAGGTGTCCTCTCCGGCTCATACTTCGTACCTGTCCCACCCGGAGTACAAATTAGAACACTTTTTGTACCCCGGACTGGAGTTTGCGTATACGTCAGAGAGGATATCTGTTCTCGACACCTCGGCAGTCTGGAAGATACGGACCTGTCCATCCTTTGGCTGCGCGTAGACAGCGACAACTATCCTCGTGTCTACAGGTGATAAGTCCCATAGCGGTAATGCCGACACAGACCGACTCATCGACCACGTCCAAATGCCTACAGATTTCTTGCTACAGCAGATCCCATCCGTAGAGATCGCGATACTTGGCGACTTTAACGCCCACCACGCCAAATGACTCGGTTCACGTTTAACCGACCATACGGGGATATCTGTTTATGACTTTGTCTTGGCATATGGTCTGACACAATTGGTTACTTCGCCTACTCGGATTTCAGATGTAGAGGATCATTTACCTTCCTGTTGTACCTTCTGCTGACCTCTCATCCAGACGGATATCAGGTTTCCGGCGATACCCCTCTCGGCTCTTCGGACCATTGTCTGATACGGAGTGTGGTGCCACTCTCGCTCCCTTCGCGGTTGCGTTCTGCAGGCTTCCACCGTGTTTGGCAGTACAGGTCGGCGGATTGGGATGGGACGGAATGCGTTCTTTCTTTGCATTCTAACCAAGGCAACGGGTTTGCTTTTTGCCTTTTGTAGTTGTTGACTCTGTCATTGATGTGGTGCTACAGGGAAGGAAACTTTTTATTCTATCATCTGTGTACCCATCGGAGGGAGATCTCAGCCTTGGTTTGGTCGCTCCTGCAAGACTGCATTACGCATTAAGCAGGAGTGTTACCAGGCCTGGGCCGAGGCTTCGGCAGTTCGGGATGTAAACACCATCATGCTTAAAAAGAAGTATAACTTTGCCTCCAGGTCCTTCAAAAGAGTTATTGCTAAGGCAAAGTATGAACATATTAGTTCGAGCAGCAAAACTGTTCGCTGCTGGTCACTAGAAGATCTCCTTATTTAAGAACTAGACTATGTCAAATTAACAGGCAAACGGCCATGTAACAATGACACATTATATTAAATAAACTGAATTAAAAACATGACCAGCGATAACTAAAAAATAAGAAATAAATGAAATGTAAAAAAAAAATTTATAACAAGATTTAAAATAAATCACACCTATTAATTTATTAATCTCACGCCAAGCTTTTATATCGTATTTTTATAGGAGAGATGGCAAACGAGCATACGGTAAGTAACTACTGCTGCCCGCAGGTGCGTTGCTGGCTTTTTAAAAAGGAGTAGGCTCTTTTCTTGAAGGTTCCTTAATCGTATCGGTCCGAAAAAATCACCGGTGGTAAACTATTCCACAGGGAGGTCGTACGAGGAAGAAAACTCATAATAAAATGTACATTGGTGGACCGCCAAGCATCCAGATGGTGCGAATGGTATTGGGAGTTTTGCCGCCATGTGCGTTCGTGAAATTTGGCGCCTGGGCGGCTGGGATTATTCCGAACAGTTTCTCAGAGCACTCCCCGTGGTAGATGATGAATATTTTTGCTCAACATTTCAAAGTGCGTTCACCACTCGGGCCCTCTATCTCTGTATCTGTGAATAGTTCTAAGGCCGGATGTCAGGGGGACGTGCCACTGATGCGCGTTACTGCAAAGCAGGTTAGAGAGGCGCTAAAAAGAATGACCGGTGGCAAGTCCCCCGGTCATGACGGTATTAGTGTGGAACATCTGAGGCATGCCGGGCCTCATCTGCCGAGGGTGCTGGCCCTGTTCTTTTCAATGTGCATAAATCACTCCTATTTACCACGTGACCTCATAAAGACCATCGTAGTGCCCATTGTTAAGGACAGGACCGGAGACATCTCGAGCAGGGGGAACTACCGCCCTATATCACTTGCAACATCAATTGCTAAGGTATTGGATAGTGTGTTTGACTCGGAATTAGATAAGTATGCAAACATACATGACGCGCAGTTCGGGTTCCGACCTGGACTTTCTACTGAAAGCGCAATCCTTAGCTTAAAGCACACTGTCCAATACTACACAGATCGCAAGACGCCGGTATACGCCTGTTTCCTTGACCTCTCCAAGGCCTTTGACCTTGTGTCCTATGAGATACTTTGGAGAAAGTTGGCGGAGGGGGGCGTGCCGGCCGCGTTGCTGGAAGTGTTTAGGTTTTGGTATTCCAACCAAACCAACTTTGTAAAGTGGGCTGATTCTCTGTCGGAAGGATACGTGTTTGAGTGCGGGGTAAGACAGGGGGGGTTGACGTCTCCTAAGCTCTTCAACATGTATGTAAATGACCTTATCGTGGAGTTGAGCGGCATGCGCGTCGGATGTCGTAAAGATGGCGTTAACGTTAATAATATAAGTTACGCTGACGATATGGTGCTGCTCAGCCCAACGGTGGGAGGCCTAAGTGAAATGTTAAAGGTATGTGAGATGTATGCTACTGAGCATGGGCTCACATACAATGTCAAAAAAACAGAGTACATGGTCTTTGAGGACGCTGGTAAATGTCACAATATTGCAGTTAATGTTACCCTTAATGGCATGAACGTGAAACGAGTCACTAAATTTAAATATCTGGGACATATTATTACTGGTGACCTCAAAGATGATGCTGATATTGAAAGGGAGCGCAGGGCTCTAGCGGTTAGAGGTAATATGTTGGCTCGCAGGTTTTCCCGTTGTACAAAAGAAGTTAAGATTACGCTTTTTAAAGCATACTGCCAGAGCGTATACACGGGTAGCCTATGGGTCAAATACACCAAAAGATCGCTTGAAGCCTTGCGCATCCAATATAATAATATATTCAGGATGCTGTTGGGACTGCCTCGTTTTTGTAGTGCATCAGGGATGTTTGCGGCATACCAAACAGACGGTTTTAATGCCATCATACGCAAGAAAACCGCATCCCTTATTAGCAGGGTACGAGCCAGTCACAACAGCATTCTGAGGACCATAGCGGACAGATATACATCGCCGCTGTGGAAATGTCTTGTGCAGAGACTGATAACTGGGCCCTATCCACCCCCATGATGATCTGTCTCGGCACAATGTATTTATTTTATTTCCCTAGATTTTAAGCAAACCGTTGTACTACCACTGTAACTAACCCTTGTTATTATTATTGTGTTACTAACCCACATATGGATTTTAATTATCTGAAATAAATAATTTATTATTATTATTATTATTATTATATGGTGAGCAAATATTTTACAGGTATACATGCAAAAAAATTTTTAAACAACAAATAGAAATTCAATTGTAATTCTTTTATGATTATTAAAAACAAATTAATTAACTGGAGTCAAAATTAATGTTTGAGATAATTAAATTATGAGTTTAAATTATAATGTTGCAAATGATAAATTTTAAAATGTTACATTATTTAGTAAGGTATACATGCAAATATTTTAAAACAAGAAATAGAAACTCAATTGTGTATACATATTTATAATTATTAAAAATAAATTTTAAGTCAATTTAAATGATAATTTTTTAAATGTTAGATTATATATAATGTTAGATTAACAGTGGTAGAGCCACGCAGCAGCTTTTGCTGTCGCACGGATGGGCCGGCTCAATCCGGGGTGGTACCACGACCTCACAGAAAACCAGCGTGAAGTAGAGGTTTACTTCTGCGTTTCGCTTGGTGAGTGCAGGTGGCCGGAGGCCCTTTTTACTGGAAATGAGGCATTGCATCTTAGTCCTCACGGGTGACAACGCATCTACATTTTGATTTGTAATAGAGGATAGATGTAGATGTCTATGTTTGTCACCCTTATCCTATAAAAAATATATTATATAATGAACGTACTAGTTAGTTACCTATATATGTATCACTATTACTGATGTCAGATTTATTTTTCGTAATAAGATATAAATTCCTTGAAGTCGTAAAAACCTTTTTCCTTTAACCATTGTGTCAACTTTTTTTAAACATGGTTAAAGGTAACTCTTTAAAGGAGTTGGGCAATTTGTTATATACCTTTATAGTACCATGCCAAGTTTTGTTTAGATCCATCCAATAGCTTCAGAGCCTATAGTGTTCGAAGCGACAGCCAGAGAGATAAACAAGTTTTATATTCCATATCGATAAAAAAGTATAAGCAATTGAAATTAAAAAAAAATCAATGTACAGGTTTGGCCTAGAAACCGTTTTTATTACAGTATCCGCCCTGGCGTCGCCTGGGTAAAATATATTAATGTGGCGTTATTTACATTAAAGATTTCTTTTCTTAAGAAAATAAAATCCGCTCCCTTTATCGCGCTCTATTCTTCTATATTCTTATTTATCTATTGGTGAAGTTTCAGACATATTAACTTACAAACAAAAATTTTACAAAAGGTTATTCATGTCTTAATGGCATACGAATAACTCCCCGAGCTCGATAAAAGGCAGTTATTTTAATATTACTGACAGACATATCAGTTTTATTTATATGAGTATAGATGTCCATACAGTAACTATACATGAAGGGGACGTTTCGAAAATAATAGTGTGAATTTGAGCGAACAATGTGACGATGTATGGTCAGAAGTGGGTCATTAAATTACTTTGTTGTTTCAATTATTAAATTAACTAAAATTAAATTGTTTATTAAAACAACTTGTGAAACAATTAATACGCTAGCACGGTAATATAATATATGCATTATATTACGGCCTTCTTTATAGGAAATTAGTTTAAGCTATCCATGGGTTGTAGTAGTCATTTACCATTAACCGACTGTCAGCTCCTATATCACTCTAATGGGCGACATATACGGTCAGTTAAACTGATCATTTGAACTGACGTACATCCGAAAATTAACCGTGAGTGTGAAATCTAATGTTGAAATTTTAAACCAGTGAGTGGGGAAATTGTGTTGGCTCACATTCGCTTTAACTGATCAGTTAAACTAATCAGTCCAACCTATCAGTTTAACTGACCGTGTGTCGAGCATTATTTTATTAAAATATCTTCATCATTAATACACGTTCTATTACTGTTAGATTACATTATTCTCACAAGGATTTCGTCCTTTTGTTAGGTTGATCGAATAACAAACATTTCGTATTCAAAGTATTGCTTTCAGTCAACTGCTAAGGAATTTTTCAATCAGTTAATGCTTAACTATTTTCCTTCGTATATTTTGGATTACCTCATCTTCTAAATCCTTTATAACAAAAAATAATGTTGTATTAGGAAAGCGAATTGATGGATATTTATTTTCAGATATATTGCACGGCAAACAATGAAAGTATTATTCGCAGGATAACAATGTCCATATGAAAGACACGCTAGAGAACGTTAAGAATAACTTAAACCTGCGTTTTATTTATTAACGAGAAGAAACATGCTTGTAAAAATACATTGGAAATTATTAATTTTAATAGATCTTTTTGTTTGCACTATGTAAGAGAGACCATATTCACAAGCAAAGTTGTACAATCTCTTATCTTGTGGATTAATACTGAATACTAATACTAACTACTACTAATACCACCTTCACTGATGGTAAAATTTTCTTCCACTAGTAGAATTTTTTTATAAGTATGAAAGTCCACTTTATTGAAGCCTACTTATCTGTAACTCATCCGTCCATTTAAATAATCATTACGATCTCTTGCCGGAAAATAAATGTCTCTAGAAACATTTTAGCAAAATACTGGTTAAAAGATTCTTTCTACGTTCTACGTTACTGCAATAAAATTTTAAGGCATATAGTTTTTTTAACATTTCATCATGTTTTCAAACTAAAATGTTTTGTATTTCTTTCTGCTGAGCTAATTAGTTGATCTTTTCAAGTAAAAAGGCCAGAGTTACATTGAAATGGAGTCTTTTGTCCTTAAAGTTGTTTTACAAGTGATAACGTTAAAGGTAATTTAAAAAAATCCAATTGCTTTATGGATTTGAGCGTTTCATTTGACAATCAATTAACAATAAACAATTATAATTTTATAAATTAAAATTCAGTCATCAAATAAATTCTTTTTTCAAATGCTGTTCAAAGAACAGTTGCACATTAATGTAATACTAGTATTAATTTATACTAGGAGTAGGTACTTAACGTGTAACCCACACCAATATCCATAAAGGAATAGAATAGAATAATTTTTTATTCAATATAGATTACATGTAATTCTTATTTAAAGTAATTTTTACTTTACCTTTTTACTTTACCAATGGATCGGAAGAGAACCTCTGTCCTGTGAAGAACCAGCAACGAATCCAGTGGGACTTCTTTTTTCAAAGTAAATTATAGAATGAGAAAAGTTATACCAACTATTTACAATATTCCTTTTAGAAACAGCTTGGAAGCGACCAATTATTATCAAGCATGTATTCATCTATATTATAATAAACTTTTATATACAGTTATTGTTTAATAAAATATTTAATTAACTTAACTTTTATCTGACGATTGGAAAATCAGCCCGACGAATAGTAAAATAAAATAATCAATTAAATGTAATTGGAAATAATATTTGAAATAAAACGAAACCAATTTCACATTAAAACCTTGTGATTGTAATATATTAACGTCGCGAAGTTAATAATTTATATCCATAGGCAGTAATTTATGGAGTGAAGATCTATTTGAGTATAAAATATATTTTAGTAGAAGAATTTGAAGTAAAACCAAATGATTAAATGGTTCTTATGTATTCCAACGTTTTATCAAATGTTTTCCTTTTTGCGATAAAATTAAAGTCCGATACAGATCCTTAATAAATAAGAACCGAAGCTCTTAATTATTTTTATAAGTATATAAAACACATTATTTGTATTATAGTCTCTCAAAATTCTGTAAAATGCTGAAGTATAAGCTTCCCCACAGATTGCCTCATATAGGGGCTTTTGTCATAGTTGCAACGCTACATGTATAACCTGTCATTGTCATATAAATTATTTTGTAAATCTGAGTCATCATTATAGCCCTTTACAAATCCACTGCTGCTACAAAATAATGCCACACAACACAGTTCTAAACTACCTGATTCCATTGACTTTCTGCATGTTAAACCAAGTCATATAGTGATAGGCCTCCTACACTCCGCTTACTAGTAAGATGCTGCCACTCTAAAACTTTCTTACCCGACGGTTGTCAGTTTGACGAGCCATCTGGTTTACCTGTGGACGTCGTTACGTAGTCTATCACGTAGCAAAACCTCGAGCATAGCCCTCTCCATAGCTTGCTGAGCGACCTTATATAGCCATCAGTGTAGGACAACGGTTCAGTTACCCATGTTAACACTGGCAACACGCACTGGTTGTACACTCTTGTTTTACGGTTTTATGGATTACGTGACGCGATAATATGTCGTAATGTACCGAATATAAATATACGTAGGGTTACTATATCAAATCGAAAGTAAATGATGTACTTGCTATTAATGTTGGTATTGCATTTCTAGTCCAGTATCTTAAAAACCGCTTCTTATCTAGCGATGAAGAGTTTTGGAGATATAACGTCACTCTATTTGACGGATCTCTGCAGTTGAATAAGTTTAGATCTCCGATTTTCTAATCGGATAGCCATTGTAACCTTATTGTTCAAATATTTAAACACTTTTATATGCCGACAATCAATCTGACATCATCCAGACCATAGAATACTATAATACATAATCCAGACTTGCACCACCCTTATATCAACGCAATTAAAGGTTGTTTCTTTGTTTTCATACACAAGACAAGTGCCAGATGGTTGACCCCTTAGGTTTTTTTCCCTGTTCCAAATATATTTTTCGTATTTCCGCTTTTTTTGTGCATCGTATTGCGTTGAAGACTCCCATCAACACCGTATAGTTGTCCTCATGGTTAACTATACGGTAGCAAATGGAGATGATATAATATATGTACAATATCATCTCCATCTCGATGTTGGCAATGTTGGCTTGTTGATGCGTAAGTCTGTTTGACCTTTAAAAAATACGGTATGGAAATAGCAAATAAAATAGCACGGAATGGTAGAGATTCTCCAACACGGCAGTAGTAATAGATCTACGTAAATATTAGCAATGAGCTGCGTATAATTCTTAATTAAATTACAATATTTTTCTTTCTCTTAGTTGACTCAGAGTAATGAGGATCTGTTTATAGTCGTCTATCCCCACAATGTTAAGTACATATTAACTTCATTGAAAACAGCACGTTATAATGCAAAATCTATGGAAGTTTGCTTACATACTTGAAGACTTCAAACTTCAGTTGTACTCCTTTCCGTCAGTACCAGAGTTTACTTTTTTCGTAAATTAAATTGTATACCTATAATATTTAGCAATGCATTTAATGATATTGTGTTCGCAGTAATAGAGCAGACTGAAAACTTAATGTTTTCAGTCTGCTCTATTTTTCTGCCGACTTCCAAAAAGGAGACGGTACTCAATTCGACTGTATGTTTTTTTTATGTGTTTTACCTCATAACTTTGTACTGGGTGAACCGATTTCGATGATTCTTTTTTTTATATCAAAGCTGATCGTTCTCGTGTAGTCCCATATGAATTTGATCAAGGTCAGACCAATGGTTATTGAGTTATTCTTAAATAACTTATATTGAAGTCGCTTATATTGAAGTCGGCTGTACAAAATTTTTAATTTTAATTTATTTGTAAAAAAAAATGTATATTTGTAATAGTTAGCAATGTATTTAACATAATTGTGTTCGCAGTAATAGAACAGACTGAAAACATTTACTTCAGTAAACGTGGCTATATTTTCATGTCAAAAATCTAATTTAATAAGCGTATCCAAGCGATTTATTTTTCTCGTCATAAAATTTTTGCAACGGACGTCTGGTCTAACAATCGCTTACATGAAATATCTTTATTTTGTGACTTATGTTTTTTGTCGCGACTGTAAACGTTTATTATATAATATATAATAAATTATGTATGCTAATTTATTATTTATTTATATACGTAAACTTCTTCCAATATGAGGTATAGGCGGACTTAATGCCTGAAGCATTCTCTACCAGTCAACCATTGGGTGATGCAGGGATAAAAATATGAAGTACATGTGATACGTTAAAAGACAGGAATGTAAATTAAAGTATATAATAAATATAAAACAAAATAATACCATACATAAACCTTTTATATATGGTATCATTTTGTTTCATATTAATACAATATAATACCATATAGAAACCTTTTTACCGGGGGTTTACTAACACTCATGATTATTGTATATTTTCAGAATGCGCCAGCTAGCATGCATTACTATGATCATCATTGACAGTCTGCTAGACGGCGCGCAGGTGTGTATATTGCTAGTATTTGAAATAAAAGGTGGAATATTCTTTACTACACCCTCCTAACTTGGATCAGTTTGCTACTATTATACTCTGCATTTTACACACCTTTCTTCAATTATTAAATAATAATCCAGTGACAAAAGAATAAAGTTTATTCTTAAAACTCAAATTCTGTTGTTTTTTTTTCAAGTAACTTAGGAACTGCTATGAACAAAAGCGGTACAAATACAAAGCTTAGTCATTATAACGGTCTAGCACTGTTACAAGAGGATCCGAGCCAAAGCTGAGACTTATGAATACTGAGTGGAGATTAATTAAACGGTAACTTTTACCTTAACTAAAGCATGTTGTCAAAACCTTAGTCGTGAATTAGTTTCGTTTGGAATGATTCTTATTTTTAGCTGTAAGTATCATGTTTTAATGAGCATAATGACAAAACATTTTGGTAATGACATATTTAATAATTTCAGGATTGTAAACTATTTAAGTTAAATGTAGTAAAAGATAGTCAAGGTTTCGGGAACGTAAAATTATTTTCAATAATTATTCAAAATATGTTTTATTTCTAATTACGATTTTAACACTTCTTGACAGAGGTCGATGTCTAAACGATATTTCCGATCCCATAAGCTCTGCTTGATATCTCATGCAACTAAAAGCACTGACTCTACAGTCACTGGACACTGCATAATGCTTATGTAGCTACCTCTAGGTACAAAGTACAAACCCTAACAACCCTATTGTCTTGTGGTTGCATAACTAGATTCTAACTGATACGGATGCTGCACACATTATTTTGAAACAAAATCGTTCATGGTAAAGATTTTGGATTCGATACTAGTATAAAAATTTTTACGTGGTAGAGCCACGCTGCAGCTAAATTATGGTTGCAGCACGAATGAGTTGGCTCGACCGGGGAAGGACCACGCTCTCACAGAATACCAGCGTAAAATAGCAACTTAATGCTGCTGTTTCGTATGGTGAGTATATAGAACCGAAGACTCTTTTTACTAGAAACGAGGCACTCTATCGTAGTCGTTTGGGGTGACAACGCAAATGCATTTTGATCTTAATCGAAGGTAAGTGTAAATGTCAATGGGCCAAAGCATCCACTTACCAACAGGTGGACTGTGTGCTCGTTTTCCACCTCCATTCTATAAAAAAAAACATAACGGCCACAATGTTCGGATAACTGAGCAATGTACTTGACTGCTAGGTTACGAGTTCTGAGTTCGAATGACAATTGCAGCCAATCTGTAGTTCTGTACTATTATAATAAAGCGGAAGAGTTTTTTTTTGTTTGTTTAAATGCGCTAACCTCTGGAACTACCAGTCCGATTTGAAAAATTCTTTTTGTATATTATAGCCAGACTCATGTGGAATAGTAAAGGCTATCTAGCATTAAGCTATATCACTCAGCTAGCCTTAAATATGGATATTTGTTAAGCAAGTTAGAAGAAAAAGCTCTCCCGAAATGATTTATCCGCGTACGCTGGTGTTATCGTTAGGGATACGTAAATACAATGTTCTAGAAAAATATAGATATTTACTCCGTCTAAAAAAAGTCCGCGATACTATATATCTACACTACACACGTGAGCCATAATTAGGTATTTTGTGACAAAAAAAATATTGAAAATTTAAAAGTGATTTATGAGCGTTATTATTAGGCATGGCCTATTCATCCTTACGAACGAAAATTACTTCATCATCAAGACAATTTTATGAAGATAAACTTTGTTCTTTATACTATGTTATTTGGACCCATAGTTTAAGAGATAATTTAAAATTAAAAGAATTCAATACTTGGCTGGGCGCGCGGAGGACGCATAAACCCTAGCCGCCCGGTGAGAACGCGGGGAGGGGGGGGGGGAGGAGGACGCTCAACCAGGAGGGGGAGGGAAAGTGGATAAAACTTAACTTCACTCTACATCATACATAATATGCCGACAGATAAAAGTACTCCATTAATTATGCCAATTTGTCCATCCATTGCTATCAAATAAAATATTTAATTGCAATTATAAAATGTTTGAACTAGGTCATTTCGCGCACCACCGACACGTGATGACGCGGGTGAAACCGCGGGGTACAGCTAGTATGTAATATTTATGCAAAACAAAAATTATTGTATTACTAGCTGGTACCTGGCGCATTGCTGCCACGGAAGAAATAATTGTGAAAATATCGTTTTAAAGGAGACGGTCCAAAATTGTATGAAGCGTAGGCCTAGTTTTGAACTAGTATGGAAATAAATTAAAATAAAATATTAAACCACTTTTGATCATTGAAATCGACGAATTTGCCTTAATTTCAGTGGTATTAATATTTTATTCTCACCAAAAAATACAACACTAATGGCGGATTGATGTCGTTTTGATTTGATATTAGCTGTCATCTCTGAAATATACTCATATGACCTATCAGGTAGATTTATTATGTAAAATAGCTAAAATGTCTCGAAACTAGTAAGAAAGTAGGGCAAAAAGTTGTATTTTTTTATCAAAACACGAATAAAGTGTATTATAGATTGTGTATAATATGCTTTTTTGGTCTTAAGACAACTAAAGTTCTTGTTCATATTCGCATATCATAAATGCAGTTCAGGAGAAAAAAAATGTAAAATGCGTAATAAAATTTAGTGCCAGTGCCAATTGTTAGTTTTTACAAAAAAGTTGTGCCAGATAGCTCAAAGCCGAGATTATAAGTGAATAGCGGGTAACTCCGTTTCTCTACCCTAAAAAATCCACCCTGAGATACTACTTTATTGCACTTATAATAACGAATATAATTAACTTATTTTTCCTTAGAGTGGCTGTTTTAAGGTGGATAAACAGAATAATCCTGAATACTAATTTCTGTTCAGGTATATGTCTATCTGGGCTGCTCAAGTGCTAGGGTACAATCATAGAAAATATAATTTATTTGTTATAATATGGTACATTACAGTTGTTACAAAAGAATCCGCATCCTAAATATTCTGCCATTTCCGACGTACAAATATTTTCATATAACAGGTCCTCAGCGTGTCAGAGTATGCCTTGAGCCTTGACAGACATTTAAAGTCTGGATAATGTCATAACAAAGGTTAACAGTCCTATGAATTATAGAAAGTGAAACATTAGGTCAATCATGTTTTGGATACTTAAGGTAATATAAATAAAACAGCTTAATTTTTTATTTTTTATTTATTTATCCTACTTCAAAATCCTCTCTTACTAAAATGCCATCCAGAATTGAGGCCGTTGCGGTTATGGAATTTTGATACCAAGCCCAACGCAAATATCAGACAACTGTTATTATATGGGCACAGCAACCCACTGTCTGTTGTCCAGAAGTGCAACTGTAATAATAACCTGCAATCATCTCATCCCAACTTGTCGCTTGTCTCGCCAATAGTATATATGTATAATAAATAAGCTCTGCCCGAGTGATGGCGAGATTTTATACGGCCTCTTATTAAAACATTCTTGTTGGGATGATAATAATTGGGTCACAACTTATCTGCTACCCAATCTTCGTTCACACCAAACACACAATATAATGATAGTATTGGCATTAGGGCGCTGGAGCTCATTTTCATGATTTGTGCCGACAGATAATTCTTGTAATACGTTTGAAAAACATTTTGAACATATTCGTGCATTTTCATCCATCTAAAACAAAACTATTTTATTTTAATAAACTATCTTTATTGCAGAAGCGCATTTTAAACAGTACAACATGTTTTAACAGGTAAACTGAAAGATAATTACATCATATTAAGATTTTGCAGCCATTATGAACTTATGTAGAAATTAATAATTATTAACAGACTTTAGATAGAAGCATGTCATTCAAATGTGTTTAATAGCTTAAGGAAACATCTTTTTTTAGTGCATACCTGCTTACTTATTCAAAATGTGATTCTACAGAATACAGATGTCCGATATCAACGAAATCAAATCTCACGTAAATCATTAAGTCCATAAAACAAAAGCAGAGTCAAACAAGTTAGTAACTGATCCAAAGTCCAAACAAAAACCAAATTGCCAAAGAAATCTACAATTAAACGCATTCACGTGTTCAGAAATACACAATCAAGCTCGGAATAAATAAAAATATCATTTGACAGAAATGCCATTTGACAAATAACCGTGTCTTTTTTACTTTTTTATGACTGGAAAGGCACCATCTTGTAAAACCATCAAAAACTTTGGATTGCATTTTTATTTTTAACAAGTTATTTAGTTTGATTTATTCTCTCATTTCATTTTCATTTCTGTCTCCTTTAAAAGAGTTATATTTTTTAATTAGGAATGATAATACATTCATTGAAATTGAATGACATATGACCACGGAAGTATAGACAAACTGGAACCCACACTCCTAATATCAACATTTGGAATAATCAAATGACCTTAAGAAACCCCTGTTTTCCCTGCAGGATAGCCAACGTGAAGACTGATATTACCCCATTGACAGCCATCATGAATTTCAGTATAAGTTTAATTGTCAGAATGGCAATAATTATAAGTAAAAAATGATAACAAAATTTGATAAAAATGATTTTCACGCAAGTGCTTGCTTTTTCTTTTAAACACTTAATAAAGATTTACAAGGAACTATTTGCCTAGCTTCCTACATATTTCCCCTATTTTAGATTTATTCTTAAAAGCCGTTATATGACAACCTAAATTCGATTTGTCAAATAATTTTTACTGTACATGGCGGATGTTATGTTTATGTCGCAAGTTTGTTTTTAAATTTTGGAATATTTGTAGTGTTATGCTACTTACTTATCATTTTACATTAATTTAAATTCATTTTTCCATTCTGTTTCGATTTTCTGCATTCACTTCAAAACTGGATATTTTACATCACCTTTATTTCCATAGGATCCTGTAACGATTTTAAACCATAAGAACACAATCACAAATCATTTCTACTTCGTATTTTCACATTATCAGCACTTTTAAATTGGTGTCAATGAAGTCTACCTTTTTTCGATCTTTTAGTTAGTTTTCCTTAACTCTACAATTTCGGGCTTTGTGTGGGTAGTTGCGCTACCTTTTTTCCTATATAAATAATATCTCCTTTTCCACTTAAATCTTGCCGTTTTCTTATTACAAGCCTAAAACTAAAATTTGACATGTTTTGTTATTGTTGTTTATTTGGTCTCCATGGAAATTATATTCAAATTTGCTACCGGTCTGTTGTTTCTATTTCGATAATTTCACATAAATACTCTTTCCTCTTGACCATTTACAAAAAATTTGCGTTTAATTTAAATAATTTTTCCGTTCTCTCTAGAAAGATATAAAAGCCGAACATTCGGTGAAGAAATTCAGTCTTGCTTCAGCTCTCGAATTGGAAGCATCTTCTAAAGGCCTTATCCCGGGGCCGCTCTGCCCCGGGATCCTGCAAGCCTCTGTCCTACCTGAAGCCACTGGACTCTACGAACCTCTGCTCTATCTGAAGTCGCTGGACTCTACAAACCGTTGTTCTGCCTGAAGTCGCCGGGTTCCTACAAGTCTCTGTTCTACCTGGAGTCGCCGGAACCTGCAAACCTCGGTTCCGCCTGAAGTCACCGGAACCTGCAAACCTCTGTCCCGCCTGCAGTCACCGGATCCTGCAGGCTTCTGTGATGTCTGAAGCCGCCGAGGATCCTGCAAGCCCCTGTCTGGCCTGAAATCGCCGGATCCCGCAATTACCACATTCACCGGAGGTCGCCGCCTAGAGACGCCCACGCCTTCTCACCTACGCCGTGCGTGCTCGTTCCAGGCGCTGAGAGCACACCTTGGATCTTCCGTCTCAGCTTCGGCACTAATCTCTTTTTTTTATTACTTTTTTAAAATAATCTGTAAATCGCATCATCCATCCTCATATTCATACTCCATTTTTGTTATATAAAATTGTAAATATTTTTGAATCTTAAATATATTATTTGTTTTGTTGTATTTTTGTTGTTTTGTTGCTCTTAGGTTAGATTCTTTTTGTTCTTAATTGTCGCTTCACGACAGTTTGGCGCCCAACGTGGGGCCAAACTGTTCCTGCTGTCAACACAGAAACGCCATTCACCATTCTTCTTCGGAGTGATGAGAACTGGAGATAACCAAGGACTTTCGCATTGTTCAATGACGTTCCATCGCAGCATCTTGTCAACTTCATTAATTAACGCTTTTTGTTTTTCAGGAGACAGTCTGTAACATCTTTGTTTGATTGGAATAGAATCACCAGTGTCAATCTTGTGGGTGATTAAGTGTGTGCATCCCAGGATACCTTTTTCTTCAAAAGAAATTGTCTTGAAGCGTTGGATGATGTCATTAGCGATGTTACCTAGACAATGGTAAAGAATTTACAATATATACTGATCATGCTGCGCTTAAATGGTTTCAGAATTTATCAAACCCATCAGGAAGACTTGCTCGCTGGACTTTACGCTTATCATGCTTTAACTTTGTCATAAAACATAAAAAAGGAAAGGATAACGCTGTTCCAGATTTATTATCAAGACATAAAAATCAAGAACGTCCTGATACACGAGAAACTTCACCTCAAGGCGTACATCCCATTACGATTGAAGAACCACCTGATCGTAGACTTGAACACTACAACAAAATTTTTCTCGGATGTTCCAACAATCCAGACGCATATCCCAACTACACTATCAGGGATAACAAACTTTACCGCTGTATCCATTCTCCCGATCGTCTAAACGATGACTTTATTTGGAAAGAAGTTCCACTACTTCAAGATAGACAGGCACTTATTGAAGCTAACCATGGTTCCCCTTCAGAACTCCATCTTGGTATCTTCAAAACATTCAAGAAAATATCATTAAAATACTATTGGCCTGGTAAGTTTAAGGACATTGCTGAATTAATCTCGACTTGTGAAACCTGCTTAACCTACAAACACCCTAATCATTCTCCCTATGGTCTTATGGGTAAACCCAAACTTTGCTCCAGACCTTTTCAAACTATATCCTTAGATCTTATGGGTCCATTGCCAATGACTCGAAGACGAAATCAGTATATTCTAGTAATTAACTGCAATTTTACTAAATATACTATGATTTTTCCCCTTAAACGTGCTACTTCAGCTAATATTATTAATGTTTTAGAAAATTCAGTTTTTCTAGTTCATGGCATTCCTCAAACTATTATAATGGACAACGCTGTTCAATTTCAGTCGCGAGAATTCCACTCATTTTTAAATTCTTGTAATGTTCCTTGTATTTTTCACACAGCTTTATATTGTCCTCAGGTTAATCCTACGGAGAAGTTTAATAGTACAATTATTACAGCTCTAGCATCTCTAGTAGGAGACGATCATAGATCCTGGGACAACCATCTTGCTAAGATTCAGTACGCAATGAACAGCGCTACAAATGTAGCTACTGGTTTTACTCCAAATTTTTTAGTCTTTGGTAGGGAAACAATACCTTGTGGTTCCTTCTATACTCCAACTCAGAACCTCGAGGAGTTGGTATTTATGCCTCGTGATATTTACGCGTCTAATGCTGGTCTCCTCTCATCTATATTTCACAAAGTTCAAACTAAACTTCACATAGCTCACGCTAAAAATAGCGCTCGCTATGATCTTCGTCGGTCTTTTAAAGAATTTAATGTGGGAGACACTGTTTGGCGTAAAAAACATGTTTTAAGCAATGCCGGCGCATACTTTAATGCTAAACTTGCCCCTAAGTTCATCAAGTGCAAGGTGATAGCTAAACTGTCACCACTAGTCTATGTGCTTGAAGACCCTAATGGAGTTAGAGGCAAGTGGCACATCAAAGATGTAAAATCATAAATTTTCTTAACTTTTATTAACCGTTAATTTGTATATATGTATAAATATCACCATCATTCTCACTTTATTATTTTATTTCTTTTAATTTGTTTGTTTGTTTGATGATCCAGTGTTCTTCAACACATCTTGCTTTAGGACCTCGAACTTTCGTTGGTTAATCGTCACTTTTTATTTTTATTTCAGACACATCTCGTTGGTGATGTTGCTGATCTCTGGCTTTGAGCCCTACCGCTCTGGCCGTTCTTAATCTTTACTTAAGTCATAGCGACTAAAGCTTACTTGAGGTATTTCTTTATCTTTATCTTCACTTGGGAGCGGCTCACTACTCCCTTAATTTTCTTTACCTTTATCTTCACCTGGGAGCAGCTGACTACTCCCTAAATAAGCCTGAATGTCCTTTCGAAAAACACACATTTAGAGTGGTGTCTCTTCGAATAAGAGTGGTGTCTCTTCGACTAATTTATTTTTTTTTTCCCACGCAGGAGCGGATGACTACTCCTTAAATAAGCCTTAATGTCATTTTGAAAACACACTTTTAGAGTGGTAGTCATTGAATGTGAACTCCACCCTTACCTGAATGCAGATGATGAATGTAAGAGATAGTATATCTGATTTTGACTGGTGATGTCTGTTTCTGCAAAGCTGTGTTTTTATGGTTTATTTTAGAATGTATATATCAAAATTTTTGCTGAGTCATAAATTTTCCAGGGTCGGGGGGAAAATGTAGTGTTATGCTACTTACTTATCATTTTACATTAATTTAAATCCATTTTTCCATTCTGTTTCGATTTTCTGCATTCACTTCAAAACTGGATATTTTACATCACCTTAATTTCCATAGGATCCTGTAACGATTTTAAACCATAAGAACACAATCACAAATCATTTCTACTTCGTATTTTCACATTATCAGCACTTTTAAATTGGTGTCAATGAAGTCTACCTTTTTTCGATCTTTTAGTTAGTTTTCCTTAACTCTACAATTTCGGGCTTTGTGTGGGTAGTTGCGCTACCTTTTTTCCTATATCAATAATATCTCCTTTTCCACTTAAATCTTGCCGTTTTCTTATTACAAGCCTAAAACTAAAATTTGACATGTTTTGTTATTGTTGT
Organism: Parnassius glacialis; assembly: GCA_033319125.1. Classification (NCBI taxonomy): domain Eukaryota; kingdom Metazoa; phylum Arthropoda; class Insecta; order Lepidoptera; family Papilionidae; genus Parnassius; species Parnassius glacialis. Next base: position 34,275,878 of record JAVANC010000005.1, on the reverse strand, counting down.
TTATTTGGTCTCCATGGAAATTATATTCAAATTTGCTACCGGTCTGTTGTTTCTATTTCGATAATTCCACATAAATACTCTTTCCTCTTGACCATTTACAAAAAATTTGCGTTTAATTTAAATAATTTTTCCGTTCTCTCTAGAAAGATATAAAAGCCGAACATTCGGTGAAGAAATTCAGTCTTGCTTCAGCTCTCGAATTGGAAGCATCTTCTAAAGGCCTTATCCCGGGGCCGCTCTGCCCCGGGATCCTGCAAGCCTCTGTCCTACCTGAAGCCACTGGACTCTACGAACCTCTGCTCTATCTGAAGTCGCTGGACTCTACAAACCGTTGCTCTGCCTGAAGTCGCCGGGTTCCTACAAGTCTCTGTTCTACCTGGAGTCGCTGGAACCTGCAAACCTCGGTTCCGCCTGAAGTCACCGGAACCTGCAAACCTCTGTCCCGCCTGCAGTCACCGGATCCTGCAGGCTTCTGTGATGTCTGAAGCCGCCGAGGATCCTGCAAGCCCCTGTCTGGCCTGAAATCGCCGGATCCCGCAATTACCACATTCACCGGAGGTCGCCGCCTAGAGACGCCCACGCCTTCTCAGCTACGCCGTGCGTGCTCGTTCCAGGCGCTGAGAGCACACCTTGGATCTTCCGTCTCAGCTTCGGCACTAATCTCTTTTTTTTATTACTTTTTTAAAATAATCTGTAAATCGCATCATCCATCCTCATATTCATACTCCATTTTTGTTATATAAAATTGTAAATATTTTTGAATCTTAAATATATTAATTGTTTTGTTGTATTTTTGTTGTTTTGTTGCTCTTAGGTTAGATTCTTTTTGTTCTTAATTGTCGCTTCACGACATAATGCAGAGGCAAAACTAGTAAAATGGTCATTAAATGTATTGTGCGCGGTTGCAAAAGTCAGTGGCATCCAGAATGTAATATTATATTTCATTCGTAAGTACAAAACCGTCCAAATACTGCGCGTCACGTGAAACTGACTTTTTAGTGATATTTCGACTGCTATTATTAATTGCTATTATTTCTGTATAGACAAATGGTTATTTTGGTTTAGATGTTAATTTTGGTTTGATATTTCCAATTTTACTTCGCTATTTGCTTAATTATTAACGTTTCATGTTTGTATTATAACTCGACTAGGGTGACCATACATTGTAATGTATTTTCAGTTTAATTACAAACGGACAAGGTTTTCTCGAATGGTCTCTCTGCTCACACTGAAACATCAAAATTAAAATAAATTTATACCTTTCTTTTAAATAATATCTTTTATTACTTAATTTTTTGCAGGTTTCCTTCCAATCTAACAGAACATAATAAATGGTTAAATAATGTGGAGCTAAAAAGACCCTTTTAAAAATTTGTAATCTATTTCATATCAACCAATTACATGATTACTGGGAAACGACATACACCCGTATTCAAGAACGATACTATGCGTGCGCACAGTAAGCTTTAACGCACAGTGGACGAAATTTTGTTTCATAAACGTCACTTGAGTGTTAGACGACACTATGCGCTCATCAAAATGAACGCACAGATAAAGTAGCTCGCTAGCTACTTTACGCTACGCATAGTGCGACAAATCAACGCAAATGTCAAACTGGTATGGGGTATATAGCTTGTTTGTTGATTTGTGATATGTTGATGTTGATGTGATGTGGTTTTGTTTGAATAATTGCAATGGATTACAGCAGCGAAAGTGAATTTGATAATTATATTCTAGAGAGAATAAACGTGCAAAGAACGATTAGCACAAGAAAAGTGATACGTGACTTTCAAAATCCCTTTGATTATTACAGTGCCAATGAATTTTAAAGTCACTATAGGTTTTCAAAAAATATCGTAATAAATATACTTCTGCCTCTAATTAATGCAGATTTTTTGAAAGTTACTAGTGGCCTTAAGATTTTATTCATCTGGGAGTTTCCAGATTTGTAATATCAATTCAGTTAATCTACCTATCAACAGTTTCAAATCCACATTATTTTAATAATACTTATGCATAGGTACCCTATAATAACAGTACCAGTAACGTCTTTTACCTGAAAGAAAACAACACGTGTTATTATTTTTTATCTTTCATTCAACCCGAGTGAAGTCGCGTCACAACGTTAACCAATCACGGCGCCCCATCCAGTGCTATGTGTCCGCACAACAAAGAGTCCACTAAGTATTGTTCATGAAATGAACGGCCTGCCATGACGAACGCAGTGAGAAATACCTTACTTAGCATAGGGTTGCTACCATACTTATGTATGTGTCGTTTGTGAATACGGGCCTGAGACAAGGAGTCACACCGTTTCTAAATGAAATAGCAGATTGTTCTGTGGTACAAGTATGAACTTTTGTTAGGTACTTGTTATTTCTTATTTCAAAGCGATGTTTTATTTCCAAGGGAAGAAAAGTAATAAAAAAAAATGCAAATTTTTTTTTGAGAAAGTAAGAAAAATACATTCTGTTACCAAGAAAATAGGAAAAGCTTAATATGTTATATCACTAGGCTATAATTTGTAAAAATAATTACAAGCTGTTTTGTACAAAATTTTGCTAAGTTTTTGATTGTATTTAATTTTTTAAATGAAAATTTACACATATTTAATCAAAATTGCGGTCTCAGGAAATCTATTTTTATGATAATTTTGTTACACGTCTATAAGTGCTATCGCTATAAATGAAGATATAAATACAAAAAAAAACCAATTTTTGTTTTTAATGTTTTTAAATGTAGTTCTAATTTACTTCCTATGATTTTTATATTTTTGTTTACCAAATTTATGTTGTTCATTTCAGACACATCTAAACAAAGAAAATCCACCATCAGATTTACCTGATACGGTTTAGGATGATGAAGAGTCGAATATTTTAATAAAATTATGTATATTTTAAAATGACGATGAGAAAACACTGTCACAGGTTTAATTTAATACTTAATTATACACAGGCAGGTCATAAGTATTGTCACACAGTAAAAACTTTTCTTTTATAATGCTGGCCACAAAAAAGTTTATTGAATTCGAATTTCGAATTGTTCATGAAAATAAAACTGTATACTTTTCAGAATTTTACTCATTTTTAAATACGGAGTGGACGCTTAAAGAAGACCGTGTTGCAGTTATTGCATTGCATCGTTGCGGTTACGCGCCAATTCAAATTTTTCACATACTAAAAAATTTGAATATAACCAAAAGATTCGTTTATCGTACCATCAAACGATACAATGAAGACTCTAGTGTAGATGACAGGTCAAGAAGTGGTCGCCCTCGGTCTGTTAGGACTCCAGCAGTGATAAAAGCTGTGAAGGCGCGAATTCAAAGAAATCCCAAACGTAAGCAGAAACTGTTGGCCCTTCAGATGGGTTTAAGCAGAACCACGGTGATAAGGGTGTTAAATGAAGACTTAGGGCTTCGGGCATATCGAAGAAAAACAGAACATCGTTTGAATGCTCGTCTAATGGACCTGAGACTGAAGAGTTGCCGCGCTTTGTTGAAGCGGTACGCGGGAAAAAAATATCGGGAAATTCTTTTTTCAGATGAAAAAAATTTTACCCTAGAAGAGAGCTACAACAAACAAAATGATAAGGTGTTCGCACACAGTAGTGAAGAAGCGAGCAACCGTATTCCGCGTGTCCAACGAGGTCATTTTCCATCCTCGCTCATGGTATGGTTGGGAGTTTCTTATTGGGGCTTAACAGAGGTACATTTTTGTGAGAAAGGTGTAAAAACGAATGCAGTTGTGTATCAAAATACAGTCCTGACGAACCTTGTGGAACCTGTATCTCATACCATGTTCAATAACAGGCACTGGGTATTCCAACAAGATTCGGCGCCAGCTCATAGAGCGAAGAGCACACAAGACTGGATGGCGGCGCGTGAAATCGACTTCATCCGGCACGAAGACTGGCCCTCCTCCAATCCAGATTTGAATCCGTTAGATTACAAGATATGGCAACACTTGGAGGAAGAGACGTGCTCAAAGCCTCATCCCAATTTGGAGTCACTCAAGACATCCTTGATTAAGGCAGCCACCGATATTGACATGGACCTCGTTCGTGCTGCGATAGACGACTGGTCGCGCAGATTGAAGGCCTGTATTCAAAATCACGGAGGTCATTTTGAATAAACTTTAGTGTCATAAGAATCTATGTTTTGTTTTGTTCTTTTTGGTATATAAATGGTTACATAATGAATAAACTTGTTTTAATTATTTTATATTAAACATGTGACAGAATTTATGACCTGACTAGGTATTTGCAGTCAAATGACGCATATGTAACTAGTGCAGCTTCTAATCGATCCTGGGAAACTATGTTAGACGTGCCAGTTTGCAGTCATGTAAGAGTTCTTTTAATTATCACAATTAGCGATTAACATGTTTTTAAATTTTTATAATAAACATGTAGGTTATTTCAATCAATAAGGTATATATCTATGGGCTTCTGTTTACATTAATTAACATTATGTAATGTAAATGTTGCTTGAAATAAATGATTATTATTATTATTATTATTAAATTGCTATTAAGGTAGTGTAATAAATATATTGTTATTCAGTGTTGGAAAATCCAAATTTCGTGTCTTTTCAGGAATTTTGGCCGCTGCGTGATGCTACAAAAGGAAATGCAAATGTTCCAGTTTGTAAAAAAAAAACACTGTCTTTCCTTCGAAACATTTTGGAAACGGAAAAAGAAAATATGAATTTATTTTATAGTGTATTCTATACGTGTTAGAGCCATGCTGCAGCTATATATATATTTGTGCTGCAGAATCGGTCGGCTCGACCGGGGAAGGACCACGCTCTCACAGAATACCAGCGTAAAATAGCAGCTTAACGCTGTTGTGTTTCGTATGGTGAGTGTAGAGAACCGGAGACCCTTTTTACTGGAAATGAGACATTCCATCTTAGTCCTTACGGGTGACAACGCACCTGTATTTTAATTCGCAAACGAAGATAGATATAGATGTGATACCCACTAAACTCCACTTTGGGGACTGACAATTGGCGGATTAAGCCGCTTTGTCGGATCGGAAGCGACCCTCTTTTGGGAGAAGAGGGCGCAGGCGGCTACGAACCACTGAGGGAGAGCCTACTAAGGCAAATTATATATGAAAATTTATTATGAGTTGGCCTGAGCTGCCAGGAGGCAGTTCAGGTCGTTTGAAAGTTTATTAGGTGGGTCCGAGAGAGAGTTTCTCGGCCTGCGGACTCGATAGCGAGGTGGGGCTGCATAAGTAGCTGCCTCACGAATAAGATGATTGAAGTGCGACTCTGAGGCTTTGAAGAAGTTCTCAGAGAGTTTTTTAAGAAATTGTTGAATTGTAGGGAGCTCTAGGTCCCGATGAAGGTCGGCATTACGGACGTACCAAGGTGCGTTCGACGACGACAGAAAACGTTTTGAACTATTTGGAGTTCATTAATAATTTTAGGGTCAGCGTCGGCAAAAATGGGGCCCGCGTAGGACATGATTGGTCGTATACAGACCTTATAAAGGGTACGCTTGTTTCTGAGGGACATTTTACTGTGTCGGCCCAACATACTGTTGAACCTACTCAGGTAAAAACGTGCGTGACGGGTTACTCTTTTGACGTGGGGCCTGAAAGTGAATCTTGTGTCTAGGAGGACACCTAAATATTTAGCAGACGTATGCCAGTGTTTTTGAGACGGCGTCGTTTATAATCGAAGTGAACGACGGAGCTCTTCTCCGGGTTCACATCGATGCACCATTTTTTGAACCAAGCTCCTAAGTCATCAACTGACTTTTGGACCTTGTTCCGTATGAAAGGTAGCGAGATACCTTTACACCTTTCGACGGGATGGGAATGTCGTTGGTGAACAGGATGTACAGCAGAGGAGCAAGTACTGAGCCCTGAGGGACACCAGCTTTGATAGGGCGCTGTGAAGATAGCGTGCTTTCGTGTCTAATACGAAAGGTACAATGCTTTAGATAAGAGGTCACGAGACGTACTAGACGATTGGGGAGACCTATTTTGTATAACTTGTAGATAAAGCCTGTATGCCAGACTCTATCAAAGGCTTTAGCTATGTCGAAAAAGACCGCGATGGTCTTATGACGACGAGGATAAAAACCGCTGAGGATATATTCCACAATACGATGAACTTGTTGGGGATATGAGTGTTTCGCTCGGAAACCGAATTGATGGGGAATGATAAGAGGGTCACTGTCTGTGGGAAACAGATGGCGCCTCATGTGAGTTCGGATGACTCTTTCGAAGAGCTTGCCCATGGCCTTGAGGAGGCTAATGGAGCGATGACTGGAGGGGAGATTGAGAGGCTTGCCTGGCTTGGGAATACCAATCACAGTTGCCTCTTTCCACGTATTGGGAAAGTAACTAAGGTTGAAGCAGGCGTTGAAGATAATAAATAAAAGGGTTAACACCTGCTCAGGAAAGTGAAAAAGTTTTAGGGCTTGGTTGGAGATGCCATCCGCGCCCGGAGCCTTTTTGGGCTTAAGTCCTTTGATGAGGGATGAAATCTCATCATTGGACACAGAGATAGGTTCAGAGGATGTAGGAGGTGAGTTCCGGCGGCGGACCTCATCCTCCACTGCCTGGACGTGTGAGGGGTCGACGGGTTGAGAGCTAGGAGAGAATTGTGCGGCAATGCTGTCTGCAAAGCACTTAGCCTTTTCCTCGTCCTCGAAGGCAAGCGTACCGTCGGGACGGGAGAGAGGGGGAGTGTGGGTGATAGCGTCTATGCAGAGGGCTCTAGCCATCTGATAGTACGCTGTATGAGATGGAGAGATATTCTCCATGAGTTTACTCTTTTCGAGGTCTCGAAATTCAGAGAGGCGGAAACGGAGTTCTCGTTGAAGGCGATTGGCCGTGCGGCTATATTCGGGGGTGGGATATTTTGCTGCTCTCCGGAAAGCAGCTTTCGTGGCTTTTAACAGGTTGCTAATATGTAGGGGAAGCCCACTATTGTTAGCAACTGGGACGACCCTTTCGTTCTCCTTAAGGGAGGATTTAATAAAGGTGGAGAGTGAATCGACCGCGGTGTCGATTTTTTCGGGACTGTCTAAGTCCGACGATAGGGAAATGGTAGAGTCCTGTGAATCCAGAGCTTTAGCTAGGGACTCCTTGAATCCGTTCCAATTAGTGAAGGTTTTCGTGTGTGTTGGGGGAGATGGCTGATGGCCAAGAATGAGGGATGCTCGCACTCGGAACCCCCGCCTTTTTATACCTCCCGCCGCGAGCCACGTCGAGCGCGGCGACTGTTACACAAAAATAATCCTTATAGCAAGATTCAGTACTCACGCGCGATGGCTTATTAGCGTATTTCATGTATAACTTTAGTGTTTCTATACCGATTTCTATGATTCTTTTTTATTGAATAGATAATAATGTTAACTTTTTTTAATTAGGGATCAGTGAGAGTGTTATAAACGTAAGAGTAGACAAATATAATCAGAAAGGTCCGAACTGCTAAGCTATCGGAAGTTACACGTGTTATTGTGAGTCAACCATAAAAGATAGACATATGCTGTCGTAGGATATTTTTTATATAATTTTAAGGAGAACATTTCCGTTTTACATGATTTCTGTGTAGCTTTAACCATTAAGGCTGCACACGCGACGGAAGCTTAAAAAATGGAGTAATTTCTTCCGTTTCCCCAACATTTACCTTCACTGCTCTGCTCCTATTGATTGCAGCGTGATGAAAAGTATACTATAGGAAAAAAAAAGTATATATGCCCAGGAGTATGAAAAATGATTGTGCCAAGTTTCGTTAAAATCCGTCGAGTAGTTTTGTTTCTACAACGAACATACATACAGACAGACAGACAGACAGAAATTTTACTGTTTGCATTTTTGGCATCGGTATCTATCACTAATCACCCCCTGATAGTTATTTTGGAAATATATTTCATGTACAGAATTGACCTCTCTACAGATTTATTATAAGTATAGATTATTTTTTATAGGATAGGGTGACAAACAAGCACACAATCCACCTAATGGTAAGTGGTTGCTGTGAATTTCAAACTCTTTTTTGACCATGCGTTTCAGAACGCATCTAGAACATTTATGGACTAAAAGTTGAGTGCTGTTCGTACCAAGCGACAAAAACTTTACAAAACTATTCAATCATGTATAAAAATCGTGTTGTTATAAAAACCTTCACCTCTAATTATTTTTATTGTATATTTTAAATTTGTAGAAACTATTGCTATTGTAATAATAAAAGTAAATAAAAACTATTATTATTTTAATTTTATTATTTCCTAATGATACATTATAAGGGATGTAAAAACAGCGTCCCGAAAACTTTAACCATGAATTCACCATGACCATCATTCTTAGCAAGGTACTGAAGGAATTTCTTTTTGGAAATTAAAAAAAATTGACTTCCCATACAAAATTGTTCACGTGGCCGATATATTTTGTATGGGAAATCGATTATTTTTTTCATTTTCGGACAAAAATTATTTTAAATTTTGCTCAGGATGATGGTCTGACATGAGCAATGACAATAATAAACAGCCCCTAGTCCTCGGCGGCCCCGCTATTCCTAGCTACGATGGCGACCATGGTAACGGCGGGGCATGGGTTACTTAGAATCTCCGGTGGAGGTTCGGTTGCCACCTACGACAACTCGACCTGGCAATTTATAACGCACACACCCTGAGGACTGACGAGAAGATCCTGGAGCTGGAAGAAGAAGATGGTCTGAGTTCATGGTTAAAGTTTTGTATATTGAGCCCGTTCACTCGTTTATTTGTTTAGTGACAAAAAAAATACACGAATAAATAATATTAATTAATAAACTTCCTTCCGCAGCTTCGCCCTTATGAATTTTTCTAATATCATGCGTTTCAATGGAACTCTACTATTTTCGATTAAATTAAAATTTTATAAATGAATATAATAAAAATAAACTGACTTTTCTCATAATATCCCAAATTCTTGTATTTTGTGTTCACCCTAATTAGAAAGAGACTGAGGGGTAATGAAAAATTTCAAGGTCGTTTTCTTGTATTTTTTTTGTCATTCGAGAGTGCGGGTTCCAGTTTGTACGAAGTACATGCATTTTCATGGATATGACTCTCAAATGAATGAATGAATGAATGAATGAATGAATGAATTTATTTTCTCTTCACAATAGGTAAACTTAATGCTAAGTATTACAAAATTGCCAGACTGGTACCTAACTTGTGAGAGACTGGTGCCTGATGTAGGTATAAAAAACCTGTATTACAGGTCACCAGGGCTCCCCCGCGGCTAGAGCAACAATCTGAGTAATCCAATTCAAAAAAGGAGATTATAATTATGGTAATAAACAAAATTAACTACAGTAATTGCAGATTTTCAGACACAATGGGTGTATGTACTATGTATAGTTTATTTAATACGTGCAATACAGTGCGTGCGCGCGCGCATTTGTGTGTGTATGTGTGTGTGTGTGTGTGTGTGTGTGTGTGTGTGTGTGTGTGTGTGTGTGTGTGTTTGTGTGTGTGTGTGCGTGTGCGCGTGTGTGTGTGAGTGTGTGTGTGTGTGTGTGTGGGTGTATGTGTGAGTGTAAGTGTGTATAAGTGCTTGTGTGGGATTAACATATTATACAAAATTGCATTTTAAACCAAGATGATGAAAAGATGCGAGACAGTAGGAAGTTCGTGGCTGAGCGAGATTACTATTTATTATATAGACGACTTTAATAGGTTTTCGGTCGATTCATAGTCTAAAGTTTTCAGATATTTTATTAGAACTGATTTACAACTAGATTTAGGCAAAGGATAGAAATTTAGGATATTATTTAGTTTATTATACATGTACGGTCCTAGAAAACAGAAGAAATTGTGTGAGGTAACAGAATGGAAGGATTGGGTGCGACATATAGTACCTTTTCTGCGTTTGTCCTTTAGCAGTTCCGGATCGTATTTACATTGAGAATGTTTCATTAGGACAGTTTGTAAGATGAATGTTTGTCTCACTGTTAGAACATCCCACTTTTTGTAGAGGTCCACTGTTGGAAAGCGGAACGGGAGACCTGCACTAACTTTTAGGATGGCCCTTTGGGCTCTTTCTACCTCGATTAGGTGTGTTTTAGCAGCACCTCCCCATGAAGTGATGCAGTAATCTATAAGTGATTGGCATAGAGCGTAATATACCATCTTGATGATAAAAATAAACTTGTCAATACGATATGCGCGTCACCACTATAAGTTAATTGTACTATGTCTATAACTTTTGCGCAAGTGCAAGCAATAAGTGGACATAGTTAACGTAGAACACTAAATAAAAAATACGCATAATATAAGCAACAAATATTATTTTTTATTTATTAGATATGGTTTAGTGTCATAGTATTCGTCATTACTCATACATCTATGCTGATCCAATCGTATATAATATATCCCCCTCCACAAGGAACGCCACAAAACACGATCCTGATTTGGCTGCATCCATCGACTTCCTGCATGTCCTACCGTGTTGCGGTTCTTGCAAATCTTACATTTGCAAGAACTGCCGCAGAAGTTGTAATAGTTAATAGTTGTAAAACTGTGTCTAGATAAGTTGTCACACAGCAGTCGATTTAGATATGAATCTTTAAATAATATGAACTTTTATTCCAGCTCTTGGTAAATAATACTCGATAAAAAAAACTTACGATGAGTTAGAAATTGTATAAAGTTAACTATGATATCAAGATGTCAAACATCTCGGTCCACTCATGACCATGGACAACCGCATCCGAAATATTGGAAATAAAAATAAGTCACATAAAACGTGATAAAATCTATAAAATAAGATTTGTTCAATGTAGTATTCGTGTTCGAAAACATTATGTGAACCAGTACGGATTGGAAATAGCAAATAAAATTTGCGCCAACCAACTTGTAACAAAGTTAAAGATGTGTTGTAGCGTCCGAGGACCAAGTTGGAATTGTTTACAGCCTCTTAACTATACTAGCTCTCTATACTGTTCATATTTATCAACTAGCTTACGCGTCAACATGGTTTTGCAGACATTTAAATTTACATTCCGCGATAGTGTAACGGCATGACGTATTATGTCGCCCTTCTCTTTTGCACACGCGATGATACCATAACGGCATCCTTTTCTTCAATTTTTACAATAACAAACTGCTATTTATACTCTTACGCTGTCTACATTTAGAGTTCTAATTTTAACGAACATAATATGATCTAATATTATATAGGATCTCGGCAGTGCAAGTACTGCTATTGAGCAGCACACACATATAAGTAAGAGGGTGTGAGCAACCCAGACGGACACTCAGACAGAAAGGGAGTCCTAACGCCTAGTCAAACTATCCTTTTATTAGTATGTTCTGTTTCTACTTTACACCTTTAATGTCTTTTATACAGGGTTCTTTTCTACCGACTTCAAAAAGGAGATGGTACTCAATTCGACTGTATGTATTTTATGAATGTTACCTCATATCTTTTTTTCTAGGTGAACCAATTTCGATGATTCTTTTTTTATTTGACAGCTGGTGCTTCTCATGTAGTCATATATAAATAGATCAAGGTCTGATCAATAGTGTTTGAGTTATTCTTAATTATTTATATTGAAGTCGGTTGTCCAAAATTATTAATTTTATATTATTCTAAGAGTAGCCAAATTTTAAACGTAAGTTCAAATATATAAATAATGATATACCGTTATTTCAGTTTTTGAAAATATGGGTAAATAAGGCTTCTACTTTTCTACCGACTTCAAAAGGGAGATGGTACTCAATTCGACTGTATGTTTTTTATTTGTGTTGCCTCATATCTTTTTTCTCTGGGTGAACCGATTTCGACGATTCTTTTTTTATTTGAAAGCTGGTGTTTCTCATGTAGTCCCATATAAATTGATCAAGGTCTGACCAATAGGTTTTGAGTTATTCTTAATAATTTATATTGAATTCGGTTGTACAAAATTTTAATTTTAAATTATTGTTGAAAAAAACTTCGCCATAATTTTCAATATATATCGAAATTAACATTAAACGTAATTTTCGCACATTGAACTTTGTGGAATTTGGAAAATTTGTATTTTTTACATGATTTATAGAGACAACTCACATTTTATATTTAATTTTCAGTTACTTCTGACTATTAAATATAAAGTAATACGTGAACGACATAGTATTTGAAATGGAAATTTTAAATTATAATTGAAAATATTCCAAATTGAATGTGATATTTTTTATTAATAAATTTTTGTTTCCTAATTTTACCAATAATGACTTCAAAGAAACTATTTGTCTTTTTAGTCTTCTGTTGGAATCACTTTACTTTTTAATTTTTTTATCTTTTCTGTACATTACGTTGGTTAATTTGATTATTCTTCTATAAAGATGTTTTAACTGGAGTATCAAATGCAGATGGCGTATCAGGTAAGTATAGCAGAAAATTTTCTATTTTGTTTTGTAGGCGTTTCTAAGCAATGGCTCTGATTTTTAGGTGTTGGCGAGTTTTTTGCGTCTTCCAGCGGTGAACTAGTAATCTGAAATACGTATTCGTTTCGTAATACGTATATTATTCATTTATATAAATTATAATCATGTAACTAATTCTTATTATAATCATACCAATTTTTTCAACAATGTGCCGGCCACAGGAATTTCCGTACTTTTAACTGCAATATCTGCACTTGCACCTATGGTAGGGACGGGTGCCTAGAAATAGTATTATTATTTAAAACACCATACGGCACGTCTTCCAAATTTAGATGTGTTTAATAATAAAAGTAAGATATTACTGAAGTTCATGTAACACTAGAATATCAAGTCAACACAATAATCGCATTATAACTTTTACACGGTTTACGATTTATAAATCCGTTAAAAATAGTTTGATTTCAACATGTAACATTCACCTTAATATTAGAAAATCATGTTTCACTCAACTATTTAATGCTATTATTGTGTTATCTACAATGGTACTAATCTTTAAAAAAAATGTAAAAGTCCATACCAGAACTGGCAAATATAGAGATGGTATAGAGGAATCCAACAGCCTTCTATGGTTTTTCATAATATGAAGATTGTCGTATGTGAAGTGTCTTGAGCATAGCACATTATTTTGGTGGGAAACCATTCGTACCCTCGACAAGTTCCGTCGATCCACATCTTTTTCCTCTCGGGGCATTTAGGAAACCTATAACATATATGTAGGTACCACAATGATACGTCATTATTTTTATAAAATAATTTGACTGCAAAAAAAATAAACGATAACCAAACAAATATCGACTTAAAAATCACAACACTATCGATACACGTGCTGTTGTTAGACAAAGGCAACTATAGTAATTTACGTAACGAGTGAAAGGGACATTTCAAATAGACATCAACGGGTGCTTAATTGTTATCACTTTTTACCATTACAATACCAGTATAAGTTGATCTCCGGTGGATTTGAAATAGGTTAACGTGATAAGAATAGAATTTACTTACCAATGAAATGTTATGCCATCTTTTTGATAACTAGATATCTTAGCTGACTTGCCACATCATTTCACTGCACAAGATACCATTTGTAGTGTATTTTGGATACAAAACTATTTTTAAATAGTCAAGAACTCGGACGTGCCTGCGGGTCACAAACTTGGTCGAGATTGATGTCGTGATTCTTAGCGTCACTTCGTATGCTAGCTATAGCAAGTATGTGTTGCGCGCGGTTGTGGCCCTGTATGCGGAATCTATTAGGAGGTAATCTATGTTTATGGGAAACAACTATTTTTGCTTACCGATGTTTGCGTGCGTAGTACAATCAGTTAAAATAATGGTTTACCACGCATTTTGAATTTAAAAGTTAAAAAAGACAGAATGATTGAATGTTTTTAATTAAGTTTTCTTCCCCATTTGCCTATGTTACTTATTCTGAACCTTCTTTGAAAATTTGGCCGGTCATTGAAAAATAATCCTGTATATTCTTTAAAAGTATTAATATTGATTTTGGTTCTGAATTTATCCTGACTCTTGATAGTGGTTATGGTTATCGAGCGTTACTTCAGAAAAAATAATTTTGATTTTTAATAGTATTTTATTTTTGTCACCGTATGAAGCTGGCTTATTTATAGCTAGCGTTATTAATTATTCCTATTATATTTCAAGCACAGATGTTCCTTTTCTTATTGTTCATTATCTGAACTCTTTGTTTGTCAGTATGAGGCTTGGTTTGTGCGATCAAATTTAAGTCTTATCATGTTAATATATTGGATCTTCCTTGTTGTTAAACAACTCGCGGTGGACAATCTACCTGGTAGTAATCTCTTACTTAACTTATCCTTTGCTCTAGCCATGACAGAAACCTTCATTCTTCGAACAACCTTTTCCTAAACCTTAAATCTGGTTTCTAGTATTCTTCCTTCGCTGTACAATATGTTCTCCTCTGGACACGTACTCCCTCTTCAAATTAAAACGGCTAACAATCGTTATGCATTCAAAAAGAAAGTTCATTATTTAAATAAACTGGCAGAATCATCTCATTAGAAGTATTTATGTATTTATATAAATATATAATTATATAATGTATGTTATTTACTTAACTCATATGTATATTATATATAATATTATGCATGTATTATATAATTTTTGATATGTAAAGGTTTAGTATGGTATTATTTTGTTTTATATCTATATACTTTAATTTACATTCCTGTCTTTTAACGTGTCACACACCTACCTCATATTTTTATCTCTGCATAACGCAAAGGTTTACTGTTAGAAAAGTCCACTTATACATCATATTGCATGAAGATAAAATAAATAAATAGCATACATAATTAATTATATATTATATAATAAACGTTTACTATCGCAACAAAACACATAAGTCACAAAATAAAGATATTTCATTTGAGCGTTTGTTAGACCAGACGTTCGTTGCAAAAATTTTATGATGAGAAAAAATAAATCCCTTGGATACGCTTATTAAATTAGATTTTTGACATGAAAATATAGCCACGTTTACTGAAGTAAATGTTTTCAGTCTGTTCTATTACTGCGAACACAATTATGTTAAATACATTGCTAACTATTACAAATATACATTTTTATTTACGAATAAAGCCGACTTCAATACGAGGGTGGATTGAAAAGTACTCGGCCTAACACAGATCCATTTAATTCTAAAAATCAAATCTACCCACATTATTTAGTTCAGTTCAGACTAGTTCATTGTGTGAAGTTCAAAACGTGTGCGATAATTAGTTGTGGTTTTATAAATTTATTAACAAAGTAATCGGACATAATTTCCGCGAATGGAGCAAATCGAGCAGCGTGCCGTCATTAAGTACCTCCATAAGAAGAACTATCATCAAAAGCCATCCATGATGACATGGTCAGTACATTAGGCGATTGTGCTCTGTCATATTCATCCGTCAAAAAATGGATAGCAGAATTTAAGCGTGGTAGAGAGAGTGTGAAAGATGAACCCCGCTCTGGAAGGCCTTCGACGTCAACTACTGACGAAAATATTAAAAAAGTACTTGATTTAATAATGGGAGACCGCAGATTAAAAATTAGAGAGATAGCCGAGATTATAGGCATCTCTTATGAACGAACTCAAAACATCATTGTCAACGAGTTGGGTTTCCACAAGGTGTCTGCGAGGTGGGTTCCGCGACTGCTTTCAGTTGAACAAAAAAGGACGCGATTGACTATTTCACGCGACTGTTTGGAGTTATTTGAAGCCGATGCAGATGATTTTTTGAATCGTTTTGTTACTATAGACAAAACATGGGTTCATTACTGTACACCGGAAACAAAACAACAATCAAAACAGTGGAGAAGACCTGGTTCACCACCCCCTAAAAAGGCTAAGTCGATTTTGTCGGCAAATAAGGTGATGGCTTCAGTATTCTGGGACTCGAAAGGTGTGATTATGATTGATTATCTTGAAAGGGGTTAGACTATAAACTATGATTACTACTGCACCTTACTACGTCGTTTACGAGAGGAAATAAAAGAAAAACGTCGAGGAATGCTCAGAAGAAAAGTCCTGTTTCATCAAGATAACGCCCATGTTCACACGTCAGTACAGTCAATGGCTGAAATTCACAACTGTGGCTTTGAACTGTTACCGCATCCACCGTATTCACCTGATCTGGCACCATCAGACTTCTTTCTGTTCCCTAACCTAAAAAAGCACTTGGGAGGTCAAAGATTTTCGACAAACGACGAGGTCAAAGCAGCTGTAGACGCATATTTTGACTCTAAGGAAGAATCATTTTTTTTCAACGGTCTAAACGCTTGGAAGGGGAGGTGGCAAAAGTGTATTGAACTTGATGGTGATTATGTAGAAAAATAAAAATATAACTGATTTAGTATGTGTTTATTTTCTTGGTTAGGCCGAGTACTTTTCAATCCACCCTCGTATAAGCGACTTCAATATAAGTTATTTAAGAATAACTCAATAACCATTGGTCTGACCTTGATCAAATTCATATGGGACTACACGAGAACGATCAGCTTTGATATAAAAAAAGAATCATCGAAATCGGTTCACCCAGTACAAAGTTATGAGGTAACACACATAAAAAAACATACAGTCGAATTGAGTACCGTCTCCTTTTTGGAAGTCGGCAGAAAAAGTAAACTGGCTTTGACGGAGAAGAATACAGCTGCAGACGAAATAAAAACGTGTCTGGTATTATGTGAGAGCGCGGTCTCCTGGCCGAGACAACCCATTCATGCTACAACTATTATAGCTGCAACCGACCTCTTCATGCTACAACAACAAAAAAATAAAAACTCTGGTTGCCAACTTCATTGCCAAGCATGGCTATAATGGCAAATATCATCCCTATATGGCAATGGGGAGGCCAACATTCAGCAGTGGACTTTTGTTAAGCTGTTATGGTAACGGTAAGGGTGAGATTTTGTTTTAAAGATAACATTAGAAACGTTCACCAACTTTTATTATATATATATATATATAGTTCTTCTCTCCGTTAAGCTTTCTGTAAAAATTATATGATAAAGCATTAAAGACATTAGTAAAATCACGAAATTATTTGAAATGACCTTTAAGACATAACCAAGTACAATTTACCTTCCCTCGCTTCAGCCTTCCGTATTCCAGTAATTAGTAGGACTCTAGTTTGAAAAAGAAAAATGTTCCAGACAAGACTCCATTAAAAAACTATTTAAAGCTTTGTAACATTAAAACATTCACTACACATCATTAGCATTTTATCTTGTATTGTGGAGGAGTTTTACATATATGAACTGCATAAGGCCACACATCTTGAGCCGAAACAATTATTTGTAGGCCAGAAAATTATTCGTTATGTTCGTGAAGTCCAAAGAGTTCAAGTGATTAGTCCAGGGGTACACTTTCATACTGTAAGTAGGGATCCAATAATCTGCAAAGACACTAGTGCCATCTTATACGATATCCGCATAAACTTTCGAACATCAAATTCTAAAAGGTGCGCTAGATGGCGACTACACCAATTCTAGTTATTGGGTATGGAGTTTAATGGAATTCTCTAAAGTTGTAACATAAATATAAAATATTAATAATTATACGGGCATTCAAAAACCTCTTTAAAAATATATTGAATAAAAATATTTATTTTGTCGGTCTGAGATGCAATAAGTTTCTCGTTTTGGCAAGTGGCAACTTTATTACTTTATCACATAATGGCTACCGGCGTGTGAGCAAGTCGTTGTTTTCACGAACGCTTTTGCCATTTATGTAATTTTCGGTTGTTGTTGCTACTCGTATTTACAATAAGTTTGGTTGAGTTGAGATTAGCCCTCATCCCGTCTTATCGTTTAGTTTTTCATGCTGGAACCACATTGTATGTACATATGTGTAGTGTTGTGCGAAATATTTAACAACAAATATTTAATTTGGTTTGGTGCTGTGTTGTGCGGAATAGATGCTTTTACATCTTGTTTGTTAAAATGCCGAGGACTTGTGCTATTGGATGTACATAAAACAAAGTTAAATCAATATTTCATTGATGTTACAAATAATATAGGTACGTTTTCACGAACTATTTTGTACTTTATATAATTTTAGGTTGTTGTAAATAAATGTTTCAAATAAATTTTTAAATTACTGAAATCTGTAATACTTATTTAATAGAACCCTAATACCTTAAAATATAAATATAACTGCCTATAGTATAAATAGCTGTATATGCATAACTACATATAGCTATCTATAGTCAAAATATTGAGATTAGTTCAACGGATATGGTACCAGACGGCGACACTGTGCCACTATTTGTATTGGGTGACAAAAAATCGTAGAAGCTGGCTCTCTATTCCGGTATATATTACTCTACTCTATGGATTAGTCATAGCCAATCCTACTTCTGTTGCACCTTTCGGTGCTTGCTTAATTGCAAACAGTATTAAAAATGCAAAAACAAAAAAGAAATATGTGTCACTTAATCCACTTTGATTGACATTTTACAAGTTTGTGTGAAAATTATTCCAATTTGAACGAAAAAGTGCTGGCTTATACAAAGCTGTTGAAACTTTATTGCAAATAATATGCCGTTATGATCGAAACCATTAACTTTTTGCAATTTTAAGACAGTTTTAGGCCGTTCTGTTAGAAAATGAGTTGAGTTTCGTATTTGGTGGGCCAAAAACCTCTGGATTATAAAAAAAAATATTGTGACGTAATTATACTGTTTTGTTGCCAGCTCCTCATATTATCTTTAGTAGATGAATCAATAAGTTATTGGTTGTTTGCATTGTTTGAAAATAAAACTTGAAAGTTAGAATTGTAACTGCAATGTTCTTTGTTGAGATTATTTCACTTTAAACACAAATCACTTATAATTGTGGTGTTGGTACATTAACACAAGATTTATTGAATATGTTATAGTTATTGCATTATTATAGTATGTAAGTAGAGTTTACTATATTTTTTGTCAAGTAACGTTCAAACACTAGTATCATTTAAATTACTTATGGTTATTCACATATTTTAATTGTGGCACATTTATTATCACTTATAAAGGTTAATTATTGATTATTTTTTGTGAATCATACCATTTAACACTTGAAAATAATTTTTAACGCGGATGCAATGTTTACTCAACGTCTCACTTTTTTCTTTTCAAGTCTATGTATAATGTTATCAGATCTTTACAACTTTGCGATAAATAAAACGACACGACTTTTCCATTTCAAAGTCAAAGCAAACAGATCCGGAGCAAGATATTTACAAAAAGTTAAATGATATTTGTGTAACTAGAACCAAAAGAATTAAAAAACAGTTCCAGTTGTTATATGATAATGGTTTATTGTTTGGGTGGATGTTTCTAAATGTTTTAGGATATTGTGTAGAAAAACGGTTTTTAGTTAGAAGAATTCGGTGAAATTTTGTTGCTCTTTTTAGTATGTTTGTCAAATAAAATCTGGTCACACTGAGTACGACATTAGATAAGTACATAGTGCTAATTGGCAATACCTAATGTTGAAAAATTGTAACAATTTAAAATTCTTCCATATTGATTTTTTTTAACTTTCAAACAATATTAATACATGTTAAAACCCCAAGTTTTAAAACATATTGTAAACTTAAAACAACGATAAGTTTATTCATAACGTCCCTAATAAAAGTTGGCAACTTAGCGCGGCTCCTTTCGTCGCGGGCGCGTGATCCTTAAAAGGATGCGTGGAGTGGGTGGCTCAAGCAAAATGTGTTCACGGTTTCTTAACAGTCTATTAATAATTACATATTGTAAGAAACTAAGCTCAAATATCAAAATATCGTAAAGATTCGTCATCCGTTGACGCCGGTATTTTGCGTGAAGCAACACGTTATGGGTTGAACAATTCAATTCCAATTTTCAATGCACAGAATAAAAAAATGCCTACCGACCTGTTTTCTCCAATACTCTGAAGAGCAGCTACAATGAGGACATCCACAACTTTTTCTGCCACCAGGGCGGCGCCACTTTACAGTGAGGTAAAATATTTGACAGATTTCATAGCGGGGATGATAATTTCTCAGGAAAATGTAATCTTTAAGGTTTCTTTTTGTATTATTAGTTATATTTTATATTAATTACATTAGAAATGAATAAACCAAACTATAAAATATAACTAAAAGCCGTTTTATTTTAAAAAGAGTTATAAAGTGCAAAAAATTAACAATCAAACCACTGACGCATTGTGTTGTGTATTAATATAATATTCTAGATAATGATAAACTATTATTTAAAACTAATTTCTCAATTAACTGACACTGTGTAACAAAATACTTTACCTCAGTCACAACTAGCGACATCTGGTGAACGGAAGATTATTAGCCCTCAATATTGTTTGAGGGCTAACCCTCGCCTTTCCTTGCAATTTATTTTGTGTTTATGTGTATTGCAAGTGCTGCATTCTGATTTCATTCTCCGTAGACAAAAATCATGTAAGCTTACTAACCTGCTAAATAGCTTTGTTGCAACATGGTAAATTAATAAGTCCAATATAAAAGGAAGAGTCTATCTGCAAGAAATCGATACATAAACTTACAAAAATTAAAGGCGACTCTTCCGTTGTGGGTATACCGTTAACTAAAATCAATTATTTATTTATTATCTGAACGCTACTAACACTCAACTATTCATAAGGGCCTTTTCCGCAATCCATACAGAACTGAATGGATTCCTGATATTAGTAAGATATCACATTGCGGCCTAAAAAAATGTGTCGACAAACACAAATGGCACTTATCACATTTTTTTATTAAATTCTTTAATATATTTTTCTAAACCTATCCAGTAGTATATAGTCCACGTTTATTATTTAACATATGCCAAATGGCAGCATGATGTGCACTTGAAGGCAAGAGGTGATAATCATTATCTTTTCATCATCGTTTTCTATTCTCAGAATTAATTTTATCAGCAATCAGTGGCGAAGCTAGGGCTCAAAACTAGGGCAAGCCCAAGGTATGGTTTTGTTGTTTTTAGCAGTTCTATAAAAATACACCAATCTTGATAAGTCTCCCCTCTTCAGTTTCATATTCAGTGCTGTCGGAGACGTGTTTAACAAAGCACACAGAAGGCATACCGCTGCTCGATCGATAGATTGTATGACATATCAGCAATTGCATACCTTCAGTGGCTTTGAAAAAAGCCGTTTGGATTTGCTTGAGTGAAAGAAAAAGATATCGTCACTCGTTCTTAAGGAAAGATTTGATTACGTCATTGGTGAAAATATATGCATATATATTTCTCAAGAAAGTTTATAGATTTTACCTTTTCCTCGCCGATTAGCGCTTTGACACACTTCAATTCATCCCAAGGAACACTATTATTTGATATTATTGTTTGAGTAGTTTGAAAGGGCAAGCCCGCCTTCTCGGCTTCTATGGAGGCTTCACTACCGTCAGAATATCTATTTTATAAACGATATATTTTCATTCTTTTTTATTATACATATTTCCTTAATTTTTGAAAAAAGTTTCTCAACTTCTTAACAAATACGACTAACGTGAATTGCATTTCAAAGTCGAGATTGATTAACAAAGTTTCTTTTAAAAACTTATGCGAAACATTCAAATTCCACTGATATCTCATTTTTAATTCTATATATAATTTTTGCCTTCAAACAGAACCACGATAAGCTTTTATATCATATAGTTTAAGAGCCAGTGAGCGGCAGACTTACGGTATTTCAATAAGGTTCACGTTTTTTTTTTCAGTTAATCCCCTATACCTGAGGTACATGAAATGGAGACTCTTTAGTTTGACCCGCGGTCGATATAGAGACGCTCTGGTGTTAAAGGTGTAAAAATGACCATAAAACGGGATAGTAATAAGTCTGCCGCTGTGATATTTTGAAAAATTGAATAAAAGTTACCGAAAATAAACATTAGCAGTCACCTATGGCGGTCGCAAGGTCATGGAAGACAAGTTGGCAAGTACAATTTTTTCTTTATAATTTACATTATTTTAATATAGCTGCAATTTAAATATGTTGTTGATAATATTATTTGACATATATATATATTTTGTATGGTAGACATATATTGAGCTTCTATTACCTAGGCAGACAAAGAACTATAGTGGCGTCCATAAGCGCGTACTATAGCACTCGCTCTAATCCAGTCTTTAGATTAAATTAAAATTTCTATTACATCAATTAAAATACTTGCTTTTACCTGTTATTTAGTATTAGTCATCATCATCATAATCATCAGCTCTCAAAAGTCCACTGCTTCCAGTATTACCAGTTCGTCACTCCTTTTAGAGGGGATCGCCTTACACTTTGTCTACCAGTACAAGGCTGCCACTCAAAAATCCTTTTTCCCCATCGGTTGTCGGTTCTTCGAGCTATATGGCCGCCCCGTTGCCACTTCAGCTTACTAATCCGTTGGGATATGTTGGTTACTCTGGTTCTACTGCGGGTATTCTGCAAAAACCCTGAGCTTAGCCCTCTCCATAGCTCGCTGAGCTTCCTCATGCGGCCAGCAGTGTTGCCAGGATTTGACTAGGGTGTAGGTCGATTTTAGTTAATACACGACCCCGCTAAGTCTTACCGTTTAGCCAAGGATTAATACACCATCTCCTTGAAAAGCTTAACGTGGACATCATTTTGTACGTATTCTTCTCAACAAACCCTTTCAATTGATAACCATATCATGGGGTGCATAAAAAACATAATCCACCATCTTTGGGTGTGCGCCATATTGGATTTAGAATAACGTTACTTTACTTATTGTGTTTCGCTTATCTAGCTAGCCCTTTCGCGCTCTCATTTGATATTCATTTACATTATATATATAGGTTGCTGTGGAAATTATAAAGTGCCATTTAATAATGTCCGCCATATAAGATTAAAAATGGCGACATTTAAATAATCGTACACGAGAACCAAACGTGCGTGCCAAATTTTATCCCGATAACTTCAGTAAAATTGGGTGAAATATTGATTGCATAATTTCAGGACATACATACAAGTGAAGTTAAATAAGAATTAAAAATGTTGTACAACTGATTTCATTATAAATTATTAATAATCACGCCGGGCACTAGCTATCACCTCGTGGCCGTTAATTACGTGATTGCGCGGGAGAATATATGTATGTATCGTAAACTAGAGGAATTAAATTTACTTACCGAGAAGCTCGTACTTACAATCACTAATCGGCGTTCGTTCTAAATATTTTGGTGTGTAATGTTGTATGTGTTACTGTATGTATGATAGTGTATAGTCGAAAACACTAAATATTATAAAATTTAAAACTATTTAAATTGATACTGCGGTAAGAGCACAACAAGGTGCAACAGCGGGCGGCGGGCGCGGATTAGCGAAGACTATATTGAACTAATGACCCTTTTCCTTTTGAAGGTGAAGTGGAGTGACAATTGTTACTCACACCACCGCCATCTATGATAAATACGAATAGATTAATTCGAGCGCATGTTCGGCGCGACTAATTAAGAGTAACTCAAAAACTATTGGTCAGATCTTGATCAAATTTACATGGGACCACATGTGAAGCACCAGCTTTCAAATAAAAAAAAATCGAAATCGGTCCACCTAGTAAAAAGTTATGAGTAATAATAAAAAAACCTACAGTTGAATTGAGTGCCGTCTCCTTTTTGAAGTCGGTAGATAAAAATAATATTAATTGCAAATAACCAGGACACAGGTACATACAAGTGAAGTTAATGTGTTAAATGATAAGTGAAAATCTGAAAGCGATAAAGTGGTCTTAATACAAAAACTAATATAATGTGGACTTTACAATAATTGAACTGTAGGTATATTCTATAAAAAAGGTAAATGCTCTTATTATTATATTTAAGTTACGCGTGTACGGTGAAGAATTTGCATTCCATTGTCCTTAAATGGCCAAGACTTGGTCGCATAGTTACGTATGAATACTTGCTGCATTGTATTATTTTAATATAAAATGTGTATCTTAAAATATATTATCATATAAGTTATATAGCCGTGGTAACTCAAAAAAGCCGTAGTAGCTCAGATGGTTAGCGCTCGCTGTAAGCTTCACAGTACTTCGAGCAACCGGGGTTCGATCCCCGCCGGCACCAATGAAATTGTTAATTGCAATTTTAAGTGCCGATTTACTAAGTGCTCGGCGGTGAAGGAAAACATCTTGAGGAAACCTGTATGTCTGAGAAATAAGAAAAAAATATATCGAAGACATGTAAAGTTCGCCAACACGCATTAGGGCAGCACGATTGACAAGTCCTTGCCCTAAAACCCTCTCAGAAATGAGAGGAGGCCTGTGCACCGCAGTAGGACGTAAATAGGCTGCAACTTTACTTTTCTTTTCTTTACTATATATATATATATATATATATATATATATATATATATATATATATATATATATATAGTAAAGAAAAGGGATGTATATATATATATATATATACATCCCAGTAATGGTTGATTATTTGTTACGTACATGTTCGGGCGAGGGGGAGGTGGCCTCGGTTCCCCAAAAGAAAATTCTATCCCGAACGGTTCGCGCTCTACGCCATGTTTTAGAAAATTCGTACTTCTGGTCACATTTGCGGACATCACTCTGCAGTTTAATGTCTAGATCGGATTTTTTTCTTTTAATGTGTTTCCTAATAATGATGTTTCTAAATTGCCCTCAAAAGTTTTCACCTACTATGGGTAATATTTTACAAGACGAGACACATTAACGGCTATAGCTCATTAAGTAAATGGTATGCTACTGTTTTAGAATCCTCATGATGTGGGCAAATTTTTTAATTGTTGGCCACACATATCCCATATCTTTTTTTTCATCACATGTGCTCAAACTTAGCAGTTAAATAAAGTAAAAAATTATAACTTATGTTTAGTGCCGTAAAAAAACTACTCATAGTAGGTGAAAACTTTTGAGGGTAATTTAGAAACATCATTATTAGGGAACACATTAAAAGAAAAAATTCGATCTAGGCATTAAACTGCAGATGTGATGTCCACAAATGTGAGCAGAAGTACGAATTTTCAGAATTTCGTAAATCGTAATGAAATAAATTATTATGATAATAAATGTGAGATATGAGTATAAAAATCGATATTTCAGCTATATTAATGTTATTATTAATCGACAATCAACAAATTAAAATACTGCTGAACATAGGCCTCCCCCAAGGAATGTCACAAAGCACGGTCCTGAGCCACCTGCATCCATCGACTTCCTGCATGTCTTACCAGGTCGTCACTCCATCTAGTGGTGGGACCACCCTACACTTCGTCCGCTGGTACGACGCCGCCACTCGAGAACCTCTTTTCCGCATCGGTTATCGATTCTTCGAGCTATATGGCCTGCCCATTGGCACTTCAGCTTACTAATCCGTTGGGCTATGTTAGTCACTCTGGTTCTAATACGGATATCCTCATTTCTAAGTTTATCACGCAAAGAAACCCCGAGCATAGCCCTCTCCATAGCTCGTTGAGTGACCTTGAGCTTCCTCATACAGTCAGCAGTGAACGACCACGTCTCAGATCCGTAAGTCATCACTGGCAACGCGCACTGGTTATACAATATCGTTTTCAAGTTTTTAGGTATACCTGACGAAAAGATGTGTCGTAATTTCCCGAACGCTGCCTCCGTCGAATGACCTCTCAGTCGAAGTTGGACTTACCTAATCGGACTATTTATCCCAGATCTCGTCAACAACTTTGAGCTTAGTGCTCCCAACAACTAACGGTATAGGTGTTACATGGACATTAAACATGATCTTTGTTTTGTCCATATTCATCTTAAGACCTATCCGTTGGGAGACACTATTGAGGTAATTGAGCATAGTGCTTAGGTCTTCCAGCGATTCTGCCATAAGGACTATATCGTCGGCAAATCGAAGGTGAATGATGTACTCGCCATTGACATTAATATCATATCCTTTCCAGTCCAGTAGCTTGTAAACGCCTTCCAATGCAGCGGTGAAGAGTTTCGGCGATATAATGTCACCCTGTCTTACACCTCTCTGCAGTTGGATAGATTTCGTACTCTGATTCTGTACTCGGATAACCATCGTAGCCTTTCTGCACAAACACTTCGGCACATCGATATACTGACAGTCAACTTGGCACCGCTGTAGGGACTGTAGCAACGCCCAAATTTCGACGGAATCACAGGCTTTCTCATAATCCACATAAGCAAGTGGCAGATTGTACTCTTCTGTCTTCTGTACATTTTGCCGAACGTTGTTTATGTGGTCCATGGTACATGGCCTTTTCGGCAACCGGCTTGTTCGGGAGGCTTGAAGTTGTCGAGTCTGCGTGCTCGACGATTCGTAATGACTCTCGAAAACAGCACGTATACGCGGCTCAGAAGGGAAATCGGTCTGTAGTTTTTCAAGAGAGCGTTATCGCCTTTCTTGAAGAACAAGACCACCGCACTTCTGCTCCACGCCTCCGAATTAGTGCCACCATGGAGGACGTAATTAAATAGCTTCTGAAGGACTTCAAGTACTGGTTTTCCATCCGCTTTCAGAAGCTCCGCTGTAATTCCATCCTGATATCGCCAATTAGCAAGAACATATTATGTCAAATTACGCACATATAATATGGTAATCGCGTTGCAACAGTGTATGTGGTCAGATCCGAGGTAAAGCTTCTGTCGACTTGACAAATTTTCTCGGAATGGAATACAATTTCAACATAACATTTATGTATTCGACTCTCTACTATGTAAGGCTAGTGGAATTTTAGGTTTACATTTTCTTACCCCTTGCGGTGCTAACATAAACATTAAAACTTGCATTTTAACATTGAGTTATAATGGAATACGTATTTCTATTATTAGACACATGTAAAGTTTCCCGAATTTTTAAGTAATTCATCACGATGTGAAAGTATCGAATATATTGAAATTAATTCTAGTGTGAAAGATGATTGCGTGATAAGCGTGAGAGAAATAGGAGAATATTTATTTTTAGCTTCTGAAATAGTCAAGCATAAAAAGGGAAGGGTGCCTATTAAATTTTTTAATACTAGCGAAAAACAATTAAGTTATCTATATTAAATCCAGTAATTTATTATCGGAATACGATGTACGGGTAGTAAACCCGTGCGGTTAAAAAGTGGGATTGAAAATGGCGTCGTTTCTATTCACCCCTCGCTCACACACTTTCCATGCTAACGCCGTAAATGGTAAAGACTGCAAAAAATACGTAGCTATATGCGTTTTTCGTACGTTCAATAAATAAATCCGGTTTTGCTAATTTGTGACCTAATATTACGTGCTATTGCGAAATGAGCAACTATTTTTAAAATTTTTGTTTGTCTGTCTGTCCCAGCTAATCTTCGGAATGGCTGAACCGATTGTAATAAAACTTCACGAACACATACGAGTGTAATACCAGGAGTGATCTAGACTAAGTTTTGTTCGAAAAATTTAAAGACTTTGTTAAAATAGAAATATTTTTATGATAAAATACATGATCTTTAATGATTATCTTAATTTTAAATAACGCCACATTAATGGATCTCACCCAGGCGAAGCCACAGTGGGTCACTGGTTATAAATGTTATTTTAGAATTAATGTACCTTACTTGCATATAAAATTCT
This sequence comes from Parnassius glacialis, assembly GCA_033319125.1. Classification (NCBI taxonomy): domain Eukaryota; kingdom Metazoa; phylum Arthropoda; class Insecta; order Lepidoptera; family Papilionidae; genus Parnassius; species Parnassius glacialis. The sequence goes on along the minus strand of JAVANC010000005.1, from coordinate 34,248,368 downwards.
TTTCAAATATTTTCCCATTAATAGAAAATTTCCAATTAACCGAATAATATTACGTTATAAGGATATAACATTGTTAGCGGGTTTTCGCTATAAGTACTACGCATGTTGACGGTACGAGCCGCCATTTCTAATAGACAAGGAGATGGTGACAAAAAACAGTCTCCCATTTTCTCCTGCATGCCTTTTTAAGAATTGATACCTAACCCTAAAATATGAAAGATAGAGGGGTTGCGAGCCCTTGCGCGCTTTCACTTCATAAAGAAAATGGCTTCTCTTTGTGTATAGATTTTTTTTTATTTTTTTTATTGTATTTTTCCGTGACATTATATTGCATACCTTTGTAATATAACGTAGTTGGAACAAATTTAAGCTATAATAATTGATGGCATGCAATTCGCAACGGCCGATGGGGCTTAAAGGGTTGCGTAGAAATGAAAAAAAAATAGAACATTTCCATGTTTACAAATTGCATGCCTTTGTAAAAAAATAGTTTCTTTTATCTCAAAAATACTCGACGAAAATTGGCATATATGACCAAGGGTGGAAAATATTAGGAAAATGTTGTGAAGATTCAATAAAACTTGTCCGTGATTTCAAACTGCATGCCATTTGAACAATACTTAATGTTTATAATTTATTGACGTTAGCAAATTTGGCATGCATAACAGGAAGTTGTAAAGTAGTGGCATGCATGACGAAAATTGCAAAAAACGCTGTTATAATTTCCGTGACTTTATTTTGCATGCCATTCAATATTTCATTAAAAAAACATTATTTTAAGTTGATAAAAAAATGGCATGCATATTACACAAGCCTGTCATAAAAAACTTGTGCAAAAATAAAATTAAAAAAGTTTTTAACGAAAATAAAAATAAGGGACATTTCCATGTCTTTTTTTGCATGCCTTTTTGTACATTGTCTGTGAATATTATTTTAAACTTCAATAACTAATGGCATGCATGTTTATTGATAAAAAATTACTTAAAAAACAACAAAACCACTGCCAATACATTGGTACATGGCTTTCTTCAAACTAAGTTATTGTTTCTATTATTAAGTACTCGGGATTACTTTATTAAATAACTGAAATATTTTATATAGTATATTGTTAGTTCCAACAAAAGGTCACATAAAATAAAAAATTGTTTTTTGGTGATTTTGAAATGCTTGTAATTTTTTATGAAACTTTATACACTTAAAATAATATATTTTTATGAAATACAAAACGGCATGCAAATAAAAACGCGGAAATGTTTATTAAATTTTTTGCAACTTTTGTTATTATTTATAATAAAATGATCATGTGCAACATGCATGCCATGCCAATATGCATGTGCATATTTCAGAATTATTTGGTCATAAAATTAATATTTATCTTCATTAGAAGTAGTTTGAAATCACGGAAAAGTTGTATTGAATTTTCACAACATTTTACTAATATTTTCCACCCTTGCTCATACGAGGGGTGCATGCCAATTTTCATAGAGTATTTTTGAGAAAATCCATTCAAATTCAAATCATCCATTATTATAGCTTAAATTTGTTCCAACTACGATATATTACAAAGGCATGCAATATAATGTTAAGGAAAAATACTAAAATTCTTTACACAATGAGAAGCCATTTTCTTTATGACTATAGTTTATTTATAGTTATGATTTTAGTTATGATTTATAGTTTATGCAACTTCTCTTAACCGTGGTGCTGGTATTGGTGAATCCTCGCGTTGGGAAATAGAATGATTTTCATCATCGTTACGAGTCGGAACTGGTATTAGTATTTGAATTATTCTAAGATCTAGATATTATAAATTTATAACATTTAAAGGCTATGAATATAACAATAAACCTAGCAAGCTAACAGCATAGCAAAGTGGCGAAGCAATCAGCTTTGTAGCGGTTTCTAACGGTTGCCGTTGAGCAATCAGTTTCAAAGTAGGAGGTTTAGATGCCTGGGTGATCAGTAATCGATTGCTGAAAACAGAATTTGAAAATTCGAAACCGTTCTCGAGATAATCGTGGGACAGACGAACAGACGTACAGACGGACAGACGAACAGACGGACTGACGGACAGACGGACAGACATCGTGAAATCAATAAGTGTCTTCGCAAGCTTCGGCACTTAATAATTATTAATATGACGGAGTTCATCGTTATAAGGTGTATCCCGTATTTTACTACCAACGGTTTATTAAGTGGCGAAGCTTGCGAAGACACTTATTGATTTCACGATGTCTGTCCGTCTGTCCGTCTGTCCTTCTTTCCCATGATTATCTCGAGAACGGTTTCGAATTTTCAAATTCTGTTTCCAGCGATCGATTACTGATCACCCAGGCATCTGAACCTCCTATTTTGAAACTGATTGCTCAACGGCAAACGTTAGAAACCGCTACAAAGCTGATTGCTTCGCCACTTTGCTATGCTGTTAGCTTGCTAGGTTTATTAATTATATTATCGAGTTTTGAAAGGTTTTCTAAATTTTGTTTATTAAGTGGCGAAGCTTGTGAAGACACTTATTGATTTCACGATGTCTGTCCGTCTGTCCGTCTGTCCGTCTTTCCCACGATTATCTCGAGAACGGTTTCCAATTTTCAAATTCTGTTTTCAGTAATCGATTACTGATCACCCAGGCATCTGAACCTCCTATTTTGAAACTGATTGCTCAACGGCAACCGTTAGAAACCGCTACAAAGCTGATTGCTTCGCCACTTTGCTATGCTGTTAGCTTGCTAGGTTTATTATTTGTGAAATCATCTAGGTCTATATTTTGTAGTAAAATAGGAGATGTATATTTCTTAATACTAGAGGATACAATAGGTTTACAAAAGGGATCATTAATTATATTAAAGTCTAAACTAGGCGTAGGAATATTAATGTTCAAAGTGTCGTCAGACGACACGAGCCTTGTGCTCTTTGTATACACTGTGCACTGCGTAGGGGTATTTAGGATACCCATACCGAGTATAATTGTCTCTTTTAATCCTAAGATACCACAGTCGATGGTTATCTTATTTGGGCGAGATTGCACAAAAATCCACTGATTGTTCACTAGTGGTTTCCAGATGTCCATTTCACTAAATAGTGTTTTAGTTTTGCACTAAACGGGTAGAGCACTGAATGTCTTAGTAAGAAGTTCACTTTCACATGTAGGGTTACCACTTGTTAATGATATGGTCGGAACTTTACACAGGTAGAACTCAGAGCGTATAGACTTACAATTACTTATATTATCTAAATTACAGTAGCTTAATTTATCTTTAGATATTCCGATATAGGGAGTTGAAGGTAGGATTAAACTAAAGGTGTTCAGGTTGGTTAGGTTATGAGGAATAGGTAGAGCTATGCTATGGTATAAATTAAATTGTTCAGTCATTGTAAGAGAATTTTTGTGGGATGAAAACAATTTTATTATTTTTTTTTTGAAACAGAAACACAAACAGAAACTTTTTTATTCAATATAGATTATAAATAATACTTATTGAAAGTCACTCTTTTGTTTAATTACCACTGGTTCGGAAAAAAACCTCTGTCCTGGGAAGAACCAGCAAGAAACCCAGCGGGACTTTTTTTAATAAATAACAGCTTACAATCATGATGTTACACAAATTAACAACATAACAAATTAGAAATAGCTTGGTAGCGATCACCTCATTTCCAGGGGTTATTATCATCCATAAATTCCTTAATATTATAATAACCCTTTTTATACAAACTTAGTTTAATAAAGTTTTTGAACTTTGAGCAGGTCAAATTTTGTATATTTTCTGGAATTTTGTTGTAAAAGCGTATACATCGCCCCAAGAATGAATTACTAACTCGATGGAGTCGAGTAACTGGTACTACGAGCTTGTGTCTGTTCCTAGTATTTACAGAATGAATATCACTTATTTTTATAAAACTACTTTTATTTTTGTGTACGTACATTACATTTTCATAAATGTATTGAGAGGCCAAAGTTAATATATTAATTTCCTTAAATTTTTGTCGCAGCGACTCTTTAGGCTTTAAATCATAAATTGATCTTATGGCCCTCTTCTGTAAAACAAATATAATTTCAGTGTCAGCTGCGTGTCCCCATAACAAAATACGATACGACATTATGCTATGGAAATAACTAAAGTAAACTAGTCTAGCTGTTTCAACACTAGTTAGACTTCTAATCTTTTTTACAGCATATGCTGCAGAACTAAGTCTGCTTGCTAGTTTTGATATATGGGGGCTCCATTGAAGCTTCGCGTCTAGTGTGATTCCAAGAAAAATGGTGGTATCTACAAGACTCAGTTTCTCCCCATTTAAAATTACATTAGTATTAAATTGTTTGACATTTGGAGTCATGAATTTCATACATTTTGTTTTAGTACCATTTCAATGTTATTAATAAAATAACAGAAAACATCGGCAATACTTAAAATTACATGAATATCATGTTGGGGTCATTGTAGAAGCGTGCTCGTCGCGTCCTGCCAGCCCTTTTCAGGGCTGCAATTCTACACAGCTGCGCACCCATGCCAACGAGGGTTAGGGCATCCCCCCAAGGCGACGCACACCAGCTCGTCCCCGTTGGTGTGGAATGCAGCGCGCAAAGCGGCGATGGAGACCGCCACCGGCGGAAGGTGGAAGACAGAGTGCTTAGTTGGCACGTGGAATGTTAGAGGAGGCATTTGAGACAAGACGAATGAGTTGATAAAAATAATTAAAGAAAGTGAATTAGATGTCGTGTGTATGTCGGAGACCAAACGGAAGGGCAGTGGTACTGAAGAGCTCCCTGGCGGGGCCTTAGCTCTATGGTCCGGAGTCCCGGAGAGCGAGAACGCCTGCCAGGGAGTGGGGGTGCTGCTGACTAAATATAAGGTTGTGAACTCAAGACTTCTCTGGGTTTGCTTTAAATGGGGACTGACGAAGTTATTCCTTTTGGCTGTTTATGCGCCGGTAGCTTCGTCGTCCAGAGCTGAGATGGAGGAATTTTGGGAGAATGTATGAGAAGTTCTAGATTTGGCTAGGGGAAACGAAAGAATTGTTGTATGTGGTGATTTGAATGGATGGGTTGGTACCGCTCGACCAGGGTACGAGTCGGTGCTTGGAAAGTTTGGCGATAAAAGGGTTAATGATGCTGGCAAGCTTATACTAGCGGTATGCAAGGAAAAGGGTCTTCTTGTGACAAACACTATGTTTAATCACAAGAAAATCCATATGTATACTAGAGAAAGAAAGAATGAGAGAAGTATGATCGATTTGTTCCTGGTGGATTACCGACTACGAAAACAGGTGATGGATACGCGAGTGTTCAGGGGTGCTGACCTGGGAACGGATCACTATCTAGTGATTACTAGATTAAGGGGTCTGTTCGCGGGTTGGCGCTACCGGACGGCAGTAACAGAACCACAGTCGGTCTGTCGCATCCGAAGCTGGAAGCTTCAGGAAGCGGATACTAGGGACAAATATCATGCGAGGGTAGCCGAAAAGCTTGACACCATAGATGGCAAAAAAGAATGTGTGGAAAGAACACGGCAGAACCTTAGGGATGGAATGGTAAGTGCAGCGGAAGAAGTGTGTGGGACAATAAAAAGAGGCAGTAGTAAAAGAAGAGATGCATGGTGGAATGATGAAGTGAAAGAAGCTGTAAAGAAGAAAAAGAAAGCATGGTTAGACTACTTGGCCTCTAGTAATGATAAGGATATGAGAGAAAAGATGAAAGACTGATATAAGCTGCAGAAAGTTCACACGAAAGTTTTGATTAAGGAAGTGCGTGAAAGGTGTAGAATGGAAGCGGACGAAAGGTTGTCGCACAACTTTAAGGAGAACTCCAAACTCTTCTGGAAAGAGGTTGGAAGGACCCGAAGTGGTGCGACGGCCTTAAGAATGAACAAAGTGCTTTCGAGAACTAATGACAGCCTCTCAGAAAAATCGGACGTCATGCAGCGATGGAGCGAATTTTAAAGAGAAATGTATAAGTGTGATGATCTTAGTGAGGGATCCGGGGATGACGCCGTGACTGGTACGCCAGACCCGGACCTCGATGACACTGACGTCATCAGTATGAAAGAGATTGAACGTGCGATTCGAAGTTTTAAATGTGGTAAGGCTGCGGGACTAGACAGAGTTACTGCTGAAATGGTCAAATATGGTGGGCCTCGCGTCTGGGACAGCTTTCATCTGCTGTGCAATTTGTGTTGGCGGACGGGGGATGTCCCGGATGATTGGCGATCCGCGGTCATTGTGTCTTTATATAAAGGTAAAGGTTCACATTTTGACTGCGGGTGGTATCGGGCGATCAGCTTGACCAGTTTAGCAAGTAAAGTTTACTCGAAGGTTTTGACACGTAGGATGCAAGAGAATTTGGAAAGGTTTCTATGGGAGGCACAATGCGGATTTAGACCTGAAAGAGGATGCACAGATCAAATGTTTTCTCTTCGCATGATCACGGAAATGCTTTTAGCTGCTAACCAGAGGATTTTCTGTGCTTTTGTGGATCTTGAGAAAGCATTTGATAAGGTTGTAAGGAAGAAAATGTGGGAACTGTTGCCGGGGTATGGTGTGGATGGTCGATTGCTAAGGGCTGTACAGTCACTTTACTGTGACTGTAAAGCCTGTGTGCGGGTAGGGCATGACCTGTCATCCATGTTTAGCGTCCAAACGGGCGTAAAACAGGGTTGTGTCAGGTCTCCCTGGCTGTTCATACTGTATCTCGACAGCTGTTTACAGAAGCTGAAAGATAGCTGTTTGGGTGTGAAATTGGGTGACATTAAAGTAAATTGTCTGCTGTATGCTGATGATGCAGTGCTTAATGCACCATCAGATGCAGAACTGCAGGCATTAGTCACGTGTATGAAAGAGGAATGTGAAATTAAAGGTCTCCGTTTGAATGCTAATAAAACTAAGGTTCTGGTATTTGAAAGGGACGAAGAGAGAACGAAGTGTGAAATATGGGTAAATCAGGAATGTCTAGAAGAGGTAAATGAAATTGTATACTTGGGGAGTGCTTTTAGCCGGGATGGAAGATGTGATTTAGATGTGGACGGGCGTGTCGCTGCCGGGAACTAAGTCAATGGTGCCCTGACTGCGTTAGTCAAAAGGCAAGGCGTAGTGAAGAGTGCACGCCTTTCAATACATAACGCAGTGTTGGTACCGACTTTGTCATATGGCAGCGAAACCTGGGTATGCCAGAAGAAGCATAAAAGCATGTTGAATGCAGTGGAGATGCGATCTCTTCGTAAAATGGCCGACCGAAAGCGAAACGAAGAGATTCGCAATATGGCAGGTTTGAAAGATGACCTTATCACAAAAATTGATAAGGGCGTGCTTCGGTGGTTTGGGCACGTTGAGCGAATGAGTGAAGATAGTTAAGAGTGAATATATAGCGCGAAAGTTAATATTAAAAGGTGTCGAGGTAGACCGAGACTAACTTTCAAAGACCATGTGAGCAAATTGCTCGAAGAGGGGAGGGTCAAGAGTACTCGGATACCTAGACGTGCATGTATGAAGATGATAATGAATGTGAAAGAAGCGAAAGAGGTATGTAAGGATCGTGACACTTGGCGATTTGTTCTCTCTGGCTACCCCGTCAGGGATTGTGCGTGAAGATAAGTCCTAAAATGAATATTATTTATGCTTAATACTATGGGTATCCCTGTGTCTCTAGGTAGGTGCCTATCGTTATCAATGAGTTCTTTGTATAGTTGCGTCGGGGACAAAACACTTGGATGCAGGATGTTTTGGCTACTTAAAACAATGAAGTTGATTATGTCCTCCAATTGGAATGATAAGGTGAGTAGCGAAGCATCGAGGCTACTAAATACTGAATGGACCTTTGATTCAATTAATAAGTCATTGGTGATATTATTTGTATTGTTTAATATTGTATTTAATGCGTTATTTAATATTTCCTCGTTGTATTTTATTTTGCTTATAGTTTTATTAAATGTATTAAATGAGGTAGTCGTTATTAAAATATTTTCTTTTAGGAGCTGGGCGAGTTCCTGTTCGTCCTTTTGAACCGAGGTTATGGCTGAGTCGTATTTTATGGCGTCTTCTTCGTCCATAGTGCCAAAGATGTGTTTGAATACAGTGCCTACTGCACTAAACCACGCGGAACCTTTATTACGTTTGAATATTAAATGGGAGATCGAGTCGTATTCCTGTTTGATGTCATTGAAACGGGTTGTTAAAGGAGACAACGTGTTATCGCAATAAAGATTATTCGATTGTTGACATAGAAGCTTTACAGTTTTTAGAATTTCGTTAAGATTAGTTAAGTGTGGTTCAATATAAGAAATGTGTATGTGGCTAACAACGTCTAATTTACCTCTAACTATTTTTAATTTTCCTATCTTATCAAAGTAGATGCCGAAGCTAGAAGGAAGCGGCTGAACTATTTCCGGTTGCGCCTGAGACAAGTCACTGAAAGTGATATAAATGAAATATGAATGTAAAGTTATTTAATTGATTATATTAATTGATTGATGTCCTGCTATTGGGATATTGTGGTTATCCCGGAGGATTTTTGGTCTTTCACTTAGAGTAGGATATATTATTTGATTACGATAAATATGTATAGAGATTTTAGAGTTATTGAATATGTAAGTAAGTATATTATAGATTTTGGAGCGGGAAAGTCTGTCAAAAGGGTTCCGGAAGTCAGATATTGCGATATCTGTTACGTCATTTATTTGAAGGATTTTGTTTTTTATTCGTTGCAGTGTTTCATATATTGCGGGATAGGGTGTTTCGTTGAAGTAATGGACTTTCGTGAATATGAAATATATTGTTTTATCTAAGTATTGTAACTTTTGGAATGAAAATAATTCTTTTTCAGTTTTTATAATATCCTCTTTGTTTTCTAAATTTGATAGGATTTCGGAGATGTAGGGATTTGATTCGTCTAGGTCAATAGAGGTAGGAATTATAATTGTTTTAAAGGATGATTGTAACAGGTTTTCGTTGTGTTCTTTTAAGTTGGTGTTTGGTATAAATTCTTTATTTGAGATGAATTTTAAGAATTGGGAATAGCTATTGTTTGGCGTCTCGTTTGATTTTCTATTTTCCGGCTCAGGTGTGGGAACAGTTGGAGATGGTAAATTTGGTTGGTTTGTCGGTATAGGAGACGTTTCAGGTATCGGCGAGTGACGGAAGGGAGTTGGAAGTTGGTTTGGCGGAATTGGTAGATGTTCAGGTGGAGGTGTAGGCAGATTAAGCGAATCAGTATTAATATTGAGGTCATCCCCGTAAGTCTCGGAGACCGAAATCGTTAAAGTCTAAGATTTGATCGGTTGTAGAGGGTTGAGGACGTTGTCTACTGAACTAGAAGGATTAGGGTTAGTGTTATTAGTTGGCTGTAGGATAGGACTATTATTTAGGGGAATTTCGAGATCTTCGAGGAAGTCAATTAAAGGTGTTTCATTGATATCGGAATTAGGTATAGAAGGGAGTTGCCTTCCTAATTTTTCGGGTGTAATGTGGTCAAATGAAGGAGAGAAATAATTTTCCACTTGTGTGTTGGGAGCTTGGGATCCTGGATATTGAATGGGATTAACAGGAAATCTAGAGAGAGCGTCAGCGTTGGTGTTAATTTTATCATAGAGATAAGGACGAAATGCTGGTTCCGAATACGATAGCGAGACATTCCTTTTCAGACACGCTATAATTGCACTCTGCTTTGTTTAAAGTGCGGGAAACGAAGGCTATAGGACGGTCTTTTCCTATTTGTCCCTGGGATAGGATTGCTGAAATAGCGAAATTAGAAGCGTCGCAAGTTATTATAAAAGGTTTTAAGAAAACTGGATATGCCAGAACTGGTAAGTTTTTCTTTAAGTACTTTGAAGGTAATTGCTGTTCATTTTTGTAGCAGAAAGGAGTATCCTTTTTATGGAGTAGGGTAAGAGGTTTGGCTGATTTGGAAAAGTTGGGAATGAACCGTCTATAGTAAGAGACCAGTCCGAGGAAAGATTTTATGTCTTTAGCACATTTGGGAACAGGGAATTCGGAGATTGCTTTTAATTTCTCCGGGTTTGGTTTTACGCCATTGTTGTTGATGAGATGTCCCATGTAAGCGACTTCTTTACATAGGAATTCACATTTGTCGGGTTGAAGCACAAGGTTATAGTTTCTTAATCTACTGAAGACAGAGGCGAGATTTTGTATGTGAGAGTAAAGATCGTGGGAATATACAACTATGTCGTCGAGGTAAACGAAACAGCGGGACCCCTAGGGGCCGGAGAGGCATGTATTCATGAGTTTTTGGAAAGTAGCTGGAGCGTTTTTAAGGCCAAAGGGCATCCTAGTGAACTGTATGTGACCTTGAAGTACTAAGAAGGTAGTCTTGGGTGCATCTTCGAATGATACAGGGATTTGATGGAGTCCTGATGCAAGATCCAGAATAGTGAAGTATTGGCTTTTCCCCAATTGGTCAAGGATTTCAGTTATTTGAAGAATAGGGTATGTTTCTCCGATGGTGACGTTATTGAGTTTACGGTAGTCAATCACGACACGCCATTTACGTTCCCCTGACGCGTCAATTTTTTTGGGAACGACCCAAATAGGAGAGGACCATGGTGAATTTGAAGGAGTTATGATGTTTTGATCTAGCATTTTACTTATTTGTTTTTCTACTTCTTTCTTGTGGCATTCGGGGAATCGATAAGATTTTGTTTGAATAGGGACGTCTGTGTTAGTTTTAATTTTATGTTCGATTGCAGTGGTGCACGTGAGTTGATCGTCTGGGAGGTGGAATATATCTGAATAGTTAGAACATATGTTCAGAAAGCGTTTTTCTCTTCGCTATTAAGGTGTGAGGTTCAAAGTTGTTTGAGGACTTCGTTTGTCCTTTTTGACACGTTGTAGACTGATGGTTTGGAAAAAGCTATGGTGTTTTCAAGCTGTATTGGCTCTATTTTTAAATTATGGTTTGGATGGCAGGTTTTTCGGAAGTGTTTACTACTGTAATATTGACGCGTTTGTTTTCCTTTACTTTAACTAAACAGTTTGCAATTAATAATGAATTAGAGATGTGTTGATCTAGAATCATTCCTTCACGAAGTTCTGGGTAACTAACTGTACATTCGATTACAGTTTCCGTGCGAGGAGAGATTGTATACACTGGTTCGGAAAAGTTGAGTTTAATTGAATTAGAACCTATTTGTAGCATTCCTTGAGAATAATTGATTTGGCATTGGAAGTCCCTAAGAAGGTCGTTACCGATAATACTATTATGATTTAAATTAAGATCTTGAACAACATGAAATTCGTGTGAAAAATATTTATTAGATTTTATGTATATTTTCATTGGGAAACTGCCTATTGTAGGAGTTTTTTCGCCTCCTGGGTCGATTCCTTTAAGTGTTATTATCTCATTACTTAGAACTGGAAGGGTTGATATGGATTTTGACTTTAGTAGGCTTACATATGAACCGGTATCTACTAGGAAGGACAATGGCTTTGTTGCAACGGATGTTTGTATCATAACATGAGGTAGGTATCTTTTCTCTGTATTACTATTTATTTCATAAACTTTAATTTGTCCTTTTTCTGATTTCAGGTTGTGCGTTGGAAGTGTGAAATTTGGATTTAAGTTATGCTGGTTTTGGAAGTAAATGCGTTTGAAATATTTGACTGGAGGAACAGATTGAATGGTTTGCAAGAATATCTTATGTGAGTTAGGAATACGTGATGCTGCAAAGGATGCGTATGAGAATTTAGGATTGGTAAGTTTTACAGGGATTCGTGCATGGAGATTGGATTCAGTGGATGCAGTGATACTGGACTTGTCACTTTGGGGCTGGTTACCCTGTCGGTTAAGTCGGTTGGATACAGTGGATACAGTGATATTCGACTTGTCAGTTTGGGGCTGGTTACCCTGTCGGTTAAGTCAGTGGGATACAGTGGATACAGTGATATTCGACTTGTCAGTTTGGGACTGGTTACCCTGTCGGTTAAGTCGGTTGGATACAGTGGATATAGTGATATTCGACTTGTCGGTTTGGGGCTGGTTACCCTATCGGTTAAGTCGGTTGGATGCAGTGGAGGTATCGTTTGGAATTAAAATAGTGGTATACGAGGCCTTGGACTCGCGGGACACCGCCGAGAGCCTTTTATTCGTTTATATTACGGTCAACCTCATCGTATCCTTGGTCTACCATGCGTACCTGTTCGACAGAGTGGATTTTACGTGGTGTGTTTTCACCACGCTGTATCGAATTTTTGTATTGGCGTTTACGACAGTTCTCTATGGTGTGATCGACTCTCTTACAATACCGACAAAATACATTAGTGTTGGGCCTAAAATTGTCGGGGCAGTAGATTTGTTGAAAAGGTATGATACGACGGGGCGGCGATCATCTTTCGTTGTATATAGGTTGAGATTGTGGCGGTTGAGGTCTTTTCCCTATGCTAGAGAGGATCTTTTCTTCGGCCACTGCGAAGTTCACTGCTGAGTTTAAAGAGTCAGAGTCACGGCACCTGACTATCTGGGATAAGCGCGGGTGGAGTCCTATAACGAATGTGTGGAGGGCTAGGTCCTCCATAGCTGCTACGCGACCTGATAGTTCCGATTTTCTTTAGTTGGGATGGAATTACTTATTTCAGTAAGTAATTTAGCTAGGCATGTTTCTATACTTAAAGCAAATTGATTTATTGTTTCTGTGGCGTTCTGCTTGCAATCCTGTGGGTCTGACAGGAGGTGAGAGTAATGCTTTCTTTCACCAAACTGTTGTTTTAAAAATTCCAAAAACTGTTCAAATGATTCGAAATCTTTTATGCTACACGTTGTTTCCGCCCTACCTTCTAATTGGCTAAGTATTTATTTAAATAACAACGATTTTTGTGATTTGGAAGCTAAACTATACGCATTTTGGCAGTTGGATATGAACGGATTTAGTTTTTCTCATGACCCATCAAAAGGTTTAATGAATTTCAATAACACACCGATTTCTATTAATTTTCCCTCAGCTTCACCACGCATTGGTAAGTTTTTAGAGCCACAGGGAATTTCTTCGCACTTATTCATTGTGATATTTAAGTACTCGTAATTAATAACAAATTAAAATTAAACCGTAGACCGCTTATCGGCTATATTACAATGAACAACACGACACAGAAATAGATTCAACAATGAAATCACAGTTAATGCATAGAACAATGAATACAGTTTAAATTTGAAATATTATAACATGAGAATGAAATGTTTAGGAGATAAATTATATTTTAAATTAAATTAAAGGATGTCTTTGCTCTGAGTTCAATAATTATTATTTAAAAGAAGATCACTTACAGGAGTAGTGATAGAGTGATGAAGAATCTTGCACTTGTGTTCATTGTGTGCCGGAGACAGACCCCTGCGTGCCAGCAAGGATGATGACGGTGATGAGTAGGATGCTAGTTGATGTAGAAGGCCTGTGCTTGGGACAGGCTGGATGTCGATTTTCTTGATGCACTTTCACTTTTAACTTTTATTATTTTCACTTTGATTTAATTGCACTTGCTAGAATTCACTTTATTAATTCTTGGATAATATTATTCTTCGGAAACGTATTCGGGTAGGGGATTTTCGTATCCCACCGCCGTCAAGGAAAAATACTAAAATTCTTTACACATTGAGAAGTCTTTTCTTTGTAACGTGCAAGCGCGCAAGGGCTCGTAATCCCTCTATCTTTCATATTTTAGGCTTAGTTATCAATTCTTAAAAAGACATACAAGAGAAAATGGAAGACTATTTTCTGTCACCTGTTACTCTGTATCGCTTTTCTATCTGAATAAATTATTATTATTATTATTGGGGTTATCTATAAAGTTTTCTCATCTGGTTGGGCGGTTTAAATATATAATTGTAAACGAAATATATAAACATACATAAATATCAATAAAATAAAATAAATACGTATAAAATACATAAATATATAAAAACCCAACCAGATGGAAGCCCTCGGCAGGGAAGACCAAACGGCCGAGGGTTACGGGGAAAGGGAAATAAACCGGCGGACGATGCGGGCGGTATCGAGGACCACCGCCTTCTGCATTTGAGCTTGGAGCGGTCCGTCACGGAGTCCCAGTCGCCTCAGATGACCCGAGAGGCTGATGGGATTTGGGATGGGATTAATTCGTTCTATTATACGGGACCGAGGATAGAGCTTTTTAAAAAACGATTTTATTTACACAACACGATATAATTATTTAGAATTAACAATAAGGTTTATTTAAACTTAGGATATAGAATAACTGGGACTTAGAATATAGAAAAGATTTAGTATAGTATATAGTAACGACTTAGTAACGATGTATGAACGAGACTGAGATTGGAACGAGACTGACTGTAGATTGATTCTTGACTGATTACGACTGATTCTCGGGCGTTCGTCGGGAGGTCGGTTATATAGGCTTTATGGCGCTGACGCAACAGCGTGAAAGAGATGCGTTAATCGATCTCCTAAAATTGATGGGGTATAACTGTTCGCAGAAACGACCACAGGAATAATTTCGGCCGGCAGATCACCCCACATGTCGGTCACGTCGTGAGCCAGGTCCAGATATTTTGTCAGCTTATTTGTTTCGGCTTTCACGAGGTTCTCGTCATGAGGAATGGTAATGTCGACCAAAATATTCTGGACTGTGCCCGGTTCATCAGCACAATATCAGGCTTATTCGCAAGAATAGTCCTGTCTGAGATAATGGCCCGGTCCCAGTAGAGCCTGGCGCTGTCACTTTCGAACACGGCTTCCGGCAAGTACTTATAATATGGCAATTTCCGATCCACGAGACCGTATTTCAGAGCGAGCTCCTGGTGTAGAATCCTGACTACTAGGTTGTGTCTGTGCAAATACTCAAAGTTAAAAAGCGCCGAACAACTGGAGATGACATGCCTAAGGGACTCACCGGGATAGCGACAAGCTCGACAGATGTCGACGGTGCCATCCTTTATACCAATAGTAGAGGGAGGCGACTGTGTCTACGCAAGGCTCATGTAGAGCCTTGTAGAACCTCCCGTGGAGCTCCTTCTCCTTCTATGCGGTCTCCTGGTCGGAAACGCTCTGTACTGCCGGGTCTTGCCATTGCTCGTCGGTAAGTCCTTTATCACAAGAAACAACGTCCCTATAGAATGGATCATCCGCTCTCGTCAGAAAGTAATTACGGAGGCTGCACACTTCGCGATTATGCATGGTAAGAGCGCTTAAAAAGTCCCGCCCACCATGCTTCCGCGGCAAGTACAGCCTCATTACTGACGATCACGGATGATGTATCCTGTGGGACATCATTATAGTGCGGGCTTTTCTGTCGAGAGCATTCAGTTCGGTCTGAGTCCACCTGAGTATGCCAAAGGTATACATGAGAACAGGCATGATCCAACCATTATATGCGTGCGTCTTATTCACACCGGACAAAAGGCTATTAAGCACTTTGGTCAAGCGTGCATAAAACACATCGCAAACTGAATGTTTCATACCCGCCTCATCTACACCGATGTTCTGTGACATACCCAGGTATCGGTATGTTTCAGCCTCGAAAAGGGTCCTTATGCTGATTGACATAGATAAGTCTATGCCCTCAGAGTTAGCAACCCTTCCCCTTTCGACATGGAGGATCACACTTATCCGTCCGCAGCTCCATTCTAATATAATTGCTAAAATCACAAGTGGTGTTTAGCAATTCCATAAGATGAGAGCGACTGGAGGCGAATAAATTGAGATCATCCATATAAAAAAGGTGGGTCACTTTTGTACCTCCTCTCCGAAGCTGAAATCCCTTCCCGGAATCCTCCAGTAAGGTACTGAGAAGGTTCAGAGAGAGGCAGAACCAGGTTAGACTAAAACAATCGCCCTGGAAGATACCCCTTCTTATCCTTATGTGGTTCTCCGCAGCCATCATCCGCTCACCCAGATGACAAAGGATCGTACTCCACTGCTCCATACACTGCCCGAGGAAGTATCGAACTGTACAGTCAACCTTGTACACCTCGAGGACCCTCTTAAGCCATGTATGAGGCACCGAGTCGAATGCCTTTTTGTGTAGTCTATCCAGGCGGTCTATCGGTCTGTCGGGCGAGCACAGTGTGACACACCACGAACCCCTTCTGTCAGTAGTGATGCAGTCCGTCGATTCCCAGACTTTTCCAGTTCGGGGCCTTACGGACCGCCTCAGCTACGTCATCTGGCGTTATGATGACGGGGTCCATGGGCGTAACATTCGCACACTGACTCGCCACATCTTACGTCCAAGGGCCCTCACTGAGGTTTACGGGCTCTGACCACAGGCCACGCCAGAATGCGATAGTTTCGGCCTGACTCGGTGCTGGGCCCCTTCCACGTACCATTGGTCGCTCCAATAATTCATGGAGCCTCTTCTGATCACTCTGAAAGAGACGATTCTGGTTGAACCGTGTCGACCTCTCGGTATATCGCCGAATCCGCTTCCCCCAGGCAGCGATTCTCTGCTTCAGGTCGTCTATGCGCTCAGTCAATTTTTGCGTTATATCCGGCTGGGACAAACTGATATTTGTCCCAGCAAACGCCATCCTGACGGTGCACACAATTCTCGGCCTATTATTGCCCGACCTGAAGCTTATCAGTCTGCCGATGAGGGCCCTTGCCTTTGCGATACGGTCCTTAATCCTTCTTCTCCAGGCTGGGATGGCGCTACTTTGTCTAGTAGCGCGTTCAGTCGTGGGAACATTGGCGCCAATAATGCGGCAAACTGCCAGTGCGGCGCCAAAAAGAATTGAGTCCGTCTCGCAAAGGTCCCGGCTGGCTTCAAAATAGGTCACCAGCATTGGGTTGAGAGCCCTCACTACAGCCCGATTCCGCTTGGTTAGGGGCATGCGCGGGAGTCGCGGTCGATTTTCGAGAGGCATACTGCGCGTTTCCAAAATAGCCTCTTCCAATGTACTCCTCATTTGCTCTGGTTCTAGTTCCTGGGCGACTGTTCCATCATCGTCTGAACCAACCATAACTGAAAGATTCATGGCGGCATCCACGTGTGCTGGTTGCTCTGAAACTTTTGGCGCCGCATCCTCAGCTGTAGCATTGTCATCCGATGTGGGTACAGCCTCACGTCGTAGCCGTTCAAGTTTGGTGCTATATGTTTGAGCGCAAGATATAACGAATTCGGTCTGCCAGGTTTTGCTCGGTGACGGTTATAGATGGCTCCAGCTCAGCAAAAAGCGATGCATCGGGCTAGGGCCCGATACGCAACTTCTCCAATTTCTCCCCCTTTCGCCCTAAAATACGCCCGCAATTCGTTGCTGTTCATCTGCATTGACCAACGCATGCGGCGTACTCCACCAATGGCGGATGCTGATTGCTGGGACCGCGAAGACCCTGCCAACACCAAGCCAGCTGGTGGGGATGATGGATGCGAGGAGCTGCTAGGTGGTCGTGCAGCACCTCGCACTTGGCTGGCGGCCCGCATGCTGTCGCGTCCAGCGCCAGCTCCAGACGCACCCCGGCGACCCCCAGGCAGCGGCCCTATACGCAGTCTATTTCTTTCCATCATCCATAAATGTATTATTATTATTATTACCATCTCCTAGTCTATACTTTATCCGCGTGGACTGTATAATTTTTCTAAAACTAAATCCAGTCCCGATAGAGTGAAACTCTTATTAATCTTAATACTTCAAACATTTAAAGGAGAATGCCAGATTTTCTACAGAACTTTGCCCCACCCCAATGTGTGGTGTACACGAATGTCGTATGCAACATTTTTTTTCTACTTTGTTACTTCATCCAAAATTTATAATTTGAAGTCTCTAGAACTTGCGATTTTTGAAATTGGACTTTGATAATTACATTTATCTAATTTTTAGAACAGCATTCATTGCAGTTCATTGTAATTTCAGAATATAAAATGTCAAGCGCTAATGATATAAATAAATAAGAATTTAAGGAGCATAATAATATAATGATCAGTAACATTGAAAAAAGGTTTCTCTTGTATAGGATCTAAAAGGTCCTTAAACAATATATAGCACCACCTGTTTTTCATAAAATCTAAATCCTAATCATGTAAACGAGTTATATTATTTACAAAGTTATTTTTCACGGTACATATTATTATGACATGTGTCTGAAGAAGGTGTAAATATTTACAGATTAGTAACTCATTTTACAACAATGGCAGGACCATAAATTATTATCATCTATATACAAAAGCTATAAATCTAAATATATCTGTTGCAAAGATCTCCACGTTGAAAGAAGAGTTAAGATTATAAATCGAAATGAGTACACAAAATGCCCCTGCCTCCTATTATTAAGCTAATTAGTGCACCTCAACATCGTGGATGCAACTATCATTATGTCCGTAGTAAATAGCAGTAAGTCCATAAGTAGGCGTGATCGAGTCCGTCTATTAATAAAAGCATAAGTCGTCAGCAAAGGCAGGAAAAAGTGCTATGGTAAAGAAAGCGGGAATCAGCACAATCATAATCAATATATTTCACAAACACAAATTTGTCAATGTGTGTAAATATTCCACATTAATTTGACATGCGTACTTACAATATAGACACAATGTGACAAAACATGTGTGTATCATTTCACAAAATGCACGAAAATGATTGTTATTCAGTAATTATGTAATGCAATTCATGATTATTATCGACTTATAATAATAATTGAAAATAAAAATTGATAAGTAACATTTTTATATGACGAAGACATAACATGTTTGTTACTTTATGCGTACGTATATATATATATATATATATATATATATATATATATATATATATATATATATATATATATATATATAAGTACATAATTCGTACAAAGAAACGCAGATGTTATTAGAAAGGACTGAAAATGTAATTATTAATCGTTGAGTTCCTTTTTTTAATAATATTTTACCGCAAGTTGTACAATATAACAATTTACCACAAAAAACTTTAAAGTTCAGAAGATTATTTCTCCTTTAGAGGAGAAAGTTCTACATTTATGCTTTCGGTATTTGTAAAACATATTCAGATATTTTTCATTTTCCCGGTTACAAACTAACAAAAACTGACTTATTTATTATAACTTTAAAACTAATTTCAAGTCAGTATATGATGTCTAGTCCTATAGAATACCATATTCATGGAAGCCGTAAGTATCAAAACAAATTTTTTTTTAAAACTCCGACCATCCCTATCCGTAGCTGGCTGAGCGACGTTAAGGATCCTCATACCGTCAGCAGTGAAGGACTATACGTGTCAGATCCATTTGTCATCACGCACTGATTGTACACTCATGTCTTTGAGTTTTGAGGAATACATGGAAAATGTTTGTTTCATTTGAACTTTGCCATTCCTTTATATATATTTATTCCAACAGATATGCTTATCCAAAATAACCCAGGATTTTATCATTGAATTCGGTCAAAACACTTATTTGCATTAATGAATTATAAAACATTTTAAATTCAAACATAAAGCAAAAAATATTTTGTAATTAATTATTTATCATACGTAATAAAACTAAAGTTTTACTAATTAATAATTACATCATTACATACTTTAATTTTGTTATCATATATAAAACAAGTGTATAAAATACACGTAGTATGAAGGTCAAAGAAACACAAAGAGCTCTTTTAAAACATCAGGACCTAAAGAAAATGTGTTTTACTTATTCCACTATGTAACCCACTTCTCCTAATTGTACTCTAATTCAAAATAAATATTTCCCAAAAGAGTTTGCAAAAATTTGCCATAGTTAACTCTGCCACTTTGTAAAAATGTATTGCATTATATTTTTTTTATATGGTAAGGGTGACAAACGAGCACACAGTCCACCTGATGGTAAGTGGTTGCTGCGGCCCATAGATATCTACATCTACCCTCTATTACAAACCAAAATGTACATGCGTTGTCACCCGTGAGGACTAAGATGGAATGCCTCATTTCCAGTAAAAAGGGCCTCCGGCCACCTGCACTCACCAAGCGAAACGCAGAGGTAAACCTCTACTTCACGCTGGTTTTCTGTAAGGTCGTGGTACCACCCCGGTTCGAGCCGGCCCATCCGTGCGACAGCAAAAGCTGCAGCGTGGCTCTACCACTGTTAAGACCTTTGTGTTCTTGCATTTTAAAATTAAACTGCCAGCTCATGAGGTACCTTGGAGGTCACCAGCTGATTAGTGACCGCCAGTACGGTTTCCGTCGGGGTCGATCAGTTGGTGATCTTCTGGTCTACCTCACTCATAGATGGGCGGAGGCAGTAGAGTCCAAGGGGGAGGCATTGGCCGTTAGTTTGGACATAGCGAAGGCCTTCGATCGGGTTTGGCACAAAACGCTTCTTTCGAAGCTCCCTTGCTATGGGCTTCCCGAGAAAATGTGGTTTATCCTTCTGTGTGGGAGACGCTTAAAGACAAGCGTCTCCCACACAGAAGCGGCTTGCGGTGGCTCCGCCACCGCGTGGGTGTTAGCGGTTACGTGGTCTGCCGGTGGCCGCAGCGCGGTCAGTTGCAAATTTTTACAACAGGCCGTGTGTACCGCGTGAAAAATGATGCTAAATTCAGAGATTTTAATAGAAACAGTGCAAAATTGTCCAGTACTTTATGATAATTCGCAGCGTGATCACAAAATCATTAAGATTAATAACAAAATATATGATAATATTGCTGAATATATTAAGACTTCGTCACGGTTTGTCATGTTTACTGATGTCCGATCGTAGCACAGACACCACAGCTAATGGCGCTTGAGGGCCACCACTCTGGCCGCGGTGGTGTGTTGTTGCAGCGGCTAGAGCCGCGGCTCGCGGTTAGCCGCCACCGCAAGCCTCTTGTGTGTGGGAGACGATTTGTGGTGACAAATGTCATTAGGATAACGTCGTTCAGAAAACCATGACGATCAACCAAAATTTTTTATCAAAAAGTTCACAATGACAAAACCAGGAATATAAAACCCTATAGTCTATTTAAAAGAAAATTATGAAACTTTATTTTTTCGTGTTGTTAGGAGGCCGATCCCGTTTGACTTTTTAAAAAAAACTACTAAGTAAACCTAAGGGTTTATTATAAAAAGTTTACACACAATATTAATGTTAACTCTGACTTCCGAACTCTAATACGTTTCGGAATCTATGTCCGATCTACCCGGGGCTCTGAATCTAACTAACAATAAAATGGAATAAAATTAATATAGAAAAGAACAGTGCAAATAATGATTGACGTCATATGAAGGAAAAGTACCGTGGGATTAAATAAATGCTTACGGAGATTTAACTACGTTGTAAAAAAGGATATAACAGCTTCCCCCTTTTGACTGAGCTTTTTCTAAATTAAGATAAAGCGAAGTTTCGAAATAAAAAATAATTAGAGGTCGGAAGGCATTACAAAATAGAGAAATAGAAAATTAAAAGTTATAGTAAAATATATCAAATTTATCTTATAACAATATAAAAACTATCGAACTATTTGATTTTACATAAGGATAAAATAATATAATTTGTAACTTAGTTATAAAAAAAAACAGAGTAAAATTTGACAAATAATCAATTTAAAATAGAACAATGAAATAGATTTTAATATTTCACCTTTATATAAAAGGTGAAATAGTAAAATCTAGAATTAAAAGTATTTTAAATGATTTGGTAAAATTAGAAATTGATTTTTAATAAACAAAATATGTAGTAGTTTCAATTACAATTAGATTGAATTAAAAATAGTAAAATGTAGCAATTACTCGTACAAACTATAAAATGACAAGGTAGAAATTGAAATTATATGATAATAAAATTAATTATTTGTGTTAATACAAACATTTTGAAATATAAAATTGAATAAAATTAGAAATAAAGATTTCTTCCGGAGGAAGAGTGAACTTTGTGAACAGTTCTAAAAGGTTCATAATTAGCACAATTTGGTAAAGATTTGGGTAAGTTATTATCTTCTTCAGATGTTGACATATCAGTCATCTCAATTGAATTTGTAATTTTAGAATTATGTCTCGATGACTTTTTATTATTACATTGATTAAATATTTGTATACACTGTCCACTATTATTGTGTTGATTTCTGGAACATTTAAATAATTTATAGACTAAGTACAAAATAGTAATACAATTAAAATATAAGTAAATGTGGAGTAGTATGAACCATATTTTATAAAATGTGATTCCTTTTGTAGATTATTTAATTCAAGTTCTAAACTATCTAGCTGATGATTTGCATATTTTAAGGAATCCAAGTTAACTTCTTTGCTTAGAGAGATTGGCGTTAAATATGGTAAACTTTTATTAAATATATCTTTTTTGCAACAATCATCTCTTGTTACATCAAAGCTTATATCTATAGTTGACTTAATCGAAAATTGATAAGTGGTTGTTGGCAATAATTGAATAGTTTTGAAATAACCGATACAATTTTCGATTAATTTGACAATACCTGTACCAATAATAGAATGATCAGTAATATCATCGTTACATTTGATAGTTAATTTATTTACATTGGATTTTACATATATCCATCTATTATTTTTTAATTTATGTCAAATATTGATTTGGCCAAATAATAACTTGAAGTTTGAACTTGAGTGGACATTCAGAAGGTAAGGAAAGAGTTACTTCTGTTAATAATTTTGATTCACAATTAGGATTATTTATACTAGACGTTATAGTTCACAAATAGAATAGTTATTATTGATAAATTTACAATCATCTAGGTTATTAAACATAGCATAATGTATTCTATTGTCACTTAAAGTAATATAAGAATTAGAAGGTTGAATAAGTGCAAACGTTTGTATATGGGACTCCTCGTGAGGAGTCGGTAATGGGATATTTTTATAAACAATGAATTTATCAGGTGTTATTAATGGAATCTGCAAGCTGAAAACAATCTTATTGTTGTAATAATATGAACTAAGTTTCGAAACATCAATTAAAGAATGAATATTATGTATGTTCAATTGCACTGGAAAATCTAAACGTTTATTTATTTGATTAATATGCTTGGTTAATTCATTATAAAGACTTAAAGGGCTGATCATGCTAGAATGCAAAACATTTACCTTGAAAAATAGGATAGCATTTGTAGTTGTGTCTAGCAAGTTAGAAATTGCAAGTAAGGAGCTTTCAATTATGTTCAATAAATTATTTATTCTAGAAATTTTAAGAAGTAAATTATCGGTTTTCGTGATTTGCGAAAGAATTTCATTCATTTTATTAATTTGAGAGTTTAGTCCTAATTCATTTTGGTTTAACTTATAAATAGTGGCATTAAAATTATTAATGGTGGATCTAATTATGTGAATATTGTCTCTGAATAAATTAAATAGTTCTGTTTCACTTTTCCAACATAATTCTATCGCGGCATCATATTTTCGCGCATCATCTGCGTCTAGGGTACCGAAGAAAAATTTAAGAATTTCGCCTCCAAATTCTAGAGATCTTTTAAGTCTATTTGGCGATTGATTATTATTGATTACATGTGCTAGGCATTGCAATTTGATGTAATTATATTTTATTAAAATCTCTATAGGGTTTGAAAAATCTTTACATTGGGAAAATTCGTCAGTATTTAATTTGGAACAAAGATTCAATGTATCACACAATAAATTTTCAATTTTATTAAGATAAGGAGCTAAAGATATAAGGTCTATATGTGTTATAACCTTCCAATAATCGTTATAAAAGTTAATATGCGTCATCATCATCATCATTACAGCCCTTCACAAGTCCACTGCTGAACATAGGCCTCCCCCAAAGAATGCCACAAAGCACGGTCCTGAGCCACCTGCATCCATCGACTTCCTGCATATCTTACCAGGTCGTCACTCCATCTACCCTATGATGAGAGTAATATGCGTAATAGGTTCAAAATAAATTCCAGGACTATGTGATATAGGTATGATTCTCGACTCAGCGTGGTTTTGGCTTCCATAGCATAAAGCTCTGAAAAATATATAAAATAAGTTAAATTTAAGGAGTGTTAATAGCAGGTTTAATCTCATTTATATGATACTTAACATGTTTACGACCTACTTGTAAAGTAACGTTGTGCTTATTATGTACTTTTATAATTTTATGTGGACCTTTTCATATAGGTGATAGGGCCTTATGGAGCCGGTGATGGTGTTTTATATATTTTTGCATTTGCAGCGCATTCGATATTGTTAAGCTCGAATATATTCGTTATAAGTGATATTATTGTTTGTTTCATATAGAGAATTAGGAATATTTATATGCTAATATTGCGGTAAATAGGTAAAAATGCCAGTCGTTTTGGTTTTCATTAACAAAAAATTTTAAGTATTCTTTTAAAGTTGCATGTGAGCGTTCTAGAGCTCCATTTGTTTGTGGGTGATAAGGAGTAGTAAATAAGGCTTTGGCTTTTAAGATTTGAGTTAATTCCTTAAATAAATCAGACGTAAAACAAGTATCTAAATCCGTTAAGATTGTTTTAAAAAAACTGAAAAGAGACATAAAATGTACAAGATTTCTGGCTATTTCTTCACTGGTAGCTGTGACCAGGGGATAAACACTTGAAAAATTTAGTTAAATCATCTTGTAATATAAGGATGAATTTGAATTTTTGAAAACCTGCGTCAGGTAAAGGACCAACGATGTCGATAGCTAATCGTTCAAACGATCTAGTAGAAGTAGAAGTTATTTTTCCATTGGGGCCTTATTGGACATGGCTTATTAATTTGGCATAATTGGCATTTCTTTACATAATCTACAATGTCAGAGCGCATACCTTTCCAATAATAGGCGGCTTTAATTCGTCTATACATACGACTTGAACCTGGGTGACCCGCAATTGGCGAATCGTGGTTCTCTTTTAAAATTTTAGGTATTTCAACGGGAGTAGGATAAATTTACTGATTTTTGTATATATGAATTTTAATGTTAGTGTTATGAAAAATATAGGCAGTCATATTATATACTTTAATATAAGCTAGCTTAGAAAATGGATCTGAAAAGTCTGATAAGGCGAGATCTGTAATTTCAGGATTCTCGATTAAAATTTTATCTGATGATGATGATGATATGATGATGATGAACTTTAGTGTACATAAAATAGTAAGACTTATTCTTATCCTTTACGTATTGAATTGAAAATGGTTCGCGTCCGGAATTTAATAAGTCCTCAGGCTTGTCTAATTGTGCTAATATTTCTTCACAGTGAGGTATAGATCAGACAAAATCTAAGGAGACGGGACACGCAATAGTTTTTAATTTAGATAAGTGTAATCCTTGAGTACATTCTACGATTATTGTATTTGAAATAGGAGTTTTATTAGTAAATTGGTCTTTAAAATATTTTCATAACTAAAATTATTTAAAGTGTTAATATCTATAACATTAAAGGGACATCGAGATAACGCATCGGCGTTAGAATTAAGGCGGCCTTGTTTATAAACAATTTCGTAACCACATTCTTCGAGTTTTAAGCGCCAACGAATGAGTCTACTATCTGGGTCTTTAACATTGAATATATATATTCAACATATATATTACATACCAATGGTCTATGATCGGTAACAATTTTAAATTTATTACCGTAGAGGTAAGGACGAAACGTTTTGACTGCGAATAGAATGGCTAGAAATTCCTCTACGGTAGTTGAATAATTGCCTTCGGGACGGTTTAAAGTACGTGATGCATAAGATATCGGCTTATCCTAGCCTACAGGACCTTGGGATAAGATTGCAGCTACAGCTTAATTACTTGCATCTGTGGTTACTATGAATGGTTGAGAAAAGTCTGGATATTGAAGCAGCGGAGCAGTGATTAAATTTTCTTTTAAAACATCGAAAACAATTTGTTGTTCTTGAGACCAGTGGAAAGTAGCGTCCTTTTTTAATAAAGAAGTAAGTGGTTTTGTCAATCTAGAAAAAAATATCAATAAATCGACGATAATAGGTCTAGGGAGGATTTAATTTCTTTAGGACTCTTAGGAACTGGAAATTGTGACACTGCTTTTACTTTGTCTGGATTAGGAGAGACACCCTTATCGGTGATAATATGACCAAGATAAGTTACTTCACGTCTTAAAAATTCGCACTTATCTGGTTGCAATTTTAGGTTATATTCGCGCAGCTTATCGAATACTAGTTTTAATTTTTCCATATGTTCATTTAAATCATGACTATAAATTATGCAATCATATAGATAAACATATCAGTGTAGACCTTGCAAACCTGATAAGACGGTGTTCATCAACCTCTGGAAGGTAGAAGGAGCGTTTTTTAATCCAAAAGGCATTCTAGTGAATTCATAGTGACCTGACATGCTCATATTGATACTTATAGTAAATCCCGTTTTTGGGGCATCTTTAGGATCCATCTTTATCTGGTGGAAACCGCTAGCAAGATCAAATGTTGTGAAATACTTGGAATGGCCTAATTCGTCTAGGATATCAGTGATAAGAGGCATGGGATAACTTTCGGAAACCGTGATGTCATTAAGACGGCGATAGTCAATGATTATTCTCCACTTTCTTTTGCCAGAAGCGTCTAATTTTTTCGGGACTACCCATACAGGGGCGCTCCAAGGCGAAACAGAGGGATGAATTATGTTCTGATTTGGCATTTTGCGAATTTGTGTATCGACTTCTTCCTTGTGACACTCGGGGAAGCGATATGATTTTACGTGAACTGGGGCCGCGTTACCTGTATATATGGAATGTTGGATGCCATTCGTAAACGAAAGGGGTTCATCTTCGAGGTAAAAGATATACGTATAATCGGAACAGCAATTTAAAAGTGCTTTCTTTTCTTCATCGTTGAGATGAGAGCAGCGTAAAAGACTTAATACTCGATCTTTTTGATTAGATTTAGAAGTAGAAATAGAATACAAAGATTTACTAGATATTGAATTTTCGCAGGAAATAGAATTATTATAGTCTATCGGTGTCAATTCTACGAAATAATCTTTAATTTCTAAGTCTGTATCAGTCGTGTTTAAAACGGTGATGTTAACTTTTTTGTTTGGTTTTATTGATACAACACAATTCGCGACGTAAATACCCTTGCTTATTAAGGTATGGTCTAGAACTAAGCCTTCATTATTGTGATAAAGCTCGACCGAGTAATTTGATATAGCGCATTCAATGACGGCTTCTGAGCATGCCGGAACGATGTACGTCGGTTGATGAAATATAATGGGAACTTAGTAACCGCACAGAGTCATTATCTTAGAGCTATAATCTATATTAGCATTAAAATATTTATGAAAATTTGTACCAATAATACCGTCGTAATTAAGATTTATATTATCGTTAATAACATAAAATTTATACTCGTAAGTTTCATCACTTAAAAATTGTAAGTAGATTGAGCCTAGCGTAGCAATATGTATCCGTATCATTTATACCTTTGATTCTTATTGTCCTTAAGAAGTTTATGTTTCATTTTTAAACGTGGATGCTTAATGACACAGATGCTCGCGCCGGTATCGATAAGAAGTTTGAGAGACTTAGGAGAATATTTTGTAAATAGATTCGTATAAGGTAAAGAAACCTTGCATGTATTTATGCTCATTTCAAAAATAGGAATAGAATTGGAATAAGATTCATTAAGACTCGGCTTAACCGCTTTGGGTTGCTTGGGAAGAGATAGTAAACGATTTAGTAAGACTTGGTTGTACCTTTTTGTTAAACTGAGATGTAATAGACTTAGAACGACTCAGTTCCTCTTTGGGTAACTGAGATGTAAATGAACTAGAATGGCTCGGTTGCTTTCAATAACATTTAGCATAAGGATTTTTATAATATTTAGTAGACAAAGTATTATTAATTGTTTTCGTGTCGTTACGATAGTACGATTTCGGCAGACACGCATTCGAAATCTTATTTAGTTTAAAGAGTTAGGGTTATCGACAGTGTCGTCGTTATCACATGTCATGTGCATAGGCACAGAGTTAGAACTAGAATTAGGAATAGGGTTACGGTTTACAAAATTAGAATTATTATTTTAGCTACGATTTATGTGATTAGAATTAGTATTAGAGTTATGATTAAAGTTTTTATTAAAATGTTGACGTTGTTGCATATTATATTGTCGCATTCTACATTGATCAATAGTGTGCCCTATGTTTTTGCAATAGTTACACATTAATTTACCTTAATTAGAACTAGATAAATGAGAAATTTGTTTATTATGATTATAATTGGAATGTTTTTTATTTTTAAAACATTGCGTAGCAACATGGCCTACTTTATTACATATACTAAACTGTTTTATTGAATTTTTTGAACACGTTTGGAGATTTTGTAATTTTTTTTCTTCTATCACTAATTGAACAGCTTCATTTAGAGTTTGAGGGTTCCTACATCAATACAATAGTAGAAATAGCAGGGTTTATCCCTAATAAAAATGTATTTAATGCTAGATCCTCCATGGCGTCTATTCTACCTGGAACCTCATCAGCGTTTTTGCAACTATAATGTATATCTGTATGAATTTGTGTTAAAATTTGTTCTAATTTTAAAGAAAACTTAGTGACCTCCTCGGATGACTGGTTACAGTTTTGCAAGTCTGATAGTAAATGTGTCGCGTGTTTTTTCTCCCCAAAAGTAGAACGGAGAAATGTTTTTATTTGGTTCCATGTTTCAAAAGTTTTTAAACTACATGCAACTTGTGCTTTTCTTTCAAGTTGTGAGATGATGAATTTGCATAGAGTGTTGGTCTGGTGTAGCTAACGACATTGCATTGTAGCAGTTTGTGAGAAAAGCGGATAGGGACTCATTCTCCCTATTATAAGATTTTATAAATTTCGTCAAGAACGAAAATGTGATTTTTTCCGACATATGGTCTTTACTTTTTTCTGCTTTAAGCGACATAGAATTATAGTTTAAATTTAAATTTATATACAATAATTACAATAAAAAACAACGTCAAAAGTTGGTAATCGTACAAAAATAGTGTAAAATAAAAATAAATTTTAAATTTAAACAGATAACAATACGACTTACAGAAAGATAGTAACTTCTATACGTAGCATTTAAGTGTCGTAACAATAGCTCGGTGAAACGTTACACTCGTGGCGGCTGGCAGGCGGGATCGCTGACGCGGTGACTCCATCACGTCGTGGGAAATAGCAGGACCGGAAGGCGTAGAAAGTTCTTCAAATAATTTTTGTTGGTGAGTTAGATCCAGCTGGTGCGGACTCCTGGTGGAGACTTATCGTCGGCCAGACGGGAGATTTCAGGACCAGGTGCGAGTGGAGCGGGCTCACGCTTCAGAGCGGAGGCTGATCGTCGTCCAAAATTGTGGTAGGTGCAGGCTTAGGCACGGCTAAGGCTTAAAGTCGACCTTGGTGATTTCGGGGACCTCGGATTCGGATGCCAATGTCTTCTAAGACCATTTGCTTGGCATCCCACTTCTAACACCAATTTGTAAGGAGGCCGATCCCGTTTGACTTTTAAAAAAGACTACTAAGTAAACCTAAGGGTTTATTATAAAAAGTTTACACACAATATTAATGTTAACCCTGACTTCCGAACTCTAATACGTTTCGGAATCTATGTCCGATCTACCCGGGGCTCTGAATCTAACTAACAATAAAATGGAATAAAATTAATGTAGAAAAGAACAGTGCAACTAATGATTGACATCTTATGAAGGAAAAGTACCGTGGGATTAAATAAATGCTTACTAAGATTTAACTGCGTTGTAGAAAGGGATATAACAGTGTAAATAATAAAGGCATATTTATAGATTTCGTCTTAACCTGCTAGGTTTCTGTGTATTTATTATTGTTAAAATAAATGAAATGTAAATTTAATTCTACCTCCGCTACGATATTATGACGCTCCAGCGCCTCTGCAAGTGGTGCTGGTTAAAGCTAAACATTATGATTTGATATGTACTCGTACGTAAGTTGTGGTAAGTGTAGGTATGGATTAATTAAAAGATCTCTTAATTAAGAGGATAATAGGAAGGAAAAAGCTTGTGGCAATAAATAATATTTCGTATTTATTTTTCTAAAATACATCTTCAATTAACATACTTATTTGTTTTTTTTTTAATTTTAGACATGCAATTTTTATCACAACATTTCCCTTCGCCGCTGAACACGAAGTAACTACCTAAACATTTTTTTATTTAAAGATACATATAACAGTACAAATTGCTTTTTTTTAGGAGAGGGGCAAGCGAGCATGCGGCCCACCTGATGGTAAGTGACTACCGCCGCCCATGAACAACCGCAACACCAGAGGAATTGCAGATGCGTTGCCGGCCATTTAGAAAGGTGTAAGCTCTTTTTTTGGAGGTCCCTAAGTCGTATCGGTCCAGAAAAATCGCCGGTGGTAAACAATTCCACAGGGAAGTTGTACGAGGAAGAACACTCCTAGTAAAACGCACAGTCATGGACCGCCAAGCATCCAGATTGTGAGAATGGTATCGTGAATTTTGAAATTCGAATGAATTTGAATGAATTTTGAATTTGAAATTTGAAAATCGTGAAATTCGACGCCAGGAATTAATCCAAACAATTCCTCAGAGCACTCCCCGTGGCAGATTCGATAGAAAATGCAAAGGAATGCAATATCCCTACGCAGCGCCAGTGTATCGAGCCGATCAGAAAAAACTCGGTCGACAGCTCTGCGCTGTGATGCTATTTTACAAGACTCGTAGGTTGTTTTAAAAAAAAGTTTGGCCATTCTGCGATAGAAGAAAATCTCTTGGCTTATTCAGGGTATTTGGAATATAAACGAGATTCATTCAACTCTGGAAGAGGCACGATGCTGCCAGCACTAATGCAGCTAGCATTATCAACCGGGAAACAGTCACGCCTGTTCCGAATACCAGTTTAAAAATGCATATTAATGCTGCTGTGTTTCGTATCTGTACCAGACTATATGCTGTGACTATTAAGTCAACTTTTTAGTAGCATAGTAAAATTCGGGTAGAATCTACTAGTTAGTCTGTGATAGTAAACATTCTAATAAGATCATCTGCATGTTAATTCTTAATCGAGGAAAGATGAAAATGTCTTTGGGTCACGCCAAGCAATGAGCAATAAGGTGATTCGTTTATCATTATTACTTTTAAAAAGGGATTCTGTATGTAACTCATGGACCTTCCTTTCCTTCACTTTATATTCAATAATATTGAGTATATTTTTTATAGATAACAGTAATTTATATTATAGAATTACGTAGTTTTTAAGTGTGTATCTTGTATTTGCAATATTCTCCAGTTCAATATTAAAAACAAAAGAATTTTTTAATGAATACAAAAGTATAAAGGAGAAGGAGACATCTCTATACATTTTTGGGCCCCGATGTTAACAAGATGAAAGTCAGACCATTTGAAAGCTTATATATAAACAATTCATACCTGAAAATCTGGCTAGATTTGTCAATCTAGGAGCTGAGTTATAGAAGAATAAAAAAAATGTGATTTTATGTATTACCTACAGTGTAGACGATTTTTCACTGTAATAACACTGTAACAGGTTATTTTTCACTATAATTACTTAAAGATATAAATAGCCGGATCAGTATAAAATCACCAAAAAAAAAAGCTGTGGTTATCTAGGAAACAAAATAGTGAAACGATTAACGAAAATTAAAACAACAACAACTAATTGAAATGAATATTAGAAATATCGATCTGGAATCGATTACTTGAATTATTGTTGTTACTATTATTTGTTGGCATATTCATAATTTGTATTTTTTCATATTATTTTGTAGATATGTTTTTTATCTGCCTAGTTAACACAGATAAATAATTAAAAATATATATTAAAATGCTGGAATTAACCGAGAATCGATTATATTGCACTCGTTTTAAATCAAATCGAAAATTGGTCTTTTTTTTTCTTTTAAGTGAATAGTTTTGAAGTTTGAACTGTCAAAACAAACTAATAGAAATTACTAGTGGTAGTATGTACAGAAAAGAGAATTTCACTAGTGTATGCTTTATGGTAATGGACTTATTTCCATAAAATGTTTATTTCTTTTTTCCTTATGCAAATAATAATATACTTACTTTATTTCCAAATGAATATACCATATCAATATATTATCAGCTTTATCATTTAATTTTTTTGGATCCGAATAAATATAAAATCGATTGCATCAATACAATCGATTTCCTAACTTATTTATTATTTTATTGTTTTTTTGAAATCTAGATTGTAAAATGAGCTAATTTTTTGTATTTAACTTTAGAAAAATATAGCCAATTTTTTAAAGTATAAACCAATTAGTTAACTTCAGGCCCAAAAATCCCATTCTCCTTTAATAAAGCATTGCGAATGATTATAATTGCTCGCACGAGAATGTGTTGGGCCGACGGTAAATCGCTACATGATCGCATTTTTCTTGAAAATGTAGATACTTGCTTTTTTAATACTTAAAAATTTATTTTTCTTTTTATTTTTTTAACATAATTCACAGAGTTGTACAGTACAGTATACAGTATGTCCAAACCTAGCAATCGTGACAGTTAAGGCAAAATCTCCATAATACAGGAGATGTGCATCAGTGGATTTTTATGGGCCAGTGAAAAAGAAGCACATACGATTATTAGATATATATACACACAAAAAATTACTGTCGCTTTACTGATGTTGGTCCAGGTATCTTTGACCTTCTGTTGCCATTTACCATCAGATGAACTAAGTGCTCGTTTGTAACTCTAATATAATAAATAAAATGTGTAGGGCGCCTACCCACACGCATACCCACATGTACATTGTACACACCCACACACAACTTCTGAATAATTTTCAAAAGGATGTTAAATATATTAAACATTCTATTTCTCTTAGTATATTTATCAAGTAAGCTAACTTCGTACGTACGTACGTTACGAGTGCTGCTCGGCAACAATTACATCTTGTTGATGAGTATATTAGAGTAGTGTGTCTAATATAAGTAAAAAAGTAGTCTTTAATCACATTTATAGACATAAAATTAAACTTTTAAATAAAAAGTAAAAGAACTCTAACAAATCTACAAATCTAAAAATCTCTACAGCCATCACAAGATAACTGTAGAGATTTGACGGCTCCGTGGCGCAGTGGCTTAGCAATGAGTTGTTGCGCTGGGGGCCGCGGGTTCGAATCCCGCACGGAACAAGTATTTGTATGGCCTACAAATAATTGTTCCGGGTCTGGATGTTTGTCCTTGTGCAATTTATGTTTGTAAACGGCCTCCACGACACAGAAGAAAATCCTAGTGTGGGGGTAACGTTTTTTTTTTTTAAAAATAGATCACTGTTCATCATAGATTGTCACAAAATACGGTCCTGAGCCACCTGCATCCATCGACTAACTGCAAGTTTAATCGATCAACACTATCTAGTGGGGTTTCGCCAAACACTGCGTTTGCCAGTACGAAGCTGTCACTCGAGAAAATTTCTTCCAAAAATGTGAGTGATATAGACGTCATTGAAATTAATACCGTAGTAGCTTGAAAACGACGTTCAATTAAGCGGTGAAGTTTCCCTGTTACACCTCTCTCCAGTTGGATAGGTTTTGTACTCTACTTCTGTACTCGGATGTACATCGTAGGGTAGTAGATATTTCCACCGCCACTACACGGTTATTTAACCGTGCAGTAATTAAAAAGATTATAACAGTTAAAAAAAATAAGTAGTAAAATTATTCATTGGACTGCATCACAGACTGACAAAATCAATTGCAAAATATCTTTAGCAAGATGACTTTCATTTTGAAAGTTTGTTAATTTCGTGATTACGAGGAGTTGAGGAGTGAAAACAAGCTCACGATACTCACGGTCACTATGTTACGCGTTGCAGTAACGTGTCAAGGGGACGAGATATTCAAGTTTCTACACATAGTTCGCATACAATTTTAGTTTTATTGTATGAAGTATATTATAGGTATTTTTCTTTAATCCAATAGATAACTTTCGTATATGAAAATTGTACTGACATCGTTTTCTGTGTGACACCACAAAAAAAACTGAGTTGGTAAATCTGTCTTCCCACACCATTTACTTAAAATTTGATTACTATCTACAATAGTATATTTTGATACTAGCAATCTATTTTAAAAATGCTGAATTAAATATAAATATATTTAATCTGTTTAGCTTTAAGCCACTCAAATGAAACAGATTTGAAGTTAATATCGTTTTCTGTACTCTATATATAAGACGAAAAAGTAGTCTAACCCACAAAAAAGTATTTATAATTGTCAATAATCATAATAATGTATTATTTTATAACAAATAACGTTATTTATAACGGTATTTAATAACATTACAATCAATCAACATCATCATATTTTTTTTATAGGATAAGGGTGACAAACAAGCACACAGTCCACCTGATGGTAAGTGGTTGCTGCGGCCCATAGACATCTACATCTATCCTCTATTACAAATCAAAATGTAGATGCGTTGTCACCCGTGAGGACTAAGATGGAATGCCTCATTTCCAGTAAAAAGGGCCTCCGGCCACTTGCACTCACCAAGCGAAACGCAGAGGTAAACCTCTACTTCACGCTGGTTTTCTGTGAGGTCGTGGTACCACCCCGGTTCGAGCCGGCCCATCCGTGCGACAGCAAAAGCTGCCGCGTGGCTCTACCACTGTTAAAAATAAAATATATTCTCTCTTAAACGTTTTACAAAACTTGAAATAGTATATGTTGGTGTTTATCACATGATTATACGAGTATTATTAGGTACTTATGGTTCTTATTTCATTACGAACTTTTCTATCAGATTGTTAGTGCACTCTTAACAATTTATATTATGTAACGTTTGTTTCGGAAAAGTTTTCTCTATAAAAAGAGGAGAGCTGCAAACGCGCTGAGAGATACGCCTAACATAAGAATTGAAGGAAAAAATGTGAGGAGCGGAGAAAAACTTTTAGCGACGTTATCTTTGAAAATTTGTACGTTATGTTCGTTATTTCTCGATACGCCTGACCAAGATATAAAAAAGACATTGTATTTTGCACCACGACAAGACAATGTACTGATATCTAATATACGTTCATAATATTACTTTATATAACTTACTAAATGACGTGCTATTTTATTTGTCTGCACAGTCGTCCGAATTTCACGTAATGTATGTTACTTAACGTGAGCGGCAAACTTTTGTCTACGACGAAACGAAAAATATAAACGCTTCTAAAACAGTTAGAGTGTACATATTTACAAATCATACAATGCTACAGTAAACGATGTTTATTCTTTAACTTAAAATTATTGTTGAAATTAATGAGATAGAGGAACAAGAAACTCACAAGTAGACTATTTTACGTTTTGGTACAATTTAATCTCCTAATTTATTTAAAGGCAAATAACCATTATACTACCAAGGACCGTGTAGCAGCCGGGTACAGACCATAACTTATAAAACCGCTAGTTACCAAGCGAGGCAACTATGGCAAATGAGGCAGTCTATGAGGGAGGCATGTTCTGCGGTGCACTTTTTATTTGGATAGTCTGTAACGGTAACGGTTATATTACAAAGGATGAGTATTTGGCGGGATTGCTGCTCTTGTATTATTGTTTAAATAATGGTTTGAAGTGATTTTGATATTAAAAGTGGTGCAATTTCGTGTATTAAATGTCTGCGCATGTGAACTATTAGTGGAAACGGTGAAACAATCCGATGATGATGAGAATCTCAAAATAAGGTGCATGTCTGCTTAGTCGCCTTGACTATCGCCAACTGTCTTGCCGCCAAAATCTCCCAAAACTACGCAATGTGACGCATCAACATATCGTGAAGCAGTTGTACTATAAAGGATTATTATCACTTGGTACTGAGATAAATGAAGACATAAGAGACAAGGCTTAAAAGACAAGCATCCAAGCCAAACTTTTTAATGAAAAATATATTTTTCTGTAAATTTACCACGAATGGAGCCGCCAATTATATTAAAGATTTCATTTGGGTACAATGATATAATAATCATTGTACCATGACATTAAAATAATCATTGCTTCTTTACGGCAAAACTCATGTTAAAGTTATGGAATAAATTATTTTGCCAAAGGTATTTAAATAACTTCTTGCAAAAATAGTATTGGTATATAAAATTATCTGTAATATAATAGATATATTGATTTCCTTATAAAGACTTCTGACTTAGTCCATGGTCTACAGAAAAGAGCTATTCGTGCTCTATACAATAATAGAGCACAAATAGCTCTTTTCTGTAGTACAAATACTCGTATATCCACAATAGCAACTGCTGATCCTCATTACTATAATCCATAAGATATCACACTTTGGAAATAGCTGAAATAAACCAGTCATAATGTACCGATATCACATACAGCGGGACTAAGTCTCCATGACAAGGCTTCGATATGATGTCTCTATTATCGACGACAGTCTATAGTAAAACTGTGGAATCTACTAATTCAAGAGATTGTTAATTTTACATTTTTACT
Source organism: Parnassius glacialis (assembly GCA_033319125.1). Classification (NCBI taxonomy): domain Eukaryota; kingdom Metazoa; phylum Arthropoda; class Insecta; order Lepidoptera; family Papilionidae; genus Parnassius; species Parnassius glacialis. The sequence goes on along the minus strand of JAVANC010000005.1, from coordinate 34,212,066 downwards.
TACGTAACCTAATATCTAATTTTACAGTTACCGTTAATTTTTGTTTTCATAGTCCACTTTCATAGTGGCAAATTATACTCCTCAGACTTCTGTACAATTTGGTGAAGGGTATATATGTGGTCTATGGTACTAAAGCCTTTTCGGAAACTGGCTTGTTCGGGAGGCTGTAAGTCGTAGAGTCTGCGTGCGAGACGATTCGTAATGACTCTCGAAAACAGCACGTAGATGCGGCTCAGAAGGGAAATCGGTCTGTAGTTCTTCAAGAGAGCGTTGCCGCTCTTCTTGAAGAACAAAACCACCGCACTTCTACTCCACGCCTCCGGAGTAGTCTCACCATGGAGGACGGAATTAAAGAGCTTCTGAAGGACTTCAAGTACCGGTTTTCCACCTGATTTCAGAAGATCCGCTGTAATTTCATCCTCACCTGGGGCTTTGCCGTTTCTAACGTGCTGGAGAGCCATTCTAATCTCGCTCAGACTGATGTCCGGGATATCATCGGAATAGTGTCGGATAAGACTCACTCTTGGATCGTTACTCACACTTCCCTGTGGCTCCAACGATGACATGTATAGATGCCCATAGAACCTCTCAATCTTACTTAAAATCTTAGGTGTCAGAAACGATGCTACCACACTCAATCTTCAGCTTTGACAGTTGGCTTTTTCTCGTAGACAGATCTCTGGCAAAGACTTTGGAGCCTTGGTTCCGCTCAATCGCTTCTTCAATACCAGCTGTATTGAAGTCGCGTAAGTCCCGCCGCATGCATTTAGAGATCTGTGTGTTCAGTTGCCTGTATGCTGTCAAATAGATTTCAGTAGACTGAAGACTGCAGTTTCATTTACCGTCTAACAGCCATGAAACTAAGAGTGTTATCGGAGAGTTTTTGTGTTCTTCTGCGGCAGGTCTTGCAAAACTTAGCTCCGACCGCATGGACAGTTTCCACGAGCATGTCATTCATATCGTCCACTGCATTGCAATCTTCGAAGTACTTAAAACGGTTTTGTAGCTCGAGCTGAAAGGTTTCGGGACTTTGGTAATCCAAAACTCCGTCCCCGGACGGTCCGGGACGGAGTGTTGACTTCATTAGACGCGACCTCTTCAACTTAACGTTTAGGTTCAGTGTGCCTCTAACTGTTCGATTATCACTGCCGGTTTTCACCCTCGTGATCACGGAGACATCACTGAACAGTTGTCGTCTGGTCGTCATAATGAAGTCAATCTTATTTTTTGTCGAACCGTCGGGTCTCGACCAGGTCCATTTCCTGTGGGGCCACTTCTGGAAGAAAGAGTTTATCAAAAGTGTCCTTCTTTCTTCATGAAGTCCGCCAGCTGCTTGCAAGAATACAATATGTAACCTTATATTGACAATAAGTAGGTAATTCTAAGAAAAAAATAATCCTTTTTAGAAAATAGGTAAATAGTAACAAATTGATTGGTTTGATTTAATTTAAAGTTTATTTTCTCCTTTTTAGAGCATTTAAATAAGTCTGTTTTTAAAAATTCTTTTTTACTGTTAGATAATTTATTTTTTATTTTTTAGACAGACATTTTTCTAAAATCTGTTCATTTCATTTAATGCGTCATCGTTGATTTTTGATCGCCATCTTAGATCCTCCATCTTGAATTTTTTATGGCCAGCAGTTGACCATTGTTGGTCCTTACAACATTTGTTCGAGTACGTCCAAACTATCCCTAACATTTGCCGGGTTATAACTCCTTAAAATTGGTATAGCGGCCATCTTGTTTTCCGCCATTTCGATTTGTTTTCATCACCGCTAGAATTTGCCTTGGGTGTAGGTCGATATTAATTAAGAAATGACCCCGCTGTCTTACCGTTAGGTTGGGCAGTAATACACCATCTCCACGAAGAGCTGACGGGGACCTCATTTTCTTTGTATTATTTTCAGCAAACAAAGGGTTCATCTTGTTATCATTATTTAATCCATATGTTCATCTGATACCAATATTATGGGAGTATATAAAAAATAACTATGCTATCTTGGTCGGTCCACCATATTGGAATTAGAATAACGCCACTTAGCTAGGCGTATATTTAAAATTCAGTTGCAAAATTTGACCTGAACATTTCGACCCCAAAATCATAACCGGGACTCCAAAAACCCCGGGATAGCAAAATTACAGACGGATTTGAGCAACAAAATTTTTGATCGCCATATTAAATTCGCCATCTTAAACTTTTTTATTGCCAGAAGTTGACCCTTGTTGTTCCCTACAACATTTGTTCGAACACCACCAAACTGTCCTTTACCTTTGCCGAGTTATAACTCTTTAAAACTGGTATGGCAGCCATTTTGTTTTCACGTAATTTATTTGGATAACTAAATAAGTAACTCAAATTAACAGCTTAAAGTGACTACTACCCACAAAATATACTAAAATCGATTATGACACGTTTTGAGTAGTCAATGTTTAATATAACCCCCATTTATTTTAATAGAAGCCTCTACTTATTTATACTCTTTGAAAGCTTCTAAATTAGTTCTCATAGATCTAATGGCGCTAATACATAAATCATAAGTTTCTGAATTTCGGAATAATACTTTGATCTAAATACAATCGAGTTCACCAGCATCAATGAAATTGTTAATTGCAATTTTAAGTACTAATTAACATCGTGGCCGGCGGTCAAAAATCATCATGACTAAAATTGCATATCTGAGAAATTAAGAAATGTTACGAAGATATGTAAAGTCCGACATCTCTATGCCCCGGTCTTGGTCAATCATTTTTATAGACTAACTTTTTTACAAGATATCAAACTGATATCAACTAATACTGTTAAATATATACTGTTAAATAATACATAAGTATTAGTTGATGTCACTTACGAAGGCACTGAAAATTTCGGGAATAAAGGAAGTGACACAACATTACTATTTAAAAATGTATTTATTGCTTTTCGAAGTATTCTCCGCGAAATTTGACACATTTTCCCATACGATGGAACCAATCATTGAAGCAACCATTCCATTCGGAAGTTGGGGTCTCCAAAATGGCCGTTTTGTAGGCGTCCACAGCTTTTTCAGGTGATGAAAATCTCTGTCCACGCAACTTATTCTTTATTTTATGGAAAGTATAGAAATCATTAGGGCTTAGGTCGGAGCTGTACAGCGGAAGGTCTAATAATTCTATGTTTTCTTGCTCTAAAAACTCTTTTGTTCTGTGTGCGGTGTGAGAACTCGCATTGTCGTGATGGAGGATAATGCGGCGGTTGCAGTTCTCTTTACGGAGTTCAGAAACGACCTGTGGCAAACAAATGCTACCAAACCATTCTGCATTAACCGTTCTTTGTCCCTCAAGAGGAATAGTCGTAACATGGCCGGTTTTGGAGACAAACGTGGCCACCTTTTTTTTTTGCAACACTCCGTGAACGAACAATTTTTGTTGGGTTTTTTGTTTCGGGTTCGTACGCGTATATCCAGAATTCGTCACCTGATACGATGTTGTATACAGCATTTGAGGATCCTGCGTGGAATCTTTCGAGAGTTCTGACGCACCAAGTAACGCGAGCCGCTTTTTGCTCTTCACATAGCGAATGCTGTATTCATCAGGAAAACAACTTTTTTACACCTATTTGTTCATGCAAGATTATTTGTATTTGACTCATGCCAATGTCTAAATTTGCCTGAATTTTGCAGTATGTCACATGTCGATCTTCTTCAATCAGCTTACGCACAGCATCAACGTTTTCTTGGGTGACTGCAGTTTTTGGACGACCTTGACGGGGATCATCACTGAGCTTGACACGTCCACGTTGAAATTCAGAAAACCAGCGATAAATTGTGGTTTTAGATGGGGCTTCATTACCAAATGCAGAAATCATCCGGTCAACACACTGTTCTTGTGTTAAACCACTTCGAAAGTCATAATAAATCATCGCTCTTGAATTTTCTCCAGTCAATTCCATTTTCTCAACGACTAAACAAGTTTGACAAAACCTTGTGACAAGACCGAGAATCTTTTTTTAAATAAATAAATGGTATTCGATTTTTAAAACCAAGGAGTTTTCAATTAAAAAGATTTTAATATGACAGAAACAGTGAAAATATTCCATTCCCAACACTTTTAGTGCAGCCTATGTAACTGTTGTGATCTACGGAAAGTGATAAAAAAAGTTAACAGATATAAACAAAACAAGGTTCACAACTTGAATCCAAAACTAAGTTTAAACATATATAAATCACGTACATTGAGACTCTTTCGCGATGTTCGATATCACAATTCCATCTCTCATTGAGATTATTTCGTATTTTTTGAGATTATCGATACAAAATATATTACGTTATTTCGTTTGTGATTTTGTACAAATCTTCAATTTATTTTTGCTTGTCACATCAATCACATGTCTATGAACTTCTGACTGGTAAAATATTGTTGATAAAAATTATTCTACATATTTTTGAACTAAGAAATTGCTCACAATTTAAAAAAATTAGGTCGTTCATATTCATAAAAATATCTGTCTTTATTGCGTACATTTATTTTGGATGTTAGTGAATGTTAATATTTTTGAACTAGACTACGTAAATACATAATATTATATACCGATTTGCAGTCAATTTCTCCTGATAATGCTGAGTTTAGAAGCGAAACACATGTCGTATTATCGACGGTTGCGTAAGTTTCCTAGTGTATTGTGTTTGGCTCAGTGGTGGCAGTGTAGCTGCTCGTGGTTGCAGGAGGATGTAACGTGTTTTTCAAACTAGGTAACACACCACATAACTTTTTACGCGGATGTTATCTAATTTATTTTAAGATCTTTATAGATAACTAAATCCTTAATAGTAATTTTTGCACACTTCATGGCACAAAATACTACAAAATGCGATCACAACATAAAATTAATAACAATTTAAATAAAAAGTTCTTTTATCATTTTATTTTACTGATATTTTGCACATATATATAACGAGCGTTGAGTTAATGCGCAAGGCAAGCGAATTTTCAATAAGACAGTCTTATTAATAACGTGCGCGTATAATCGAAAGTAAATTACAATCCGTATACCGTCACACAGATGGGCACTGCATATCTCCGCCGCGCTGCCCCGATGTGTGATAGTAGAACTCTACGTCTTTGCAATATTTTTTGAATTTCTCAAACGTGCAGTTTCTCTCACAATGTTTTCCTTCACCACCGAGCACACGATAGGTCAGTACTAAATATTACAATTAACAATTACATTGGTACCAGTGAGAATCAAACCTGAGTTGCTCATGTATTGTGAATTTACAGGTAGCATTTAGCCCATAACTAAAGAGAAAATGAAGTCTTGGGTAGATAGATTCGATATTATAAGTATAAGGCGAATTTGACCTTCACCTATAAACTTAATAAAGTCTATAAAGGCCAACGCAAGCGAGAGCATAATAACAAAGGCGAATAAGGCTCTAGCTTCATTACTTGAAAATTACGCCATAAATAAATAATATTATAGTTTATCCAGTTTATTTCGTAATTTCTCAAAGACTAAAGGTGTTTAACCACTTTAAATAATAAATGCTTTGTGCATTCTAAAATAAGTAAGAATGGAATCGTTAATGTGATCGTCATCATAAAGTCATTGATTACCGAAACGGGCTAAAATCGGTTACTGAGTTTTCTGTCAAGAAATTCTTAGGAGCGGCCAGGAGTCAGGTAGGTAAGCAGACGGTGATTCATCCCTGAGCCTCGGATAACACATAAAGCCAGTGTTCTTGCTCCTGATCTCTCTCCGGTTGTTGGATTGCCGTCCCATCAGACTATGAAAGTAAGGAAATAGAGTACACCTGTGCTTGCGTATACACTATAATCCTGTCCAGCGCAGATGACTAACATCCGTTGAGACCCGTTACCGTGACAGAAATTTTGTCTAGAGGACTTATGACTTGTATTTAAATAAAAGTAGTTTTACGGATTTTATCGCGTATATTAATTTATTTTATTCCCCACATTACGAGCACTTTATAGCACCCGTGGTCACGAAAGTAACTGAGGTTTTCGACGTCTCAATGTTATTATAGATATTTAAGAAATCCATATGACTTGTAGACCATTACTTGTATGTATTATTTTTCCAAATCTAGCATTCCTTCATGGTCATAATCAAGAAACAATGAAAATGACAAAATAATTAAACGTTTAAAAAGTGTTAAGGTAACTTCAAAAACGGAAAATAATAAATTAATTACCACTTAATAACATTTGAAGTCGGTGCTCAGACATTGTGAGTAGAAGAGCGAAAGCTCCGACTACAGGTGGTATTATGTGAAAATAATTTTAATTTTTCTATTTTGAAATTGGTTTTAGTTTTCCTATAGTATAATTATTTTACCCTGTTGGGTGAACTAAGTAATATCGTAAGTTCAAGGTGACAACTAGAATATCGTATAATTAATTATACTGATAACTTCATCCACAATCTACCACCCTCAAGAGTGAAAATATTTATTCAAATTTACGTGGAACCACCCCTGAGGTATAACCCATTTAATGAAAGAATCCCTAAAATCAGTTCAGTGGTTTCCGAGAAATCGGTAAACATACCTTATTGTATGTTTATAATAATTTAAGTTCACGAAATTTATATAAAAGTGAAACTAATATTTATAAAAATATTTAGTAACAAAGGTATGGCGACCACGTTTTCCTCCTGAGGTGCATATTCCAAAGTTTTCCAGGATTTACCGATCACCTATTACCCTTTTTTTTTTTTTTGCGGATGGAAAATCATCAAATGACGCCTTTCGCTCTGGGTGGAGCGGAAGGGAGTGTCAGACTTTTACTGACTAAAAACCATCCGTGTTCCTTCAGTGCCCTTACGTTCCGGAGCCGCGGTATCTCTTTCGAACAGCCCGCAGCCCCGGCAGGCGTGGGCCCTTGCGGGCCCCTTCACGCTGCTGACAGCTCTTTGAGGCGCGCGTGGAACAAAACGCGCCGTCGACACGGCCTGTCGTCGTTAGACGGACGGACGGCGAGCTACCCATTGCTCGCCGTCCACAGGCCCGCGCCTACGGTGGCCGGGGGCCACGACGTAGCCCCCGACGCCCGGGGCGTCTCCCGCGGCGGCCGGGAAGGAAAGCTGTTGCTCTTTCCTTCTCCCGCTCCGCCACCTCCTTCGCTAGCATCACTGCTTCGCAGAAGGTGGTGACGGCATCCCATTCCGTCTCGCTCCGGACCATGGCTTCGACCAGGGCCGGACGCGAGAGGTCGCCGCCGCCTATCGCCGCTACGAGGACACGGCGGTGCTCCGCCCAAGCAGGGCACACCTCCACGGTGTGCTCCACCGTGTCCTCCGGTCGATCCTCGCAGTGGCAGCACCCGGGCGTTTCCTCCCGCCCGATTCGGTGCAGGAACCTCCCGAACACACCGTGTCCGGTGAGGACCTGCGTCAGGCGGAAGGTGAGGACGCCGTGGCGTCTCTCAAGCCACTCCTCAAAGAGGGGTCTTATCGCCGCTATAGTGGCGTGCCCAGCACGGGGTTGCGACAGTCGCTCTCTCCATGTCGCCATGAGATCATGCCGGAAGTCTGTCCGCTGCGCGACAACTTGCCGCGGCAGCGGGGTTTCCCCCCGGCATAGTGCCTCCGCGCGCCATTCGTGCAGGCGCGCGAGGACTATCGCCTCCAGATCCCATGGCGGCAATCCGGCAAGGAGGCTCGCCGCCTCGCGGGAGATCGTGCGGTAGCCGCGAACCATCTTTACGGCAACCACCCTTTGGGGCGCGTTTAGGTGGTGGACGGCAAGCCGCACAAACCACGCGCCCACACCGGGGCCCCGTAAAGGGCCATGGACCTCACGATCCCCGCGTAGAGCCTCCGGCAGGAGGCGTTTGGCCCCCCCAGGTTCGGCAGGAGCCGCCTGAAGGCAGCCCCGGTCCGTTCCAGTTTGGGAGCCAAACGTCGGAAGTGCTCAACGAAGTTCCATCGGCCGTCGAGGACGAGTCCTAGGTACTTCAACGTCGACTCGACGCCGATGGATACCCCTCTTACCATCACTGAGGATCCCGGTGGTGGCCTGTTCCGAGGACCATGGAAGTGCATGGCCTCGGACTTGTGCAGAGCCACCTCGAGACCCAGTTGCCGGATCCTCTCAACGACTATCGCAACCCCGCGTGTCATAGTTTCCGCCGCCGCCTCGTACGACCCCCCTTGTGCCAGTACCAGCGTGTCGTCAGCGTAGCAAACTACGCTGACGCCGGTAGGGAGGTCGGCGCGCAGCACCCAGTCGTAACCGATGTTCCACAGGGGCGGCCCCAGAATCGAACCCTGTGGGACACCGTACGACATCTCTCGCCGGTTCCACTCACCGTTGCGACCGGGGTAGATGACGGCCCTGTCCGTCAGATAGTCCCCGACTTTACGACGGAGATAGGTCGGCACCCGGTGATACCGGAGTGCCTCCCTAATGCAGCTCCAGGGCATGGAGTTGAAGGCGTTGGCGATGTCGAGAGACACCGCCAAGACAACCCCCCCCCCTGGCCACTGCATCCCCCGTCGTGAGGGCTCTCACGCGCATGATGGCGTCCACCGTAGAGCGCCTCTTGCGGAAACCAAACTGGTGTTCCGCAAGATCCGGCCCCGTCCCCGCAAGGTGCTCGGCGAGGCGGTTTGCAATTACTCTTTCAAAGAGCTTGCCCACCTCGTCGAGCAGCACCACGGGCCGGTATGCGGACGGAAAGTCCGCAGGGCGCCCCGGCTTCCAAATGAGGACCAGCTTCCCCGTCTTCCAACGAAGCGGGAATTGGCCTCTCTCCAAGCATGCGCTTAGGAGCCCCTCCAGTCGGGGCCCGAGAGCCTCCGAGGCCAGGACTCAGGCTTTGCCAGGCAAGCCATCGGGTCCTGGGGCGGTATTCTTGGCCTTGAGCCTACGTACCGCTACTCTCAGGTCTACCCCGGTCCCTTCCGGGATGTCGTCGTCGTCGTCCTGGTGGTCCACTTCGGGCACCGCAGGTGGCGGAGCCATAGGCGGGGGCGGATGTTCCCCTCGCCCAGGGAACAGAGCACTCACCACGTCCTCCACGAGCTGAGGCCGGAGACTCTGCGTCAGCGGGGGGGCCCAGGTGCGGAGTTTATCCCGCACCATCTTGTAAGGGCGCCCCCACGGATCGCTGTCGAGAGTCTCCAGCATCTCCTCACGGGCCCGATCCCGGGCCCGCATGACAGCCTCCCGGAGGGCGGTCTTCGCCGCTCTGTATCCCTCGTACAGCTCCGCCTCAATGGCTGCCGCATTCGGTGGACGAATGCGGAGCCTGCGATGCCTGGCGTACAGGTGCCGCTCGGCGACACAAGCCTCGCGCAGACACGTCAGCTCACGCGACCACCAATACACCTGACGCCGGGAGCTTCCTGGCCGGACGCGGGGCATTGCCACGTCACATACCTCGAACATGGCTTCCTGGAACCACCCTGCCTCATCATTGACGTCGGCAGGCCTATCCGGTGATGACACCCAGGCCTGCACGATCGAGGCTTCCAGGAGGAGCTCCCGGTCCAGCTGATTCAGCGCCCAACGCGGACCACTCGGGGCCTGTTGGACTGGCGCGCTCGAGGGCTGGGTGGAGACGTCAAACCGGATGTACCGGTGGTCGGAGTAGGTCTCCACCCCCTCCATAACTCGCCAGTCAATGGCACGCGGCGACAGAACGGGGCTAGCGAACGAAATGTCCACCACCGACTCGCCCCGCATCCGCACACACGTGGGGACAGAACCCCGATTTAGGACGACCAGGCCTGTCTCCAAGCCAAGTTCTTGGCATTGAAGTCCCCGAGGACAAGTACGGGGAGGGGATAGCTTCCGACGACGACTGCTCTCAGCTCTGCAAGAGAGTTATGGAGCTCGGCGAGAGATCGGTTCGGGGAGAAGTACACCCCCACAACGACGAACTCCCCGAACCGTGCTGCTACGCACCCCTGACCCCTCCTGACACCTTCAAGGGTCGGGGTACCGGCGGCGGCCGTAGAAATGATGGCCACTGAGCCGTTAAGGTCCGCCACCCAGTCATCCCTAGGCCAGACAAAATACGGCTCAGCGACCACAGCGATGTTAATCGACCACTGCGCCATGCTCTTGAGCAACAGATCCTGAGCGCAGGCGCAGTGGTTGATATTCGCCTGGAGGAAGCTTAATGGGGCCGTTATAGGCATTCCACTTCATCTTCCTCCACGGGGCGCCCCTCTGCGGGCGTCGGTGTCGCGGCGGCGGCGGCGGCATCAGTGACAGCGGCGGCGGCGGCAGTTGCGGCTGCGGCGGTGGCCATAGAGGCGGTGGCGGCGGAAGAGGGCCCTCCCCTACCCGCGGCCTTGGCCTTGGCGGGTGGCACGCAGGCCCTGCTTCCGGCCCAGTGATCGGCTGGCTTGCCGGTCGCCGCACATGCATCACAGTGCGGCGTGGCGCAGCAGGTCGCCGATTTGTGTCCGGGCTGACAGCAGCGGAAGCAAAGGCCACTGCGGTCAACCTCCGAGGCGCATTTCACTGACACGTGATGTCCCACGAGACAGCGGTAGCACCTCAGAGGTCTGGGCTCCAGCAGCTTAACCTGCGCTGAGACCCAGCCCACCAGAAGCCTTCGGCCCTCCACTATGGCTTTGGCCGCCGTAACAGGGCAGCACACCGTGGCGGCATGCATACCCTGTTGGTCCGGGCGTATAGCGCCTGACCTGACCTGGTCAGTAGTGCACCCCCCGGACCTGGCGACGGCGGCCACAAACTCCTCCTCCGATACCGAGTCGTCCAGACCCATGATGCGCAGGTCTGCGCATCTGACGGGCCTGGACACTCGGGCCTCGTCCGCGTCCAGGGACGCTCTGAGCTTCGCAGCCAGAGCGTCCGCGGTCGCGCCACTGGAGTCCCCGGGGATCTCCAGCATACGGGCCCCCGTCTGGGTGACTTTGAGCCGGAGGCCCCCGGTGATCCCGAGCTCCCCGAGATCCACCGCCTCTTTCGCCTTCGCGAGCAGATCGCGGTAGGTAACGCCCTTCTTTTCCGCGTCCGGCTGTAGTGTAATCACTACAGCTGCGGTCTTCGGGGCGCGGAGCCTAGCCGCGATCTTGCGCGCCCTGAACTGGCGCTGCCGCTCCTGCTCTTTGGCCTTTTTGGCTGCCTTCTTCCCCTTCTTTTTATCCCCGACCACCTGCCAACCGGCTTCAGCCGCGGGAGGTGTAGGGAGCCGGGGGGGCGGCGGCGGCGGCGGCAGCTGGCTTGCCGCTGGCGCTGGCACATTCGCCGCAGGCACTGGGGCTGGCGCAGCCACCCCCTGTGCTGCCGCCTTGCCCTTTTTCGCCTTCGCCTTGCCTCTCTTTCCCGTCGCCGGCTTAGCCGGAGCCGCTTCAGCCGGTACCGGTTTTGCCCGCCACGTACGAGACCGTTGCCGGCCTCGCCGCCGTCTTGTTTGCCCCTAGGGGGGGGGGGGCAGGACGATGCCCTTCAGCACGGAGAACCGGTGCTGGAAGGCAGCCAGCTCCTGCCGGACCAGGTTCAGAACCTGGTTCTCCACCGGCACGGGCTGGCTTGGGCGCTGCGTCTGGGGCGCCGCGCGACAGGCAGGCTCACGTAGACTGGCCAGGTCTGCGCGGAGCTTCTCGTTCTCCTTCTGGAGAGTCTCCATGGCGGACGTCAGGCGGGCTACGTCCGGTCTCAGCTTCGCTACCTCGTTCTCATTAGGCTCGGCCCCAACAAAGTTGGCCTCCGCAGCCGCCATGATGGAGGCGGAGGCCGCGAGAATGGCCTTTAACTTTGAGGAGGCCTTTTGTTTGTGGGCCACGACCTTGATCGCGGCCTCCACCTCCTTTACGAATCTGGCCTTACGCTCCACCTCGGAGCCGCCAGTCGCATCCGTGTCTTCGCCTGATACCCGAGCCGTATCGCCCGGGTGGCGCCCCTCCTCGGCATGCTTTGCCGCTTGTTCGGCCCTCTGATTGTCAGAGGGCCCCCTCCCCTTGCCTCTCAGCCCGCCCCGCCTGTTGGTGGGGATTTTCCGGGCCGAAGCCTCCTCTTCACCGGCTGACGACCCCTGGTCGCCATCCCGCCTGGACCGCTTGCGGAAGAACTTACTGGTCTCCGCGGTCCCAGGCTCCACGCGTCGGGAGCTCTCTGAGCCTCCCACGCTGCTCGATGCGGCGTCGGACTCTGTCCCCGCATCGCTCCTCCTCTCATCACCTATTACCCTAACATTGCTGTAATAACAAAAAGTGCAATAAAACAATAAATCACAACCGCTTAAAGTAATAACGAATACAAACATTCTTTTTTTCTTATAGAAATTTTTATTTGCGCTTAAGATTCAACTGATGTTTCTGGCGCAGAATCAGTATGATTCTAGTAAAAGGGAGAAAACCTCCAAGCTAATTGCAGATGGCACTTTCATCGACCATACTTTGTTAACGTTTCGTCTCAAGACTGTTGTTGCAATTTTTTCAGATTTTCGTTAATGGTCCTTCATAAAATGTTTATGGTTCTTAACTCGTTTATGTCTACCTACATTACTTCGTACTTCGTAGACGTCAAAGGAAGAATGCATCGACTGTCGGTAAAGGGAATGATTTGATTCATCTTTATGATCATTACAATCTTCACAAGGTCGCTGCAACAAATTTTAACGATAATTTGACAAAATCAGATCAAGACGTTGGAACGGCTTTTGTACAATATTTTACCGACATTCCGATCTTGACTACAAAGTCACTCAATTTCTCCCCTGCTGTCGCCGAGTTATTACTCAATTAAAATGTAAATGTCTGTAAAAAAAAGAATTTGCATTTCATAGATTATTATCAGGAATAAAATATTTCAAAACTATCGATATTAAGAAAACAGCAGAGCCACCATAGATATGCTGTTAGTTATTGCGTCTATAATAGATGCGATCGCACCTCAACTTGCAATTATTTTCAATGCTAGTATCGAATCTGATGTGTTTCCTGATTTAATGAAACATAGTAAAGTTATACCTTTATTTAAATCTGGCAGTACATTGGACCCCATTAATTTTAAATCTATTTCTGTACTGCCAACGCTCAGTAAAAAAATATTCTAGATCAGATGTTAAGTCTATTTAATGTAAATAAATTACTCCCATTACAATCAGTTTGTATTTACAAGAGGTCGCTCGACAACTGATGCCGGTGTTGAGCTAATCAAACATATTTTCTGTGCATGGGAAAATTCAGAAAATGCTTTGGGTATATTTTGTGATCTTTCCAAGGCTTTCGACTGTGTTTACCATGAGACTTTAATCAGGAAGCTACATCATTATGGTGTAAAAAATATAGCACTTAAGCTTATTATGTCATATCTAAATAATAGAACGCAAACAGTTGCTATTAATGGATGCAGTTCTCCCGGATCGGTAGTATCTATGGATATTCCTAAGGGCTCAGTTCTTAGTCCCTTTCTGTTCTTAGTTTATATTAATGACTTACTTGGTAAGGAATATCTATGATATAGTATTATTTGCTGATGAAACTACAAAGGCAATTATTGAATTATGATGAAGTGAACAATGCTATATCAAAAGTAGTACACTGGTTTAACGTCAATAATTTGCTTATGAACGGTAATAAATCGAAATGTATTAAATTTATTACACCTAATGTTAAAAAGGTGAATACCAATGTGTTTTTACATAGGTTGCACTAAAAGTATTGGAAATAGAATATTTCCACTGTTCCTGTCATATTAAAATCTTTTTAATTGAAAACTCCTTGGTTTTAAAAAGCGAATACCATTTATTTATTTAAAAAAGGTTCTCGGTCTTGTCACAAGGTTTTGTCAAACTTGTTTAGTCGTTGAGAAAATGGAATTGACTCGAGAAGATTCTTTTTTTCTGACTTTCGAAGTGGTTAAACACAAAAACAGTGTGTAGACCGGATGATTTCTGCATTTGGTAATGAAGCCCCATCTAAAACCACAATTTATCGCTGGTTTTCTGAATTTCAACGTGGACGTGTCAAGCTCAGTGATGATCCCCGTCAAGGTCGTAATTTAGACATTGGCATGAGTCAAATACAAATAATCTTGCATGAACAAATAGGTGTAAAAAAGTTGTTTTCCTGATGAATACAGCATTCGCTATGTGAAGAGCAAAAAGCGGCTCGCGTTACTTGGTGCGTCAGAACTCTCGAAAGATTCCACGCAGGATCCTCAAATGCTGTATACAACATCGTATCAGGTGACGAATTCTGGATATATGCGTACGAACCCGAAACAAAAAACCAGTCACGAGTTTGGGTGTTCGGAAATGAGTTAAAGCCAACAAAAAATGTTCGTTCACGGAGTGTTGCACAAAAAATGGTGGCCACGTTTGTTTCCAAAACCGGCCATGTTACGACTATCCCTTTTGAGGGACAAAGAACGGTTAATGCTGAATGGTATGCTAGCATTTGTTTGCCACAGGTCGTTTCTGATCTCCGTAAAGAGAACTGCAACCGCCGCATCATCCTCCATCACGACAATGCGAGTTCTCACACCGCACACAGAACAAGAGAGTTTTTAGAGCAAGAAAACATAGAATTATTAGACCATCCGCCGTACAGCCCCGACCTAAGCCCTAATGATTTCTATACTTTCCCTAAAATAAAGAATAAGTTGCGTGGACAGAGATTTTCATCACCTGAAAAAGCTGTGGACGCCTACAAAACGCCCATTTTGGAGACCCCAACTTCCGAATGGAATGGTTGCTTCAATGATTGGTTGCATCGTATGGAAAAATGTGTCAAATTTCGCGGAGAGTACTTCGAAAAGCAATATATACATTTTTATATAGTAATGTTGTGTCACTTTCTTGATTCCCGAAATTTTCAGTGCCGCCCTCGTAAATGGGGAGGAGCTGGGCCTTGTTGAATCCACTGTTTTTCTCGGTATCACAGTTCATGCGAAGCTTCAATGGGGCCCTCATATATCTAAACTAGATATCAAATTTAGTTCTGCAGCATTTGCTGTAAAAAAATTAGATGCCTTACATGTGTTGAAACAGCTAGATTAGTTTATTTTAGTTATTTCCATAGATAATGTCGTATGGAATCTTGCTATGGGGTAATGCGACTGCCATTGAAACTATATTTGTTTTGCAACAGAGAGTCATAAGAGCAATTTATAATCTAGCTCCGAAGGAATACGTTAGAGAAAAAATAAAGAAATAAATATATTAACTTTGGTCTCTCAATATATTTAGGAGAATTTAATGTATGTACACAAAAACAAAAATATTTTTATTAAAAATAGTGATGTACATTCTGTAAATACTAGGAACAAGTAACTAACTAGCACCTCAACAAACACCTTTTATACCAGTTAATTGACTCCCAAAGAGTCAGTAATTCCTTTACGGGGCAATGTATACGCTTTTACAAGAACGTCCCAGAAAATATGCAGACCTTTTCTATCAAAAGGTTTAAATTATTTGTTAAGCAAAAATTGTCTAGTATAATAAAGAGTAAATAACTGATAGTAGCCCCAGGGAATGAGGTGATCGCTACCATGCTGTTTCAAAATGTTTTCATAACAATTGTATAAAATATTGTATAGCAAATTGTTTTTAAAAAAAAGTCCCGCTCTGTTTTTTGCTGGTTCTTCCCAGGACAGAAGTTTTTTGCGAACCAGTGCTAAAAGTAAAAAATGACTTTCAATATGTATTATTGTATACTGCAATCTATATTGAATAAAAATTATTCTATTCTTGCTGCATGTCTTCCTAGATGGTTTGATTGAAAAGCTATTATTTTAAGGTTATGTTTCAAAATGTATGCTGTTGCCAATAGTCTCCGCAATGGTTCCGTGGTGCAGTGCCGCGGGTTTGATTCCCATCCGGAACAGTATCTGTATTATCAGTACAATTACTTGTAGGCCAAGTAATTGTCCTTATTTGACCTTGTAAAATTTGTATATGCAAACTCCACCACGATACAGGAAAAAATCCTAGTGCGGGAGTAAAGATTTTATATAAAAGAAAAACAAAGTCTCTATTTTGTACAACAGAACTATAAAATTTCATTTGACTGAAGAAGCACAAGTTTTGACGTATGTAATATATTTTATTTCAGTAGATGGATGAAATTGAAATTTCAAATCTGGAGTACGTGTCACACTCGAACTGCAAATATTTTTGTCCAGATAATTTTAAATATAAGTATAGAAATAATAATATACAATATTTTACAATATTAACAACTATAATTAAAAAAAAACTAAAACTAGTAACTTAATTATCATACAGCCCTGCTCCCCGCGGTATCGTGCCAAGAACGCTGGCTGCGTTTCCCCGCTGAATTGCTATACTTAGCCTTTGAGCGAGAAAAGAACCAGCCCTCTTATCACCAGCAGCAACGACCAGCCGCGGATGGAGTTCCTTTAGGAACTCCACCGCACGTGGACCCCACGGACCGATAGTCTCTACAGCAAATGGTACAAATATGTAGTCATCTCTCAGAGACTCATATTTGCGCCACATACTCAGTTCAGCTGCCACTGATGCCGCCCCGGCTCTAAACGAGGTACCCCTGAGATAAGAGACCGCCAGAGTGTCTACGCAAGTAGCATCCCACACTAGGGCTTTACCTCTTAAAAAAAAGTTTTTTTTTGTTTCTCTTTAAATTAAGTTTGTTTAAAATGTTTAACTCGCATCTAGAACATGTATATTATTAATTTATAAGAATAAATTATGCGACAATGAAACTTATGCAATTTATTTAATTTATAAGTAAACATCGTCAGCTTTCTTCAGCATTAGTATTTTAAGATTTTATTGGTATTACGACATTAAGAAATTTAAAGTCATTCTGACGTAGACGACATGTTATTACATCAGTAAAAACAATAAGGTAACATACATATTTCCAGGTTTTGTAAAAATTGCAATTATTTCGGAAGGAATCTAGAAAAAACGCTAGAGTAAGTATAACAGGGCTCCGGCAAAATTCACATATTTTAACGCTCTGTACATAGGACCTATGTGATTCAGAAATCAATATCTCACTGAAACATTGCATAACTTGCAGTTGGGAGATTATATGAATATCATGTAAAATATGTTACGTAGCACGCATGTAGGTCATTCACATACGCAGACTTAAATAGAAGGGAACAAAATAGAAATAAAATGGAACAAAATAGAATAACAATAAAACACACAGGTTTTACAAGTACTTACAAAACTCATTTAATAAATAGCTTGGAAGCGATCAAAACAAAATGTATTAAAAAAACATTTTGTTTAGTTGCCGTTTAAAAGCAAATTCTTAGCGTTAAACCACTGTGTCGATTACGATAGAGCATTATTCACGTCGTTATAATTAAGTGAATACTGTTTTATTTTGAAAATTAATGAAAATTTTGAACTTAATAAGTTATTAAATTATCATCAGCAAACCTACTAGATAAGGTAAGTCATTAATACAAATCAAGTGCACGGATGGCCCAATAATTGAGCCCTGAAAAACACCTGATCTGATACTACCAAGCCGTAGAACTAACCATCAATAACGACATTTGAGTTCTGTTACTAAATCTGTATCTATACATATAAATATAATTAAAATGTCTGTCTGTTATATCGAAATAACTGTTTTAAACTATAAACCTGAATAACCATTTTCAAAACTTTCGTCGTTCTGTCTGTTTGTCGGTCTGTCTGTCCGGGCTGATTCTTCGCAACGGCTGAACCGAATGTAATGGAACTTCACGAACAGTTACTTTATTCAAAAAACGTGGAGACATTTTTTGATTATACAAAGAATTGTAAAATCACTTATTCTTTGATTATCTTAAATATAAATAACGTCACATTAATGGATCTTACCCAGGCGAAGCCGGGGCTGGTCACTGATATAAAATAAAAAGTCTAAATGTGTACTTTTTACAGAATAATGTTAAGTCATTAATACAGATTAAGAACAGGAATAAGCCAAAAAGGAGCCCTGAGGAAAATACGATACTAACAGCCTGGAAGATCTTCAAAAGATCTCACCATTAATAACGATTGTTTCGATTCTGTTACTTAATATGAAATAACATTGTTCGCAATAATGTTGTAGTTTCCTGAATAGTATCTCATGGTGAACACAGTTGAAAGCCTTGAAAATATCACAAAAATTATCTAAAACATCTTGCGATTTCTCCCAAGCAAAATTAATACATTTTTCAACATCAGCGTCAGTCAGAAAGCAACCCCTTATAAAACCAAATTTTTCCAAAATATTTTTTTCAAAAATTGTTGTTCATATCACAGAAATAGGTATTCAATAAATCCTTCCCATGTTTTACCAGATTTATATAAAAATAATTTCTTCACTATGTTTTATTAAATCAGAAAACTTACCAAATTGAATGCTAATATTAAAAATAATAGCACGATGAGGTGCAATTAAATCTATTGTAGACACGATAACTATAACGAAAATCTGTCATATGTCTGCGGTTTTCCTTACATCAAGGATTTTGAAAAATTTTACGATATATTTTGGTAATAACAACATTTTAAAATCTACATTCTTTTATACAGGTAACATGTAACATATTATATTAACACTCGGCGATAGTTAGTAGCCCACTCAACGAAGACCAAAAACTGCCAAATAGGGGAAATAAATCGTGTAAAAGCGATTTTTGGCATAGTTGTAGGGAATGGTGTCTTAAACAACATACTCAAAGTACTGAGGGATGGGGGTGAAGCTAACGGGTAGGGGGGGATGAAAAGGTCCCTTTTTTAAGTTTTTCTTAAATAACTCATAAACGGTGGCTCGTAGCAAAAAAAAGTTCTTTCACTCTAGTAATCTACATAAAATTTTCTACAAAAAAGGTTCTATACACTTTTTCGCTGTGATCAATATTTAACGAGATATTAAAGGAGAAAAGTTAATTATGATCAATTCTGTTCGGGTATGGTTCAGTAAACATCCCCCATTTCCAAATTTAAAATCGATAATATCCCTGTCAACGGGCATCTTGGGAAATTTCAAATTAAACTCGCACCATTGGCATTCATTGGCAGCAAATTCAGTGAGATGAAGCAGTCTAAGAAGAATGTGGTTTTGTTACTAGCCAGTATGAGCAGTAGCATTAAAGTCAATGGTGAGACAATTACTGCTAACCGTTTAACGATTTTCCAAAGAACTGTCATAGTAAAAAAGAACGAAGCAGATGTTGCAGACCTTTTGACTTATGAACTAACCTCATTCCCCATGGCTCTGTTCCACGAGGGTGTAATGCGAAAAGGGAAGATGTCATCTCTCTACGATGTTTTGCCAGTAGAGAACAACGCAGCTCTCGATCTAAACCAAACCACCAATGTGGTAGATGGTGGTTTCCTACTACACCGTATGTAATGGAAACCGTCCTCCAACGTTTCTTCGATTTGCCATCAGTACATTACTTACATACAGAAACATTACGCTCCAAATTGTATGGTGGTTTTTGATGGTTACAATGATGTCAACAGCACAAAGCTAGCAGAGCAGAAGCGACGAGATCTGACTAAAACGTCGATTGACATTAATTGTAATGAAAATACAATCATCACTGTTCAACAGGAGCATTTTCTCGCCAATGAAACGAATAAAACGAGGCTGATTCAGTTCCTCACCGAGAAAATGACAGCAGCAGGGATTGAAACAACTGTTGCAACAGGAGACGCTGATGGTACTATTGTCAGGTGCGGGTTGGATAAGGCTGCCGTTCATTCAACTATTGTAACAGTTGGGGAGGATGTTGACTAGATAGTCCTCCTCATGGGATTGGCTTCACCAAATATGTTCTTTATGAAACCAGGGCGTGGAAAAGTGGAGACCAAATTGTTTTCAGTGCGACAACTTCAACAGTTTGAATTTGCCAAAACTATTCTCCTTCTTTACAGCTTCTCCGGATGCGACACCACCTCCGCAATCAATGGAAGGAGCAAAGTGGAAATTGCTAAGCTGTTCACGGCTAAACCAGACCTGACCCAAAACATGTCAGACATTTTCTGTGGGATTTCAACATCACCTGAGAGTTTTGAACACGTTGGCGAGAAACTGTTTCTGGCAATTTACCAAGCGCCTGTCCAGGAACAAATTCTCAATAAATACCGCTACTCAGCTTTTTTGAGAGCATCGATGAAGCTGAAATCAGATCTGGCGACTCTTCCTCCTACCAGACGAGTTTCGAAGCAGCACTCGTTGAGAGTGTACTTACAGGTATCTATCATTAATGACAGAAGTTGTCAAATACTGTAATATAAATATGTATTTGAGCTGAATACTTAAGTTGATCTTATTACTTCTTTTACAGATATAACAATGGCTCGGCAACCGCCTAACACATACTCAATGGGGCTGGGCCAGAGGGAACCTTGGCATCCTAAAGCCGGTGACAACCAACGATCCAGTGGCACCTGACTCTATTATCAACACCATATTTTGCCGATGCACGACTGGGTGTGGGAGTGCGATGCGGTTGCCGGAAAGCAGGAATTGGATGCTCCAGTATCTGCGGTGTATGCTCCGGCTCATACTAATGGAGCTCATATAAATGGAAGACCCCTATCGAAAACACCGCCGGTGATGATGTTGATGATGATATTTTAGATTTTAGAACATAATTAGATTTTTTTTAATAATAATAATTGTCATACCTACTTAACTAAATGTAAGTTCATTTTATTATTGTCCATATTCTTTTCTTCATATCTTATTAAATTCAATATTTAATATTATATAATACAAATATTTAATATAATATAATATAAATTTGGAAATGGGGGATGTTTACTGAACCATTCCCGAACAGAATTGATCATAATTAATTTTTCTCCTTTAATATCTCGGTAAATATTGATCACAGCAAAAAAGTATAAAGAACCTTTTTTGTAGAAAATTTTATGTAGATTACTAGAGTGAAAGAACTTTTTTTGCTACGAGCCACCGTTTACGAGTTATTTAAGAAAAACTTAAAAAAGGGACATTTACATCCCCCCCTACCCGTTAGCTTCACCCCCATCCATCAGTACTTTGAGTATGTTGTTTAAGACACCATTCCCTACAACTATGCCAAAAATCGCTTTTACACGATTTATTTCCCCTATTTTTCCTTCATTGAGTGGGCTATAGATAAGCATTCAATGATTCTGTAGTCAAGATAGTAGCATCATTATTAGTAATTTATTTGTTTTAAATTTTTAATGTCATTACTTTCATTGAACTGATTATTTGTGTGACATGAATAACCTTTTTTAAAATTATCGTCTATCTGTCTTTCTGTTGGCTAAATGTCTCAAAAATATTACATGATCTTTCATGGTAAAATTGATATAATCTTCATCTGCTTTTGTGAATTCTACTTCCACCTATTCATTAAATGCCTTGCTACTGTTCATCATCATCATCATTACAGCCCTTCACAAGTCCACTGCTGAACATAGGCCTCCCCCAAAGAATGCCACAAAGCACGGTCCTGAGCCACCTGCATCCATCGACTTCCTGCATATCTTACCAGGTCGTCACTCTATCTAGTGGGGGGACGCCATACACTTCGCCTGCCGGTACGAGGCTGCCACTCGAGAACCTTTCTTCCCCATCGGTTGTTGGTTCTTTGAGCTATATGGCCGGCCCATTGCCACTTCAGCTTACTAGTCCGTTGGGCTATGTCGGTCACTCTGGTTCTACTGCGAATATCCTCATTTCTGAGTTTATCACGCAGAGAAACTCCGAGCATAGCCCTCGTCATAGCTCGCTGAGCGACCTTGAGCTTCCTCATCCGGCCAGCAGTGAAGTTCCACGTCTCAGTTCCGTATGTCATCACTGGCTCGGGGAGGTCCGATACGCAGATGGAATTGGAGGCCGTGGAGAGGGGCGTGCCTTGTGTTCCTAGTGCGCCTTGCCTGAGAGGGAGAGTGGGGAGGAGAAGTCCTCCCCCGAGAAGGGGCTGCCATGGGGCAGCCGGCGCTGTTGGGACCGCGGATGTGTGCCAAAGCGTTCCCGTGGCCCTGCCAATATGCGGCGAAGGTGGAACACCATGGGGTTTTAGTCGGTGCAAGCATAACCCGTCCTTACCCCCGTGAGGCGGGCATGCGTAGGCATTTCTCCAAGTAAAAGAAATATATTTTATAACACCCAACTTTAATATATCTTCGACTGAGGGAGTTGGTCTGTAGTTAAAGTGTTATCTTTTTATAAGCCATCATTCTCTAAACCATTTCCCGTTATCTGGGGTCGGCGCAGTAAATCTTTTTGTTCCATTCCTCTCTATCAGCCGTCATTTCCATACTTACTCCTTTCATTCTCATATCACTCTTCACACAATCGATCCATCTTTTATTCGGCCTTCCTCTGCCCGTGTGTCCCTCCACATTCATATTCAACACTCGTTTTGTGACATGACTTTCATTCCTCCGCATCACATGCCCAAACCATGCCAATCTGCTTCCTCTCACCTTTTCTACCACTGGCGCTACTTTCAGGCTTCCTCTTATATACTCATTCCTTATCTTATCCATCCTTGTCACACCACACATCCATCGTAACATTCTCATTTCATTCGCATGCAGTCTATTTTCATCCTTCTTCTTGACGGCCCAGCATTCACTTCCATACATGACGACAGGTCGGATGATCGATTTGTAAATTTTCCCCTTCAGCCTTATTGGCATTCGGGGATCGCACGTTGTGGCTGTGACCTGTCGCCATTTCATCCACCCTGCGTTAATCCTATGCTGCACATCTGCACATCTTTATCTTTTTATAAGCCGTGAGAATTTATTTATAAAAAAATATTAACACCGAAAAATCTATCTACTGAAGTATCATAAAACTTAAGCTTGTTACCTGTGTATAGAAAAAAATTCCGTTATCCATTCTCCTGTCGAAATTGATCTTCAAAGATTCTCGTCTGCGTTATAGAGCACACACGAGTGTTGTTCAGATCGTACGTGCAGTCAGTTTTTTGAGTACACTTAAAACACGCCAGCAGCTATATGAAAATGCTTCTGAAAACTTACTTATTTCAAAATAAAATAAAAAACTATAAAATATATTACTGTCCATATTTTTTAATTCGAGTTAAATTGTTTTAGTAAAAGTATATTTAATTTTCTTTAATAAACCTATTACATAAGCCGTTTTGTTTCATAGATTAGACAGAGATATTTGTCTCATACTTTCACCTCAGGAATAAACATACTATTCTGGTTACGTGTCGTGTGGTGGCGGCGTAAAACAATCCATATAGGCATTGCGTACCGCAGATAAGGTAATAAGAGGTGACTAAAAGAAATCGGGTGAAGAAACTGCTCGCGTCCATAGGAAGTACTTGAGTCCTGACTCCCTTCACGTATCCCCTGGGTAGTTCTAAACGAGCAACACCACATACTAGTGGGAGGTTGGCCCTCTACAGATGAGAAGCCCGTTTTAATGCAACCCACCTGGCAAAGACGACCACATAAAAACACAGGTATAAAAGATCGGGTGACGATTATGAAATTATAAGCTCGTAACTTTAATGTTACATAATAATTTAAAATTAAAAAAGGTGTACAACCAACATCAATATAAATTATTAAGAATATCTCAAAAACTATTGGTCAGTCGGTGATCAAATTTATATGAGACCACATGTGAAGCACCAGCTTTCAAATAAAAAAGAATCATCGAAATCGGTTCACCCAGAAAGAAGTTATGAGGTAATACACATTAAAAAAACATACAGTCAAATTGGGTACCTCCTCGTGTTTGAAGCCGGTAGAAAAAAAGAATAAGTAATAAATCAAATTGACAAATGATTGCAATTCCTTAGCCCCGTTCACCGGTTCCACTAAAAGGAATACGATTAATAGGCTCTTAGAAATACCTTCTTTGCTTAGCGGTCGGCGACTGAAATAAATGACTGACACAAAAATAATAATTAATAGACAATTCCATTAAACTAATAATAATTTAAAAAGATATTATGTATCAGTTTTTAAGTAACAGAATAAACGTATTAATAATAAGTGGTGAAATTCAAAATTTTGTACAATCGACTTCAATATAAATTATTAAGGATAACTCCAAAACTACTGGTTTATATGGGTTTATATGTGGTCCCATATAAACAAATTTATATGGGACCACATAAAAAGCACCAAATTTTAAATTAAAAATAAAAGTATCATCAAAATCGGTTATCCTAGAAAAAGATACGAGGTAACACACATAACAAAAATAAAAAAATACAGTCGAATTGATTACCTCCTACTTTTTGAAATCGGTAAAAAAGGCTTTTGCAGTGTTTTTCTCTTTAATTAAGCCTAAACTGAAAAATATTTGTACGTTGCCTGTGGTATGCTAAGAACATTAATGTATGGAAATACTTAGAACTTAAAAAAAGATATTTTTTTTTTTCAGTTTAAGATGAAGTCATTTAACCACAGCCATGTATAATGAACATTTTTTCAATATACCGAAGCTACTGTTCTAAAATTTATATGAGACGTCGAGGAAATAAACCAGCGAACATGATAAAAAAGGTCATAAATTAATGGTGTTGCGGACGGCGAGGGAACCGCCGCCCCATCGCCCCTTCATACCCCGTTGCGCCCCTCGCACCCCGCACACCGGCAGCAGACCGACGACCAATGAGCGCGCAGCATCGTCGTGCGACACTACTCACAGGCTAAGACGCTCTCTTGCGGCATATAAGAAGAGCTTTTTGGTCTGTGAGTTGTTCATTTCGGAAGCGGCACTCGAAGACAACAAGAGAAGAAACCTCAAGAGAAACCATCAAGAGAGAAGAATCTATACTCCATTGAAGACTCCCTTTTGTGTATATAGTTAATTAGTAAAAGCCGCATTTGTAAATAGTTTAATACAGTATAGTCTGCAGTACAATCTTTTCTTTATGCAGTCCCCTAGCGTAATATCAGTACAGTAATCAATCAATACAGTCCACTAGCTCCAGTAAATAAATACAATCCACTTCGATCCACTATGTTCTTGGTCCATTGTCGCCGGATTCAAGCCAGAAGAAAGAAGGTAATTACAGAAGAAAGAAGTTAATTACAGAAGAAAGAAGATCATTACGGAAGATCTTCAAGGAAGAAAGAAGTTCGTCGACGAAGAGAGAAGATCGTCGGTACTAACTTCTTCTCTGTTTCTTACGGCTACGTCATATAAGTCATAATATTGTCTGTTTCCAGACAATTCTTGTTTCTTAAACCGCGTTTACGCGGCCAGGTGGTTGCTCCCTAACGGTGCCGAACTGTGACTATCTGGTAACGCCCTTGTGGCGGGAACGGCGTCCAATACGTGCGTCTTTTTGAAGACGATCGGAGGTCGCAACGTGGGACGTCATGAGGAAGACACGAAGCCAGAAGACACGGAACGACGACGAAACACCGGTAGGAATGCGGATATTCGAAGAAGCACCCGCGTCCCCGTCCGATTATCTCGCGTTGGCACAAGCGCCCTCCGCCGCGCCCCAGGCCCCGCTCGCGCCCGCATCTATGCCCGCGCCTATGCCGCTATATCTATGCCGCGAACGAATAGCGGAAGCTTTAGAAAGCATGATTAGAGTCAGGCCCGCCGCTGCGAAGCAGACGCAGGGCTTGCCTATTTTTAACGGTTCGGCCGCGGAATGGTTAGCGTTTAAAGCCGCGATGAAAGAATCCACGCGTTTATATGGATTCACAAATACGGAAAATATGGCAAGGTTAAGGAATTGTTTACGTGGTGAGGCTAAGGAAGTAGTATCGGCGCTGCTGTTTACCGCAAAGGATCCAACAGATATTATGCGAACACTGGAGCAGTGTTTCGGCCGCCCGGAAGTAATTATAGATCGTGTGTTAGAGGAATTAAAACACCTTCCGCGCCCGAGTCAAACCGCCCAAGAATTAAATTCGTTCGCTATTAAGTTACAGAATATAGTGTGTATTATGCAGAACGTCGACGGCAAAGGATATTTACAAAATCCGATGCTAATTAGGGAGGTCACTAGCAAACTTAGCCCTCACTTACGGTCGCGTTGGTGCGATTATGCGGAGCACTACGGAAGTGCGGACGAACCGGACATCGTCACGCTATCCCGGTTCATGACGAGAGAGGCTGACCGTGCGTTAAGTCAAGCCTATACGTCCGTAGCGCCGACTAAGGAATCGCCCGTAAGACGAGAGGCGCCGCCGTCGAAAAGAGTAGTATTGACACGCCGCGTAGAGGATAGGGCCCGCGACGTAAGACGTTCACCGCCCAGAAGGACACCGGTAGTGCCTCATGTATGTGTTGTGGGGGTGAACACCCAATCGCTAAATGTAGGAAGCTAGCGCAAATGGGTTTCGACGACCGGTGGAAGTGAGTTAAGGAAGATGGGGTGTGTTTTAGGTGTTTAAACAGCAAACACCGACGCTTTAGATGTAAAGCTAGGAAATGCGGCGTCGACGGCTGCAACGCCGTGCCCATGCCACGCCGCCCCCCACCATGCCCTCCTTCACGCCCGCAAGGCCCGCGCACCTGAAACCTCGGCAAAACCGAATGAGACCGTGCTCGTCGCCTCGAATGTTGGTAGTAGTGCGTCCGTTTTATTGAAAGTGTGCCCCATTACCGTACGCGGGCCGCGTGGTAAGGAAGTAGATACGTATGCGCTACTTGACGAAGGCTCAACTATTTCGTTAATCGACGACGACTTAGCTCGCGAGTTAGGAGCGGAAGGACCGACGAAACAGCTTAACATTCGAGGCGTGAATAACAGTCAACGCGAGGCCGATAGTAGATTAGTTAGCATAGGCATACGTAGCAAGACGCGCAGTGAAGTGTATAATAAAAATGCGCGAACAATAGCAAATTTAAAGATAGGTTCGCAGTCTGTGAGTAGGGAGTGCTTAAGGTTAAAGCACTTATGCGACCTACCGAGTTCGGTTTGTTACGACGACGCGAAGCCGAGATTATTATTAGGCGCCGAAAACTGGCATTTAATAATTACCCGTAATTTGAGAATAGAACGTCGAAAGCAGCCTATAGCTGCACTTACGTTACTAGGGTGGGTAATTCAGGGAACCGTGCCGCGGTTAACGTGTAGGGAAGACGGCGAGACCGTATTACACGTCGTAAGCACTAGCGGACGGTCAGATAGGGACATCCGAACGTTTGCCAGTCAGGACAAGGAGCTAACGGAACTCCTCAAACGGCAGTATAAGATAGATTCTATAGGTATCTCGCTAAAGAGTAGGCCACGACGGGAAGAGGAGCGCGCTGTCGACATATTTCAGCGCACCGTCAAGAAGGTTGGCGAGCAATACCAAGTTGGACTGCCATGGAAGGACGACAACGTGCGGATGCTACCCAGCTATGAAAGGCAGCTCGAAGACTACGGACGGTTGAAAGAAAAATGGACCAGTCGCCGGAGTTTCGGGACACCTACACAGCCCAGATAGACAAACTCCTGGCAAAAGGATACGCAAGGGAAGCCGAGGGGACAGAGAGAGAGGACCCTAAGAGCTGGTACCTGCCACACTTCGCAGTACGGAACCCGAACAAGCCGGGGAAGACAAGAGTGGTGTTCGACGCGGCAGCGCGCGCATCCGGTAGATGTCTTAATGACTATTTACTCGACGGCCCCGACTTATTACGGAACTTACCGGGCATACTGTTTAGGTTTAGGGAAAATGAGATAGCCGTGTCCGCGGATATTAGGGAAATGTTCTTGCGTGTAAAAATCGACCGTCGCGACCAACCCGCGCAATGGTTTCTCTGGCGAGGAAACGAGCGATCCAGCCCACCGCGGGAGTACGTTATGACGTCTATGATTTTCGGCGCGAGGAGCTCGCCATTTCTCGCACATAGTGTTAGAGATTTTAACGCGCGCGCACACGCAGAAACACATCGACGACTATTTAAACAGTTATGCAACGGTAGAGGAAGCGGTAGATACTGCAAGGCAGGTTACGTAAGTGCACCAGAAGGCCGACTTCACCTTGGCAGGCTGTAATTCTAACCACGCAGCCCTATTGGAAGATAAGCCGGAGGAACTACTGGCGAGCAAGCCTAAGGAAGTAGGCTTAAGGCAAGACAGCCCAAACAGAACCCTAGGATTGTTATGGATGGCCGACGAAGACGCCCTAACATTCAACACCTCTATGAATAGGGTGCCACAGGAAGTAAAGGCGCTACAGCGACCACCGACCACGAGGGAAGCATTAAGCGCAGTCATGTATGTGTTTGACCCGCTCGGACTGCTTAGCTACTTCACCATCACCGCCAAGATCCTGCTACAAGACCTATGGCGAATGAGGAAGGTCGGATAGGATGATGAACTACCCGAGGAGGCAGCGTATGAGTTCCAGAAGTGGCTGCGAGTCGTCGAGCAGGTGTGACGACTGCGACTGCCTAGGTGCTAGGCCCCTAGCACCTAGGCAGTCTAGGGGGAGTGGTAGAGCGTCAACTTCACGTTTTCAACGACGCAAGCGAACGTGCGTACGCATCCGCGGCATATTGGCGTATACGATATCGCGACGGAACGGTTAGAGTACGATCAGTGGCGGCCAAGGCGAAAGTCGCTCCGATTAAGGCGCAAAGTATACCGTGATTAGAGTTGCAGGCGAATTTAATAGGCGCGTGACTCGCGGAATTCGTACAAGGCGAGCACAGAGTGGTAGCCGATAAGGTAGTGTATTGGACAGACTCCACTACGGCGCTCCACTGGATACAAAATGATACGGCGCGTTACACCCCATACGTGGCTCATAGGTTAGGGTAGATAGCGGAAAAGACGTCACCCGAGCAATGGAGGTGGATACAGACTGCAGAAAACATTGCGGACCAGGCGACACGCGTAAACTACGTAAGCAAGGAAGAAAGTGACAAATGGTTCACAGGACCACCATTCCTTTACGAGGACGAAGACGGATGGCCTCGCCGTCAGGAAGAGAAGGCAGGGGATGATGAGGAATTGGAGAAAATCGTGGCGCACCAGAGCGACACCAAGGACGCTCCACACCTGCCAGATGTAGAAAGATTCTCTTCCTACGAGAGATTGATCAGGGCCACTGCACGACTATTGCAGTTCGTCGATGCCATACGAGAAAGGGCGCACGGACTGACATTGCAGCACATCCAGAGGGCAGAGCGGATGTGGATAGAGCACAGCCAACATGAAAGCTTCGCTGAAGACATCAGTCGACTTCAGCGGGGGAAGAACCTGGCAACCGGCAGCGTGCTAAGGAAGCTCGACCCCATATTGGAAGATGGCGTACTACGAGCCAGAGGAAGCATCGAACCAGCCGACGTGGACCGCCAGATGAAGAGGCCCATCATATTAAATGGACTCCACCATTTCGTGAAGCTGCTTGTAGAAAAGGCGCATCAGGAGGCAAGCCACGCCAACAGGGAGAGGGTGGTCAACGACCTACGCACCAGATATCATATCCTCCGATTACGCCCAACAGTACGAGAAGTGGAGCGGAGATGTCTGCGATACAGGATACGCAAGGTGACACCACGGCCAGCGGTTATAGGAGACCTACCACCTGAACGATTAGGGGCATTCGCGCGACCATTCACCTACACCGGTATCGATTATTTCGGGCCTATAACAGTAACGATAGGACGTCGGCACGTAAAACAGTGGGTAGCGTTTTTCACCTGTTTAATTACGCGCGCGGTGCATTTAGAATTAGTGTACTCCCTTACGACGGACTCGGCGATATCGGCATTGCGGCGCATGGCGGCTAGGCGTGGGTGGCCACGGGTCATATACTCGGACAATGGGACGAATTTTCATGGGGCAAATACTGAACTGCAACGGGCGATGGAAGAGTGGACACCGCAGCTGAAGGACTACGCGCTGACTCGGCGGACAGATTGGAAATTCATCGCACCGGGCGCGCCGAACCAGGGAGGCGCATGGGAGCGTCTCGTGCGCTCAGTGAAGACCGCACTCGAAGCCACTCTGCATCAGAAGAGCCCACGGGAGGAGACGTTAGCAGAAATAGAAGCAGAAAATACGGTGAATTCTCGACCGTTGACGCACGTATCGGCCGATATCAACGACGAAGAGGCGCTGACACCAAACCACTTTCTACTGTTGGGACCATCGGGCCTACCAGTCACCGCGCCGTGCACACCTATTGATCGTCGGGCGTGGAGAGCGGCGCAAGGGCTCGCCGATGAATACTGGAGGCGTTGGGTTAAAGAGTACCTGCCGACGCTGGTTGCGCGCGGGGACTCCCGGGATGCTCAGCAGCGCCAAATCCAGGAAGAAGACCTCGTCGTGGTTGCAGATGGCAACCTACCCAGAAACGTGTGGCCGCGGGGAATTGTGAGGAAGACCTTTCCCGGACCGGACGGCGTGGTGCGCAACGTCGAGGTGAGGACCAGGGGCGGAATGCTGCGGCGGCCCGTCCGGAAGTTAACCGTCCTCCCGAAGGAAGCTTAGGCTCGCAGGCTACGCCGGGGGGAGGATGTTGCGGACGGAGAGGGAACCGCCGCCCCATCGCCCCTTCATACCCCGTTGCGCCCCTCGCACCCCGCACACCGGCAGCAGACCGACGACCAATGAGCGCGCAGCATCGTCGTGCGACACTACTCACAGGCTAAGACGCTCTCTTGCGGCATATAAGAAGGGCGTTTTGATCTGTGAGTTGTTCATTTCGGAAGCGGCACTCGAAGACAACAAGAGAAGAAACCTCAAGAGAAACCATCAAGAGAGAAGAATCTATACTCCATTGAAGACTCCCTTTTGTGTATATAGTTAATTAGTGAAAGCCGCATTTGTAAATAGTTTAATACAGTGTAGTCTACAGTACCATCTTTTCTTTAAGCAGTCCCCTAGCGTAATATCAGTACAGTAATCAATCAATATAGTCCACTAGCTCCAGTAAATAAATACAGTCCACTTCGATCCACTATAAATGGCATGCAGATATTTTTAGTATTTAAACGTTACTGGTGAATTTAATGAATAGGCAAAGCGAGGACATCAGCTGTATTAACTTTAGGTATAATTTATGCTTCGTTTAAGTTTTAATTATAATAAATAATGTTTATTTATCTTTTGATTTTTTAATATAGAATAATAGTGACAGACGAGCACACAGTCCGCGTGATTGTAAGTGGATGCTGTGGCCCATAGACATTCATCATAAAATCAAAATGCAGATGCGTTATGTCCCCTGAGGACTAAGATGGAATGCTTCATTTCCAGTAAAACTGGTCTCCGGTTCACTACACTCACCATACGAAACACAACAGCATTGATCTACCATTTTACGCTGTTATCTTGTGAGAGCGTAGTCCTTCCCCGTTCGAGCGGACCAATTCGTGCTACAACCATAATATAGCTGCAGCATGGCACTACCACGTAAAAGCAAGAAGTTTGAAGTATCACATGCAATAAATCATTTGATTCTTTTCTCTTTTTATGCCTCAAAGTATTTTGGCCTCTAAATATACAACAGGCTTTCTTCAAACACCTTCTTTTGTGGCGGTTTAATGAAATTCGCCAATGACGTAACAGCCTTTTGCTTCTGTCCTATATTGAACTTGCTTCGCCCTATCATACCTTCAGCTTAAGCTACAGCCCTAAATACCTCGCAGAACTTCTTCTCAATCAAATTCTCAATTTCATCATCATCACCGCCATACCCCCGTTTGCAAACTTCTAAATGTAATACATTTTTAAATATTCCGAATTAAAATATACTTTAACTTTATTATTTGAAGTTTACATTTCAAGTATACTTGTATTTATTTTTATATTATAAGGGTGACAAACGGGCACACAGTCCACCTGATGGTAAGTGGTTGCTGTGGTCCATAGACTTCTACATAAATTTATCGTCAATTACGAATCAAAATGCAGATGCGTTTTCACATGATGACTAAGATGGAATGCCTCATTTCTAGTAAAAAAGGTGTCCGGTTCTCTTCACTTACCATACGAAACACAGCAGCATTAAGCTGCTACTTTACTTTGATATTCTGTGAGAGCGTGATCCTTCCTCGGTTGAGCCGACCCATTCGTGCTACAACTATACTATTAATATAGCAACAGCATGGCTCTACCACGTACATGATTCACGTGCATGCGGGGGCCTTCTAGGATATGATCACAAACTGCAGACTTCCCGGACCGTTAGTGTTTTACGTCAACTACAATTTCTTTTACGCGGGTTTTATAGATCTTTTTGTTTACCCTTTATAAGAGAAACCATATTCACAATCAAGTTTGTACACTCCTGCATCTTGTAGATGGAGACATATTACACTTGGCGGATGGTGAGAATTAAAAATAATTTAAATTAAACGCGATAAAATCCGTAAAAATACTTTAATTCTTAAATGAATCGGGTTTGTTCATGGATTTTAAAATTTATTGCGAGTGCTAAGCACCTAAGCTACTGAGGCTTAAGTATGACGAGAGTAATTGAAATGATTTTATTACCATTTTTTTAAAGAAATATCCTTACTTGTATGAAAAAAAAATATACAAAGAAGCATATGGTTTGCAGACATGGATCCTAGGCATCTTCATTTATCACCGATTAAGAATCAGAATCTGTTGTCACCCCTCAGAAATAAGAGAAACACCTCTTTACCAGTAATAAGGGTCTCCGGTTCTTTACACTCATCGTAAGAACCGCAACACAATTATCCTGCTTGGAGTCCCACCAAGTAAATAGTAGGATATTCCTGAAGGTCATCGTAATACTGTTGCAGCGTGGCTCTAAACACACTAGAACTTTTTTTTAAATGCGCCAGCTGCCTAGTGGTACACTTTAGTTGTAATATGTATATGTACTACAAACACAATAGGCGAGAAAGTCTAATTTATATGAGTAATCGATTGCATAGTTTTACAAAATATCGCGACTGCTAAAATACTTTGTCACGCTTTAATTAAAAAAGTGTGAACAACAGTAGTTTGTGTAAAGAAAAGACCAAGTCGTTTTATTACAAAAGTCTTCGAAACTTAATAACTCCTCGAACTACTAAAACGGGACAAAGTAGTATTTTTCGCAACTTTGAGCTTTCCTGTTATATACGTATACTTTGTTGTTCGATAAGCATCGTAATAGATGATATAATATAGTTGACATAGTTGAACATTCGACTTGCGGTTGTCAGCAACATTTTTTCGAATCTAATTAATTTTCTTTTGCTATATGGAGCCTAATAATATTGTTTACATGAAACTAAGTCTTGAGCTCCTCTCTTTTTTATGTAAACGTTACCTGCACATTAGAAATTTCTCACGTACCATGGGGGACATTTACATACATATTAGGTCGGGGAAAAAGTTTCTTCGTGTTTTGTTTGTGTAAAATTGAAGAAAAATCTCTTTGATTGTACTGTTTGTGTCTGGCTGGTTTTAATATCAATACATATAGGACAATAAGAAAAAGAAATAGTAAAAAACACATTCCCGCTGTTTTTCAATCGTTTAACTGTCCGCCAAAATGAGTTAATCTAACGAAGAAATTCGATACCTTCTGAAGTTTTATTACATAATTTTAAATTTTAAATTTTAAATTTTAAATTTTGTACAAGCGACTTTAATATAAATTATTAAGAATAACTCAAAAACTATTGGTCAGACCTTGATCAAATTTATATGGGACTACATGTGAAGCACCAGCTTTCAAATAAAAAAGAATCATCGAAATCTGTTCACGCAGTAAAAAGTTATGAGGTAACACACATAAAAAACATACAGTCGAATTGAGTACCGGCTCCTTTTTGAAGTCGGTAGAAAATGCGACTCAAGCCGCGATAAAAAAAATTGACGTTTATGGACCTAATGCAGTGTAATTAAGAGTAGCATAAAGTTGGTTCAAGCGTTTTTAGTCCGGGAATTTTGATGTTAGAGATGCAGCTCGCTCTGGTTGCCCTCATACGCATAAAATCAATGC
The DNA here is from genome assembly GCA_033319125.1 of Parnassius glacialis. Lineage (NCBI taxonomy): Eukaryota > Metazoa > Arthropoda > Insecta > Lepidoptera > Papilionidae > Parnassius > Parnassius glacialis. Next base: position 34,178,232 of record JAVANC010000005.1, on the reverse strand, counting down.
CATTTTTGAAAATGTGGAGCAATATCGGTATATTAGTAGTAACAACATAGCCGAGAAATTGAGTATTGACCAGAAAATATTATTGACCCATTTAAAAAGTCTGGCTATACAAAAAAGCTCAATATTTGGTTATCACACGAGCTCACTGATAGAAACCTAATGAATCGTGTACTCACTTGAGATTCTCTATTGAAACGTAATGAAACCGAACCATTTTTAAAAAGATTGATCACTGGCGATAAAAAGTGGATCACCTACGACAAGAACGTGCGAAAAAAATCATGGTGAAAGGGTAGTCAAGCTCCAAAGACTTGTATTGAAACCCGGATTAAACACGCAATAAGGTGATGATGTGTGTATGGTGGGATTAAAAGAGCATCGTTTATTATGAGCTTTTACCGCCGGGCAAAACCATCGATTCAGATCTTTACTGCCAACAACTGATGAGACTCAAGCAAGATATAGAGGGAAAACGGCCGGAATTGATCAACGGAAAATGAGTGGTCTTTTGATCATGATAACGCCAGACCACACACATCTTTGGCCACTCAGCAACACTTGAGAGAAGTTGGTTGGTAAGTTTAAAGCAACTACCATATTGTCCAAACCTCGCACTCTTAGATTTTTACCTGTTTCGGTCTCTTCAGAATTATTTGGGTAGTATTAAGTTAACATCAAGAGAGGACTATCATAACTACTAGTCGCATTGTTTTGATAAAGAATCTTAAGATTTCTACAGCAACGGGATTATGTCACTACCTGTAAGATGGCAACAAGTTATCAAACAAATATGGTACATATATATTATAATTAAATATAATTCAACTTTGAAAAAAATATATTTTGAATTTGAATAGAAAATACAAAGAAACTTTTTCCCCGATCTTTTAAATCGCAGTTGACAGTTATCCGGACCTGAGAAAAATATTTAATAGGAGCGAGATTTGAACTACTGTGCTTGAAAAAACTAAAAAAAGTTTGTTTGTAAGGATCCCTTTGTCATCTAAAATATTAAAGTTGACATGGATGGTTGGCAATTTTTTTGTTACTACTAATTATTAATTAAAATTAAAAAATATAAACACAATTTTCTATACATGCTAGTCATTCTATTATACTACACAAATATCTATTTTTGATTAAGGTTATATTTGTATAAATGAAAGCTATATTATATTCCGTAGTAAGCGAATTAATCTCTTCACCAAGGAGAAGACCAAGAAAAGAATTTTATCACATTTTAAACAGATATAATAAGTTTTTTATAGTATAGGGTGACAAACGAGCACATAGTCCACCTGATGGAAGTGGTTGCTGTGGCCCTTAGACATCTACATCTATCTTCAATAAAGAATCAAAATGCAAATATGAGGACACAAGATGGAATGACTCTTTTCCAGTAAAAAGGAACCCCGGTTCTCTACACTCATTATACGAAACATGGCAGTGTTAAGCTGCTATATTACGTTGGTACTCTGTGAGAACGTAGTCCTTCTCCAGTTGAGCAGACCCATTCGTGCTACAAATGTACTACTACAATACCCACGTTGAATGTCATCATTTCACGAAATCTCTGTCTACATGTCTACTGTCGCGTAGATTTCAAATGCACATAATACTGATAACTTACAATATACCGCTGAACCCTTCAACGAAGCCTTTTGACTTTAGAAGATTAAAAAAAAACACTTTGAATGGCTTATTAGTTTTTCGCCATCACATTCCAAACTTGGAAGAGCCACGCGGCAGCTTTTGCTGTCGCACGGATGGGCCGGCTTGAACCGGGGAGTACCACGACCTCACAGAAAACCAGCGTGAAGTAGATGTTTACCTCTGCGTTTCGCTTGGTGAGTGCAAGGCCGGAGGCCCTTTTTACTGGAAATGAGGCATTCCATCTTAGTCCTCACGGGTGACAACGCATCTACATTTTGATTAGAATAGAGGATAGATGTAGATGTTGATGGGCCGCAGCAACCACTTAACATCAGGTGGACTGTGTGCTCGTTTGTCACCCTTATCCTATAAAAAAAAAACATGAAATATGCGCGTTTTAGGCGCTGCGATGCGAAAAGTACGAATTGCTCAAATCACTATCCGCCTCTTTTAAAGTCTATGTGACTTATCAATTGCCATTGTAAATGCTAACTTGAGTGGGAAACGTAGTCTTTTAAAAATGAAATGATAATTTAATTTAAATAATTAGAATGTGGGAAATCAAAACAGTCTCCATGAGCTACTCCAATCAGAAAAGAGGCCTCTGTGCTCTGTGACGCGCAGCCTGGTACTGTAGCACAAACTTGTTGCATCAAGGTTACGCATCAACACAAAATGGGACCTATACTGTTACTTTAGCTGCGTGGTAACTTTTCCATAACAGGTATTTTTTTTATTTGCGACATACAGTCGCCTGTAATTTTTTTTAAAACAACATAAAAAAGATCTTACAACATAAAAAATGTGGGGTAAAATGTGAGGTACTATTTATTATACGTATTAAATATAGTAATATTTCGTAATAATATCATAAATTTTACACAAAAATAGAGAAATAGACGTGTAACTCTATGTAATTTAGATGTGATCAGGGATACATATGTGGCGGAATGCCACGTCTCCAAGGCTAAGAAATGACTAGTTTGTTAATTTTGACAGCTCACTGTAGAGATGGGGTGGTGTATAATGGTTAATAGTTAATAGTTTAGCTCCAACATGTTGAGAAACTGGACTGGATAGATTTTACTGTGACCACTGGTCATTATATTATCTATCAATAAATCTTTCACTACCACCTCTCATATTGTTATTTTATTAACCGTTATCCGATTCTGGCAAGCTTAATTAGTTAAAACGTGCGTTAACGACCGCCACAAATAACATTTAATAACACTTAACTCAAGACTTGTGTCGCATATTTGCCTTATGATAAAATTAAATTTCAAAGAGTATCGAATCAAAATGTGTAATAACCCATTATTGTTTGTTTTGAAACTATACACAGTATGCCCATTTTACACATGGAACTACGACTGCTTTAGGTCAGAAGTCAAACCGGATCATCGCTTCCTCTTGTTAAACCTGTTACTCTTAAAGCAGGTTTTGTTTAATAATAAAAAATTTAATAACAATGCCATGCCACCGGTATCCACGACATCCTGCATCATCAATCTATCTACTTAACAATTAATTAATTTAACGCCCCCTTATTGATGGAGCCACAATTAGCGCAAAGTAGCTTGCCGCAGGTCAGTGAAAAAGTGTATTATCTTCTCTCTAAATGTGATTTTACTTTATCCTAATTACATTAAGTTTTTAAATACTTCTCGGAAATTACAACAGGAGATCCCACCTCTGATCTCAGAAATTCAGCAGATGATCCCAATTTTAATCTCGGAAATAAATCAGGATAGCGTTAATTGTTAAAAATAATAAAGTGTGACAGATGTGCAACTTGCTCTCTTGCTTACGCTATTAATCATTATCAGTAAGAAGATAGTGTTACGCACTATACATTCAGTATAGAATAATTACAGTTCAACCTCACCGTAACACGTCCCCACCACAATCACACACCAGAGTAACGTTAGGTACGTAATTACATGATAACACCAAAGTATGCAAACCAACAGCAACACTACACATCTCAGTGTAACACAGGGCAGCCTCTCAGCAATACCATCATCCGTGCCTGCACTAGAAGAATTACAACAACGAACAGAACCACGACACTATTTGAGCACTAGTAGAATGACTACACTCGTAGAACGACTCAAGCGGAATCTCTCTCGCACGTTCTTTTTTGCGCAGAAGCAATGATAAGGGCTACCCTCCGGGAAGCGGGGAAGGGAAGTGGTGAATGCTCTAAGCATACCACGACAGCCGGCTGCCGTGGTTATGTGGGACTCACTGCGAAACCTAAGTGCCTACCCACTAAACACCACCTATGAGAGTGGCATTGGCTTGTGTGGCTTTTCTGCCGAATCGGAAGCGGGTTCTTTAGGGAAAAGGGGGGCGCAGGCGGCGAGGAGCCGCATCTCTCGCACGGCACCTACGGTGAACTTTATACTGCACATACAAGTGGGGGTTTCTCGATGTACCCTCAATTACACCTCGATCCAACCTGTAATTTATAAACGCTCCGACATATAAATAAAGCTATGAATAAAACTTACGAACGTTTTAATTAAAAATATTTATAAAAATTATACATACATTGCGATGAGTGATCAAAAAGGATCTTTTTCCTTCATTGACGACTTGCCACGGTTTTCCCTATTATGCGAGTAATCTTACAGAGCCTCGAGCTTTAACTAATGTCCTCTTGGGCCTTTTTCTGACAAGAATAACTGAAAACATGAGTTGCCCCCGACTCATTTTCAGGCTTTGGTGAATTTTCAAGTAATATTTATTAAATAAACATCTTTTGACTAAATAAGAAATAAACATTAATTTGGTTCATAAAGAAGTATAAGTATATAACGTTGTAAGCTCAACATTTAGAGCTTTCATATTTTCGCCACAAACTTCTTCGTAAAAAACTTACCCTAAGTGAATCAGTTATGTAAAACTACTTTTTTTATTTATGTACATTTAAATTGCTGAAAGTCGTCTACTCTTATTTATTTGTTTGTTACACTCTAGCATTAGTTGGAAACTAATTGGCAAAAAATGCAAAAACTTTCCGTAGAGAAACTAAGGTGATAACTTGGAATGGACATGTTTCAAATCGTCATCGTTATCGCCGTCGTAATCAGCCCGCAAGTCTACTATTGGACATAGGAATCTCCCATCAGGAGAATTTGCCTTATTTGCCACTCTTGGCAGGTGGATTGGCAATTGCAATTCCAGTCGTCTCGTACCTTGGACGCTGATCCCCATCACTGGTCTGAATATACGTTTGGCGTAAATAAGATAGTTATATAACCATCTACCAGAGCCAATAGATCTTTCTGCGGTTTTCCAGATTCCAAATACTTTCATGTAATTTATTAAGATTTTTTTTAATATCGCTTTGCGTAAGTATGCGGAACGGAAGAATGTACATCATCGGCTACTACGATGACAATTGCAAAGATAATTAGAGGTTGCGATATAAGCAGAAGCACGCGCAAAGCTGAATCATAGATATTTATATATATTAATTATAATTATAGATATTTTTTGTGCAAAAGGAGAGTAAGCGATGAGCTTTGGATTTTGAAGGGCTTGAGGTGTTTGTGCGAGGGCGCAGGTGCACCTGAGCGGCGGCTGGCGCCCGAGTATACATTGAATAAAACTGCAGTTATCACAAATTTCTTTAGCAATATAAATAATCAGTATTGCCTAGCAAATGACTACATTGCGTTTGCAATTCAGAAACTGTTCTGCTTTAAATTTTGAAATAGGAAAAGGCACAATAACTATTTCAGAATTCGTAACACACATAAAACACAGTTAAAAGATATCGTGTGATTATTATTAATTATAAACTCGATTGTAACTTTAATGTAGCAAAATAGAACTATCTAATAAGTCAAATTGATAAATGATTGCAATTCTTTAGCCTGATACAGTGATTGCTCTAAAACGAATACGATTAATAGGTTCCTAGAAATATCTTCTTTCGGTCGGCGACTGAAATAAATAGCTTTTTTTTATATGATAAGGGTAATAAACGAGCACACAGTCCACCTGATGGTAAGTGGTTGCTGCGGCCCATAGGCATCTACATCTATCCTCTATTACAAATCAAAATGTAGATGCGTTGTCACCCGTGAGGACTAAGATGGAATGCCTCATTTCCAGTAAAAAGGGCCTCCGGCCACCTGCACTCACCAAGCGAAACGCAGAGGTAAACCTCTACTTCACGCTGGTTTTCTGTGAGGTCGTGGTACCACCCCGGTTCGAGCCGGCCCATCCGTGCGACAGCAAAAGCTGCCGCGTGGCTCTACCACTGTTAAAAACTGGCTGGCACAAAAATAATAATTAATACAAGAAGTCCATTAAACTAATAAAACTTTAAAAATAAAATATTTACCACTTTAGAAATAATGGAAAAAACAAGTTAAAAAGCCAGTGCTTTTACCAGTTCTTTTTTCTTTTATTAAGTCTAATTACAATATTATTACTTTGGCTTTGGTATGCTAAAAACACTAATGTTTTGGAAATACTTTAACGTAAAACAATTGCGACTAGCCAAAGTTGTAGCGAAGAATAGTCTATCCATATTTTCACTAACAGAAGTAAATTTATAAGGTCAAAATACAGGCTTGGAAGATGTGATAGTAAAATGTCTTTATGAAAAAGTCAATTGACTAAAGCAATGTTTAATTAATATTTTTTAATATGACGAATTTACTGTTCTAAAATTTATCTGAGTCGTCTAGGAGATAAACCAGAGAACATGTAAAATATTTCATAAAAGAATAGCATGCAGATCTCTTTAGTATTTAAACGTTACTAGTGATGATACGTTCTTCGTAAATTTAATGAATAGGAAAAGCGCGGACAGCTGCATGCAGCTGTATTAACTTTAAGTATAATTTACACTCCACAGAGATCCCATCAGGTATAATTTATACTCAGCAGGTCCCATCCGCAGAGATCGTGATACTCGGTGACTTTAACGCCCACCACGCTGAATGGCTTGGTTCTCGTTTAACCGATCATGCGGGTAGATCTATCTATGACTTTGCCTTGGCATATGGTCTAACACAACTGGTTACTTCGCCTACGCGATCCCAGATGTGGAAGACCTTGTACCTTCCCTGTTGGACCTTCTGATGACCTCTCATCCGGACGGATATCAGGTCTCCGTCGATGCCCCTCTGGCCTCTTCGGACCATTGTCTAATTCGGAGTACGGTGCCACTCACGCTCTAATCGCAATTGCAATCTGCAGCTTGGCGCCGTGTTTGGCACTATAGGTCAGCCGATTGGGACGGGATGCGTTCTTCTTTTGCATCCTACCCTTAGGGGCGGGTTTGCTTCTCGCCGAAAGATCTCCCAGCGTTGTTGCCGATTCTGTTGCTGATGTGGTACTTCAAGGTATGGAACCATCCTCTGTGGTGCCCATCGGGGGCAGATCCCAGGCATGGTTTGGTCGCTCCTGTAAGATAGCATCACGCTATAAGCAGGAATGCTACCGAGACTTGGCTGACGCATCAACGTCTCGGGATGTAAACACCAGCGCGCTTAAAAAGAAGTATAATTCCGCATCCAGGTCCTTCAAAAGCGTCATTGCCAAGGCAAGGTGAAGCACATCGGCAGAATTGGCGAGATACTAGTTCGCCTTCCTTCAGGAACCCGTGCATTCTGGCCTCTCGCCAAGGCAGTCCAAGGGAACTTCTGTCAGCCATCTCTTTCATCTCTGCACAGAGAGAACGATTCACTGGCCCATGCCGCAAAGGAAAAAGCCGATCTGTTGAGCTCTCTCTTTGCGTCCAACTCGACTCTAGATGACGGAGGGAACACACCGCCGACCATCCTGCGATGTGAGTGCTCCATGCCGAATGTGCGGTTTACACAGCGCTCAGTTCGCAAAGCAAACTTCTCTCTGGACATCAGCAAGTCGAGTGGGCCCGATGGAATCCCTCCCATTGTGCTGAAGACGTGTGCTCCGGAGTTGGCACCAGTTTTAACGCGTCTTTTCCGGTACTCCTACTCCCAAGGCGTAGTCCCGAATTCATGGAAGACAGCTTTGATCCACCCGATCCCTAAAAAAGGCGACCGCTCAGACCCGTCCAACTACAGGCCTATCGCCATCACCTCCTTGTTTTCCAAAATAATGGAATGCATTATAAACTGCCAGCTCATGAGGTACCTTGAGGATTACCAGCTGATTAGTGACCGCCAGTACGGTTTTCGTCGAGGTCGATCAGCTGGTGATCTTGTAGTCTATCTGATGGGCGGAGGCAGTAGAGTCCAAGGGGGAGGCATTGGCCGTTAGTTTGGACATAGCGAAAGCCTTCGATCGGGTATTGCACAAAGCGCTTCTTTCGAAGCTTCCTTTCTATGAGCTTCCTGAGAAATTGTGCAAATGGATCACCAGTTTTCTTGCTGGTCGGAACATCAAGGTTGTAGTAGACGGTACATGCTCTGATTTCAAACCTATCAACGCTGGTGTTCCACAAGGCTGCGTACTATCACCAACGCTGTGTCTCCTGCATATAAATTATATGCTGCACACTGGTAGCATTCATTGCTATGCGGACGACAGCACTGGTGATGCTCTACACACCGACTACGAAAATGTTTTTCGGGAAAACGTCGCCGAGTACCAGGACAGAGTCGAGTCTTTGCTTAACAAAGTCTCGGATTAGGGGCGACTAAATCAAGTCCAGTTCAATCCCCAGAAGACACAAGTTTGCACGTTTACCGCTAAAAAGAACCCCTTTGTCGTATCTCCTCAGTTTTAAGGCACTCCCCTTGATGCCTCAGCTAGCATCGGAATCCTTGGCGTCGACATATCGAGTAGTGTGCAGTTTCGTGGTCACTTGAAAGGGAAGGCTAAATTGGCCTCTAAAAAGCTTGGCGTGCTCAGCAGAGCGAGACAGTATTTCATGCCGGCACATCGCTTGCAACTTTACAAAGCGCAAGTTCGGCCTCACATGGAATACTGTTCTCATCTCTGGGCCGGGGCACCCTGGTTCCAGCTCCTCCCACTTGACCGCATCCAGCGCAAAACTGTTCGAATCGTCGACGACCGAGTTCTTTCTGATCGGCTCGATACACTGGCACTGGGTAGAGATGTTGCATCTCTTTGCGTATTTTATCGCATCTGTTATGGGGAGTGCTCTGAGGAATTATTCGGATTAATTCCAGCCACTCAATTTAACCATCGCACATCACGACAAAACTCGCGTTACTATCCATACCATCGAGATGATTGGCGGTCCACCACTGTGCGATTTAGAAGAAGTTTTCTTCCTCGCACAACTTCCTTGTGGAATCAATTACCACCAGCGATTTTTCAGGACCGATACGACTTAGGAACCTTCAAGAAAAGAGTTTACACTTTTCTAAAAGGCCGGCAACGCATCTGCAATTCTCCTGGTGTTGCGGTTGTTAATGGGCGGCGGTAGTTACTTACCATCAGGTGAGCCGCATGCTCGTTTGCCCCCTATTGTATAAAAAATACTTCGCATTAGATTAAATTAATTGATATAAAGGTATTTTTTAATTAAGTTATAAAAAGAACATGTTTCGATTATCTTATTTTATAGAATAAGGGTGACAAACGAACACACAGTCCACCTGACATTAAGTGGATGCTGTTGCCCTTAGACAGATCAATCCTCGATTACGAATCAAAATGCAGATAAGTTACAACTCCAGAAGACTAAGACGGAATGCCTACTTTCCAGTAAAAAAGGTCTCCCGTTATCTACACTCACCATACGAAACACAGTAGCAATGAGCTGCTATTTTACGCTGGTATTCTGTGAAAGCGTTGTCCTTCCCCGGTCGAACCAACCCATTCGTCCTACAACCGCAACATAGCTGCAGCATGGCTCTACCACGTAAAAACGAGAAGTTTCAAGCATCACATGTAATAAATTATTTGATTCCTTATCATATTTCCCTCCTTCCTTAGTTTATTTGTATATGTACTACAAAGACAATAGGCGAATAAGTCTAATTTATATAAGTAATCTATTACATAGTTTTACAAAATTTCACGACTGCTAAAAATACTTTGTCACGCTTTAATTAAAAAAGCGTGAACAACAGTAGTTTGAGAAAAGAAAAGACCAAGTCGTTTCATAACAAAAGTCTTCGAAACTTAATAACTCCTCGAACTACTAAAACGGGACAAAGTAGTATTTTTCGCAACCTTGAGCTTTCCTGTTATATACGTATACTTTGTTGTTCGCTAAGCATCGTAATAGATGATATAATATAGTTGACATAGTTGTACATTCGACTTAAGGTTGTCAGCAGAATTTTTTCGAATCTAGTTATTTTTCTCTTGCTATATGGAGCCTAATAATAATGTTTACATAAAACTGAATTTTGCGCTACTCTCTTTTTTACTTTAAAGTTATTTATTCATAGAATTTTCTATATATATTTTAGACCTATGTTGCAGCTATATTAGTAGTATAGTTGTTGCACGAATGGGTCGGCTCGACCGGGGAAGGATCACACTCTCACAGAATACCAGCATAAAATGGCAGCTTAACACCATAAGAAACACAACAGTGTTTCGTATGGGGAGAGTAGAGAATCGGAAGACCCTTTTTACTGGAAAAGAGGCATTCCTAAGATGGAATGCCTCTTTTCCAGTACGGGTGACAACGCATCTGCATTTTGATTCTTTATCGAGGATAGATTTAGATGTTTATGGGTCACAGCAACCACTTATCATCAGGTGGACTGTGTGCTCGTTTATCACCCTAACCTATAAAAATAATCTTATCACATTTTAAACAGATATAAAATGTGTGAAAATTTTTGAAACTATATCAAACTATTTAAACATTTTCAAGTAAGAACTCATGTGAAGTTATCTACTACATAGTTAGAAATAATTATTAGAGCTTAAACGTGCAATTACGTTATAAGAAGAAAGTTTAACGAACTCTTTAGCAAAACGTTAATTTAATTTTTGTAAAAGTGTAAGGCAAAGTGGTGAATATAATTTACTGAAATAAATTGAAAATAATACAAAATAGTAGTAATTTTGTATAAAGCATCAACAATTGTATGCTATTGCTTCGTCAAAATTTTTGACTTCATTGAAATGCGCTTCAAAATTCATTGATGCGTCATTTTTTTTTCTGTATTCTATCCTTGGCGAGAGGTCTGCTTTTCTAATGCGGATCCGTCGAGCTGCACGGATGTTATAATAATAATAATAATATAATGTTATTATAATAATATAATGTGTTGCGTCAATCGATGGAATATTTTATCCCCTTTTCTAACGATCTCACTGGTGGAAATTCCCGCTAATGGCTTAACGCTGAATGCGCAAGTTGCAAGTTGCTCTTTCTTTCAACATTGAAAAGTCAGATACTCGGCCAGTCTCTACCCTATCGTTGTCGACATACCATGCATTCCAACCAAACGATTTGCTTAATCGTTCGTCATGCGCACAGCCAAGGAGTGGAATAAGTTCTCAAGTGTGAGTCGGGTCAGTACGCTTTACCATCTTTGGCAGCACCACCATTTACCATCAGGTAAAATAGTAGTCAAACACTGGCCTAAAATAGTAAAAATAATCACAAGTTTAAGGTAAGAACTAAAATGTATTTTCATTAGTAAGGTTAAAATCTTCATTCCTTTTTTCTGCCATTAGTGATGAATTTTTATCATTTATGATCAACTCAGAAGTATAGTCCATTTATGAATAATGAAAATAAGAATAATTTAAATCGGTTCAGCCGTTTCCGAGAAATCACTGAATATATGTAAAAACTTATGTGTCGAATATAGAACCTTCTATTTTTGGAACTCTGTTAATTAATGTTAAAATTGTATTGTGAGCTCTAGGTAGAGAGTAATTGTGTTCTGTGTAATTTTAACACCCGGGATGTTGTCAGTGGTCCCGCCGATAGATGGTAAAATCATTGATGTACGCTTGTTGTGCAACGTACACGTAATTTTACTGCCCGTAATTTGATGTTAAAGTCCCAATGTTACCAACCAAGATTCTACAAACGATGGTACTTTTGCAATTCTACCATTAGATAAAGTAATTGCATCTTTAGCTCTATAAATGCTAAAATTTTGTTTAAAATCGAGTCAAAAGCACATTATTCTTTAACTTTTCTAGTCATAAGGGTTGCAGATAACCCAGATTACAGACAGACTACAACTTGAAGCGAGCTTTCGTTAAAACCATAGATTACCTCCTAATAGATTCCGCATACAGGGCCACAACCGCGCGCAACACATACTTGCTGTAGCTAGCATACGAAGTGACGCTAAGAATCACGACATCAGTATCGACCAAGTTTGTGACCCGTAGGCACGTCCGAGTTCTTGATAATTTAAAAATAATTTTGTATCCAAAATACATTACAAATAGCTTCTTGTGCAGTGAAATAATGTGGGAAATCAGCTAAGATATCTAGTTATCAAAAAGATGGCATAACATTTCACCAGTAAGTAAATTCTATTCTTATCACGTTAACTTATTTCAGATGCACCGGAGATCAACTTATACTGGAAAGTATTGGTACAAAGTGATAAAAATTAAACAGCCGTTGATGTCTTTTTGAAATGTCCCTTTCACTCCTTACGTAAATTACAATAGTTGTCTTTGTCTAACAACAGCACGTGTATCGCTAGTGTTGTGATTTTTAAGTCGATATTTGTTTGGTCATTGTTTAATTATTTTTTTGAAGTCATATTATTTTATAAAAATAATTACGTATCATTGTGGTACCTACATATATGTTATAGGTTTCCTAAATGCCCCGAAAGGAAAAAGATGTGAATGTGACATTTTTTTTTTTATAGGATAAGGGTGACAAATCAGCACACAGTCCACCACCCCGGTTCGAGCCGGCCCATCCGTGCGACAGCAAAAGCTGCCGCGTGGCTCTACCACTGTTAGACGTTTACCACGTGTTTACGTAATTAGGGTTTTCCTCTAACTGCCTGAGGTACCACTCGCAGAAGTTCCTCCTGGGTGCAAAATCGGAGAGTATCAGCTCCTGTGTACGTCGATAGTGATAAGGTTGATGATTGTCGTCTCGAAGAATTCGCCAAACGGTAACATGGTTTATACCGAATCTTGTTCCGGCTCGCCTGGTACTTGTGGTCGGCTCTTCTTCAAAATCCTCTAACACTAATTCAGCCTGCCTGAAGCCGACTATGCTTGGATATCCACTTCCAGTAGACCGATGAAAAGAGCCGGTGGAATGTAGTCATCTTGACATGTTCAGAAAACACTGGTACGAAGGCAGCCGTCGCTGTTCAGTGGGGGGTCTACCATCGATAAATCGTTGCCGATACAGTTCGTGAGCACGATTTAAATTGCTATCTTCATGGCCTACGCATAACATCATATCGTAATATTCCGAGTTAGAAAGCATCGTTATTTTGCAAAAAAATGTTGAATAAAAACTCGAAACAGTGGTAGGATATCGATTAGAAGATTTGAAATTGACAACACATTTTTTTTCCAGCTTTTTTGAAGCCAGTACTTGAGTATAATGACATCCTTGTATTGAGGTGGCAAACATTTATTAATGAAAAATAGAAAAACTATTAAAGTAGACAATTATTAGGTAAAATAGCTACGTAGACCTTTCTGCTAAATAATCTGGTTTCCTGACATGACAGCTTACTAGGGTTGACAAAATTTTTGGCTTTGATAATTAATTATATCTTTTACGGGGTATTTTGTAACACGTTGTATACTTTCACCAGTGAAAACATCTATCGTCAACTTCCTTAATGTTGGGAATTATGTACGTAACGTCGTATCGCATCAGCATCAAATTTGTCCACATTTGTTACTACGCGTGTTTTTTTTTTTGTTTTTCAGTATTTGTTTGTTGCCGGTTTTGCTGTAGACTTCTTTAGTGATATTTGTTTCTGAAGCAATGCTGGTGCCTCAAGCCACCGCAACACGCTCACGCACTTCCAAGCAAGATCCACCATTTTGATGTTCCCTTTGAAATTAATCACGAAAACGTATCCCCTTCAGCATTTTAGAAAGTCCGTAAATCTATGTGCTTAATAAGGTGTAAATCTACGCAATGATTTACGAACGCACAAAGTTAACAAGTCATAGTATATTCAACTCAACATATCAAAAACTAGCTGTTTCCCGCGACTTCGCCCGCGTGTAGTTTAACATGTTTTTTCCGCTGAACCCTAATCCTTTTTCTAAAATAAAAGTAGCCTAAGTTACTCCATATAATATCAGCTATATGCTAGTAAAAGTCCCGTCAAAATCGGTCCAGCTATTTCGAAGATTAGCCGAAACAAAAAGGCAGACAGACAGACAAAAATTTTAAAATTGTGTTTTTGTTAAAGTACCGTGTATACTTTCATACGCATTAAGTAAAAAGCTGTTATTTTGACATTACCAACAGACACTTAAATTTTATTTATTTCTATAGATGAGAAAACAAACTCAGTATACACAATAGCGATGACTAGCACAGGCGCCTCGTTCATATTAATTATTATCTATAGTATGGATAAATGTTACAAATCGCTTCGGCATCGTATCAGTGTCGCCGAGACATAGATTCGCCCTATATTTTAAACTTTCATAAAATATTATGCACATAAAATGATGTTTTAATAGGTAGTAAAACTCACATTTAAGCTATACATTACATCGTGATTAATATGGTAGAAATTATACTGTATTTTTGCGCTAACTTTGCTATAAAACAGTAAAATTGAATTTAAAGTTAGGAAAGTAGTAACACATCCCAGTTTAGTTATAATCTAAATAACTATTACATTTTTATCTATTTTCTTATTTATTAACTAATTTTTGCAACGGCTTTGCCCGTGTTGTCGTTATATATAATAATTTTGTTGCTACAACACCAACATTGATTTTTTTTATATAGCAGAGTGGTCAAACGTGCATGCAGTATGTGACTACCGCCGCCTATTAACAACTGCAACACCAGGAAAATCGCAGGTGCATTGCCGGCCTTTTTAAATGGAATAAGTCGTATCAGTCCGGAAAAATCGCCGGTGTTAAACAATTCCACAGAGAGGTTGTACGAGGAAGAAAACTTCTAGTAAAACGCACAGTGGTTGACCGCCAAGCATCCAGATGGTGTGGACGGTGGCCTGAGTTTTGACGCGATGTACGTTCGTGAAATTTTGCGGCTGCAATTAATCCGAATAAGCACTCCCCGTGATTGAAGCGATAGAAAATGCAAAGAGATGCAAACGCCCGTCGCAGCGCCAGTGAATTACACCGAACAGAAAAAACTCAGTCGTCAACGATTCAAGCCACTCTGCGCTGAATGCGGTCAATTGGAAGAAGTGCCCCGGCCCAGAGATGAGAGCAATATTCCATGTGAGGCCAAACCTGCACCTTGTAAAGTTGCAAGCGATGTGGCATCATGAAATACTGTCCCGCTCTAATGAGCACGCCAATCGTTTTAGAGGCCAATTTGGCCTTCTCTTCCAAGTGACTACGAAACCGAACATCACTCAATATGTCGACGCCGAGTATTCAAATACTGAATGAGGCAGCAAGGGGAGTACCTTGAAACTAAAAAGAACGACAAAGGGGTTGTTTTAGCAGTAAACGCGCAAACTTGTGTCTTCTGAGGATTAAACTGGACTAGATTTTGTCGCCCCCAATCCGAGACTTTGTTCAGCAAAGACTTGACTTCAGACACAAGTTTGTTCCGGTAGTCGGCGACATTATCCCGAGAAATATAGACGCAGCCGGTGTATAGAGAATCACCAGTGCTGTCATCCGCACAGCAATAAATCTTTCCGGTTTGCAACATATATCTAATATATATATCATAGATATGCAGAAGAAACAGTGTTGGTGATAGCACTCAGCCTTGTGGAACACCAGCATTAATAGACTTGTAATTGGAACATGCACCTTGATTCTCCCATCCGCCAGAAAACTGGTGATCCAATAGCACAATTTCTCGGGATCGGGTTGACGAAAGCCGTTTTCCATGAATTCGGGACTTCGCCTTGGGGGTAGAAGTACCGAAAAAGACGCGTTAAAACCGATGCTAACTCCGGATCACACGTCTTCAGCACAATGGGAGGGACTTCATCGGGCCCACTCAACTTGTTGACGTCCAGGGAGAGGACTGCTTTGCGAACCGAGTGCTGTGTAAACCGCATATCCGGCATGGAGCATGGTCGGCGGTGTGTTCCCCCGTCATCTAGAATCGAGTTGGACGCAAAGAGAGATCCTAACAGATCGGTTTTCTCCTTTACGGCATGGGCTAGTGAGCCGTCGTCTCTGAGCAGAGATGGAAGAGATGGCTGACAGAAGTTCCTTTGGGCAGCCTTGACAAAAAACCAGAATGCACACGTTCCTGAAGGAAGGCGAACTAGCTTCTCGCCAATTCTGCCGATGTGCTCTGGCTTGCCTTGGCAATGACCTTTGGAAGGAGGCGAAATTAAATTCCTTTTTAAGAGCGCTTGTATTTACATCCCGAGACGTTGATGCGTCAGCCCAGGCTCAATAGCACGCTTGCTTATAGCGTGATGCTATTTTACAAGAGCGACCAAACCATGTCTGAGATCTGCCTCCAATGGGGTATCGGATGCAGATAGAAAATGGAATAAAAAGTTTAATACCCAGCAACACTCTGGGATCATCCAGCAAGAAGCAAATCCGCGCCCAAGGGTAGGATGCAAAAAAAACCCGCATCCTATCCCAATTGGCCGTCGTATAGTGCCATACAAGGCGGCAGCCTAAAGAATGCAGCCGCGACGTTAGCGTGAATGGTACCACAATGCGGACTAGACAAAGGTCCGAGGAGCCAAGAGGATCATTTACGGAGACCTGATATCCGTCTGGATGAGATATCGGCAAAAGATTCAACAGGGAAGTTGCACGATCCTCCACATATGGAATCCTCCTAGACAAAGCAACCAGCTGTGTAAGACCATATGCCAAAGCAAAGTCATAAACAGATCTCCCCGCATGATCGGTTAAACTTGAACTGAGCCATTCTGCGTGGTGGGCGTTAAAATCGTCAAGGATCACTTTCTGTACGGATGGGATTTGCTGTAGCAAGGAATCTGTAGCCATTTGGACATGGTCGATGAGTCGGTCTGTTTCGGCATTACCGCTGTGGGACCTATAGAGGCGCCCGTAAACGTGCGGATAGTCGTCGTTATATATGCGTAGCGTGGACAGGTCCTAACCTTCAAGACTGCCAAGGAGTCGAAAACAGATGCCCTCTCTAACATAAACGTAAACTCCAGCCCGAGGCAAAAAGGAGTGTTCCAGTTTGTACCCCGCATAGGATAGATACGAAGTATCAGCCGGAGATAACACCCGCGTCTCGGTCAGAAAGAGTCCCGAGCAGTTTTTGTGTTGAGCGAAGTTCCCCCCCAACCCTACTCCTCAGAATACGTGGGGCAGCCTGAGCACCCAAGCTCCTAAGAAGTGTAGTAGCTTGGTCGTGGATAATCAGCGAGGGATTTTCCATTACCAGGGGTGCTGGTACCCTCCTGGGGTAGCATTTCATTTAATTTCGCTACCATGTTGATGGGGGGTATTCTTTGAGGTCGTGGTACCACCTCGGTTCGAGCCGGCCCATATATGCAACAGCAAAAGCTGCCGCGTGGCTCTACCACTGTTGTGAATGTCATCATTTAAAGAAATACCTGTCTAAGTTTCTACTCTCGCGTGGATTTCAAATTGACATGATACTGATAACTTATATAATACAACGTTTAACCCTTCTACGAAGCCCTTCGACTTTAGAAGATTAAAATAACAATAACTGACCAAAATACTAATATGGCTTATTTAATGGCTAAAATAACTATTTTATTCTCGCAATATAAAGTTTCCCATATTGCAATAAATAGGAAAGATTTAAATAAAATGCTTAAATGACTTATACTTTTTTTACTTTTTCTACTTTTTTTGGGCACTGCGATGCAAAAATCACGAATTGTTCAAATCAATACCCGCCTCTTTTAAAGTCTGTGGGACTTATTAATCGTCATTGTGAATGCTGACTACCGGGAATCGTAGTCTTTTAAATTGAAATGGTAAATTATTTTAAATAATAAGAATGTGGGAAATCATTTGCGACTGTTTAAAGAGAGTGTTTTAGAAGTAAATGTTTTATTAAATTCAAGACTCATTAGTTTAAATAATGGTCTATTTAAATATTTACTATTGTTTTTATATGGATAAAAAAAGCAGCTCTTTCACTATATTACTTCTAAATCTCTCTAAGCGATGTTTATTTATTGGAACAAGGACAATTTTCTTAACTATCTGTTTTTTTGTGCATGTAAGTTAGCGAGACCAACTGTCCACAGTGATCAAAACTTAAATTTGGAATAATTAATTTATGTAAGGGCTATATTAGTAAAAAATAAAAATATTATCTATAAAATTTGCAATAAGTGTTGGCTTAAAGAACAAATTAACAAGGTTGTATGATTTCAGTAACGATATAAACTTAATACTCAGGAAAGAAGTCTCAAGGAGATTGATATTAAAGTCTCCACATACGACCACAGATTTATTCTGTTTATTAAGTTTAAGCAAAACTTCCACCATTA
The DNA here is from genome assembly GCA_033319125.1 of Parnassius glacialis. Classification (NCBI taxonomy): domain Eukaryota; kingdom Metazoa; phylum Arthropoda; class Insecta; order Lepidoptera; family Papilionidae; genus Parnassius; species Parnassius glacialis. The sequence goes on along the minus strand of JAVANC010000005.1, from coordinate 34,160,035 downwards.
TTTTTTCAAAACCATCATACATAGAATGTGGGGGTCTGTAAACAAAAAGTAACTCGAGCTCAACACATGTCATTTCTACAGTTCGCTCAACAGAGAGGCTCACAATATCATAACGTTCTTTACTTATTAATAATTTATTAGCTAATATTAAGGAGCCACCGCGTAATTTTTTTTCTCTGTTAAAGCAACTGACCACCTGGTGTTTACTGGAATGAAACATATTATAGTTATAACCTTTTAACCAATGTTCAGTTATATAAAAAATGTGTATATTGTTACTACTTAAAAATAATCCAATTTTATAATTCTTTGCCCAACATGTCTTGCATATTTTGATGCACCAGTTGTTTACAAGTTTTATGATTGTTTTTGTGACAAATTATACAATTAAATATTTGTAGACTACGTTATGGATAATTTAAATTGTTACTATGATTGCTAGAGATTACTTCTATTGTCTCATTTTCTAATTTAAATTACTTGGAAATGATTCCAAATTCAATATAAAGTCATTACATTGCTTAATAGAAGCAGATGTCTGGGTAGCCAAATCCTTGGCTGAGTTAAAATATTAATAATAAGATAGCACATTTGCTATCAGTCTTATACTATACTTAGATAGGTAATACCTATCTCCAGTCATAAACGTCTTAATTAAATTATTTTGTCAATCGCATGAAATTTATCATTACAATTCTTACGATTAAATGTCATTTTTAAATTATTTTTACATGTCAAGTTATTCATTAATAAATTTAAATCATATCTTAGATTATTTTCTTGTGGTTACCCCTGTTATATACCGGGCAATGTAAACATGATAACATTATATACATTTAAGTTATTAAGATATTCAATATATTTTAATAATTGATTTTTATTCACATTACCTCTTCTTCGAAGAAGAATGATTAATGTAATATTAGGGCAAAATTTACTAGTTAAAATTTTATTAATTATTTGGCTTAATGATGCTCCAGGCATGAAAGAATTATCTGTTGCCCTTTTAAATAGTTATTTAATGATGTTTCCAATGTTTACCTATGTCATCACTATACACAATAACTTTATTTTTTTCATTGCCTGAATTACTTCTTACTTTTGTATTTTTTATGGTACTGTCATAGAGTGTAGATGAAGAAAACGAGTCAATATTGCTTGTTGTGTTATTAACACACACTGACCATAGAGAACCTGGCATTGAGCGCTGATACTCGTTTTGATGTTTTAATAAACCTAGCAAGCTAACAGCACGCAAAGTGGCGAAGCAATCAGCTTTGTAGCGGTTTCTAACGGTTGCCGTTGAGCAATCAGTTTCAAAATAGGAGGTTCAGATGCCTGGGTGATTAGTAATCGATTGCTGAAAACAGAATTTGAAAATTCGAAACCGTTCTCGAGATAATCGTGGGACAGACGGACAGACGGACAGACATCGTGAAATCAATAAGTGTTTTCGCAAGCTTCGCCACTTAATAAGGAGTCAAAACGTTCTTCGTTATATTTACATGACTTTACAAGATTATTCATGGCCAGTATGTGTTCTTTTATCTCATTATCTGCTGATTTATATTTATTCGCCGTAATTTGTAATGAGGTTTTAAGAGATAAATTAAGATAAATTTCTGAATTAAGACACTATATCATTCTCATAACAATTTTTCATGTTTTCCACCTAAACTGAATACAATTTAAGTTTGTTAAATAATTCTTGCTTTTCCTTAAAAGTATGTATATTATTTTTAGTATTAATTTTGGTTTTAATTAATTTTTGAATTCTTCTAATATATTTATTAATATTTATCTATTCCCTTAATTTCCTTCTACTGTTCTTCTGTTCCTTTCTGTTCCTTTCTGCTGTTCTTGATGTGACAGAATTATCACCAGTCAAATCTATTGTTTTGCTTTCTACAAGCTCATCGAACAGACTCTGAGTTTGGCATGCTTCCAAGTTATGTTTAAATTGCAAAGTTTGCTCATTAACCTTAGTTAACTGTAACAGCAATGCAGCAATTAATCCGAGGGATTCCTCATATTCTTTTCTGCATCTGTCAAACTGATCGACTGTCTCTTGGAGCTAATCCCTTTCCTTTAAAATATATGTATAGTCAGTATGCAACTTTACCATATCACTTTTTAAATAAACATTCACGCCTGTCACCCAGGAGGGTAGGCAGAGACTATGGACTCCCATTTAGCACGAACCTGACACACCTCTCTCGCTTCCTCCACATCCATATACCTACGCATACACGCTCGTCGGTTAAAGGTACTCTTAATTTGGCTCATTTTCAATATATCGCATATTCGGTCGATAAAATTTCACCGAGGGCGTCCCTTCCCGACTCTGCCGTTCACCTCAGCAACATAAATTTGTTTTATCACTCTTTCCTCATTCATTCTTTCTACATGACCAAACCACCGAAGCATTCCTTTCTTAATCCTAGTTACAAGATCATCTTGCAAACCACACTCTTCTCTTTTCACACAATTAATTTTTATTTTTTATTTTTTTTATTTTTTTTTTAAAACGTTACTCCCACGCTAGGATATTCTCCTGTATCGCGGAGGCAGTTTACAAACATAGACTGCACGAGTACAAACATCCAGACCCAGAACAATTATTTGTAGGCCATACAATACTTGTTCCGTGTGGGATTCGAACCCGCGGTCCCCAGCGCAAAGACTCATTGCTAAGCCACTGCAACACGGAGCCGTTATAATATATTATTATAAATAGTAAAAGAAAACAAAGACGGAAAATCAAAGAAGGAGAGTAAGTAAATATCTACGAGGGCGATACTGAAAGTTTTTAGAACTGGCCACTTGTAAATGATATAATAAAAAAATAAGTTCAAATTTTGAAAATGAAACTCTTTGCTAATATTATTGTATGGATTTTATTATTATGTCATTTTTGTTTACGATTTGGTGGCAAATTGAAAATTGTCTGTGTCACGTCAGCATCAAATTAACACGAGAAAATTTTCGTACAATGGTTTTTTTTTACTTTCGATGTCATTTAAGTCAACAAGAAAGTTATGATAGACTTCGATTGGTCTTTAAAGATAAAGATCCACCTTGTGCCACTGCTTACTACTGGTTTAATGAGTTTGAACGTGGTTGCACTAATCTCACCGATGATCTGCGTGAGGGACGGCCTTCTATGGCGACAACTGAAAATAACATCAGTGTCGTGCGGCATATGATAGAGACTGACAAAAGATTGACTTATCTGCAGATTCGGACAAGCTTAGGCATCGGTTTGAGTCAAGTGCACAAAATACTTCATGAACATTTAGCGGTCAGGGAGCTTTGTGTCCCGTGCATACCTCATAATTTGTCAGAGGCCCAAAAACTCCGTCTTGTTGATTGGTCTCGTGAAATGGTTCAAAGATTTAACGGAGGTGACTCAAATGCTGCGTTAGACATACTTACGAACGACGATAGCTGGATTTATTGTTATGATCCTGAATCTAAGAGATAGTCTGTTGCTGCCTGGGTGTTTCCTTCAGAGGAGTTGCTAACTAAAGTGAAGAGAGGTCGAAGCGTGGGAAAAAGATGGTGGTCTTGTCCTTGGGAAGGACAGGTCATTAGGCAACAATTGTTTTAGAGGCTCAAAAAACAGTCACTGCAGAGTGGTACACTAACAATTGTTTGCCACTTGTCTTGGAAAAACTTCGTTAGAAACGACCTCGCAGTCGGATCCTCCTTCACCACGACAACACCTCGTCGCACATCGCCAAGCAAACAATCGACTACTTGACGACGTCAGACGTGGAGTTACTGGGTCCCCTGGTCGCCCTATAGTCCCGACCTCGCATCTTGTGATTTTTATTTATTTCCAAAAATAAAAGAATAACTTCGAGGATAACGGTTTATAGACGCCGAGTAAGCATAGTCTGCGTTTCAAAATGCCGTCGAAGAAACCCCTAAGGAGGAGTGGGCAAAGTACTTCTCAGTTGTTCCATCGGATGCAGCGATGTATTGATGTAAATGGACACTATTTTTAAAATATATAATAAAACTAATAAGTTGCTAGTTTGTTCAGTTTTCTAAGAACTTTCAGTGTACCCTCGTAATTGTAGGTAAGACTTTAAAAGATCTCAAATCAAATTATCAAGAAAACAATTTAAAATGAAATTCGCAAACAACAACTACACTTTTATGTTATATCGTAAATATAAAAAGGGATAACAAGAATTACAGTAACTTTTAACTAACTTTAAAACTTTAAACAAAGTTCGTAACCTGCTGTCACTTGTGTTGATACACAATACATTTATGTACTTAGATATTGATGACTTTTACAAATGACGCTATACAAATTGGTCGTAATTACCAAATAGCAATAAATGTGAAATTTTTTCAACTAATTTATCTAATTCTCACAGAGATACTTCAATTCAAATTTTCAATCATATTTCTCCAGGAATAAGAACTGTCAGGACGGATTCACTATATCTGCTAGGTACTCAGTTGTTTTTCGATAGTATTAAACCTGTTTTTACCTTTTTAAACCTGTTTTTGTTTGATCAGTTTTTAAACCACGTCTATAAATTGTATAACTTAAACCTCCACATTGCTCTTACTATTTTAAAATATTGTCTCCGTGTACCTGAATTAACATACTTACTCCGCTCGAGTTTGGTATGGAAATGTTCGGATACTTTAAACGATATTGATAATAATCTAAATTTAACTTTAAATAAAACAGCCTGGACTCAAGCTACTTCACCTATAAAATTTGGTGGTATAGGTGTGAGAAATCTTTCAAGCGTTGCATTACCTGCTTTCCTTGCTTCCGTGCATAGTGATAGTAATTTATGTAGGATAATTTTAAATAATAAAATAGTCCTGTGCTTTATTACGAAGGCAGAGCAGACATGTCAAACGCTCTGCCCCAGCAAAAATGTTCCACTAGAAGTTAACCAACAAACACAGTGGGATATTCCGTTGGTACAGAGCGTGCATAAATATTTGTTTCATAATTTCCATAGTGACCAAGATAAGGCACGCCTTCTATCTGTTTCGACTTAGGAATATAGTCACTGGTTACACGCTTTACCATCAAGTAATCTCGGCACATTACTTATTGGGGAAAGCTTGTGCATCGCCGTAGGAATCGGACTAGGAGCGACGATTTGTCAACTTCATTAGTGCCCCTGTGGTAGCAGCGTCGACAAGTTTGGGCTCCACGGACTTTCATGTAAGAAAAGTGCTAGTAGGTTTTCACGGCACGGTTCTTTGAATGATGTCATCCGAAGGGCTCTTGTCTCTATAAATATTGCCTCGGTTTTAGAGCCTTGTGGAACATTTAGAGACGATGGCAGGAGACCCAATGGTATGGCATTGGTCCCTTGGGAGAGAGGTAAAGCCCTAGTGTGGGATTCTACTTGCGTGGACACTTTGGCAGCCTCTCATCTCAGCGGTACCTCGTTTAGAGCCGGGGCGCCATCAGGGGCAGCTGAACTGAGTAAGTGGCGCAAGTATGAGTCTCTGAGAGATGACTACATATTTGTGCCATTTGCTGTAGAGACCATCGGTCCGTGGCATCCACGTGCGGTGAAGTTTCTAAAAGAACTCGATCCGCGGCTGGTCGTTGTTGCTGGTTAAGAGGGCTGGTTCTTTTCTCGCTCAAAGGCTAAGTATAGCCATTCAGCGGGGAAACGCAGCCAGCGTTCTTTACACGATACTGCGGGGAGTAGGACTGTATGATAATTAAGCTACTAGTTTTAGTTTTTAATATACGGCAGGATCGAGAAGGGACGCCCTAGACGAAGGTTTATCGACCAAATCGGCGATACATTATAAATGGGCCAGATTAGGAGTACCCTTAACCGACGAGCGTGTATGCGTAGATATATGGATGTAAAGGAGGCGAGAGAGGTGTGTCAGGATTGCGCCAAATGGAAGTCCGTAGTCTCTGCCTACCCCTCTGGGTGACAGGCGTGAGTGTTTGTAATGTATTGTATTTTTTAATATTGTATATAATAAAATATTATATATTATGATATATAAATAAAAACTCATTTATATTCAAAACTCTTTTAAATTTAATTCATTAAATTTAATAATAAGGCAAATGTGCGACACAAGTCTTGAGTTAAGTGTTATTAAATATTATTTGTGAAGGTAGTTAACGCACGATTTAACTAATTAAGTTGCGGAAATCGGATACCGGTTAATAAAGTAACAATAGACCAGAAGATCACCAGCTGACCTACCCCGGCGAAAACCGTATTGGCAGTCACTAATCAGCTGGTGATCCTCAAGGTACCGCATGAGCTGGCAGCTAATAATGGATTCCATTATTTTGGAGAACAAGGAAGTGCTGGCGATAGGCCTGTAGTTGGATGGGTCTGAGCGGTCGCCTTTTTTAGGGATCGGGTGGACAAAAGATGTCTTCCATGATTTAGGGACTATGCCTAGGAAGTAGGAGTACCGGAAAAGGCGCCTTAGAACCGGTGCCAACTGGTACAACGTGGTAGTCAAAGATTTATTGATAGATATTGTAATTCAACGAGTTTTTGCTAGAATAGAACCCAGAGGCCACTATTCTGATAGGAGTAGCTCCAGCAGAGTGTGTATTGATTTCCCTCATTATAATTATTTAAAATAATTTACCAATTGAATTTAAACGACTACGATTCCCACTAAAGTCAGCATTGTCAATAATGATTAATAAGTCCCACAGACTTTAAAAGAGACTTTAAAAAATAATAAGCCATACAAAGTGTTTTTTTTAACTTGGACAGAATCAAAGGCTTTCTCATAGTCCACATACGCTATACAAAGTGGCAAATTGTACTCCTTGGTCTTCTGTACAATTTTCTGAAGGATATGCATGTGGTATATGATGCTAAAGCCTTTTCGGAAACCGGCTTGTTTGGCAGGCTGGAAGTTATCAAGTCTGCGTGCGAGACGATTCGTAATGACTCTATAAAACAACACGTAGACGTAGCTCAGAATGGAAATCGGTATGTAGTTCTTCAAGAGAGCGTTGTTGCCTTTCTTGAAGAATAAGACCACCGCATTTCTACTCCACGCCTCCGGTGTAGTGCCACCATGGAGAACGGAATTACAGTGCTTCTGAAAGACTTTAAATATCGGTTTTCCACCCGCTTTCAAAAGCTCTGCTGTAATTCTATCCTCGCCTGGGGCCTTGCAGTTTTTAAGGTGATAGAGAGCCATTCTAATCTCGCTCAGACTAACATCAGAAATATCATCGGAATAGCGTCGAATAACACTTGCTCTTGCATCGTTACTCACACTTGCATGTGGCTTTAACGATGATGTGTACAGCTACCCGTAGAACCTCTCAATCTCACTCTAAATCTCAGATGTCCCGGAAATGACGCTGCCACACTCGGTCTTCAGCTTCAACAGTTGGCTCTGTCTGGCAGACAAATCTCTAGCAAAGACTTTGGAGCCGTGGTTCCGCTCGATAGCTTCTTCAATACGTGCTGTATTGAAGTTGCGTAAGTCTCGCCGCATGCATTTGAAGATCTGTCTGTTCGCTGTCAAACCTGCTGACGACTGTAGATTCATTTTCCATCTAACAGCCATTAGATTAAGAGTGTGTTCGGAGATTTTTTGTGTATTTCTGCGACGGGTCTTGCAGAACTTAACTCCACGAGCTTGTCATTCATATCGTCCAATGCATAGCAATATTTTAGGCACCTAAAAGGGTTTTGTAGCTCGAGCTGAAAGGTTTCGGGACTCTAGATTAGTGCACAAGGGGGTTAATTCATTAGACGACACCTCTCCAACTTAACGTTTAGGTTCAGTGTGCCTCTAACCATACTGTGATCGCTACCAGTTTTCACCATCATGGTTGTCATAATGAAGTCAATCTTACTTTTTGTCGAACCGTCGGGGCTCGACCAGGTTCACTTCCTGTGGGGTCGCTTCTGGGAGAAAGAATTCACCATAAAGAGTCTCTCTTTCTTCATGAATTTGGCCAGCTTCTGGCCCCTTGGGTTCCGTTGCCCTATTCGAAATTGCCCTACCTTCAGCTCATCGTACGTTCTTGTGCCTAGTTTTGCTTTGAATTCTCCCATTAACGCCGTATAGTGGAATTTGGAAGAATGCATGGCTCCAGATATATCCTCATACATTTCCTCCACCTCCTCATTGGAATGTGCCGAGGTTGGTGCGTAAACCTGTATGACCTTAAGTGAATACCGTTTGGTAATTCTGACTATAAGGTACCGCAACCCTCGTCGACACACACCTTACAACTTTGTTAACGAGAGACTTGTGGAAGATAAATCCGACACCTCCTTGGGACAGATAGTCGCCCTCCCGGTGATAGTACAAGTGGCCGGATTCGAGGATTACCATGTTCTCACCCTCTCTTCGGACCAAAGATATTATAAGATTCCAGCACAACTTGTCTATCTCTTCTTCCAGCTCCAGGATCTTCTCGTCTGTCCTCAGAGTGTTATATGTTGCCAAGTCGAGTCATCTTACGTGGCAACCGAACCCCCACCGGAGATTCTTAACACAGCAGGGATAGCGGGGCCGCTGAAGACTGGGAACCGTCTGTTCGTAACTTCCACCATGTGGGTATATTGCCATAGTTGCCGCGCTTGGCGAGCGGGTTGGCAACCGCAGTTTTTTTAATGTTGTTTTGCTTTTATTAGAAAGATGCTGCTGCACATCTTATGCCTCAGTTTCCCTCTGTCGCCTCTTACGACACCCACGGGAAGATATGAGGTAGCGGGTATTCTTACCCGTCAGTGACTACACGGGGTGAAATGTGATTTTACTTTATCCTAATTACATTTACTTTTTAAATATAATATATTATAGAAAAAGCTACGAAAAGAACTTACGAACCTTTTAATTAAAAAGATTTTTATAAATTATACATACATTGCAATGAGTAATCAAAAAGGATATTTTTCATTTAATGACGACTTGCCACGGTTTTCCCTATTATGCGAGTAATCTTACAGAGCCTCGAGCTTTAACTAATGTCCTCTTGGGCCTTTTTCTGACAAGAATAACTGAAAACATGAGTTGCCCTCGACTCATTTTCAGGCTTTGGTGAATTTTCAAGTAATATTTATTAAATAAACATCTTTTGACTAAATAAGAAATAAACATTAATTTGGTTCATAAAGAAGTATAAGTATATAACTTTGTAAGCTCAACATTTAGAGCTTTCATATTTTCACCACAAGCATTTCGTAAAAAGTTTACCCTAAGTAAATCAGTCATGTAAAACTACTCATTATGCTCTCATAAACAATTTATTATTTATGTACATTTAAATTGCTGAATAATATATGTTGCCACGTAATAATAAGATATGCAGGAAGTCGATGGATGCAGGTGGCTCAGGACCGTGCTTTATGGCATTCTTTGGGGGAGGCCTATGTTCAGCAGTGGACTTGTGAAGGGCTGTAATGATGATGATGATGATGAAATTGCTGAATGGCGTCTACTCTTATTTATTTGTTTGTTATATTTTAGCATTATCTGAATCCTAAGTGGCAAAAAAGCAAAAGCTTTCTGTAGAGAAACTAAGGTGATAACTTGGAATGGACATGTTTCAAATCGTCATCGTAATCAGCCCGCAAATCTACTACTGGACATAGGAATCTCCCGTCGGGAGAATTTGCCTTATTTGCCACCCTTGGCAGGTGGACTGGCAATTGCAATTCGAGTCGTCTCGTACCTTTGACGCTGCTCCCCATCGCTGGTCTGAATATACGTTTGGCGTAAATAAGATAGTTCTATAACCATCTACCAGAGCCAATAGATCTTTTTGCGGTTTTTCAGCTTCCAAATATGTTTATGTAATTTATAAGAATTTTTTTAAACCTCCAAAAATATTTTAAAAATCGCTTTGCGTAAGTATGCAGAACGCAAGAAGATACATCAGCGGCTACTACGATGACAGTTTTAAAAATAATTAAAGGTTGCGATATGAGAAGAAGCACGCGCAAAGCTGAATCGCAAGAAGTGAGAAATGTTTTGTGCGAAAGGAAAGTAAGCGATGGGCTTGGGCTTTTGAGGGGTTTGAGGGGGATACAAGGGGCTTGCGCGAGGGTGCAGGTGCACCTGGGCGGCGGCCGGCGCCCAACAGCCTACGTGCCCGGGCTGGCTCAGCCTCGGCGCCCGCAGTCGTAAGCGAGCCGGCATCGCTGTCGGACGGATACCGCCCAAACCATCCACTGAAAGCGACAGGTGGCGCCGACGCCCGCCGCCTGCGCGATTCGCTTCTCCGCCTCCGCCAGTTACGCCCGGCTTCATCATGAAACTTTAATATCGCGTTTGTTTAGCAAATAGCCGTTGCAAATTGTTTCTTCAGAAAATGCAAAACATAACTTCCAGCAGTTGATAAGTGTTGTTTTACAGGATTAGAGCTCGATTTCCGATATGGTACCAAGTTTGTTTGGGATTTGAAATACTGTACCGTCTTAAAAATACTGTAAGTATACAAATTATGAAATTGGGGATGGAGGATAAAATATTAATATAGGTACCTACCTACTATATACAGCATTTCTACCGAATAGTAGTAGAAAATGTTTATTGCACATTTACATTCAGAATAATTGCTATTTTGTTTTTAAAACAATTTATCAAAATTTTTTAATCTCTAATATAATTACGCTTTGTAAAATTAAAGACTAAAAACAAACTAGGAGAACCTTAAAAATAAACATTTTACTTCCCAACTTTAATGCATTGGTTATAAATAAAACACACTTTATATTTGCTTGTATGTATTTATGTAAGTACACTGTTATTAAATTTTATAATTCAAATTACTCCCACGTCCAGAAATGTTTGAATATTTATTAAACCCAAACAAGTTTAAGTTTTTGATCAAAAAAATGGATTTGTTCAGTTTAATGATAAGATTAAGTTATAACTTTGTCTTCTTCCAGTTCTTGATCAAAAGCCTAGGTTTTTAATCAAAAACCTGAAATATTATAAACCTGCGACTTATATATTTAACGAAGACTAAGCGAATAATTAAAAATAATTTAATTTAAAATGACTGCTGAATTTGATACAAGAAACTATGGATTTAGACAATATATCCGAAACGAAAGCAGCAATTACTGACTCTAATGGTTTATTCCACGTCTCGCCAAATTATACTAATGAGCAGATCATGTCCTCTTAAATAAGACATGCCTCAATTTGTAGATCAATGGGTTGAGATTTGGATTGAGAGAATGCCAGTTGGACTATAATGAAGTCCGCAACATCATGGTGTGGAGCATGTTTGAGTGTGCCATGTAATCAGGGGGCAAAGTTTTGCTAGAAAGTCCAAGTACATTTTTGAAAAGTGTATCACTGAGCGGTTTCAATTCACGGTCCAAGAAAGTCTTTTGAGAGCATTGACTGACAGTCTTTACTCCTTTTTTTACAAAAATTACGTTATGTCCTTATAAGAAGACCTAGAAAATGAAAACCTCGAAAATGAATCCATGGATCCATGGTCTTATGCTGAAGACATTCTGTGTATCCGTGTTAAGCACTCAGCTTCAGGTCTTGTTTAATTATTCGCGGCAGGGTCCTAGCGTCAGTCTACATTTTACGCAATAATATTGTTTGCTTCCTTGAAAGATTTCGACAAATTCTACTTACATAAATACTAATGGCATGGGGTCGCACCGACTTTTGACGATCTTCGACAGAGGAATAAATTGTGTATCTGTGGATAGTGCGAGTCACTAACATTTGGGCTGATATGTACGTTTCAAAGCGTCTTATAATTATAATTACCAATGGATTTGTGCCTACTCTGTACGAAACTATCTGCAATTCTGTTTTTAATCCCCCTCCATAATGTTTTTAAACAGTGTAAGTATAATCCACTGTTTGTATTAAGTAAGCGTTGAAAAATAATATGAGAAATGATGGCAAATCGATCGAATTTACTTGTGAAAGAAAAGAAGAAACGAGCTGTATTTTTAATATCAATATTAATACCGATTTTACACATCCCGCCTGACTTTCAAATCAAAACCGATCGATTGATGTGAAAAGATAATATAATAGAGATGAATTTAGGCCAGACAGCATTGAAACTTTGGTTTCCTTCAGATTTCTTTCTTGCAGATATTTTTCCCCTTTTTCGTATTCCGTTCTATTTGCGAGACAGAACGCTTTTGTAAATTCATAGACGAAGCTTTTGCATTATCTACTCCCTGTGTAAGTTAGGCAATTTATTGATAAAAAATGTAAACATTAAAGTGACAGACGAGCTGACAGTTCATTTGATGGTAAGTAAATACTGCAGAACTTGGGCACCTCCGACCTATGAACACTTCAATCAAATGTCAAAGAAGACAAATGTGATGCCCTACTGAGGATTAAGATAAGACCATCCTCATATCCTGTAAATATACTTTCTAACCCACACTTTCCCCTCTGTCTCTCTTACCTCGATACTTACCCTTCACACCAGACTCCTAAATAAATAATTTTTAATTTATCAATAACTTGATTCTGTCATATAATTACGAAAGTATTCACACTACGTCGTGTAATGTGATAATATGACAGAAGATGAAACATAGATATTGTTACATTCCGGAATGAAAGCAACATTCTTCAATATGGGTGTTCAAAGGCGACAGCAAACCAATAAATATTAAGGCAGGCAAGAAGCGTGAGCAAGAAAATTATTGCATTTTTTTGTCAGAAGGGTCCTGTGTGCACGATATCACTTAATAAGGAAAATACAATTAATGCTGAGTAATACTCACAAGTATATTTATAAGTATTTTTGAAAAAAATAGGGAAAAACTACTAAGAAATCACAACCATAAACAAGATAAAGTCATTTTTGGCTTCTGAAAAGGTAGAGCTTGTGACACATTTCAGACACAGTCCAGACCTCGCATCATGCGATTTCTTTACTTTCCCAAAAATCAAAGATATGATGAGAGAATTTTCACATTTACGGAACCAGGAGAAACTATGATAACTTTCAACCAGCACGTGAAAAGCATGCCCTAAGGCTAATGGTCCTTATGTTTCCAAAAATGGTATGAACGAGTGAAAAGTGCTTAAAATATTATGGAGAGAAATGTTAGAGAGTACTTTGAAAAACATTAGTTTACATATTAAGTGTTTTATTTACAAGTTACGTAATTTAATTATAATATTTTAATATACTAATAAAAGTTAAAATAAAATTATGACATTACAATCTTGTAGATATTACAAAGAAGCCTTCAAAAGTTTCTTAACAATTATGCTAATATGCTCACTACATGATAAAACAAATAAAACAATGAAATGTGGAAGAAATATTTATTTCTACTTATGGCTTTGGAAATTTCAACACAAGTACGATTTTTTTTATTCTTAACTAAAATAGATCAAAATATCTCAAGTATAAACCATGTATTTTAATCTGATTTTTGCATTAAGCTTTAAGGTGTCTTCCACTGAGGTAGAAAGAAGCTTAAATGTAACAGACATACGAGTGTCAAGTTTACAAGTCCTTTTGTATCACCAACTATATTAAGTTTTATATTAAACAAAATTATACATTTAAAAAACAATAATAAATATAAATTTTCCAAATGGCAACCTCAACTGCACGCGCTGTTTCCTGCTAATTAATGAATGAGACAGGCGGCCAGCTGATGAGGGAAATACCATTACACATTACACAAATTACACATTAGTGATGTGAAATTGACCACATACATACTAGTAAAAATATTGTTGATGTTATTTATATTATTGTTATTGTATCATTAATAATTTATGCAAAATGCGTGCGTGTTCCAACAACAAGCGTAAAGTAAGATTACGTTGTGCAAATTAAATTCTTTTTTTAAATTCACATAGTATTATCTTCAGCGTTTTTAATAATTTTAATCGAAATAACACTAAGAGTTACATATTTATCATTAGTTACTTCAATCAAAAAAGTTAAGGAGATGGACGCAAATTTGAACCTTCATATTTCGAAAACTCAGCTTAATTACGAAAAGTGGATTATCGAACTACGTAATTATATTAAAAATCTTTCTGTAAATTTCCCGATCATTAGTAGATAGGAAAGTCGAGATATTTTCCATACCTATTTATAAGCTATAAGTTCTGTTACACATTTAACTTAGTGGTGGGGCTCATTTTCTGCCTAGGAATTCGACTCGGTACGTACCATCCTCTTACCTATTTACCGCCAATTAGCAGTGCTGGCATTGTTGTGTTCGAGACTGACGTCATAGTCTGGGTATTGAGGGCCAATGTAATTACATTCTGTAAGGTATTCCATCTGAGTCCTTAGGTGTTAACGTATCCGTAGCCTACTTTGTTTCAACCTAATGATGATTATATTAATAATGCAGCGAGTAATTATTAAATGATATTCAAAGTAACTGGATTCGGTTTACATACACACATTTAATATCAGGTCATAAATCTATGAATTTACGCACTGTCTCCACTCTAGCTAGCTGTAAAGATTTCTTTAGATACAGTATTGATAGCAATTTGTATTCAACGTTCAGATTTGAACTGGGCCAGTCTTCAGCTCGATTAAGTCCCGATAAGTCCTAAGTGAAGTGAAGTGTTATATGTCTCGAGCCAGGTTGAAGTTGTTCATTCCTTTTGATTATATGTGATCTCAGATTTTTTTTAAAAACATCTACATCCACTCCAAAGCGATTTCAATATCGACTTACAATTCTGAATTTCGTCGGCAGCTATCATCTTTGTAAGATTATCTAGTGTCTCACGCGCTATCATAGAACCACTCACGCGATCTTAAATCACAGTGGCCGATTAAGCGATTGAATGAAGATCGAAAGCAGGATTGTTGCACAAAACTTTAATACATTGTTAACAATTTTAAAAAAGGTGCCTATCGCACACTCCATTCACTACATTCATCCTCCTTTTTCAATTAATGATTTTCTGTTACTGATTAGCTGCACGCTTGTGGAACTCCTTCCCTCTACATATTCACCGTGCTCAATCCGCTCTTTTTTAAAAAGCGGCCAAGTGCGAGTCGGACTCGCCCATGAAGGGTTCCGTAGCAGCAAGTAACATAATTTACGATTTATTACGTTTAAAAAAAAACTACTTACTCGATCTCGTTCAAACCAATTTTGGGTGGAAGTTTACATGGTTACAAGTTTAATGTACATCATATATTTTTTTTAGTTTTATCATGCTCTTATTTTAGAAGTTATAGGGGTGGGGGGGGGGGGGGGGGGAACGACACACATTTTACCACTCTGGAAATGTCTCTCGCGCAAACTATTCAGTTTAGAAAAATTATATAAGAGACCTCAATATCATTTTTGAAGACCTATCCATAGATACCCACATGTATGG
The DNA here is from genome assembly GCA_033319125.1 of Parnassius glacialis. Taxonomy (NCBI): domain Eukaryota; kingdom Metazoa; phylum Arthropoda; class Insecta; order Lepidoptera; family Papilionidae; genus Parnassius; species Parnassius glacialis. The sequence goes on along the minus strand of JAVANC010000005.1, from coordinate 34,144,705 downwards.
GTTTGATAGAAAAAAAGTTTTTGAGTTTCAGTTCTAAGTATGGGAAACCCCCAAAATTTATTGTTTTTTTTTTCTATTTTTGTGTGAAAATCTTAATGCGGTTCACAGAATACATCTACTTACCAAGTTTCAACAGCATAGTTCTTATAGTTTCGGAAAAATTGACTGTAACATACGGACGGACAGACAGACAGACCTGACGAATCCATAAGGGTTTTGCTATTTGGCTACGGAACCCTAAAATCTTCTCAAAGTTTGGAACTCTTATAACTCCTAACATACTTCGTGTCATTTATCCTGTTTTTTTTAACTTAATTGTATAATTTATGTACAGCTACCTCCTAGCCATTTGTTGTGAACATCTATTTGCGTAATAAGATTATCTGAAAGAAATCGCTTCCAGAGATAGATTTAGTATAAACCACAGAACACAATTACTCTCTACCAAGAGAAGAACGCCAACTTCATACTAAAAAACGGAAACACGTGTTTACGAGTGTACACGAAAAGCGCTACGGTGGACGCCCATATAAAACTTTTTTAGCGGGAATTTCAAACGTTTGTATTCTGTAACTTTAAACTTTTTATTTAAGGCTTATTAGAGTAATTTTGGCTCAAGCCTCACAAACCTATGGGGTAAATTCCCATATTTTTGAGAGGTTGCACCAAAATTACCCGAATATACTTTACATTAGTATGTGGGATAAAATAAAACTATAAATAAGTATAGTGTAATTTTATTTTCTGGAAGACAGATTGTTTTTTATAAAACACATTATTTTTGATGTTTTTTATTGTTTTTGTACATAATATTTCCACGCTCGTTACTGATGTATAACACGTTATTGTCAGAGAGTTATTCTTCACAGAACATTAACGTAAATCTAAATCAGCAAAATTCTCATGGTGAAAACTTAACTCAGCCCAAATACATAACCTGAAACAGATAAAATTCGAGTTAATATAGTAATAATCCCTACAAATAACGATCAATACATTTAAAATGCTTAAAGACTTACCACAATATTGTTAAAAGTTTTTCTTCTACTATTGTAGGAAACCTGCAGAAAGTAATTAGATGATTTTGTGCTTTTTGTTTGCACAACGCTTAATTTACTTTCGATTCTGATTACACATCGTGAATAATTTTTTTTAATAATAAATTTATAGTCAATATCTCTTAGAGTCAACATCTCACAAAAAATATTTACAGACACAATCGCGAAGAAACGACTACAAACGAAAATGAAGTATTCTGAACCGATTACAATAACAAATATTAAAATCTAAACCTATTAAGTAAATTTTAACCAATTTCAGAAAATATTTTCAATATGAAAGACGTTGACAAATAAATGTCATTTTTTTCTTCTTTTAATTCATGGCTTCTCTTGATAGAATTCTGCTAATATTAAATAATTTAATTTAAATGAATTAAATTGTGCAAATCTCACAGTAATATGTATGTAATTATACTTTAAAGAGCAAACCAAAAAAAGTTTAACACATAATTAACATTTTTAGTTTAATTCCATATAATATTTTTTTTCAAAAAAGATTTTAAAGAAAAGATTCTAATATGAATTTGTGTATCTAATTTTTAAAGTGGCAATCTAAAACAACATGAAGGAAAGAAACAGCGATATTTTTTCTCGCTTTATTTTAACAAGCCCAACACGAACATTGACAAAATCATGATTGTGTGCAGATTTTTCAGCTTTCATACAAAGTTGCCTCACCCTGGTATAAACAGATATCTATGCTTCCAGAGCTATAAGACCGCCTATTTTAAAATTCGAAAATATGTAATATCCATAACTACCATAATTTCGTTTTAAGTATATTCTCACCAGCATGCAAGTCGAAAGCCATTTTTCGCAACGCAAATATTATTTAATTTTAATGTTTTCTTATATTTACGCGAACACTACACATTGAATAAAACTACTTTTGACGGATTTTTTCGCGTTTATTTCACTTTTTTATCTTATTTGTATTAATACTCGATGTTTCGGTAGTGGTCACGGGGAACGGAGACGATTGACGTCCCGATGTTAGAGTTAACCCAGAGTACCTTCAGCTTTTTTAATTATTAATTTTGGTCCGATTTACGCAGAATCATCTTACTGTGTCTTGAAGTCTGGCAGTGGTATGCTTGGGTTTGAATTTAATTTTATTAATTACAGGATCCCAAGCAGGTGGTAGTACCCAGCCTCCCTCTCTATTGAAATTAGGATGTTTTTTTTAATTTCAATAGCTCAAGTATCTTCCTTGGCAGGAATCGTTGTTCGTTCGCGAGAATTTGTGGTTTATCAAATCTAATGTAATGGCGAGGGCCATCCAGGATTTGATCACAAACTGCAGACTTCCCGGAACGTTGGTGCTTCACGTCAGCTATGTGTTCTTTTACGCGGGTTTTATAGATCTTTTTGTTTGCCCTATATATGAAAGAATTGAATTAATAAAACACACAAACTACAACTGTACTATTAATATAGCTGCAGCTAGGCTCTACCACGTAATAATAGAATAATAGAATTTCAAACAATGTTTCAGCTTTAATTTTACCACCTTAAGGGTAGAATTTCAAAAGAACTGAGACAGGTGTTTCTAAATTTTTAATCTCAAGCCTAAATACAATTTTATCGATCCACATTTTAAGAGTGAATCGTAAAATTCGAAAATATGTAATATCCATAACTACCATAATTTCGTTTTAAGTATATTCTCACCAGCATGCAAGTCGAAAGCCATTTTTCGCAACGCAAATATTATACCCTTATTAATAATAATAATTGTTCAAATTTTCATTTCATTTTTTTTAAATTTCATTTAATAATTTTTCATCATACAAATATAAAATCGCCCCTAAATTAAAAAGTGTCGTCGTAATTCAAGCCTACGTAATAAAAAGAAGCTGTATTTTCAAAATTTTATGTTTCAACGTCCAGTGGTTTGAGCTGTGCGTCATATCAATATTTTTCGTATTATACAACTTGCACCCTCGTTTTAAAACAGGGTGGATTTAAAAAAAATAAAAAATGTTGACTCTATTATTTTAATTTAAAAGTATATGAATCAATTTTCAAACCGAAAACATACATTATTAAATTTTTTCCATACAAATTTCAACGCCTAATGGCCCCCGGATAAGAGGTTTTTTTGAAATATTTTAAATACGTTTTTATTTATTTTATATACAGAGTACTTTCAGTAAGTCTTGAGTCAACGCCCCGTAAAATAAAAAGTTCCATAAAAACCAACATACTATTTTCCTCTCTTAAGGGTTGAATTTTCTAAAATTAATTCTTAGTTGATGCGTACGTCATAAAAGGCAGCTAGGACAAAGGGTGACAACGCATCTGCATTTTGATTCCTTATTGACGATAGATGTAGATGTTTATGGGTCACAGCAACCGCTTATACATCAGGTGAACTATGTGCTCGTTTGTCACGCTATCCTATAAAAAGAAAGAAAAAAGATGAGTGAGTCACGCAGGACCTCTTTAATATATGTATATAAAGGAGATAACTTCCGTGATAAATACGAAAGTACTCGCTTGTGATTTCGTTTTTATAATGCATAATACACAAAATGGGAAAATAATATTAAATTGAAATATTGAAAAACCGCCGAAACAAAAAGAGCTGATGATCTTCAAACGGCTGAAAAGATTTTCTTGAATCATAGCTAAGAACACTCTTCATCAATGCCACAGACAGACACTCAGATACATATACGTTCAACGTATAACAGCCCTCTGTTTACGTCGGGGTTAACAAGATATGTCATTTCAAAAGGCGCGCGTTTAGGCAAACGTCTTTGCCTACCAATGCATACATTTAGCTGGCGGTCAATAGTTGATCCACTGATAAATCAAAAGGCAATCGATGTGGTTTTCTTTCGAAGAGTAACTATTGAGTGCATAATATGCTGACCTACATACATTCCCATAGACTTTTCACATACAACAGTTGTTTGTGCCTAGGACTGTGACTGACGTCATAAATTAGTGATTCATCGAAAGCAGTTGTTTGCAGTAAACTTTAATTACGTGCTCATAACCAACAAGTTATATATGATCATACGTACATAACAAGTCATAAAAGAGATATAAATTAATGAGATATGGTAGCATGGTAGCGTTCGATCCCTGTCAGCACGAAATTGCAATTTTAAGTACTTATAAACCGTATGCTCGGTGGTAAAGGAAATACATTTTAAGGAAACCTTCATGTCTAAGAAATAAAATTATTACCAAAAAAAACCTCTGTGAAGTTAGAGGTGACCTGTTCCCAGCAGAGGCATGTATAAAGGGATGTTACTATACTTTTTTATTCCATAAGAGACAGATTGTATAAACGGGACAGCGGTCGGATTCTTGCTAATTCCTTACAGGAAAAACACTAAAATACACTTTTCCTCTTACATATTGTAATCTGTATAGTTGAATATTAGTTTAACTTCATTTACGCTTAAGTATGGACAACTAACTACGAAACTGTCATCATCTTCATCATTACAGCCCTTCACAAGTCCACTGCTGAACATAGGCCTCCCCCAAGGAATACCTCAAAACACGTTCCTGAGCCACCTGCATTCATCGACTTCCTGCATGTCTTACCAGGTCGTCACTCCATCTAGTGGGGGGACGCCTTACACTTCATCCGCCAGTACGAGGCCGCCACTCGAGAACCATTTTTCCCCATCGGTTGTCGGTTCTTCGAGCTATATGGCCGGCCCATTGCCACTTCAGCTTACTAATCTGTTGGACTATGTCGGTCACTCTGGTTCTACTGCGGATATCCTCATTTCTAAGTTTATCATGCAGAGATACTCCGTAGTCGGAGTTCTCCGGAGTCGTAAAAATGTCTAATTCAAACTTTTCACGCCTTTGTCGCCGTTACCCGGTATTTATTTACCCAGTATTTAGTTACACAGTCTACGTATTTTACAGCTCGTAAAACACTAAGTGGTTATATCGCCATCTATCGGAGGCGATGAGGTTTTCCTGATCCTTTCAACCAACTTCAAAAAAAGAGGAGTTTCTCAATTGAGAAACTCCTCTTTTCTGAGGTAACACACATATTTTTTATGAAAAAATTTTTCAGAATTTTTTTCTATGTGAACCGATTTTGATGATTCTTTTTTTTATTTAAAATTTGGTGTTTTGCATGTAGTCCCATATAAAAATCAAGATTTGACCAGTAGTTTTTGAGTTCTCCTTAATAATGCGTGTTTAATGAACTACGACTATATTGATGATGTTTTTTCTCATTTTATTATTTTGTATTTCTCACTTGTCTTAACTAATCTCTACGAGTCGTGATGGAGTGTTGAATTTTCTTGTGATGTCACAAAACTATCAACCACCAATAAGATGGTTCGCCTAGAATATCATAATATCGATAGTAATAAATTAAAAAGTCGCCATCATCACCTCGTGGTAGTCAATTATTACTTGTTCTTACTCATAAGTCTTCATACTCTTCCAAGATGTGCATTGCTCGATCATCGGCTTTTATCATAGGAATTTTATCGTTAATATGCTTTTATGAACACATTGTTCGTCTGATGCCCTGTATCAAAGTTCTAAAGCCAAAAGGCTAACAGCACTGCACAACAAAGAAAATAATAGTACCTAGTCATTGTTCTTCAAGTTTAATTAACATGTACGCAGCCGCCTACATGGTATGTAGGCGGAGCGATGCGATGGTTTAATTTTATATCTTATTATTTTGTCTTGTATATTATGTTGTGATGATTATTGTTCAGATGTTGTCCTATTTAAACAAATAAAATTAAGAATACGATCAATTCAAAAAGTTTTTTTTTAGTTTATCTTAAAAAAAAGTATTCGAAGTTCCGGTGCCATATTTGGACAAAAACAATAATTTGCTACAGTCAAATTAACGGTAAAGTAAAGAAAGTTACAGATTATATACATCCGACTCCTGGGCACAGGCCTTTTCTCATTCCTGAGAGGGGTTTAGAGCAAGGAAGTGTCGTCCATCGAGCTGCCCCAATGCGTGAAGACGAACTTCACATGTCCTCGAAATGTTTTTTTATGTCTCAGACACGTCGCAGTCACGGTTTCCTCACTATGTTTTTCTTCACAGCCGAACACGTGAATCAGCACATAAAACTGCAATTAACAATAAATATAAAGTAGTGTGATGGCTCTAGCTAACCAACATGCCTGTCCAGCGTAGTAACTATGGGGCAAATCTTACAACTAAAGTATACCACTAGGCAGCTGACGCATTTTTAAAAAGTTCTAGTGTGGTTAGAGCCACGCTGCAACAGTATAACGATGACCTTCAGGAATGAGCAACAAAGTTATCCTGCCATTTAGTTGGTGGGACTCCGTGCAGGACAATTATGTTGAGTTTCTTACGATGAGTGTAAAGAACCGGAGGCCCTTATTACTGGTAACGAGGTGTTTCTCTTATTTCTAAAGGGTGACAACAGATTCTGATTCTAAATCGGTGATAAATGAAGATGCCTAGGATCTATGACTGCAAACCATGTGCTTCTTTGTATAATTTTTTTTATACAAGTAAGGATATTTCTATAAAAAAATGATATTAAAATCATTTCAATTACTCTCATCATACTTAAACCTTAGTAGTTTAGGGGCTAAGTACTCGCAATAAATTGTACAGTTGATTAACAAACACGATTCATTGAATAAATCTATTTTTACGGATTATATCGCGTTTAATTTAAATAATGTTTAATTCTCACCATCCGTCAAGTGTAATATGCCTCCATCTGTAAGATGCAGGAGTGTACAAGCTTGATTGTGAGTATGGTTTCTTTTATAAAGGGCAAAAAAAACATCTATAAAACGGTACGGGAAGTCTGCAGTTTATGATTATATCCTAGAAGGCCCCCGCTTGTACATACGTGGTTCATGTACGTGGTAGAGCCACGCTGTAGCTATATTATGGTTGTAACACGAATGGGTCGGCTCGACCGGTGTAGGATCACACTCTTACAGAATACCAGCGTAAAATAGCATCTTAATGCTGCTGTTTCTTATGGTGAGTGTATAGAACCGGAGACAAACGAGGCATTCCATCTCAGTCCTCAGGGGTCGTATACATCTGCATTTTGATTCTTACTTGAGGATAAATGTAGATGTCTATGGGCCACAGCACCTACTTACCATTAGGTGGACTGTGTGCTGGTTTGTCACCCTTATTCTATATTTTTAAATAATACATCAGATTTGATAGACCAAAAATTCTTGCAAAAGAACTTCGTTTCCTACCAAAGGTGAATCATGACGCAATGACATTTAAAAAAACATCCTAATTTCAATAGAGAAGGAGGCTGGATACTAACTACCACTTGGTTAGGTTCCTGTAATTAATAAAATTAAAACTACTCGTAAACCCAAGCACACCACTGCAAGACTTCAAGACACAGTAAGCTCATTCTGCGTAGATCGGGCCAAGTAATAATTAATAAGCTGAAGGTACACCGGGTTAACTTTTACATTGGGATGTCTATCACCTCAGTCTCCCTGATAACATGGGTGCACAGACCATAAACGTTGGGAATTAAAAATAAGTAAAATTATATGCGATCTAAGCTACGTCTAAAGCTAAAGAAAAAAGTAAGGGACTCGTGTATACTATTCTGCTAATCCTATGGTTCTCAAACCTGGATATTCAACAAAAAAAAACAAGAAACAATATATAAAAGAGTCAAGGAGCAATGGAGAGAAGCATTTTAAGCATCCAGCTGAAACATAAGCAAAGAAATGAGAACATTCGTAAGAAAACAAATGTTGTAGATGCCCTCAAACATACCCAGCGCTTTTAATGGAAATAGTCAGGTCATGTTGCACGTTTATATATATATATATAGGTGGACTCAAAGAGTAACGGCATGGTCAGGACCGACCGAAATAAGACCAAAGGGAAGCTAAGCCGATGAAATACAAAAAATTGCGGGGCAAAATTTGCTAAACGAAGCTAAAAACCGAAAAATCCGGCATAAACTCGAGGAAGCTTATACCCGAAAAGGGGCCTTAACAACATAAAAAAATAAAATAAAAATCTATCATTTTGTAATGTAAATATGGATTTGTTAAGAAAATAAAAAAGGCTGATTAATATTAAAATTGTATGCGATCAAATCCGTAAAGTATTAGTAATATAAGTAAACATTATGAAACCCAGGTTCAATCCCTGTCGGCACAAAGGAAATCGTTAAGTGCTTATTTACCACGTGCTTGGCAGTGAAGGAAAACATCGTAAAGAAACCTGTGCTTCTAATAAATAAAATATTTTGATGGCATGTATAGACCGCTTACACGCACAGGAGCAGCGCGAGAACTAATTACTCCATAACCCTCTCAGAAATGTGAAGAGGCTTTTGCCCAGCAGTGAGACGTATATTGGCCGTAACTTTGCTTTTTTTGTTATGAGCCAACTAACAAAGAATACGTGCATAAGGTACACTAACAATAATAACAAGAGTTATAAAACAGAATCATAATACAATTCCCACTAAAACCCTATTCTATACTTCTTAAGAGAGGAGAGAAAACGTTACTCATAAATTGAAAGCGATGGTTATGAGGTCGCAAGTGCGTGACACGTATTGTCGCAAAGAGCGAGCTCCCTCGGTCGTCCATCATAATATCGCCGGGTTTATTACAGGATCTTCTACGATATAGTGCTTATCGTCCAAATAGTATCAAAAACTATTAACCTGTTGCATAAACTGACGTTTATTTACTAATATAAAATGCGATGGTATAAAATTATTATAAAGTCTTTAAAATGTGCACAGATTGCTTTTGAAAATTGCAGTAAAATATCACGGCTGTATTATGGAAGATTTACGAAATGTTGCGTTTTTTTTTAAGAAATTGTACGTACATTAAGTTTTGTTGCCGATTTCATGTTTATTATTAACCATAAATATTTATTATGAAATTAAAACACAATTTAAAGTTTCTTCAGACAACTGGTACTAGTGAAATTGTAACACTTTCTATTTTTTTTATAGTATAGCGTGACAAACGAGTACACAGTCCACCTGATGGTAAGTGATTGCTGTGGCCCATAGACATTTACATTTATCCTCGTTTGCGAATCAAAATGCAGATGCGTTGTCACCCGTGAGGACTAAGATGGAATGCTTCTTTTCCAGTAAAAAGGGTTACCGGTTCTCTACACTCACCATATGAAACAGCAGTGTTAAGGATGACTCACGCTAGACCGTGCCGGGTCCGAGCCGAGTGTCGGCCGTAGCACGGCCAACTAATATTACATATATTTTGTATGGACACACTCACGCTATACCGAGCGGCAACCGAGTGACGACCGGGCAACGGACAACGCTCGGAAACAACTCGGCTCGGCTCGGCCATTTCCTTGTAGTAGAAGATTTATCAGATTCTTCATCGTCCAGAGTGATCGCAATAGCCGCTAATTCCAGATCGTCAAAATTCAACAAGATTGTAGTCTAGTTACAACAGTATTTTTGCTCTGACGAGTATACTGCATCACGGCGCAACGATAATTGCTCGGTCGAGGCCCGGTCGGTTGCAATAACATGCACGGGATCGGCTCGGTGACCGTGCTACGGCCGACACTCGGCTCGGACCCGGCACGGTCTAGCGTGAGTCATCCTTTAAGCTGCTATTTGACGCTGGTATTCTGTGAGAGCGTTGTCCTTCCCCGGTCGAGCCGACCCAGTCGTGCTACAACTATACTACTAATATAGCTGCAGCATGGCTCTACCACGTAAAAAATATTCATTTATTTTTGTTGATATGACTATTCTTATTAAGAAATTTAAGTTTTTGTAGGAATCATTTGCGACTAATAATATAAGTTACCATTTTGTTTGAGAAAATTGTAATATATTTTTACGAAAAAAACTAATTAGTCAAGATATTTGCCTCAACCATTAACACATTCTTTCTGTTTTATTGGCAATTTGTTGATGCCCGATAAGAAGTGTGCTCCACGTGAATCGATGATCTCTTTAAAGACGTTCTGACTGTTTCTTCGGAATTAATTTTTTTATGAAAACGTATTCAATAAATCAAAAACAGGAAGTCTGTTGGGCAAAATTTAGAGAATATGATGGACGTGGATGGGGCCCAAGCTTGAGCTCTACCATTATTCCAAGGTCTGTTGTGCAATATGTGGTCGGGTGTTGTCATGAGTAAGCAATGGCAAAGAACAATTCACCAAGCCAACTTCTCCACAATCATTTGCAATTCTTGACAATATCTAGTTGTCAAATGCTACTGTTGCGAGTAGCTATAATAAATCCATATCTGTAGACCAACATACTATCACCATAAACTTCTGGCTAATATTTCGTTTCGAATACTGTTTCACATTATTTGGTACCTGGATTTAAGTAAGGTCATTCATGTAACTATCCTACAGCATACACTTTATATCACATGTACCAATTCGACTCAAAGTTTCTAGCTAGTACGGAGTCCTCTGGCTATATGTCATTCAGGTCGTGCTAAGGAATTTAAGGCACCTGTTTATATTTTTAGTATTTAAGAAACAACGGTTTATAATTTAGTTATTTAAGGCACCTACCACAATTTTTTCACTGGCAGAAAATGCTAACTGGCAATAAGTCAGGCATTTGTAACCTTTATGGTTAAAACAATAAAGTTGTAAATAAACAAATAAGGTAAGTTTGTTAAGCTTTATCATTTCATAGATGACCCGCAAATGACCAAATATTGTTTTAACACTTACATTTAGAATCGACGCTGGATCAGCCGTAGTTTGAGAATCTAGAATCCATTTACTCTCTCCTTCTGTTCGTCATTGTCAATCTTCTTCTCTGGGTGGCAACTAGGTTCGTTTGTGACGTCAAAGTTTTCCAAACGAAAGCGATTTAACATGCAAGTCGTTCGTTTGTAGTTAATTTTTTTAATGAGTTAATTTTCTTAAAATCCTTGATTATAAATATAGCTATAAAAATAAAACCCAAAAACTAAATGAAAACTAATGACTAACTGGCTTTGGAAAAGGTATAACATGTCTTAAACACATAAAATTTATTTGAATTTAAAATTCAAAAACAAACCATAGTGTTTGTTACAGTTTAAAGTAACTAGTTCAATAAAACGACAATTTCTTATTTAGAGACCTAATATACTTTAATCTTAACTATAAAAAACAGTCTAAAAATATTGATTTTTATATAAATGTAATAAAATAAGTTATATATTTAAATTTATAATTTAATTCATATAATTTATTTCCAATGTTACTTTATATCTCTCTTACAAAGCAATAAGGACCGTAGCCGAGCTCACTTGACTACTGTTGTACTAGCGCCACCTATTATCTATCTACGGAAGCGGTTGCGATGTATATCGATATGAAAATTTGGCGCGCTAAATACATCGTTCTTTATTTAATACATTTCCATAGATTTCGCTACATGGTACCGCTAAGTAGGATTGACGAAGTCATTGGGCTCTAGTAAGCCTACATACCAGTCTCATTGCTAAGTACAGACCTCCGCTCATTTTATGAGGGATTTGGAGTTGAGAAGAATCCGCCGTACGTATTGCATGTTAGCAGAGTTTAACATTGTCTTTTTAGATATGGAGCTTTCATCATTAAGTTTTTTTACCCATCGAGCACCTAAATTCTATCCTATGTAATCGCGCGATTCTATCCTTGCGGCGGTGCGTGCTAAGAAGGGACTTAGACTCTGCAACATCGGCTTTCCTGACGAGGGGTCCAAAATATATGTTATCGAACACTTAACACCGTCTAACAAACTACTTCTTAAAAATACTAAATTAAAAATGAAGTCTGCCCTATACCAATATTTGTGGGTTCGTGATGGAAAAATCTTCGTTAGAAAAAACGATACCACTCACGCTTTACGTATTAAAGACAGTTCGGATGTTTTAAAAATTGTTTGACTATTTGTAAGTTTTGATCTTATCTTAGTTTGCATCTACCAGTACTTATTAAATGAACACACTGTGTTGGGCACAAGGTTAGGCTATAATTATCTAGGTAAGCATTATTATTTATCTGTTAACACTGATATTAATATCGTAATGTATTTATGTATAACAATAAGATCATATTTTTACGAGTATTTATACGTATTATTATATTATATATAAAGTATTTTATATCTATGCAATACACTTAAAATATTTATATAAAACACATAACACATGTTTCATAACTTTATTGTGTATATTGTTGCCTACTTATAAGAGTATATACAACCTATTTCGTGAAACTATTTTAACTATTATAATTTACCGCATCGTAGTAACAGTGGTGGTTAACAGTGGTAGAGCCACGCGGCAGCTTTTGCTGTCGCACGGATAGGCCGGCTCGAACCGGGGTGGTACCACGACCTCACAGAAAACCAGCGTGAAGTAGAGGTTTACCTCTGCGTTTCGCTTGGTGAGTGCAAGTGGCCGGAGGCCCTTTTTACTGGAAATGAGGCATTCCATCTTAGTCCTCACGGGTGACAACGCATCTACATTTTGATTTGTAATAGAGCATAGATGTAGATGTCTATGAGCCGCAGCAACCACTTACCATCAGGTGGACTGTATGCTCGCTTGTCACCCTTATCATATAAAAAGAAAATATCGTCACTGTCGTCATATTATGTGTCTGTCTATGTCCATGATTTGTCCGACTTTGAGGTAATACACTACTATAACTGTTATGAGGCTGTTAGTTGCTTATGCTGTAGACAAAAACGTACTTTTAAGTTTGTTTTTACTGGTCACTATTTTTATTCATTGTTTGCACCGTGTTGGTTGCACGGGAAGTTATTAAAAAAACTTTGTAGATTCATATTCATTCCTTAATTATGTCTTTAGATAGGAAATTAAATATATTTTATCAGAACGTACGTGGTCTCCGTACTAAATGCCTTGACTTATATAATAATATACTATCGTGCAACTACAACGTTATACTCCTTACAAAAACTTGGTTGCAAGATGATATATTTGATAACGAATTATGTGATGGGAGGTTTGATATATTCCGTTGCGATAGAGACTTGGTGGCTACGAATAAGAGTTCGGGTGGAGGTGTAATGATTTGTACCCGTCGTAAGCTAGGTGCGACTAAGCGTGTAGACTGGGGTTGTAAATATTTTTAATCTGTATGTGTCAGCTTGCCAGCCCGATTACTCGGCTCACAATACAACCTAAATATTATACTAGTTTACATACCACCAGATGAAGTTAAATTAGCTGAGTATATTAATGAATTTAGAATCAGTTTTGAGCGTTTTTATCATACGTCACAATCGGACTTCTTTATGATTATTGGTGATTTTAATTTGCCTTGTTTGACATGGAATACTGATGGTTGGTCTTTAATACCGATAGGCAAATCTGAGGTTCAATTAGCTGCTAATACTTTGGCTGAGGATCTGATCTTTTTAGGTATGAATCAATTTAATTTTATTCAAAATCGTTGTAATAATGTCCTCGACTTGTGTTTTTCAAACTTATATTTAGAAATAAAAAAATCGGATCCTCTTACCAGATTAGATGATTTTCATCCTCCATTCACGGTTGATGTCACTGATCTCTCCATCAAACCTTTAAAAGAGAAATCTCAACCGAAGTATAATTTCCGGAAATGTAATTATACACTCATCAATGAATTTTTGAATAATGTTGATTGGAATGAGTTGCTGTTGAATACCGCGTCAGTAGATCATGCTGTAGAAAATTTTTATAAAAAATTAAACGAATGCTTCGTCCTATTTGTTCCTCTTGTACCCTCGTGTAATAATTGTTACCCATGTTGGTACAGCCCTGAATTGATAAAAATTTTACGGGAGAAATCTAAAGCCCATAAAAAGTGGAAAAAATTGAAGAATCCTCGTGATTATGAAGAGTTTAAACTGCTTAGAGATAGACAACATCGTATACAAAAGAAATGTTTCGAGCACTTCACGTGTAACACTGAAAAAAATTTGAAAACGTCGCCTAAGTTCTTTTGGAAATATGTTAAATCTAAGAGAGGGACATCCACTTATCCTCAAAATTTCTCTTTTAACAATAAGAATTACTCTAATGGGCAGGACATTTGCTCAGCATTTAATAACTATTTCAAAAGCGTATTTACTGATTCTGTTTTACCATCAAGTGAGTTTCATAACCTTTCCGATATGAGTTTAGATCAGATCTCTAGCATAAATATATCCCGGGAAGCTGTTCTTAAGTATCTTAAACACTTGGATTCAAACAAAGGGGCTGGGTATGATGGATCGCCTCCTGTGTTCTTGAAGTCCTGCGCCGATAGCTTAAGTTACCCCATTTCTTTACTTTTTAAACTTTCTCTACAACATTCTGTTAGACGCTCCACCACGTCTAATCTTGCCTGCTTCACTGAGTACGTTCTCAATCATATGGAAAACGGTGGTCAGGTTGACGTGATATACACGGATTTTGAAAAAGCTTTTGATCGTGTAAATCATGTTGTCTTGCTACAAAAGCTCCAGGCGCTCGGAGTTCATGGAGATCTGCTTAGATGGGTAAAATCTTATCTAATGAATCGATCTCAGGCAGTTATTCTCGGAGGATACAGGTCAGATTTTATTACTATCCCATCTGGCGTGCCTCAAGGCTCTCACATTGGCCCCCTATTCTACAACGCATATATATTTGATATACATAAATTTATAAGTAACTGCTATCACTTACTGTACGCCGACGATAAAAAAATATTTCTCAGTGTTCGTACTATTGAAGACAGCGAATCTATTCAAAAAGATCTTGCCTCTTTATATAACTTTTACGTAGCTAACGGTATAAATGTAAGTATATCTAAATGTCAGTGTATATCTTTCACCAGAAAATTGAATCCAATAGTATTTCCCTATAATCTTAATGGAATTTTAATTAAGAAGGTAACAGTTGTTCGAGATTTAGGCGTACTATTTGATGCCGGCATGACCATGCGAGATCATATCAATAGTATATGTAGTAAATCTTTTCGTAATCTTGGATTGGATTGAAATTGGATTTGTCATGCGCTCATGCCTTCCATTTACGGAATTACTAAGTCTTAAAATAGTTTATTTTTCGTATGTAAGTTCCACTCTTGAGTATGCATGCCAGGTTTGGTCACCGTTTTTTAAAATTTACATTAACAATATTGAAAGAATTCAACGTAAATTTATTTCACACCTGAACTATAAATTTAAACATAATAGCTCATCATATTTAGATGACTGCCGACACTATAACCTTCTTACGCTCGAAGAAAGACGAGGACTGTTAGATATGGGATTTCTATACGATATTTTACGCGATGGTATTGACTGTCCGGATTTACTGAATACTGTCACGTTTAATGTGCAAAGAAAACGTACTAGAATCACCAAGAGAACTATGTTTAGTATTACTCGTCACTCCACACTTTTCGGTAAAAATAGTATCATAACACGATTGTTATCAGATTATAACAAAACATTTAATACCATCGATCCTTTTATAGGCAGTAAAAGTGATTTTAGAAACAAGGTACGTGCATGCATTTTGAACACAGTTTCTGTTGTTTGAATTACCTGTATTTGTAACAATTTACGTAAGATGCAGGTAAGGTACATTATGAAGAACACTTTCTGTAGGTAGCTATATATATATATATATATATATATATATATATATATATATATATATATATATATATTTAAATAATAAATAAACTATATAATATTTTAGAATATGTATGTATATGTATGTGTATGTATTTGTATGTATATGTGTGTATGTGTGTGTATGTATGTATATGTGTGTATATATGATAGATATAATATAATATGCCATGATATAAATAAATTAATAAAAAAATACTCGAGAAGTAAATCGCATATCAATTTATCAGTAAAGCTATTAAGCCTTTTTTTTACATATTAGTGTAAGTGTTAGTAAACCTAAAATTACTTAAATTTTATTACTGTTATTTTTTAAGCTGTTTTAATTGATCTAATTTCATTGTTTTTATTTATTATAATTGTACCTGGCTTACTTTTAAATTTAATATGTGGATGACTGTTATTGGCATACTTGAAGTGAAATTGATAATTGTATTTAGTGATATACGCTGTTGTTACCCTTATTAAAATAAAATAAATAAATAAAATAAATCAGCGCTTATAATTTTGTTTATCAATTGCAGTGAACCGACATATATCGAATTCGAGTCGCACCTGTACTATGAAATTTAAGGCTAGCGCCCACCCTGCTTCTGACCTACCACGGCTCATATTATATATTAATTAAACACATAGGTCTTCAGACAAACATACAGCTTGGTATCACTCAGCGAGCTATAGATGAATCTATATGTTCGAAGTTTGTCTGCGTAATAGATTCTGTAAAAAAATCCACAGAAGTGAACGGATCAGTAAACTAAAATGATAATTAACCAGTCATATTCTCGAGCTTCCTATAAATCCTATAATTAAAGTCACTGCCATAGGGCTTGGTGCCTGTTGAGATTTTAAATCTGATACATATTTTAAATTTGATACACTTTCACATTTATGTTGTTGGAGGGATTCCTTTTAACAAAATATAAAAAAGAAAAATGTTTGTCTTTACCAATAAAATCGCCAATAGATAAACCTTCCAAGGATACCTTACTATAGTATGTGCCATATCGATTGAGAAAAACGGACAATGACCTCAGATATGAGCCGAGTGTCAAAAGGCGTAACTTACAAAATCTCAATTTAGATGTGATAACAATATTTAAATATTGATATTATTCCCACTTCTAGGTCAGCACATATGTTTTGTTTTTTTGTTTCTTAAATAATATTGTCTGTGGTTCCTATAAACATAGTAAAATCTTACGGTACATCGCGAAAAATGTGTTATATTTTATATTTCAATTTATGGTAAGTAACGCAGCAATTCATTTAATAACAGTTTCATATTAAAAAAATATTTGAAGCAATATAATCACCATATTGAGCTTTTGCAAATTCATCCCTTTAAAATAAACAAAACGCGCGTTACGTCAGTTCGTTCTAAAAGAAACGTGACAATGGCAGCCAGAGATGCGTCACCTTTTTTGGGCCGGTCCGCCATTTTGTTTTCATTCGTGTTCGGATAGCGCTTGCGTGTGTACGTCTCGGGTAATTCATAGCATTCATTGCATTGTTTTAGTTGAGTTTTTACTGTTAAATTTGTTATATCGTTAAGTTTTTGTTTTTTGAATCTGTTATATTAGTTTTACTGTGACGGTCGTTACTAAATCGACATGAGTTCAGGAGAATTTGGTGAAGGACCCGGTCCTTCAACATCAAGTGGAAAGAGACGTCGCCGACCCATAATAAACGTAGCAGGTACGTACAAATAGGTACAAATGCGACGACGTAGCCTTTCTATTTCTTAAAGCGCTCTTTTTATGTGACCATGTGGTATTTATTTTCTAAAACAATATGTATTTATGTGATGTAGTACTATGGTAGTATATTTTTGTCATTTATTTACAGGCCCATCTTCTGGAGCACCTTTAACGTCACCAGTAAAAAAGAGAAAACCTACCACTTTGTCGGTCGGGGAACAAGAGATTATCATTAATGTATACAAATATGTCAAAAACACCTGGCCCGAAGACGTGTATCCTTCAAACGTTAATATGGTAGAAAAGGTTTCGGAGATCTCAGGAGTCAGCAAGAGCACTATATATCGCGTATTAAGCGTGTATAGAGATTCCCATAAAATACCAGAAAAGGGAATAATTAATAAAAGAAAAAAGTCTGTAATTGACAAGTTGGACGATTTTGATAAATCGGCTATAAGAGCGAAAGTGCATCAGTTCTTTCTTGCAGGAGAATTACCGATTTTAGACAAAATTTTGCTCAGTATAAATCAAGATGACCAGTTGCCAAACTTGAGCAAAACTTCCCTGCGACGTGTGTTGCGCCATTTAAAATTCAAATATATAAAGAGAAACAGAAAAAGTGGTCTAATAGATCGCCCAGAGATAGTTCTGTGGCGTACCAGATATTTGAGAGAAATACAAATATTAAGAAACGAGGGACGTAACATTTTTTACCTTGACGAAACATGGATTAACGCAGGTCATACTATGGGAAAGGTATGGGAAGACACCACAATTGAATCTTCTCGTCAATCACGGTTAGAAGGCTACTCTACTGGCGCGAAAGCCCCTTCGGGTAAAGGAAAGCGATTAATAGTTGTACACGTTGGCAATGAAAATGGCTTTTTGGAGGGATGTGATTGGGTATTTGAATCATCATCTACTGGTGACTACCATGAGAGTATGGACGCTCTCCATTTCGAGGACTGGTTTAGAAAAGTAATAGAAAAACTGCAAAGCGGCGATGTCATAGTTATGGATAACGCTAGTTACCACTCCAGACGTTTAGAAAAAACCCCAACAATGTCTTGGCGGAAACAAAATATGCAGGAATGGCTAGAATCTAAACAGATCGCATACGTGCCCTCGGACACAAAGACCCACTTAATGGAAAAAATAAAGGCAGTTAAAGATAACTATCGAAGTTACGTCACCGACGAGATGGCAAAAGAAAAAAGCATCACAGTGGTAAGGTTACCTCCTTATCACTGTGAGCTTAACCCCATTGAACTTGTGTGGGCAGATGTGAAAGGGTACGTTGCACGAAAAAATACAACTTTCAAGTTAAAAGATGTTAAAAATTTACTTAAAGATGGTTTAACTCAAATCACGCCAGATAAATGGAAAAACTGTGTTCAGCATGTCCTTAAGGTTGAACAAAAAATGCGTGGCATGGATGATAGAATTGACCAAACTGCAGATCGCTTTATAATTAATGTTACAGATAGTTCATCAAGTGAAGATACGAGTGATGATTGCACCGAATAAAAATAAAGTTCTTATATAATATTAAAAATAAAGTTTTATCTTTTGCATAAGTACGTACTTATTCGGTGTCGTTATCACTCGAATCTTTATATGTGTTATAAATTAATGTTTTTTGTTGTTAAATGAATAAAGTACTTTATAACAATAGATGATTTTTCTTCTACAGCGATCTTTCACATAACTTTTTAATAATAGTTAATAAATATATATTATATCAATCATTATAAAAAAATCATTATAAATAAAGAAAGTACTACATATAAAATGTGCCTATATATTGAAGGTTTGTAACCCCTGGTTAAACGACCGAAAGGTCATTGTCCGTTTTTCTCAATCGATTTGGCACATACTATACCTGTTTGTAGGTACGTATCCCCCTAGTCATAGATCGCTAGTACGGTCGAACTCAATAAAGAATTGAACAAACACCTTTCTGTGTTCTACAAGTAGCCTAAATCCACACACGGGTATCGAGAAAGAAAAAAAAAAAGAACGCGGTTCTTGTAAATTAATTTTAAGTAATTGGAACATATTAATTGCTAAATCGAACAATAACATTAGTATTAAACAAAACTAACTTTACGGATTTTATCGCATTTAATTTAATTTATTTTTAATTCCCGACGTTACGGGTTCTTTACCGCACCCATGGTCACGTGGAGAGTGAGTTGTTTGACTTCCCAATATCATAGATGGTCCCGCCTACCATCAGCTATTGAAATTAAGTTTTGGTCCAATCTATGCAGAACGAGTTTACAATATCTTTAAGTCTTGCGTAAGTATGTAGTAGTATGCTTGGGTTTCGATTTGATTTTATTAATCATAGAATCATAAGCAGATGGTAGCACCCATCCATCTTCTGTAAAGCACAGGAAACGTCGGGAATTAAAAATAAGTTAAATAAAGGTTAAGTAATCGCGTATAAAATCCATAAAATTAGTTTTATTCAATGTCAAGTATTCGTAAAAAATATAAGAAATCATTAAATAACATTAGTGTTTCAATGGACTACTCATTTAAACCGATAATTATTTTTGTGAAAAATTCGTATCTCATTACCAAAAGCTGATGCAAGAAACCCCGAGTTGTTTTACCTGAGGGAAAAAATTTAAAAAAATATTTAATAAGAGGGGGGGGGGGGGGTGCACTGAGGTGGCGTACCATATGTGGTACAGTTGGACTATATGTATACAAAAAACACATTATTTTACTAATTACATTTAATTTACTTTTTGGTATGATACATAATAAAACACTACGTGGACACCGATATTGCATTTGACACACCTTGTAGGACATTGTTTCTGACATAGGCCACACCTGGTCCTCTTTTCTTCAACAACTTTTTCTTCGACATGTCAATACAACGAAGAATCAGAGGCATATACCACTTTTTCCTCGAATGCTTGTTCGCAATGACGATATATTCTGATCTGATAAATTTACTCCACCACTTTCCAGATCTATCTCTGATAATACCAGTTTCGAATTCATGAACCAAAGGCAAAGCGGTAAAAAGTTGTCCATGAAGAGATGGTAGTGTTTCCATAACCCGATATTGCTAGTTGATCTGCGTAAGATAAAACCACACTTGCAACAAGACCAAGCTGGGAATATTGGGCATTCGTAAATATAGAAGCACCTTGGTATGGTTCAAACCACGCAATGTAAATCCCTGGTGTTGCACCAAACAATAATTTGTATCCATATCTTATAGGCTTGCCTCTAATAAACTGTTTGCAGCCGTGCTAACTAAAATATGGGACCATAGCCTCATTGATACTATGATTCTCCTTATGTGGACAGTGCTCAAGAAACTTCGCGGCTAAAACTTTTAGTAAAAAATGAACTTTTGCAAATTTATCGAATCCATCTAAGTTTAGATTATAAGCAACATGAATGTTAGAGTAAATTAGTGCAAAACTATCTCGAGACAAGGCTGAAGCAATCAAACTATATCTTGAATCAGATGCATTTCCCCTATACATTTTTTTCTGCTTACTTGTCAATAGCCACTGACTAATAAAATCCCTACCAAACATTTCATCTCTTCAATCTTGACATCAACAGAGAAAAGCTTACGTGTTCTCAATTCTCAAAAACTTCTTCTGAAAATAATAAAGAAAATCATTCTATCGAGCTACTTTCAATAGGAGTATGATAAAGAGATTGCCTAGCAATAGGCCTCAGCTGCATGTCTTGTTCACGCCATTTGTACTTCAAGAAACGTTTGTTTTTAAGAAACGTTGTTTCTTGAAAATAATGAGGGTTTGGTCTTCAGTTTCTCGTTCCTCCGTTGAGGTTGAGGCAACAAGCTCCGCTGGAGATCAAAGCATACTTCCAGGCATATTATTTATGCTGACGTTATCTTCTTCATTCTGGGCATCATGGCGGTGTCAGGTGAAAGTAAAAAAATATCAAACTCTTGCCTCTGGTTGCTAAAATCATCATCTTCCTCAAAAATTGTAGTAATGTCATGTCAATGATCGAAAATAATAAAACACAAAATGATAAACAAAATCCATATAACATTATAATATAAATTGACTTAAGTATATTATGCTCCTGCATAGAACTACTGTACCATATATGATACGTCTAATCTAGCACTGTGTACACCTTACTAAAATAATCCAAGTGAAACTTATTTGTAGCTATTACGTCTATTGTAGCCTAGTCTTAAAATATACCTATAAATAATATGATTTACTATACATAATATGAAGCTTAACTTCTTGAAGACATTGTAAATTGATTTTTTCCGTTTCTGTCAAAAAAATTTAATATATATGTAGAAAGGGTAATTGAGTATAGTACAGAGACTAATTTTGTAGTTAGGAATAATAATTAATTCGTTTACACGAATTAATTATCCAACGAGTCGAGGATAAACTAGTAACGGAATACGACAAGCGCACCGTTCCGCGTCAGAGCCAAGACTGTCGTAACGGCGGCCGCGCCGTCCGTTTAATACACACAAAACGAGCACCACTGCAGGTGCAATGGTGCAGGTGTACGGAACACGTGTTATTTACAAGAATTCTGTCTAACTGCACCGACGGCTACCACGCCGCACGTGCAATGGTGCTGGTCCCGTCACGGCCATACTGACATGCGTGCGTCCTCGCACGCGCTCCATCACAAATTTAGTTATATGTAGACAAAAAAAACATCGTTCGACTATCCTGACATAACAGCGTCTGGTCCGGTCTATATTGACCCTTCAAACTTGGGTGACAATCAGTTTTGTTCCGGCAGTAAGCCCCACAAAACTTTAATCAACTTTATGCGAGATCGGAATGATCAGTCTGTAGCTTTTCTATTTTCTCTTTTTTTTTTTCAAGTACTGTTTTCGCTAGTCCGGAATCACTATTCCCTATAGCCATATCATTAGACCGGCACAAAGCCCTGCAATGATAGTAATAACTATTTTTTTTTCTTACTCTCTTTTTTTTTTCAAGTACTATTTGCTAGTCCGGAATCACTATTCCCTGTAGCTATATCTTTGGACCGGCAAACGCCCTGCAATGATAGTAAGAACCACTTTTTTCTTACTCTCTTTTTTTCAATTCAATATAGAACAGGTACAGACCAACCATACCGCAAACATGTACCTGTCACAATCACACAAAAGTGTATCGTGAGGGACGTAGTGAAATGATAACACCTAAGTATGTAAACCAACAGCAACACGACACATCCCAGTGCAGCACAGACCAGCCTTCCTGCAACTCCATGTTCCTTTCCTGCACAAGAATAATTACTTCGCTAGAGTGTTGCAACGTCTCTAGTATTTTCTAGATGCACAGACACGGCTACCTCTGACTGTCGCACGTCCTCGTGCGGTTGACAGTGAACAGTATACGGTCTATCAGTTATCACCACCTGGTAACAGATATTAACTCTTGTTAAATATTACAACGGTCGACCATCCCAGACTTCATTTAAGTCATGAACGCGCCGATTTGGCTACCTTCAGGCAAACTCACTCCAGCTTTTCGTTCTGCTGCGTTCGTGCCACAATCGCGCCAGGGAGCCGTCGCGCCGTAGCCATACTAGCGCTAGCGAATCGTTGCACTGCTTTGTAAAATTAAAAGAAATCGAGATAAATGTATTGTGAACCATGGAATTCCGAGCTTCCAAAACTCATCACATATTCTCTTAAGAAACGGCAACTGTGTGACATTTGAAAACAATGCAAAACAAAACAGAAACTATGTGTAGAGGCAAATACCACAACATATTTCAAAGGGAAGGAGGCAACTGCGCAAAATCTACGAAAGCCGACCTCAGACGTCCATTTACAGCGCCAAAGCACCATTTGTTCGGCGGCCGCTTGAATTGCCCTGCCGTAAGATCAGCCGATAAGTTACTGACTGTAGCAGTGTAGGCTCAATCTTACCAGCGCTCGGCTGTACCTGAACATGTTCGATTAGCCGTCACAACATCTTCCTCATTGATCATTGTTGTAGAGACTTCTACGAATCCCTCGACATCAAACCCCAATCTTGTCGATGACACAATATTCGGAGCAAACTGCAACACTGATCAACACATTAGAACACAAAAATGTCACTTATTATTTTCAATTCATAACGTGTTAAAGTTAATCCTTTATTTTGGTACATCCCTTAAACGTTTTGAACTTCAAAATATAGCAAATGATAATCATGTTTCGCGTGAACTATCAAATAACAACATAACTTGAATAAGTTAATTAGAAAGCCTCCAACTTTTTTCGACATTTGTTAACATATTTAGGTACATCAAGAAATAATGAAAATACTTGCGGGGTACTTTTAATACAAATCGAACAAATTAAAAAAAATTGGTTTAAATAATTTCACTTTATCTTTTCTCTACACTTTAATGATACGACAATATCGTAATTAGCATAGCAAATTTCATTACGGTATTTAACATAAAAACAGATTCATCAATGCGGAATGCATTATAGTCTTCCACAAATGTAATAATCCTCATACTATTCGAAGATTATATGTGGGCAAAAATGGGGACTTTATCCCACTTCTGATGTAGAAAGGGTAATTGAGTATGTACTATACTCAATTACCCTTTCTAGTTTCGAGACTAATTTTGTAGTTAGGAATAATAATTAATTCGTTTACACGAATTAATTATCCAACGAGTCGATGATAAACTAGTAACGGAATACGACAAGCGCACCGTTCCACGTCAGAGCCAAGACTGTCCTAACGGCGGCCGCGCCGTCCGTTTTATACAAGCAAAACGAGCGCCACTGCAGGTGCAATGGTGCAGGTGTGCGGAACACGTGTTATTTACAAGAATTCTGTCTGCTGTCTGACTGCACCGACGGCTACCGAGTCAAGTTAACGGGAGCGGTGGAGGCGTTTTTAAAAACTAAAATAAAACTAAGAGATGTCCGTACAGAAGCTCATGTACTTCAACAATGGCAAACTTATTCTAATACATCTTTCATGCAGACTTTATTACATTTGCTTATTCAAGTGACACAATATAGGCCACACACAGGGTGCAAAGTCAGCAATAGTATTTATGCACGTACTTGTATCACTCTGTGTGGGGTCGAATCCATGACTCTTCCCTCCCCAAGAGCGAAATTATCGGCATTTTCAGGAATCCGATGATTTCGCTTTATTACACACGGTTTATATCTAATTATAAGAACAATACAGAAAATAATTGGTAGAATTACATATAAAATTATCGTTCCTAAACTCACACTTTTAACGTTAATAGCACTTGCATTTTCACTGAGATTTATTTTGTTAAGTTTTACTAGTTGAAGCAATTGTTTAGTTTCGTCTAGATTTATGCCTTTTAAACTCACTTCACTGACAATGGGAGGCTTCGAAATCTTCAGTTCTGGCAAGTTAGTCATTGGGTAAATTCGGTAATTTAGGTCATCTGAAGAAGATTGGTGGTATTTAAAATGAATATTTCCAATTTCACCTTCACAGAAATCGTCTACTGTGATTATGTAAGTACCACATAAAAGTTCATGAGTAACGTCATTTTCGCACTTTCTGGTAAGTACCCTATGGTTTCTCACGTACAGTATCCAGCTTTCGTGGCTTATTCGTTGGATTTTGGGATCTTCAATGTCCACGGTATGCTGTTCGCAGGCATCGAGGTTTGATTGAAACTCCATGAGCTGTTCCACGCAGCTTTGTTCTGTATGCAGCAGCACATCGTCGTTATTGCACAGGAATTGATTATCCAAAGTGATTTGTTTACAGGCTCTCGGGACTGGCAAGTATTCCTTTTCTTTCACCAATAGGTATGGGTATTTGGGAATAACTATAATAGTTTTGTTTGCAATAGCAATTGGCAATGAATACATTTTGAAATAACTATATGTTTTATTCCCTACTAAAGGGACCTCTAAGATAAACGTGATCTGGTTTCCTTTTATAAAAGCCTTAACCTTAATACAATTTTCTAGTTTAACTAAGTTATTTTCATTTACAGGATATAATAGATTTTCAGTTGTCGCGATTGATTGTAATAAATTTAACAATTCCGTAGAGTTAAAAATTGCTTGATGCAGAACGGATACCTTACTGAATGCTAGTGCAGTTTCGATTTCTCCTAGTATTACGTTAATAGTTCTAAAATAACTCAAAAACATGTCAAACATACCTAGGACATAGGTAGAATAAATGGAGTTTTCTTCTTTTGTAATTAGGAATTTAACAATTCTTTCAATTCTCTTCAAGCGTTCATCTAATATTAAAGTATTGTTATGTAAGGTCTCTGTACTGTTGATGAAACTATCCAAGATTTTGGAGACTAATGTAATTCTCTTATCCGACATTATCTGATTATCGTTTAGTTTAGAAATCAATGAGTCATATCGGACGGCATCATCATGATCCAAATTTCCAGTTACTATTTTTATCATAGACCCAAGCGGGTCAATAATGCCTCTTTTAAATCTTTTCGATGGCACAAGTTGCCGAAATTTTTCTATAGTTGCATCTCTTAAATATCCTACATGTGTTCGAATAGCTAAAAATTCATGAATATATGGTTTATTAACATCTATCAACGCAACGAATTCGTCATACTTTAATATACTAAAATCTAAATCACTACCTATACCTTCTAAGTTTAAAGTTTTAATAATAAGCCAATTGTCTATTTGCAATGAGGCACGACCCAGTTTGACAGGCAGGATTCCTGGGTTTTTTTCAAGTTTTCGAAGTTGAAGGGTCCATCCTTCCTGAACCATCGTCAGAATTATTATACACCACCTGTGGAGGACGTTTAATATTTTTAATTGGCACTGAAGTATTTCTATTACCAATCCTAACAGGAACTATATTTCTTTCTATATTACCACTAACGACAGCTTTCCTATATCGCGGTTTATCTTTACTTCTTCTTATGTTAGATTCCTTGGCGTATATAACATCTCCTATTCTAAAATTTCTATCTGTTTCACCGCCCTTTTGTTCCCTTACCTTTTCCTTTTTCTCTAACAATTTTTCTGATATATAATTATATAGATATCTAATACGTTTAGCATGATCTTTTAATAGTTGTTGGGTGTAACATTTCTCGAAATTCGCGGCGAACGTTGAATTAGAGTCGGTATGACCGAAAACGATTTCGAAAGGAGTAAGGCCGGTTGTACTATGTATGGTGTGGTTATAAGCCATAATTGAGTAACTCATTACAGTAGCTGCGTCTGTGCACTTTCGTTCGTATTTCGCCAATCTGTATATCTCTATAATTGTGGAGTGGAATCTCTCTATTATGCCTGTTGAATTCGGGTTATTAGGAGTAGTAATGTGTAGTAGTATGTTATACATAGTCATAAGTTCCCTAATGAGGTCATTATTAAACTCACTACCGGGATCAGAAGTTATTTTTTTAGGTGTTCCGTATATTGAAAAATATTTAATAAGCGCTCTTACGATTTCCGGTGCGGATCTATTTGGGATTTCGATAGCTTGTCCTAGCTTACTAAATGCGTCAACCAAAGTTAGGTAATAAACGGATTCAATTGAAAAAAGGTCCATGAAAACTTCTTGGAAGGGGGCGTTTTGGGTTTGAGTTAATTGAAGTAATGGTTTAATGGGTTTTCTTTCATATTTCATTTTCCTACAGGCATCACAAACATTAAGTACTGCAGCAATCGTCTCTTGCATGTTCTGCCAATAATAATTTCTTTTAATTCTACTCATTGTTTCCTTTATTCCTCTGTGACACGTCTTTCCTTCATGATGTTGCAGTATGATTTCTTTTTGTTCTCTCTCGTCTTCTACATATATAACACGCTCTGTACATTCAATAAATTCTACCATTCCCTTTTTAAATAGCTGTATAATAATTTTAGAGAATTCTTTTCTATGTTGAATGTTTTCGAAATAAATAAAATATTTAGTCTTGGGCTTAATGTACTCTTTTAAGAATTTTTTTATAAGATCTTCATTCTCAAGTGGGGCAAAAACTTCGAGGACCTTTTGTTTATCCCTGGATAAATTTCTCACTTGTACCTCATTTTTATGCCAGGTATAAACTAAAATTTGGTTAGGTTTTGAGTCAATGGCCTCCTTTAATATAGGAATACCATTCGATTCTAGATCTTGTCCAGAGTGTACGGTTACTATACTACTATCAGTAGATATAGGTGGTAACGGGTATTTCGTGTTAGTCTCTAATTGGTCGACGGATATAGTGGCGGATGTGTCAGTTACAGTTATTGTCCTAGAGTCGTCCCTATTTCCAGTGGTTAAGTCCATAATTTGGTCCGTTAATTCAGTCAGATATTTTTGCAGTTTTTGTTCTTTAGGGTCCAGGTTTACTTCCAATGATTGTGAGTCATCAGAGTCTATGGCATTTAGTTTTATCCGAGAGAGGGCATCAGCATTACTATTTTGTTTTCCGTTTTTGTATACAATATCAAAGTCGTACTCTTGAAGACGTAAACGCCAACGGGTCAATTTACTGTTCGGTTCTTTGAGTGAATAAAGCCAAACTAGTGGTCTATGGTCGGTATATATGGTAAACTTACGCCCGTAAAGGTATGGTCTAAAATGTTTTACGGCCCATATTATGGCGAGTAGTTCACGCTCTATTGTACTATATCTGCTCTCAGTGTCGCTGAGAGTTCTACTAGCGTAGGCAATGGGCTTATCGGATCCTATTGCCCCCTGCGATAAGACCGCACCTAAAGCAACAGTAGAAGCATCTGTAGTTAAAACATAAGGTTTGTCTGGGTCTGGGTATTGGAGTAAAGGCGCATTAGTCAGAAGCTCCTTACACTTCTGAAACGCATCAATATATTTTTGATCTATTACAATTTTATTTCTCTTCTTTAGGCATGCTGTAAGGGGTTGAGTGATTTTGGCGAAGTCTTTTATAAAGCGTCTGTAATAACCAATCAATCCTAGGAAACTCTTGATCTCGGTAGTCGTCCTTGGTAACGGGTAGCTTAGTACAGCCTGAATCTTGTCATCGTTTGGTTTAAGTCCGTCTTTAGTAATAACGTGCCCTAGGTATAACACTTCTTTTCTCAAGAATTCTGATTTGTCGAGTTGTATTTTTAAATTGGTCGATCTCAATCTGTCAAAAACTGTCCTTAATTTTTGTAAATGCTCCTGGAGGCTACTCGAGAAAATAATTATGTCATCAAGATAGACAAGGCAATGAATTCCTTGTAAGCCTCTTAGGATGTTATCCATGGCTCTTTGGAAGGTGGCTGGAGCTGTCTTCAGGCCAAAGGGCATTCGAAGGAATTCATAGTGACCGTTCTCTGTGCTGAATGCCGTTTTTTGTCTATCTGATTCGTTGATCTCAATTTGGTGGTATCCACTAGCTAAGTCCAAGGTTGAAAAGTAAGTACTCTTACCTAGTTTGTCAAAAATGTCAGTGATATTGGGTAAAGGGTACTTATCGTCCACAGTTATGTCGTTTAGACGTCTGTAATCGATAACCATCCTATACTTCATTTCACCAGATGCGTCTCTCTTTTTGGGAACTAAATGTACTGGGGCTGACCAAGGCGAAAAGGATTCCTGAATCACATTATCATTTAATAGTTTCTGTACCTGGTTTTTAATTTCATGTGTTTGAGCGGGAGGTTGTCTATAGGGTTTGATATAGATAGGGTCTTCGTTTTTTGTTCTAATATAGTGTTTCACTTCATTAGCAAAAGATAAAGGTATTTGATCACTATAAAAAATATCTTTATATTCTCTACATAAGTGGTATATCGATTTTTGTTCTTCTTCCGACATGTGGTCTAAGCGTAATTTCTCTAAATTTTGCTCTAATATTTTATCTACTTCAATATCTGATATATCTGTAATATGGTTAACTACACATTTAGTCGCTTTACTCTCTTCATATGCTTCTACATTCAATGGTTTTTTAATAGTTAATTTTATCGGTATATCTAAGGTATTCTGGATTACTGTAGTCGTATAACCATCCTTACATCTCACTAACGCACTAGGCATTCGCACACCCTCACAGAATTCTTTATAATCGATTACAGCATTACCTGAATATAAATTTGTTGGGAGTTTGACTCTTTGCTCAGAACGGGGAGATAACTCCAAAACGTAAGAAGATTTACTATGTGTTATAGGTATTACGGTAGTTTTAGTTTTAAGAATTTCGTTTTTTAAATCTATTACTGCTTCTAGGTTGCAAAGTATATCATTCCCAATTAAGCCATCGTACCTAGAGTCGACATTGTAAATGTATAGTTTATGAATATCGTTACAGTTGAAAATTGGTAAAGACGGGATTTGAATAACTTGATCATGTCTGCTCGATGCATGTGTGCTAATGACTTCGAATGGTTCGTGACTTATGTACTCTGGAAAGTACTTATAAGCTTTGGATGGACTAATGAATGATCGCGTACTACCTGTATCAATCATAAATTTGGAGTCGATTTCCGGTATATAAATAAACGGCAATCTCAAATTAGTACTACAATTTAATTCTATTTTTTCGTAGGTTCCGAGGCTTCGACCTGAAAATCCTTGTCGTCCATATTGGTTGGGACGCTATGTGTTACTTCAGGAATTATTGTCGAATATTCATTTTCATAATAATCGAGCTCGGGAACATTAAGGCCACTGCTTGAGTACTCCTCATAGCAGCAGTTATCATAAGAAATTGGGTACACATCGCCGCACGCATCATCGTAATACGTATTATCAAGGTCGAGTTCATTTAACTGAAAGCCTTGTTGATTTGTTTTAAGTGGTGGTGCCGTTCGCATTGTGACGTCACTGGGCCCAGTGTATTGATTTTTATTTAACTGAGGCTTGTAACCAAATTGTTGGGGCTTATAAAAGTTTTGCTGTTGGTTTCCAAATTGTTGTGGGCGCATACCGAATTGTTGTGGTCGCATACCGAATTGTTGAGGTTTATTAAATGTTTGTGGTTGCATTCCGAACTGTTGGGGACGCATATTAAATTGTTGTGGGCGCATATTAAACTGTTGCGGGCTTATACCAAATTGTTGCGGGCGAAAGCCGAATTGTTGGGGGCGGTATCCAAAATTTTGATGATTATTATTAAATTGAGTTAGTTTTGATTGTGACCCCTGCGGAAGTCCAAAGTTAAATTTGTTAGGGGTTAATTCGGGTTTATAGCCCATCGGTGCCATTGAATTAAAATTATTTGTACCGAATTTAAACGTAGGATTATTATTTGGTAAACTGGGTGGTGTTGGTTTATTACTAGGATTACTATACATTTTATTACGCAAGGTATACTGCTCATGGAAGTTGACTTCTTCCATGACCACGCTTAAAGCCTCTTCTAATGTACTGGGCGCTTTTAAGCGAACAATTCGCACCATATTTTCTGGCAAATTATACAAAAAGACATTTAAAGATGTGTTATTATATATAATAATTTTACTACTCTTTACATTCGCATCGGTTAATCTATTTACTTTCGATATTAAAACACTACGCACGGATTGGATCCTATTACAGAAATCTAAATATGACTCGTTGTTTCGGATACGCAAACCTTCAAGTTCTATAGCAATACATTCTTCACTCCTAGGGTCTCCAAAATGTTGAATTAGCAGTTCTCTAAAATCTTCCCACGAATTAATGTCCTCGCGCTCGCTAAAGAGCGCTGCAGCGTCGCCTACGAGTCTACTTGTTATCGCGTACATTACGTATAAATTTTGTTCATCGGATCCCCTATATTTATTTAATATATACTCACATTTGCGAATAAAAAGATTTAATTGGTGCTTATCACCGTTGAATATCGGTACAATTTTGAGCATTTCACTAGGAATCATCTTAATATGCACTTGATCTTCCATTTTGTAGAACTTTATTTTATAAAATACGACGATAAAATAATATAATTAATACAAGAATTCAAATTCAAAAACACAGTCAAAATAAAAGTAAAATAATTAATAAGTAAAATACAAAATATGAAATAAATAAGTCCTCAATAGAAATTTAATCAACGAACATACACTTCAATTATAATTTGTAATAGTTATAATCGCTTTGTTCCCACAGTGCAAGCTCTTATCGCGTCGTTATTGCATGGACGCGCTTACTTATCTAGTTATTCCTAGTATTTCTTTATGCTGATATATATAGTTATAAAGTTTAAGTATTCTTAAATATAAGTTTCACAGATTTTTATGTAAAACCAGATAACGTTATATCGCAAGAGGTCTAATTGCAAAATAACAAAACTATATAATATGGCAAGGAAAGGAAGGTGAAAATTTGGACTCACCAGCCGGCCTTCGTCATCTTCAGCTGCTCTCCACTTGACAAATTTATATTGGTTCGCAGGATCGCCTCGCGGCACGAACGCGGTAAACGATTTTATACGAATTTATTTCGCGGACGGCGCAAGCAAATGGCGATCCTACCGGCTGCGCCAGTCAAGTTAACGGGAGCGGTGGAGGCGTTTTTAAAAGCTAAAATAAAACTAAGAGATGTCCGTACAGAAGCTCATGTACTTCAACAATGGCAAACTTATTCTAATACATCTTTCATGCAGACTTTATTACATTTGCTTATTCAAGTGACACAATATAGGCCACACACAGGGTGCAAAGTCAGCAATAGTATTTATGCACGTACTTGTATCACTCTGTGTGGGGTCGAATCCATGACTACCGCGCCACACGTGCAATGGTGCTGGTCCCGTCATATACTCAAGATAACTTGCATAAAGTGTGTATGCTATATTGTTGATATAAAACTGATACTCTGAATTATCTGCCACAACTAACTAAAAAAGTTAATAATTTGTGAGTACATCAAAATATTTTTACAAAGTTACTATACCACATAGGGTACGGTAGGCTTATATAGGTACCCATATAGGCCTACCGTACTCTAAAAGTAAGGTGTAAAAATATTTTGATGTACCCACAAATTATTAACTCAGGCATTCGTCATAAGCTGTGATGAGGTCATGAAAAGATCATATTGTCATCGATTTATACTCTGCGAAATTTCAAATAATTTAAACGTTTGGGATTAAATGAAAACTGAATTATAAAATTCCAATACTTATGTTACGGACGACGAGGGGAGCTGCCGCCCCGTCGCCCCTTCGTACCCCGTTGCGCCCCGCACACCCCGCACACCAGCCGACTATCACATGATGCCTCACCTCACGACGCTACTTACATACCGAGACACTCTCTTGCGAGATATAAGAAGGGCGTTTTAGTCTGTGAGCTGTTCATTTCGGAAGCGGCGCTCGAAGACAACAGCAAGAGAAGAAACCTCAAGAGAAATCAAGAGAGAAGAATTAATACTCCATTGAAGATTGAAGACTCCCCTCTGTATTTATAGTTATATAGTTAATTAGTGAAAGCCGCTGTACATAGTCTGAATATATAATCGTCTACAGTACCATCTTTTCTTTGAACAGTCCCTACTATAGTCTACCTCAAACAACATCAGTCAGTTAGTTAGTCAATCAGTCAACCAGTTTACATTAAAATCATACAGTCCACTTCTGTTCCTATTAAAGTTAATAAGTTAATATTAAGTTTTAACAGTGGTAGAGCCACGCGGCAGTTTTTGCTGTCGCACGGATGGGCCGGCTCGAACCGGGGTGGTACCACGACCTCACAGAATACCAGCGTGAAGTAGAGGTTTACCTCTGCGTTTCGCTTGGTGAATGCAGGTGGCCGCAGGCCCTTTTTACTGGAAATGAGGCATTCCATCTTAGTCCTCATGGGTGACAACGCATCTACATTTTGATTTGTAATAGAGGATAGATGTAGATGTCTATGGGCCGCAGCAACCACTTACCATCAGGTGGACTATGTACTCGTTTGTCACCCTTATCCTATAAAAAAAAAATAGGGACAGAAGTGGACTGTATGATTTTTTTTTTTATTTTTTATTATTTTATCTTTTAACATTAAAGCAAAACCCTAAAATAAGTATTTTAGGGTTTTGCTTTAATGTTAAATTCTTATATGAATATTATTTCATCTTTTTAGTTTACCATTTAACTTACAAAGTCTCCTAGTTTAATTGATAAATTAAATTCTGAGTTTATACGAACTCAATTATGAACCGATTCCATTAAATTTGAAACACCAGTTCTAAATTTTCCTGACAAGCTCTGTGCACGAATTAAATAATTATTTTAACTTAAATTAAAAGTTACAATTAAAAGAGAAACAACGTCTAAATATAATAAAGGTTCAATTATTATTTTTTGTATATCTCATATATATAGTGTATTGAATATAGTTTGTATATCTTATATAGAGAACTTTATTAGACTTTGTTAGATAAATTATAATATATAAGTATTATGATTGCTGAGATTTATTGAACTATTTTCTTAATATCATAAATATTTAATTAATTTCATTTGAATTTTACTCACAAATGTTGTTCACATTAAAAAAAGTCAGCGAAGCGACGTGCTGCGTCTTGCTCCTTATTATACTCACAATAAAATTGTATAATTCAATGTCATATTTATTAAATGGATAAAAATAATAGACTATTTTCTAAACGTCACCATTATCTATACATATAAAAAGCTTTGTCCTGTATAACTGACTGACGGATCAAAGCACATCCTAAACCGCTGATTGTAGAGATCTGAATCTTGGAGGGTGTGTTTTTTGTATGTCGTAGGCATCCGATAAGAAAGGCTTTTCCGAAATTCTACCTAAAAACGGGAGCATAGATTGTATGGGACAACGTCATTCCTTGGTCTAATCTACTTCAAATTTTGAAGAATTGATGGAAGACGTGTTTCATATTTTATTGAAACTCATCGCCTAACGGGATTAAAAAGGGGTAGAAAGTTATTTTGGGGGTGATTTTGATCGAAGTTGATATCAATACTCCATAGTATTTTTGATTTAAATTAGATTTTATTTTGACACATGTTTCAAAACTCAACGTTGAATTCAAATAACAGCTTGGTGCAATATGCAATACTCTTTAAAATTGGAATGTCAAATATAAAAGAATATTTAAACCGAATTAGAAGTGATTTTTGGACCTGAAATTAACTAATTAGTTTATACTTTAAAAAATCGGCCATATTTTTATAAAAATAAAATACAAAAAAGTAGCTCTTTTTACAATCTGGAATTCTAAAAAACAATAAAATAAGAAATGAGTTAGAAAATCGATTGTAGTGTATTCTTAATGGCAATAAATCGGTTACCATAAAGAAAATACCAGTGAAATTCTCTTTTCTATATAATATCAATAGAGAACATCTTATTTTGAAACTTGACTTGACAATTCAAACTTCAAACTATTTACTTAAAAAAAAACCGGCAAAGTGCGAGTCAGACTCGCGCACCGAGGGTTCCGAACAAATCTGTAAGTACATAAGTTTAAAATTATTAAAAATATTTTTATTATATGATGTAACTAAAAATTTATACTTTTCGCAATTTTTCCTTTATCTGTGCTATAAAACATTGCTTCGTGCCAAATTTCAAGATTCTGAGTTCACGGGACGTAACCTGTAGGTTTTGATTCCCTTGCGAATGTCGAAAATTTACGGCATAAACGGCTGTATCTTTTGATTGCGTTGGCTTAGAAGTTTGATTTTTTCACAGCTCTAAGGGACAGTAGACTTGAGTATTTGATATGAATTTCAGTATGATACCTCCATGCGTTCCTGAGTAAAAGAGTCTTGACAGACAGACAGACAGACGGACAACAAAGTGATCCTATAAGGATTCAGTTTTTTCCTTTTGAGGTACGGAACCCTAAAAAAGACAGATTTTCGATTCCATTTGAAACTAGCGCAATATAATCGATTCTCGATTAAATTGAGCATTTTAATATATATTTTCGATTATTTTTCTGTGTTAAGGAGATAAAAAATAATTGCGTACATATCTACTTAATAATAAGAAAAAAATACAAAATATCAACATTCCAACAAGTAACAGTTACAATAACAATTCAAGTAATCGATCACAGATCGATATCACTAATATTCACTTCACTTAGTTGTTTTAACTTTCGTTAATCGTTTCACCATTCGTTTCATTACTAACCACAGCTTTTTGGTGATTTTATACTGATCCTGCTTTTATATTTTTAAGTAATAATAGTGAAAAATAGCCTGTTATAATGTAGGTAATAGATAATCTCACTTTTACTTATTCTACAATAACTCAGCTCCTAGATTGACAAATCTTGCCAAATTTTCAGCTATGAATTGCTTATATATACATTTTCAAATTGGCCTGGCCTATAATTACTTTCATTTTGTTAACACTTGGGCCCAAGAATGTATGGAGACGTTTCCTTCTCCTTTCAATTTTATTTGTTCTTGGATTTTTGAATGAAAAACTTACTTCCTAAGGTAAATCAAGATATACTTGATTTTCCTTCGAAAATTCCTGCTTAGATTACCTACATAACAGATATTTGCGATTGCTGTATAATTTGTTTGGAAGTTAAATTCACTATTTCATTAAAATATTTTGAGTGTAGTAATTTAATCTCTTTTTTATTTGTTGTTATAATAATCAAATAAGATTCTTTGATTTTAATTTGTTAGTGTATAATATAGGTTTTTAGTTCTAATTGTAAAAATATCTGTGTTTGATTTGTTGTGGATATATATATATATATATATATATATATATATATATATATATATATATATATATATATACTATATGGCAGAGTCGGGAAGGGTCGCCCTAGGCGAAAGTTTATCGACCAAATTGGCGATATATTGAAAATGGGCCAAATTAAGAGTACCTTTAACCGACGAGCGTGTATGCGTAGGTATATGGATGTGGAGGAAGCGAGAGAGGTGTGTCAGGATCGTGCCAAATGGAATTCCATAGTCTCTGCCTACCCCTCTGGGTGACAGGCGTGAGTGTTTATATGTTTATATATATATATATATATATATATATATATATATATATATGTATATATATATATATATATATATATATATATATATATATATATATATATATATATATACTATATGGCAGAGTCGGGAAGGGTCGCCCTAGGCGAAAGTTTATCGACCAAATTGGCGATATATTGAAAATGGGCCAAATTAAGAGTACCTTTAACCGACGAGCGTGTATGCGTAGGTATATGGATGTGGAGGAAGCGAGAGAGGTGTGTCAGGATCGTGCCAAATGGAATTCTATAGTCTCTGCCTACCCCTCTGGGTGACAGGCGTGAGTGTTTATATGTTTATATATATTTATATATATATATACTAGCTGGCCAGGCAGACGTTGTTCTGCCCTCTTCGACGACCCTTCACATAAAAAATCCTTAAATTCTTAATAAAAAATATTGAGTATCACTAATCAAGATATAAAGTATCCTATCTCTCAAGTTGGACCAAATTGCACAGAATGTGCAAAATTTCATTGAAATCAGTTCAGTAGTTTGGGAGTTCATCGCGGACAAACAACGTGACACGTAATTTTTATATATATACTAGCAGACCAGTCAGACGTTGTTCTGCCTGGTGTTATTTTATATTAGATTAGCAATAAAAAAATTGAGGGTCACTTATCTTTCAAGTGGGACCAAACTGCACACAGTCTGCAAAATCTTTTTGAAATCGGTTCTATTTGTTGAATACTTACAGCAACACGTGGTGGTTATACTACTAAATTGTAGCTTATATTAAACGTTTGCATTTTTTACATAGCGCCATCTATTAAATATTTACTCAATCCAGTCAACAGATATCGTCATCTGACAGAATCGTTTTGAGCTAACAGATAATTGTGACTGTCAAATAATAAACAAATAATTTTCAATAAAATAATATTGTATTGCGACTATAAATTGAGACGTAAGCTATCCTACCTTTTAAGTTGGACCAAACGGCACATTGACCAAAAATTTCATTGAAATCAGTTCAGTAGTTTAGGAGTCCATCGCGGACAAACAACGTGACACGTACTTTTTATATATAAAGATATACAGTCAGGTCATAAGTATTGTCACACTGTAAAAACTTTTCTTTTAGAATGCTGGCCACAAAAAAGTTTATTGAATTCGAATTTCGAATTGTTAATGATAATAAAACTGTATACTTTTTAGAATTTTACTCATTTTTAAATCTGGAGTGGACGCTTAAAGAAGACCGTGTTGCAGTTGCGGTTACGCACCAATTCAAATTTTTGACATACTAAAAAATTTGAATATAACCAAAAGATTCGTTTATCGTACCAGCAAACGATACAATGAAGATTCTAGTGTAGATGACAGGTCAAGAAGTGGTCGCCCTCGGTCTGTTAGGACTCCAGCAGGGCTAGCATGGGCGGGAGATAATTTTATCCACAGGGAAAGGAGAAAATGTTTATCCCCTCGCTTAGTTTTATCCACCCTTTGAGTATGGGCACACCGGTGGATATAATATCCACAGTAGATAAAATGGGACATAGACTTAGACTTGGATAGATTTTTTTGTATGAATACAAACTTAAACCCACGTCCAATGAACTAGGATATAATTGTCCCTTTCAAATCTCAAGAAAGCATAATTTTTTATCTTTCATTTGACCCCATGCTGCGGTCGGGGGACATATGTCTACTCGTTATGTCAAACGGGGATGTATTTCTCCCCGTTGCCGTGCTTTGGCATAAGGACAAGATAATTTTATCTCTTGTCAGTGGATATAATCGGGGGATAAATTTTTTGTCCCCCGCCTATGGTAGCCGTGCTGCAGTGATAAAAGTTGTGAAGGCGCGAATTCAAAGAAATCCCAAACGTAAGCAGAAACTGTTGGCCCTTCAGATGAGGTTAAGCAGAATGGGTTTTCACCATGGAAAAGGGTGTTAAATGAAGACTTCGGGCATATCGAAGAAAAACAGGACATCGTTTTAATGCTCGTCTAATGGCCCTTAGACTGAAGAGATGCCGCGCTTTGTTGAAGCGGTACGCGGGAAAATAATATCGGGAAATTCTTTTTTCGGATGAAAAAAATTTTACCGTAGAAGAGAGCTACAACAAACAAAATGATAAGGTGTACGCACACAGTAGTGAAGAAGCGAGCAACCGTATTCCGCGTGTCCAACGAGGTCATTTTCGATCCTCGCTCATGGTATGGTTGGGAGTTTCTTATTGGGGCTTAACAGAGGTACATTTTTGTGAGAAAGGTGTAAAAACGAATGCAGTTGTGTATCAAAATACAGTCCTGACGAACCTTGTGAAACCTGTTTCTCATACCATGTTCAATAACAGGCACTATTCCAACAAAATTCGGCGCCAGCTCATGGACCGAAGAGCACACAAGACTGGCTGGCGGCGCGTGAAATCGACTTCATCCGGCACGAAGACTGGCCCTCCTCCAGTCCATATTTGAATCCGTTAGATTACAAGATACGGCAACACTTGGAGGAAAAGGCGTGCTCAAAGCCTCATCCCAATTTGGAGTCACTCAAGACATCCTTGATTAAGGCAGCCGCCGATATTGATATGGACCTCGTTCGTGCTGCGATAGACGACTGGCCGCGCAGATTGAAGGCCTGTATTCAAAATCGCAGAGGTCTTTTTGAATAAACTTTAGCGTCATAAGAATCTATGTTTTGTTAAGTTCATTTTGGTATATAAATGGTTACATAATGAATAAACTTGCTTCAATTATTTTATATTAAACATGTGACAAAATTTATGACCTGACTATGTATATCATATATAAATATAACATAGTTTACTTTTTGTTTTAATATAGATATTTAAGTAGGTAATACTTAATTTAGAGTGTATTGTTTTTCACAATTTTCTTATTACTTATAAATTTTCGGTGTCTATTTTTAAAAATGGGAGCAGAGTTGGTTAACATCAATGGGAAATTATTAAACCATTCTATTGTACCAATAGTAAAGGATGGCGCATGGCTTTTCCGTACGCTTTCTTATTTGTTGTACTACACTCATCAAATTCATTCCAATTGTTCGTCATGTGACGTCATGTGACAATTGGGATGAATTTGCTATTATATCTCATGACCGTCATGGCAACAATCATGGAACAAAAGAAGAGTATACATTAGATATGTTAGAACACTACATATGGCGGTTTCTGCGAGTTAGTTGCAGCCGGTCAAATACACCTATTTGTATTTGAAGTGTATCGAAATGACAACCTGTATGCCAAATTTGATGCGCAATATAAATCCACCAAAATTAAGCCAGATTGCAAGTGAAAATATTGCTTCGCAATGTAATTGAGACAACTATACTGACAGGTTGTTCTCGAGGAGAGTCTGTATTTATTCCTAGGATTTCTCAAATTCATTTATTATTTATTTATTTATCGTATTATTTATCATTTATCAAATTACCCCTTCGAATTCAAGAGAGTGCAGTTTCCTATCAAAGTCTGCTTCGCTATAACCATAAACAATGCTCAAGTTCAAACTCTTGAGGTAGCGGGAGTAGACTTGAGAGAAAGCTGCTTCTCCTACGGTCAGTTGTATGTAGCATACTCCAGACGAATCACACAGAGTAGCCTGGTGATTCTAGCACCCGAAGGAAAACAAAAAAATATTCTTTACAAAGAAATACTGCGGTAGGTATATTATTTCGATTTCGTTGCAAAAAGATAATACCCCCGTCTCACTTTCACCAGATCAAAGGCCGAGCTTCGTGTTCATAAAATATAACAAAATTTTATTTTATTTTCAT
Source organism: Parnassius glacialis (assembly GCA_033319125.1). NCBI lineage: Eukaryota > Metazoa > Arthropoda > Insecta > Lepidoptera > Papilionidae > Parnassius > Parnassius glacialis. Next base: position 34,104,650 of record JAVANC010000005.1, on the reverse strand, counting down.
GTTTATTTAACGTTTAACAATATTTGTTATAGTATAGGGATATACTATAATAAAGATTGTTATATTTTATAAGTATTTAAACATCTTAACATAATAATGTATATGTTATAACAAAATTAATAACGTAAAAAAACAATTAAAAATCCTATTAGAACAATTTTCTTCTACGCGGACGAAGTCGCTGGCAAAAGCTAGTATTATAGCTAAACTTTCTCATATTACGACTGTTGCAGAGTTATTTTGTGAGAACCTAATTCTAACAGCAAATACAAAATAATTAATAGAATTTTATAAACGAAAAGTAAAACATAATGCATAAAATAAATAAAATTGTGTATTTTTTTTTATTTTCAACAGTAATGCCTTTACTACTATGCACCTTGATTTGAACTAGTTCAGCCAGTTACAGGAAAAGTCAGTAATTTTTCAAGAAATACAGATAAATTGCGTGCGTAGTTAACTTAAAATGGGGCTACTTGGTCTGGTCACCTTTTTGGGTCATTTTTGCTAAATATTTCGTAAACAATTGTACTAGCGAATTAGAGAGAGAAGCTTACGTGATAGCACCAAATACACGGTACCTTACGAAATATTTAGTTGAAAATTTTAAACAATAAGAAATAACAGCGGTTCTAAAATGTTATATAACTGTGACATCCTAATCATTTTTAAAGAAATAGAAATAAAAACAGTCTATTACATACTTTAAACACTTTAAATTATTACTAAAAGCTTAATTCTTTAATAAAGCAACATTCGATAAAGTAACTATTGACTTTACATGAACATAACGGAAATTCTTTTAACTTAAAACAAAATCTTGATAGTGACCTTTTCTTGCGGAGAGAGCACTCTTGGATAACAATTGACCAACTCTACCCGTATTCTTTTCAAGAGTCTTCCAAGTAGGCGTTATACGAGTCACTCCTTAGGTTTCTGCTGCCATTTATCAACATGGTAGCTTCAGCCACTTAGAGAACTTTTGGAAGATCTTTGTCCTAAAGTTTTTACTAAACTTTGGAGTCCTAGGTCGTTTTGTATGAACGCGCCCAATTTTATTCAAGGCGTACCTGTACAGAATCAAATTAGCCTAAAAACGAAAGACAAAAGTAAAGACTAACATAAAGTTAAAGTTACAGCCTATATATGTCCCACTGCTGGGCACAGGCCTCCTCTTATTTCTGAGAGAGCTTTAGGGCAAGGAGGTGTCCGCCGCGCTGTCCCAATGCGTGATGGTGAAATTCACATGTCTTCGAATTTTTTTTCCTATTTCTCAGACATGCAGGTTTTCTCACGATGTTTTCCTTCACCGCTAAGCACGTCGTAAACAAAATAATAGCATGAATAGCAATAAAACCTACAGTAGTGACCAAGCAGTCTTGGAATGTGCAAGTAACCCCGTTTTACGGTATTTGTTTACGTGTACTTAATTTATCACCGTCGCGTAGTGGTCAATTTTTTTCCATATATACATATGTAGCTACTAGATTGTACCTAGTAGTCGAAATTCGATCTCAATTATTTTTTTTAATTTGTATATTAAACAATCTGTATTCCATTTTGAACTGCAAATTAAAACACATATATCTTATATAAAAATTTAAAATAAACGTTTTTTGCCTTGACCTAAACCCCATAGACTATTGAAAAAGAAATATTTGAAGTTACACAAATATTAAATTATTATTATTTGTTGGCATTTATTTAAAACTAGCTATCCGCCCCGGCTTCGCACGGTTGATTTCTGCATCTCGACAACAGCGTCACCTACCGGGTCCAATTGTGAATCGTTTAGATCACCCAGGGACCATAACAACACACAAGAACTTTCATCATAATCGGTCCAGCCATTTTCAATTTTGCGAGACTAACGGACAGCAATTGATTTTTATATACAGAGATTCTTTGGCGACAATCTTTACACTGTACAACTTTTTTATCACAAATTATTTATGTGTTTCACAATGGCAGTATGAACGTATACAATGTACGTTTTATTTAATTTAATTTAATGTATTAGTAACAGATATTATTTATAAATTTTAGCTTTCTGCACTCCTCCATATAAACGTCAACTATTCCAAATGCAATAATGCCATTTCTTCGCGCGCACAATAAAAAGAGTGCGTAAAAAGGGGGTAATGTCTTCCCTTCACGTACTAATATAAACATAGATGTAAAAAGCATAATGCTAAAGGTTAAATGTGATTGAGAGTTACGGAAAAATATTGTTGGAACGTTTTTAAACTCGCCAATATCATTTATGTAATAATCCATTCGAAATTCCTTTTATTACATAGACTCTTACATATTTAGAATGACATCGTAAAATTTTATAGCCAACCGAAGAAAGCAAGAAGCATCAGGTGCAAAGGGTGCGTGAAGCGGCGGCATGTCGCAACGATGACGCGGCCTACATCGTGCGGCATGCCTTGCTGACATGGCGCCAAGCCGCTCCGCCCTCCTTACATTGGCAGCTCTCGCAGCACTCGCAGGTAAACTAACAATCATCAGTATCATGATCACAAAAATCAACTCATTAATAGTTGACTACTCACCATGCTGCTTCTAATTGGGTGAAGAATTTCAATATTTAGAATTTCAATATAATCCAATAATTGTTTTTTATTCGAATTTTATTCGAAGAATGGAGATAGTGATCACTGCGAATGACAGATTAACCAAAGGCGGCGGTTAGACCGCCAGACCAATATCCCTATTCAAGTTTTGGTATGACGGTTATACAGATGTTATTGATGGTAAAAATTATTTAATTTAAGTAAGTACCACTAACCGCCAGTCAACTGTAAGTTCATTAATTACTTCAGTTTATTAAATAAAGGTTTTTTACGGCGTGAAGTTAATTGTAATATGTTTTATATCATCTGCGACATCAAATAACAAAACAACTGAAAGGCGTGCTCGTAACTAAACAAAAAACAAACTCAATCCGTTTAAAGTTGTAATTATTCACAAATAAAAAAAATAGACCATAGAATAATAAATATATATATAAAAGTCACTACACGCAACGGGTCACAAATTTTTGTTACATTACACTACAATGTAACGCCGCAAGTGTGGATATAGAGTTACAGAGCTGCTGTAAGCCACCAATTTCATATAATTTTTAGCGATCTTCTTTTTATTAGATTCTTTTAATTCTTTTAACAATTCACCAACCGGTATATCTAACTTGAAAGATTTGAACACATTCACTACATTGGGCAAATGAGTTGAGGAGCTTAGAGCCGACCATGCTGTTCTCCATTATCAAGTTCAATTTTTTTTCTTTAAGATACCTCCAAATAACATACACGTACAAATGAGTTTATCGCAGAAATCGTTTATAAAATGACAGAAATATAATATCAATGTAATTAGTTAAAGGAAACCCTTGTCTGGTCTTTTCTGTCTGCACCCGCTCTTTAATTCATTCACTGATGTCTGGTTTGGGCTGCAATGGCGCCTCTTTTTAAGCTATATTATTATTATATTTTAACAATCTACTGTATTCAAATTAATTCTGGGCGTATTCTCTGCGCTATAAGAAACGGCTTGCGCTTCATTTTTCTGTGGTAATATTTAGAATACGATTATTTACAAGTAAAAATACGAATGTTCCAGTTTCGCCTCTACATTTTTTACGAGCTAAATTGAAAAATCGTGTTCATTGAAAAAGAGATCTGCGTTGGGAATATTATCACGCAATGATTTTGTACGATTTCAAACGTCGGCCTAAACCGGACGAATTGTTTGATAGACTCAAAAGCCTTTATGGATATAGGCTTTTCTAAGGCAACTGTTTACTCCTAGTGTAACAAATATAGCAAGTTGAACAAAGAAGTGGTCGCCCTGTGACGGCCTGTTACGGAATAGAACATGCTAGTAAAATTTAATTAAAGAGAACAGGCTAATTGGCTTGATTTCTTGATTGGGTTCAACAAATATTGCAGGTTGGATCGGGAAGCGTTTACAAGATTTTACACTAACAACTCCGCGTGTGGAGGATAGTTATTGCTGGGTGCCGCTCAACCTCGCCGATGTTTAGGAGCAGGCCCGCGTAAAATAGTGCCGCAACATGACGTGGTTTACGGCTTTATTATAGGTGATGAATTTTGTGTTTATCAAAATTATCAGAAATAAAGCGCCGGTTTGGCTGTTTTAAAAGTTCAACCTAACATATTTGACTATATTATCCCCCCCCCCCCCCCATCCCTACCAACCTGATAAAGTGATGACCTGAAAAGGGATTTGTATTGATGGATAAAGTTGACTCAGGGCCGTATTTCTTGGAAGAGTTGGCAGAGGCCTATGTTCAGCAGTGCACTTGTACTATAATGATGATAATAATGATACTGAATATAGACTGAAAAACATAAAAATAATGAACAAAAAAATATACTTCTAACTGAAGTGCGGCACTCGCACCTATGACCTTCGTTAGATTGCTGTTGCGTGATGTCTCCTCCTTCTTGAGATGAAGGTGGATATAACGGAAATTAATAAAGAGTATTTTATTTGGGTATGGACATTGAAATAAATGGATTGCGAACCGGAAATTGATGGCTCCGTAACGCAGTGACTTAGCAATGAATTGTAGTGCTAAGGACCGCGGGTTCGAATTCTGTGCCTTTATACGCTGAAAGAATGTGCATTACTGTATTTTAACAATCTACTGTATTCAAATTATTTCTGGGTGTATTCTCTGCGCAATAATAAACAGCTTGCGCTTCATTGGTCTGTGCGAATATTGAGAATACAAAAAGATGAGATTATAGGACAGACCACAAACACTGGCTAGATGAAATTTATTTTGAAAATACGATTATTTACAATTAAAAATACGAATGCTACAATTTCGCCTCTACATTTTTTACGAGCTAAATTGAAAAATTGTGTTCACTGAAAAAGAGATCTGCGAGGGCAAAATTATCACGCGATGATTTTTTACGATTTCAAACGTTGGCTTAAAGCGGACGAATTGTTTGATAGACTCAAAAGCCATTTATGGATAAAGGTTTTCCTAAGGCAACCATTTACCCCCTTTTTTACATGGGGAAATGCCTACGCAACCCGCCTCGCGGGGGCAAGGACGGGTTATGTCAGACTCGCACCGACTAAAACCCCATGGTGTTCCACCTTCGCCGCATATTTGGCAGGGCCACCGAAACGCTTTCGCACACATCCGCGGCCACACCAGCGTCGACCGACCCATGGCAGCCTCTTCTCAAGGGAGGACCTCTCCTCCCCATTCTCCTTCTCAGGCAAGGCACACCAGGAACACTGGACACGCCCCTCTCCATGGCCTCCAACTCCACCTGCGTATCGTACCCCCCAAGTCCGATACGCGGAGGCCATGAGGCCAGAAAAATCGAGCGCTTACTTGCACCCGCTTTCTCGACCCCAGCGGCGGATCTGGTCTCTGGCCCCGCCACCAACCAAGTTTCGGCCACGGAGGGTAGGAAGAGTGGCGCCTCGCAATATCGACACTCCTCTCTCCCCGCGGCCCCCCCCACCACCGCATCAACGATGCGGCCCCGTCAGAGTCGCAGAGGATAGGGCGAGTGCCGCATCGCCATACCAACACTCCTCTTCCTCCGCGACTCCACCTCGGTAGGGGGAGGGGACACCCCTCTCACCGCAGCCCACCGACACACATCCGAAGTGGGCTCGCCAAGCCCACTCGAAGTGGCCACCTTGGGCCGGCCCTACACTACGGGCAAGCCAAGAGGTTTCTCTTTGTTCACCGCGGGTGACCAAGTCACGGCTACTAAGCCCCCCCGCCACGACAAGGTACGAACCCGTTGGGGAAGGAACCGTTTACCCCTAATATAACAAATTCAGCACGGTCGACTAATTTTGTGAAATGAAGATAGAAGGGTCGCCCTGTGACGGACTGTTACGGGGGGGGGAACATGCTAGTAAAATTTAATTAGAGGGAAAAGGCTAATTGTCTTGATTTCTTGATTGGATTCAGCACATATTGCAGATTGGATTGGGAAGCGTTTATACGATTTTACACTAACAACCCCGCGTGTGCAGAATAGTTATTGCTGGGTGCCGCTCAACCTCGCCGATGTTTAGAAGCAGGCCCGCGTAATATAGTCCCGCCACATGACGTGGTTTATGGTTTTATTATAGGTGATTTTTTATATTCTACTAAACCAGCGCTTATCCACAATCCCACCTACTGGTAAGTGGTGATGTAGCATAAGATGGTGAAGCGCCACTGACTTAACAAAAGCCTATTCACTCTTGCCTTGAAGACACCCACACTGTAATCGTATGGAAAGACAGTTGCTGGCAACTTATTCCACTCCTCTGCTGTACGCATGATGAACGATGTAGTCAACGGTTTGGTTCAAATGCGTGGTAAGTCGACAACGAAAGGGTGGAGACTGGCCGAATTTCTGGTGGGAGGGAGAGGGAGGAATTAAATTATGCCATCCTACGCACACTCTTCGAAATGCATCCTGTAGAAAACCGAAAGGCTGACTACTTTGCGCCTGTGTTGGAGGCTGATAAGATTGGATTTAACCAAATTCGGGTCACCAACAAGCCTCTTAGCACGCCTTTTCATTAAGTCCAAAGCTGCTAGGTGGCATAAGCCCAAATATGACAGGAATACTTCACGCACGCCCCGACTTGCATGTTATATAAAGTAAGCAGCTGTCCTGGCGTGAAATATCGCCGCACCTTTGCAAGGACTCCCAGCTCCCTTGCAGCTGATTTGACCTTGGACATAATGAACCGCCCGAAGTTCAAATTTGAGGATATCGCAAACCCTAACAACTGAAGGCGGTTGATATATTCCAGTGATACATTTCGGAAAGAAGGGGCCAAGGTCAGCTGGCTCCTTTTTGCAGTGAAGAGACACGCTTGTGTTTTGGAGGCGTTGAATTTCACAAGATTGGCATAGCCCATTCGGAGACTGCCTGTAGTGTGAGATTCACACGCTCTGCCATGGCTTCTCTTGCGCAATCCGCACTGTTTGATCTACTATTTTATCCCGACTGGCCCTAGGACTTGGTTGGTATCTCTCCACAACTGTGTTATCGTCTATATACCCATAGATACCGGTCATAAGCAGATCATAGGAAATCGATGAATACATATGGTCCAAAACCATGTTTTGTTGTTTTGTCAATCTTTGAATAGACCTGTTTGTAAATAAAAGCTTGTAGTAAAATCAGTAGACTTGTGGGCTGTAACAATAATGTTAAATGTATTAGTAAAAATATCAGACACAACGATGCTACAAGACATGCCTAACTAATACGACATCGTCAAATATATTTAAAGTCACTGAAAAATCTGGGAACAAATGGCGTTAATTTTGTGGGTGCTGTGATAAAAATGAATATGCCACAAGAATACATTTTTAACACGGTTCTTATTAACAAAACCTGGACAATTGCGAATGGAACCCACCCTGAAAGTTTCGTATAAGTTTAGTTATGTATGTGGATATTTTATCTATCACAGAAATCGAAAATCTTGAGGATTTTTGCCTGTTTTCGCGATACCCATGCTTGCAAATTGTCGTTTCCAGGGATATCAGAGACTTCCAAAAAATTTTGTGGGTTTATGTTTTAGGTTAGTGTTTTGTATAATTTTGCATTCGCTATTGTTAATTCCCATTAATTTATAAATTTAGTGGTATATTAACATAATATGCTAATACGCTATACCCATTATTTTAATTATTAAAACTCTTTTTATATATTTACATTTTATTATTTACTTTTAACGTTCTACACTGTTTATTTTTTGTTGAATAAAACTACATTTACGGATTTTATCGCTTTTAATTAACTTATATATAAATGCTGTAAAGCAACCGAAACGTAGGGAATTTTGAATGAAATGAATTGAATGAGTAGTGTTCGCGTAAATATAAGAAAACATTATATTTTTTTATGTTAACGGGGCCACACAATTTTAGGTCACGTATCAGCTACTTCAGTATACTTAAATACATTAAATCTTGACTATCTTGAAGACCCTATCGAATCCAATTGAGAGAGGGTATGTTAACCTACTTTGTAAGTTTATTAAAAATACTAGCAATTCGCCTCGGCTTTAGATTGAAGTTATTTTTTCTAACTAAAATGCCTATATAATTCATGGCATTGCTCTCTACTTGTTCGTGAAGTTTCAGTGAAGAAGAAGGCGCACATACCGCAAAGGAGTGTAAATGCACTGAGTATCGATCAACGACCTCTCAAAATTTCTGTCTTCAAATCTTCTCAAAATCTCAAAAATTCTTCGATTAAACGAAAAACGAAAAACTACTGAAATAACTAAAACACAACTAACCCATCATCGTGACGAATTTCAAGCTTTACTCCAAAATATTATAAAACTTTATGTCTCAGCTACAAAATAGTGCAGCACGAAAAACAAAAACTGCAACGAATCCTGTCCTACTGCAACAACTTTAACCACAATAAGCCTGCACGCCCTCATAAAACCTTAAAATGAATCTTCACTAAATAACAAGAGAAAAGAATTATTACAAGACCAAGAATGTAAAAAACCTTAAAGCCTTCAGAAAAACGATGGCAAAAATTAATCTAATCTAAGACTTAGATGGTCTTACTGGATACTGGAAAATGATTGACACTGAGAGCTTGTAACGTTGTAGCAGATCTCGAGAGAAACATGACGAATTATTTAACAATGTTATTATTACTGTCGGTGGGGATTGAACTCGCTTTGTACGTGTCAAAAGTCTATGAACGCTTATAATCTGGGCTACGACGACTCTCTGAAATAAATAAAAATTAATAAACAAATAGAACTTTGAACTCGTAAAACAGTTTTTGCACTATTGTAGAATTTATTAAGAATGCAACAGCTGGGACACTCCTGCATCTCATAAAGTCGCTATGGAATAATTGAACAATTTGCGTAATATGCCGACGTTACGTTACTTAAGCGCACAACATGAATAATAAAATATCTATATTATGTTCTGGCGGATATTTAAGTATCTCCAACGTTGTTATTTCTTCTTACGTAATTATTTACATAAAACAGACTTAGTATAATATTATTTACTGACTATTTACATATATAGTGACGATCTGTTTGTTGAATAAGTATCAGAATTTGCTACCACCTCATTTTGATCTCGTAGGTAACACTAACGTTGAATTGGAGAGTTCTAGAAATATTAAGTGTCATTTGAAGGATGGCATGACAGCCCTTTTTTCATGAATTTCTAAACTTGTAATAGCAATTTCAATGTCATCGGCATATAATACACTACTCCGTACTATCCGTGGGTATCGTAAGAGGCAACAGAGGGAAATGAACAAGAAACAGGCAACAGCATCTTCCTGATGACAATTCCATACAATAAAAAGCTACGGTTACCAACCCGCCTGCCAAATGTGGCAACTATCCGCAACAATATGGGTGGCCTATGCAGCAGTGGACTTTTGATAGGCTATAGTAAAAAAATTATTAGGGTGGCTGTGGACTTTTTACACAATTGTGATGATAATTTATAATTATTAGTATCAATCTTATAAATTTAGTTTAACGTTATATAAAGGTCATCAAACTATAAACTCATAACATCACAATATAACAGTAAGTTATAATGGATGAAACAGACGCGCCTCCTGAATAGACTACCTACTTTAGAATGGAACAATAGCAGTCAAAGACAGGCTTTCATTTTACTGTCAAGAACGTCAATCCTAATAATATAGCATTTTGAATGTATTTTACTGCTGCATTGCCGTAGAGATTTTAAAGTTATATTAAAAATACTTTGTTTCAAAAATTAAAAAGTTTCCTTTACAGGTTTTAACTCCGTAGGGGTAAACCAGACCCTTTTCTTTTAACGCAAAAAAGAAAATTAAAAAAAGAAAGTTGAAACTCTTTTCGTCGTCAAAACTACGACACGTGTTTTGCATCCAAACGTGTAATTGTCAACAGAAATAGAATGAGATGAGATGAAGAGAAACACAAAACGACCAGCAAACTTTCTTAACGGTTAGCCATTGCAGTCTTTTGAACGAGGATCTTAGCTGTATTTTGTCATCTTTAAGAACTGAGAGCGTCATGGAGCAGAGACGAATCCGTGTCCTGCAGTGGATTGTATATTATAATAACCACTGTTATTTTATTATATTGCTTATTTTAGTATACATATATGGTCCTGCTACATAGCGTGGTGATAACGACAATCTTTCCCTACCGTAGGCGAAGCCCATCTACTGCAGTAGATTGATTATAGATTGATGAGATAGAGAGATGAGAAATAACCTAATGTACGTTGGTTAGAATGGAAATACTCTTGGTAAATCGAATTGTGCATGCCTTAAGCGCATTAAAAAATACGTATAACATGATTATACTTCATTTTTTTAAGTAGTTTAAATACACACAAGTTTTCACTAATAACCTTATAACTATAATTCCAATTTTCTGATGTCTTTGTGTCAAACTTCAGTTAAAAAAGTTTGGAAAATCCAAAAGTGCACGACTCACAATGCTCAATAATAGTGCAAAAATTTAAAAAAAATATAAATTGTAGTTCTATTCGTCAATGAGTTCCAGTAGCAGTCAACGAAGTACACTTTGAATTCAGTCCGTCAAGTCCGGAGTTAAGGTCTATTCTATTTATCTATTATATTATATAACTAACAAAACGAGGCCAAACTCGGCACATCTAGTTCTTCTCGTCGATAAGTTCCAGTAGCAGTCATTAAAGTACACTTTCAAGTCACTTCATCAATTCCGGAGGTAAAGTCTCATCATAACTAACAAAACGAGCCCAAACTCGGCACATCTAAATCTCCTCGTTGAGGAGTTCCAGTAGCAGTCATCAAAGTTCACTTTCAAGTCACTCTATCAAGTCAGGAGGTAAGGTCTCATCATAACTAACAAAACGAAGCCAAACTCGGTAAATCTACTTCTACTCGTCGAGGAGTTCCAATAGCAGTCTTCAAAGTACACTCTCTAGTCACTCTATTAAGTCCGGAGGTACGGTCTCATCGTAACTAACAAAACGAAGCCAAACTCGGCACATCTAGTTCCCCTCGTGGATGAGTTCCATTAGCAGTCATTTAAGTACACGCAGTGCCAATGAATCGAGCCGATCGGAAAGGAGTTAGTCGTCGACGATTCAAGCCGCTCTGCGCTGGATGCGGTCAAGTGGAAGGAGCTGGCACTGGAGATCCCCTTCCCAGGGATGGGAACAGTATTCCATGTGAGGCCGAACCTGCGCCTTGTAAAGTTGCAGGCGCTGTACCGGCTTGAAATACTGTCCCGCTCTGCTGAGCACGCCAAGCTTTTTAGAGGCCAATTTGGCCTCCTCTTCCAAGTGACCACGAAACTGCACGTCACTCGATATGTCGACTCCGAGGATTCCGATACTGGCTGAGGCTGGGGTTCTTTTTAGGTTCTTTCTTGGGTTTTTTGATAGCGGTAAACGCGCAAACTTGTGTCTTCTGAGGATTAAACTGGAATAGATTAAGTCGCCCCCAATCCGAGACTTTGTTCAGCAAAGACTCGACTTCAGACACAAGTTTGTTCAGGTACTCGGTGACGTTTTCCCGAGAAATATTGGCACTGCCGGTGTATAGAGCATCACCAGTGCTGTCATCCGCATAGCATTGAATGCTACCAGTTAACAACATATCATTGATATGCAGAAGAAACAACGTTGGTGATAGCACACAGCCTTGTGGAACACCAGCGTTAATAGGCTTGTAGTCGGAGCATGCACCGTCTACAACAACCTCCATGCTCCGATCTGCAAGGAAGCTGGTGATCCAATTGCACAATTTCTCGGGAAGCCCATAGGAAGGGAGCTTCGAAAGAAGCGCTTTGTGCCAAACCCGATCGAAGGCCTTTGCAATGTCAAAACTAACGACCAACGCCACCCCCGTGGACTCTACTGCTTCCGCCCATCTATAGGTCAGGTAGACCAGAAGATCACCAGCTGATTGACCCCGACGAAAACCGTATTGGCGGTCACTAATCAGCTGGTGATCCTCAAGGTACCGCATGAGCTGGCAGTTAATAATGGATTCCATTATTTTGGAGAACAAGGAGGTGATCGCGATAGGCCTATAGTTGGACGGGTCTGAGCGATCGCCTTTTTTAGGGATCGGGTGGACAAAAGCTGTCTTCCATGAATTCGGGACTACGCCTTGGTAGTAGGAGTACCGGAAAAGACGCGTTAGGACCAGTGCCAACTCCGGAGCACACGTCCTCAGCACAATTGGGAGGATTCCGTCAGGCCAACTCGACTTCTGAATGTCCAGGGAGAGGAGTGCTTTCCAAACCGAGCGCTGTGAGAACAGCATATCCGGCATGGAGCACTCACACCGCGGAATGGTCGGCGGTATTTTCCTCCCGTCATCAAGAGTCGAGTTGGACGCAAAAAGGGAGCCTAAAAGGTCGGCTCTGTTGCGGCTTGGGCCAGTGAGTCGTCCTCCCTGTGCAGAGATGGTAGTGATGACTTACAGAAATTCCCTTGGACAGCCTTGGCGAGAGACCAGAATGCACGGGTTCCAGAAGGAAGGCGAACTAGTTTCTCGCCAATTCTGCCTATGTGCTCTGACTTTGCCTTGGCAATAACTCTTTTGAAGGACCTGGAGGCGAAGTTATACTTCTTTTTAAGTATGCTGGTGTTTCCATCCCGAGTCGCCGAAGTCGCAGCCAAGGCTTGATAACACTCCTACTTAATGCGTAATGATATATATATAACCACATAAATAAATAATACAAATAACCACAGATGATGGAATAAATAGTTCCATTCACTGTAGCACCACATCAGTGACAGAGTCAGCAACAGCGCTGGAATCATCCGGCGAGAAGCAAACCCGCCCCCATGGGTAGGAGTCAAAGAAAGACCGCATTCCGTCCCAATCCGCCGACCTGTAATACAAAACACGGCGGCAACCTGCTGAACGCAACCGCGAGGGGAGCGTGAGTGGCACCATACTCCGCATCAGACAATGGTCCAAAGAGCCGAGAGGGGCATCGACGGAAACCTGATATCCGTCCAGATGAGAGGTCAGCAGAAGGTCCAACAGGGAGGGTGTATGATCCTCCACATCTGGAATCCGCGTAGGCGAAGTAACCAGTTGTATCAGACCATATGCCAAGGCAAAGTCATAAACAGATCTCCCCGCATGACCGGTTAAACGTGAACCGAGCCATTCGGCGTGGTGGGCGTTAAAATCGCCAAGGATCATGATCTCTGCGGATGGGACCTGTTGTAGCAAGGAATCTGTAGCTATTTGGACGTGGTGGATGAGTCGCTCTGTTTCGGCATTACCTGTAGAGACCTATAGAGGCACCCGTAGACGCGCGGATGGTCGTCACTGTCTACGCGTAGCCAAAGGATGGACAGGTCCGAACCTTCAAGACTGCTGAGGCGTCGATAACAGATGTCCTCTCTTACATACACCCAAACTCCAGCCCGAGGCACAAAGGAGTGCTCCAATTTGTACCCCGGGTAGGAGAGATACGAAATATCAGCCGGAGAGAAAACCTGCGTCTCGGTCAGAAAGAGCAAGGCCGGCTTCGCCGTCTCGAGATGGTAGTGGACGGCGTTTGGGTTCGAGTGAAGTCCCCTGATGTTGCAGAAATTCATATATATCGGATAGCGTGGCAGGGGTCGCCTTGTTATTGTTGCTCAGGTTGCCCCGAGCAGTTATATTTTTGAGCGGAATTTTGCCCCCCCCCCCCCCAGAATACGCGGGGCAGCCTGAGCACCCACGCTCAGGAGTGGAATAACATGGTCGTGGATGCTCAAGCAAGAAGATGCTCAAGAAGCAGAGCTTCTACTTCACGTCAGTATTCTGTGATTATTTATACGTACTGTTACGAGCTTGGGGTTCGAGGCAATTAAAAACTGCCGATTAAATTACCAAAATTGACACTTTAATCACACAACACTAATTACAATCTAAAACCACACTTATAATAAAACACAATCACTTTATTTCGCAGTTATTTCGCTTCGAAGTATTCTCTTGTATCGCCAATTCAATACTGACTCGGTTGTGGTCTATACCGGCTATTTATAGGGCCTCAGATTGTTTCCAGAACCTTCTACTGTAGCGACATCTAGAATGTTCGAGTACATATCGGTCCCAAAATTTCTAGAAGGATCTTGACTCTCCTAGTTCTGCTACTCGACACTAGAGAGCGCTGGTGGTAACTAGTGTTGCTATGTACAAGACATTAATAGTGGCGCTCAACAGTACAATATGATTGCTAGATACGATTTCACGGGACGTTGGAATCTTAATTTTTAGGCCCTAGCAGAACATACCTACGCACTTCGCGTTTAAGGCATGTTATATGGGATAACGCTGTGGAAATTTTCTTACCCTAAATCCCTTTCAGAAATAAGAGGAGGCCTATGCCCAGCAGTGGCTTGTACATAACTTTAACTTTAAATTTTAAATAAAGATATTGCTATTGCCTCGAAATAAGAACTACGTTAACTCTATTTTTAAGTTTAAATACACAAATTTATTTCAAATTATTTTAACCATAGAAGGATTTTGCGCTAGCGCTACAGAACACAGCACAAAAGACTGACAATTTTGTATTTTCAAATAAATAAATAAACCAACGATAAAAATGGATAATACCGTCTATGTCACTGTTTTTTTAATCATGAATCACGCAGGCGCATTTTATATGAAAGAAAAAAGCTGATTTGATTGATCATCACATATAGTTTGCTATATGTGATGATCAAGCATATCAGTTTTTTTCCTTTTACGATTATACCATACATCACAATTTATCTATTCAGTTATTAAATTACTATTTAGTTCCTCCCTCTCCATTCAAATATCGGATAACAAGACACTCGACCAATCTGCACCCCTTTGCCGACATATCACGCATTCGATCTAAACGGTTCCCTTGATCGTTTGTAATGTGTATAGTAAAGGAGTAGAATTAGTAGAATTCACTATCCGATCAATGAGAATAGACTTAAAATTAGGCTAAGTCCGTGTTTTTTATCATCTTCGACTACATCACCACCACCATGTGGGATAGTAGTCAAGATCTGGCTTAGAATAATTTAAAAAATTAAGTATTAAAACTATGTAGTGTGAGCGAAGTTGTTATGACTCTACGTAAAAACTCACGATACCTCACAGTATGTCTGCCATAACCAAAAAACAGCGGACGATCAAATTCAAATATATTAATTTACAAGTAAGTAAAAAATATCAATAATACTGTCTTCTGTGGTAAGTCGTTAAAAACATCGTAAAACTGCTGCGATGGAACCATTCACGTATCTTATTTATGGATCATATTATTTTAAACGCTACTTTTATAGCAGTGCTGTCGTTTTATACTAAATTTACGTCAACCTGTAAAACAACATATTTAATATAATCAAACCGTGCAGTGGCGGTGTAAGAATATCCTCTACCCTCCTGTGAGTGGCGTAAGACGCGAAAGAGGAAAACTCAAACAGGAAATGGGCAACAGCATCTTTCTGATAATAAATCAAAATATCAAAAAAACTGCGCTTGCCAACCCAGGCAGACGGGTTTGGCAACTATGCTGAAATCCCAAATGCGGCTCTTGATATTCATGAGTTTATTTTATAGAATAATGGTGACAAGCGAGCACACAGTCCACCAAATGGTAAGTGTATGCTATGGCCCCTAGATATCTACTTCTATCATCGGGGTCCTTAAAATCCTTCCCGTCCTTTTGCATTTCCATTTTTATTTTATATTATATTTTATTATTTTGATAACATCTTTCTCGAACATAAAAATAAAGCGAACACACTATCCTCGCGGGCGAGCCCAACTACAATGGGCATTGCTGAAAACCAACGCTACCGCAATCCTGCGATAGCATCCCATCACTCATGCAATCGGATTATTTTATGTCTGTTTTTTTTACTTATTTACTTTTATATTTCATGTGTTTATGTATCATTTTATTTTCTGTATCAAAACTGTATAAGCGTAAGTTGCTGAATAAATTCATGTCTGTATCTATATCTAAAATAATCTGGTAATTCTTTCAAATGGGGATATTTTACCTTCTTAAAATACGATAAACATTACATAAAACTTGTTTGTGTTCCAATTAGTCTTTTGCCGTCATTCGCAGATGTACTCAGTCTGCCCTTTTTTCTAAAAGTGCTGCAGCATTGTAAAACACAGAGCTATTTGAATTATTAATAGGAAATATAAATATATTTGCAAAACTTTTAAGACCCTCCTACATACACAACACATCGTAAAAGTACGCCGCATTGATTTATTACATTTCAAAGTACGAATCCTACTTAAATAATATTCCTACACCCAATTTCGTATAGTATAATGTATTGAAGCAACAAAATTCAATCGCAGGGTGTTGTGTATGCGCGCCGCAAGGCAGTGTGCAGGGCGGCGTGCAGGGCGGCGCTCAGGTGCCGCCGGGGGTGCCGCACTCCACCGCGCCGCCGGCAGGCATCGGCGGCGTTCGCAAGTACGCTCTTACTAATTATCCCCCTACATTTAACTGGTGTATGTTGTATGTAGGGCTGCCATCTATCTTTAAAATGCCGCAAATAGCTCTTGTTCTATCGAGGACTAGCAAACATTGCTTGAGTTACGCCAATTTTTCCTTTAAACATTACTAATAAATTTTCCTGGATAAATAAAGTTTATAAAGCTTTTATAAACAATTTACGCAATAATTAATAAAATAAAATATGAATATAAATAATAAATAATAAAAAATAATAGATATTAAGTTATTTAATCAAATCACGCATTGCGATCCCATTCGACATTTCCGGCATTCTAAAGGTAATCCACTCCAATCACCATTACCCAATTATAATTGTTTCGAAATCCCATTCGTGAATACAGTTCTATTGATTTCCCTACTATCATCTATATGCCTCTCGGCACGTGACAGACTACATGATATGAATGTGTTTGGCTTCCTTCCTAATGTTGTTGTAGACGCAGACAAATAGACACAACATAATAAATTATGATGTCTATACTTTTTCATTACAAGAGTAGTCATTATCAGTATTCTTTTACTCTATGGTACAGTTAATACAAAAATAAAAATAAATATTGCTTCAGTTCTATTATTCCTTATCCCGAGGATAAAATAAACTTTATTACATTACAATTACTCATATTAAAACATTAATTTAAAGGAAAAAGGACTGATACTGAATTTCATCAGCGAATTCATATTATCGTTCCATCCAGTTTCAGTAATGGATATTTTCTTACCAATGAAATAAAATACGCGCAATCTCATAAAAATGTAGATTGCGTCTTAAATTTACATGAAACAAACAACAATAACCATTTAATATACATAACTAAACATGTTTTATATTATTGCAATGTATTTTAATAATGTCATGAAGAGGAATATTACCATTAATTTTAAGAGGTATTATGATGGCAAATCAGAAAAAATTTAACAACATTCAGTTTTACAGAACTAGAAATTTCCATTTAAATTTAAAATACATAGAAACTACAAAACCGCGCAAGAATTATACAATTATATGTAAAAATGGTGCGGTTTTAGATTCATTCATAAAGAAGTTTTTTCAAAATAATTCAATTTACGTTCTTTTTAAAATACTGGCATAATAACTCTTAAGTAAGAAAACTGTTAAAATACTCGTTTTTAAAATATGTAACTGAGAATTTATTTGTGTTATTTTTTTTACTATTATTTCCTTTTAACATATGTATGACTAAGACATATTATGTATTTCATATTTTACGATCCGCAACAAAACGGGTGCGACGAGACTATGTAAGTAACTTGTTATATAGACGATACGTATACAGTAAAACGCCTAATTTTTATTAATATTTTAGGAAACAAACGCAGACATGGTATTTGCTAAACCGTCGAGTATTACCGATTGGTAAAGTAAATTAACGTAGGCCTAGATTAACCGCTGCATGTAAGTGATTATTTGCACGTTTGACTCACTATAGTTGTTGAAACGTAAGTATGTATTATTTAATCTTCATTACACAGAGAATATAGTATTTCAAATGATTGACGTGAGCGTTTATATACTTATTTATCCATGAAGCTTACGCGTCAAATTTGTGAGTTAAGACATAAGAGATAATATTGTTTTATTGTGACCCAGTTACTTCTTCAAACGACATTGCGAATAAATTCAAGATAACGTTGCGAAATTGAATTGTTTTATTTAACTTTTGTACGTATTTACATACCCTTTTTCACTGTTTATTAAACAAATAGTTACTTAACTTTAACAATTCTGTATAAAATGATCATTTTATACAAAAGGAACTTTTAAATCAACCGTTCTAGTTCGTGGTACAAGCCAATCGTTTTTAAGTATCTACCGTGAGGACATCACCTAGTGAATATCGCATCCGCATGTAACACATTTAGTAGGAATAGGCGCCATGCACGATTTACTTTTAAAAAATCCTAATGACGGAATGCGCTAACAATTCAATTTCGCTTTTTTGCTTCAATCTGCATCTATTAAAATGGAAACAAGCTTTATGGTCAAAGAGCTACGCCTTGCTATAACCAACGCGAGAATGTTAAAGAGTATATTCATAAAGTTTCCTCTATGTATCTCACAAAGCAAAGCTTTACTCATTTCTTTTATGAATATGACTGTACATTTGTTTGCATGCATTTGTACACAGATTCAGTCAGTATTCCAGAGGGCGAGGTTATCGCGATTGGCGCACACGTGGAGACCCCACGCTCATCAATTCACTCTGGCGCAGTCGGCAGCCGCTTGGTATTCGGAAACAGCTCGGTAAGATATTAACATAATGGAAATTTCCATTTGCAATTACTCATTCTCCAATTTATTAATATCCTGTATTAAGGGTAAGAATAAATAAATCTAAGACGTACTTTTACCACATAAATTTATATTTGGTTCGCGAGTAGAATAAACATTTACATTTATTTATGTATGCATTATCTTTCGTTTTTCTTTAGTTATCCTAAAGGTAAATTAGGATTTTAAATTTAGGATAACTAAAGGTATTTGTGTAACAATAACACTAATTCTGCTTTATGAATGCATGTATCTAAAAAATATTGGAAAGATTAGAGTAAGAGTATAAAGATCGCGAAACGGAATTGATACAATTTCGTCAGCTTGACCTGGGAAAAGCACGCTTGAAGAGGATAACAGGGAATAATAGCAACATGTTTTGTATAGTAAATGTTTATAAACGACGATTCTTTCTACAGGTTTCTTTTATAGAATAAAGGTGACAAGCGAGGACGCAGTCCACCTGATGGTAAGTGGTTGCTGTGACCCATAAACATCTAAATCTATCCTCGATTACATAGACATAGTAGCCTGAGTCAGCAGTTGCAAGAACAAATCCTACTTCCAATTTGTATATAAAGTGACGTAACGGTGATATACGTGAAAAATCTATCTACTCTTGCTTTTTTTTTATAGGATAGGGTGACAAACGCGCACACAGTCCACCTGATGGTAAGTGGTTGCTGTGGCCCATAGACATCTCATATCATCTATCCTCGTTTGCGAATCAAAATGCAGATCCGTTGTCACCCGTGAGGACTAAGATGGAAGCCTCGTTTCCAGTAAAAAGGGTCACAGGTTCTCTACACTCACCATACAAAACACAGCAGCATTAAGCTGCTATTTGGCGCTGGTATTCTGTGAGTTTCGAAGCATTTCATCTTAATACGTGGTAGAGCCATGCTGCAGCTATATTTGTAGTATAGTTGTAGCAAGAATGGGTTGACTCGAGGGGGGAAGGACCACACTCTCACAGAATACCAGCGTAAATTAGCAGCTTAACACTGCTGTGTTTCGTATGGTGAGTGTAGAGAACCGGAGACCCTTTTTACTGGATAAGAGGCATTCCATCTTAGTCCTCACGGGTAACAACGCATCTGCATTTTGATTCGCAAACGAGGATAAATGATATGAGATGTCTATGGGCCACAGCAACCACTTACCATCAGGTGGACTGTGTGCGCGTTTGTCACCCTATCCTATAAAAAAAGCAAGAGTAGATAGATTTTTCACGTATATCACCGTTACGTCACTTTCTATACAAATTGGAAGTAGGATTTGTTCTTGCAACTGCTGGCTCAGGCTACTATGTAACAAGTACTGAAACCTACAACATAGTATCTAGAATTGCTTACAAGCTTATAAACTTAAAAGCCGCACTTTAGCCCGATACACATTACGAATATGGCTATGTATAAATACGAGTATGACGGCTCGTTAGCGCAGAGCATAAGCATTCGGTTTCGTTGTTTTGGGTCACGGGTTTAACACCCGCCCGGATTTATAATAAGGTCTAAAAATAATAGTACCCGGTCTCGGTGATTTGTTCATATATAATTTCTATACGTAAAACGCATCTGCTACAGGAGTATTTTTTTTAAGTAAAATGTTTAGGTCCTGAGTGGAAAGGTTTTGCAGGATGTGAAGCTTCATTATCATCATTACAGCCCTTCACAAGTCTACTGCTGAATATAGGCCTCCGCAAAGGAATACCACAAGACACGGTCCAGAGCCACCTGCATCCATCGACTTCCTGCATGTCTTACCAGGTAGTCACTTCAGGCTGCCACTCAAGAACCTTTCTCCCCATCGGCTGTCGATTCTTCGAGATATATATATATATATATATATATATATATATATATATATATATATATACATACTGGCAGTATACCGGTGGCCGGCCCATTGTCACTTCAGCTTACTAATCCGTTGAGCTATGCCCGTTACTCTGGTTCTATTGCGGATATCCTCATCCTTAAGTTTATCACGCAGAGAAACCCCGAGCATAGGCCTCTCCACAGCTCGCTGAGTGACCTTGAGCTACATCATACGGCCAAGATGTGAAGCTTATCAGTATTAATTTCAAAACGGATATAATAGTGGACTTATTGCAGTTCAGATGCCAATTTGGTAGTTAGTGTAACGAAACTCGTGATTTATTCTTATTGTAATGGCATAGGCAACGCAGAGGTGTATATAGTGCTGGCGCTTCTAATCGGCTTTGTGACCGTGGTGGTGGGGTGCTGGCTGTCGGACAACTGCTGGTCGCCGGAGCCGGAGGACGTGCTGGCGGGCGGCTGACCCGTGACGGCGGGCGCGTGCACTCACGTGTAGCGCCCGCCCTCCGCGGCCGACAGCCCGTCGGGCGCGGGCTCGTTGTCGCCCGTGCTGCCGCTGCCCGCGCCGCCCCCCGCCCGCGCGCCCGCACTCCTTCACGCCGCGAGACATCTCTGCCACAGCTCCTGCCTCGCTCTCAACTACGACGGAAATCATCGCCAACCGGCTTTTTGACAAGAGCCCTCCTCCTCCTGTCGCTTGCACGAAAAAACTAATGGAAATTATTTTCCTTCGATGGTCAACGGCGGAGTGTGCGATAACAAGTAAATTTATCTAATGACAATAGTTGCGTGTGTATGTTGACTGATTTGTGAAACGTCGACAAGGTGCAAATAACCTTACTTAATAAGAGTTTCGATTGCTGTTTATATGTATTTTCACGTGTGATGTGTAAAGTGTAAATGTAGAGTCGTTAAAAGACTTAATCAGGGGTCGTGGCTAAGATTGGGGTCACTGTGTCAAAGTAGGATCTCTCATTGTAGGTAACGCTTTTAGCGGTCACTCTAATTTCAATGATCACCTTACCTAACTAACGGGTGGTGCAGCTGCATTTTACTATGCACCACTTCACTATTATTTCTAAAATATGTGCCTTGAAACGCTTTTCCCGACTTGACGTGTAGTTTATAAAGTGTTTTGAAACCCTTTAGGAGACATTTATTTCTTTTTTCTGTCTATATGGATAAATAATCCCATATTATAAGTGCAATACACATCATGACCGTGCCTTTACCGTTCTATAGACTTTGAGTGGGACGTAATTAACAATAGGTTTTTAAAAAAACCATTCCTCAACGGAAAGATACTAACCAACCATTACTTTTGTACTTTTGTATAGAACCCAGCTTAATTTGTTATATTTTATTGCAATAAAACGCAGTTATTTATAATAGAGGAAAGTGAGGTAGGACCAAAGTCTTTCGCGTCAATTGGATAAAATAATGTTGGTCATAGTCTATAATTCATGTTTGAGAGACAACGATTCGATACCATGACTAAATGTAGAATTTTGATAAATTTTTAGCAATTTGTATGTGTATTTGAGTATTATTGATATTGTCGGTCAGATGTACCCTAAGTATCTGTACAGTATGTAAAAGTTTTTATTATCTATAGTTTAATGACCTTATTATCCAAATACAAAATCATAACCAAGCTCGAGTTGAATAAAACGACTTTTAATTAGCAATGCACACACAACACTAAAAATATCATAATATAATATGAACAATCAAAAAGACCTGTAACAATTATATTATGTAAGCAAAAAAATTGTTCCGCGTAAACAAACAGCACAGCATTACTTTCTACAATTTATGAAATAATCCTTATTTTTTTCTCCTGGGCAACTGGTGGTAAGTGCTTATGACGCAGTAGATGGTAATTCGATCTGTTTAAGCATAAAAAATGCCTCTTCACTCCTGCCTTAAAACACCCAGATTTTAATCGAACAGAAAGACAGAAGGTAAGAAATTATTTCATAAAAAATTAAGGTCGTCAATAAGCCTGTTAGCACGCTTCTCCAAAAATACAAAACAACAGCTGGTCGAATAAAAGACCGTAACGATACATAAATAATCGAATACAGATAATAAAATAGAATTGACTCGACATCGGCACAAAATTTATATTGCGTAGTAAGTGTTTCGACTTTATAATGGATTGCACAGTTAATTAGATTTGAAGTAACTGTAGTATATGTAATGTGTGTCTATGCATTTTATAACCATAATATAAAGAGATATTTAGACATTTGTATTCCGTAAAAGTAAATTATAAATAGGTCGCGATATGTTTGAAGCTTTTTAATAGTTCTTTGTACTATATAATCTTATAATAATTGATGTTGAACACAGCCTATAGTAATAAAATACTTTTAAATAAACAAGAAAAAAGTTCTATATTATTTGGAAACATGTTTGTATAAGGATTTAACTAAACATTTTTCACTTTTACGTATTTTCAAAGCAATACAAATACATTATTTACGAAATCACTAAAGAAATACATTCTCTCTTTCCGCCTGCCTCACTTTATTTATTCATAAACATGATCTATTTCCATTTTCGGCAGTGCAATACGATATCATGACCAAAACCAAATATTCGTTTCAAAATATTAATCTGAAGCTGGTAGATTGTGATTATTTGTATTCCTAATAATTTTATACACACTTCTAAGATATATTTAGGTATACTATTTTGAAAATTCTCTACTGTCTACTTTAACTTTCAAGGTGCTCTAGCTGCTATTGATAATTAGTAAGTAACTCGTAATACTGTTTTCTTTTCACGCTTTGAAATTTATATTAATTTATACGCTTACAAAGTCATCATACTCCATTGAGATTGTATTTTCCACACGATTCTGAACTATTTACACACACGAGTACATTCATGTGCTTTAATTATTTACTAAACTTTGTTTTGAAATTTTTAGTGAATTGCATATACTATAGCCCATATCATCCCGTGGTTGCCGTAAGAGGCAACAAAGGGAAAACTGAAGCGGAGATGGGTGGCAGCGTCTTCCTCATAATAATTCAAAACAATAAAAAACCCGCCCGCCTGGCATAGCAATTATGGCAAATATTTCCTCTGTATAGCAATCTACGGCTTGGGGGGGGGGGGGGGGGCTATGTTCAGTAGACTATTGAAAGCTGTATTGGAATTTTATTTTTACATTGCTTAATATATATTTAATATAAATGAGACATTTATGCATAACGCACAATTTTTTTAATAAAACTATGTTTAGTAGGTAATGTAATGTAATTTGATAAATTTTTGTTTATTGACCTAAATATAATAATGACTTAAGCTGAGTCCACACCCACACTAGAGCATTCTATCAACACATATTTAAAGAAACATGCCCTTAAAACACTTATTTGAAGAAGCAATAAAGTTTTTTTTGCAGTAACAAGTTAGAAACAGACTGTCGATACGAACTTCGGTATAAGTATTTGTGCTAAATAGGCAACTACCAAGTGTAAAATTCAATTTCCCTATATTAGGGGGTAAATGCAATGAAATAACGTATAATAGCTTTTAAATATCGTAAATGAAACAAGTGACATTCAAAATTCCAAGTTAGAATAAATAACTACGACCAAGAGTTGCCATTCTGTATCCACATAAAAATTTGTATCCAGATAGGCTACCTACCAGATAACTATTTACAATGTATAATTTTATAACTTCAGAAGAAACTCGAGGTTTCGTTGGGGATTATAATTCAATTAGTTTTGACATAAAAAGCATAACCACTCACTAAATCGCTTTGTTATTAGGTACTTACATTCGTTATTAAGTTTTTTAATTTACTAACACTTGTTAAAACTGTTAAAAAACTATCAACATTTGCAAAATAACATTTGTCCTTACTCCCATTAAATTTGAAACTCATTTCAAATTACAATTAATTTGCAAATGATAGTGATCTCATAATTCATTTAGTATTGATGAATACAAATTTATTTACTACAAACAGTTGTAAAGTTTTATAGTTTTGTCGATAGTTGAACACTTGGATGAATATAGATCACTAAATAAAAACACATCATGTTTTGCAATTAAGAAACATACAATTAACATAAATAGAATATTTGTTTAGATTGTAAGGAAACCGACTGAATAGTCAATACTCATAAGTAATTGATAACAATTTTAGTGATTAGACTACCTGTAGATAATAATACCAAAGCCGATTAATAAAATTTTAGATCGTTTTAAAAAAAATATATTAACACGCTAGTTACTTTGCAGCTGTGTTAAGTCAGCAGTTATAATATTATATACGACTACGATTGTTTGTTTTTTAAAACCAAAATATATTTTATTCAATGATAAAAAACTTCATAGAATAATATAACAACAAAGTGTATCTTTTGTTATGTAGCATTTGTACCAAAGTTATTTCAAAATATTTGTAATAACATTTTTTGGAATGTTCACAGTCCTTATTTTTTGTTTAAATTTTATATGACTTTCATTCGTGTAGGATAATTCAAATGTCATTCTTTTATTAAAATACGTGAAGCATTGTATTAAATTTTAAAAGTGTTTATGTGTATAATGTAAATATTCAACAAATCACTTCCAACATGCATTAATCCATGTTCAGAAGTTAGGCTGGCTTGGCTAATATAGGAATTGAGAGAATTTATAAGCTCAATATAATATTTAGTGTAATAATATTAATAACTACGTCATTAATTGTCACAAATATTTCGAATAAATGTATAATATAACACTGGTAAATACTTGTTTTTTATTTGCACCATCGTTAAAGGATAAAATATTCGTCGACTGCTACGTTAATGAAAAAAAATTCAAGACTGAAAAATTACTTTTCACAGAAACTATTTCCATAGAGAAATAGGCCGTAACGTTCTTTCTGTGCCGAGAACCGTGCGAGCGTGGCATTAAAATGTAATACTATGTTTCTATGCTACGCATATAACCCTCTGTGGTTTATACATTAACGCTCAATACCCTACAATCTTACAATCATAGTATCTACGAAAATCATCAATATTTCATCGTATAAAAAAAATTTAAAGAAAAATCATATAGTGTTAAAATTATTTAAGTTATATTAAATATTCTCTTCAATCAAAGCTTAAGAATTAGACCTTAAAGATTACAAAAATCTAAGACCTTAAATAAAGCTTAATAGCTTTATTTATGTCTTACTTTTTATTAAGAATAAAATTTATTATATTTTAGACTAAATGCAAACCAAATACGCCTTGTGCATAATAAATTAATTACTGACAGGTAGTTTCGTTGTGAAAGAGAATATATTTTTATATTCACAAACTAAAGAACAAAATTCATACAGTATAAATATAACAAAATATAAATTCATACATATTCTTTATGACAAAATCAGAATAAATGCAAAGTTAACTTTAACAAAGAATAAAATTTCCTTTGCAACAGATACAAAGTGTCGACCGTTAAAACAGAATATCTCCGCTGGTTTTCAATTACGCCAAATAAATCTTCGAAATGTCTTAATGATAGCATTTTTGATAAGTTGCTAACAGGTTCTATGTTATTTTATGTATCTGTTAGAAATAACTCTCGAAATTATCTGAAGTAAAGGAATATTTATAGCTTAATAACGACTCTTACGTTATAAAACATTAATGTTAGTAGTTACAATAAGAAGTAAGTACATCAAGTATGCAAACCAACAGCAACATCCCCGTATCCAGTTCATCATTTCTTCGTAGTCCAACGTTTGACTGAAACTCTCAGTTGATTGTCATTCTTTTATAGGATCATGGTCGCCAAATGTACTTAGATGGTTGTTTAATTTTAAATATTTTTCAAATTAATTTTTGGTTGAGCATTGTGAGCAACGCTTGATTTAATTTCAAGTACTACTCCACTAAAGATATGTGTTTGTGTCATCAGTATTAACACTACAGCCCTCACGAGTACTGAATATAAGGACTCGTTATGAATGATAATAATGATGACGCATTTATCAAATTAGTCTTACGTACCTACAACAAGAATGATAAGACACATATCTTCGGTCAGTTTCCGTGACTCTCGGTGTGAGATTAAGTAAGAACATTGCCTGTGCTGAAATTTCTTATGACCATAATTTGCAACTCCTTATTTTGAATAAATTACGTTAAAATACGTCCTATGAACACCGACTTCAACATTAGATTTTAATATTTTGTTATAATTGTACCCCTTATGGGGCACCAATTTATGTCTTATATTGACAATGGAGCCTTAATTAACAACAATACACAATAAGGAACGTAATACAACGTGTAAATAAAAATAAATTCAATGACTGTTAGTTGCAAAGGAGAATATATATTTATAAAAAAAATACTCTCCAATATAATGTTTATTATTATATCGTGTTAAAAGAAAGTAGTTTTACTAAGAGTACACAATATCTCTCATCAGCATTTATAAAAGCATCACTTTCGCAACATAAAACAACTTGAAAATATCCGTTGGCTACGGAATTGTACACATTATTTATTCACAGGGTTCTTTTCAGTTGAGAGTCTTGAGTTGACTGCTTCAACGGAATGCCTCACTAGTTACAAACACCCAGCGTTTTTTTATAAGAATTGGCAGGATTCGAAGGAGAGCTCTTCACTTTTCTTAAAATTACTGACTGTAATTTATTTAATTAAATAAAAACCATGTTTTACTTTAAATATATAGGCATGTTATTAATATTTAGCACTAATGCGCTACTAAACGATTACGACAATCAATTTAAACAGCCAGATGTTTCTTCTGCGCAAATCTATGGTTTACCTTCCTATTTAACAATTTCAGCAAATATGGCTATTATATAAACATAATTGACAATGACAGCTGAGTAGCTGAGATGCAACTTTTGGACTTTGGACTATTTGCTTATTATTTTATATCAATCTAAAGGTCTTTGACCAGTGATTTTAAAGATAACATGTCCTGAGTGGACTTAGCCCACGTAACTGGCCTTTTACTTGTACTAAAGAAAAGAAACAAAGAAACATGTGTACACGGACGGACACCGATAGTTCCAAATATATTTGAACCTGAACATCTGAATATGTGTTGTACGAAAATTAGTAGAAACCCAAGGGAACAAATTCCACTATGTCCTCGGTCCGTATTACCCGATTTAATACATAACCAGCTACACGTACTCAAGCAGCGTCAGCGGTGACTGCGCAAACACCAAAGCATCGTAACATAACCGTTCTTTTTTTTAAATTTTTGTTTAAAGGAGAGGGCGCAAACGAGCTTGTGGCTCACCTGATGGTAAGTGACTACCGCCGCCCATGAACAACTGCAACACCAGGGAGGGAATTGTAGATGCGTTGCCGGCCTTTTAAAAAGGAGTACGCTCTTTTCTTGAAGGTCCCTAAGTCGTATCGGCCCGGAAATATCGCTGATGGTAATCGATTCCACAAGGAAGTCGTGCGAGGAAGAAAACATCTTCTAAATCGCACAGTGGTGGACCGCCAATCATCCAGATGGTGTGGATGGTATCGGGAGTTCTGCCGCGATGTGCGTTCGTGAAATTTGGCGGCTGGGATTAATTCGAACAATTCCTCAGAGCACTCCCCGTGGTAGATGCGAAAGAAAATGCAAAGGGATGCAACATCTCTTCGCAGTGTCAATGAATTGAGCCGATCGGAAAGGACTCGGACGTCGACGATTCGAGCCGCTCTGCGCTGGATGCGGTCAAGTGGAAGGAAGGAAAGAAGATGGGAACAGTATTCCATGTGAGGCCGAAACTGCGCCTTGTAAAGTTGCAGGCGGTGTGCTGGCATGAAAGACTGTCCCGCTCTGCTGAGCACACCAAGCTTTTTAGAGGCCAATTTGGTCTTCTCTTCCAAGTGACCACAAAAGTGCACGTCACTCAATATGTCGACTCCGAGGATTCCGATACTGGCTGAGGCAAGAAGGGGAGTGCCTTGAAACTCAGGAGACACGACAAAGGGGTTCTTTTTAGCGGTAAAAGCGCAAACTTGTGTCTTCTGAGGATTAAACTAGACTAGATTTAGTCGCCCCCAATCCGAGACTTTGTTCAGCAAAGACTCGACTTCAGACACAAGTTTGTTCAGGTACTCGGTGACGTTTTCCCGAGAAATATTGGCACGGCCGGTGTATAGAGCATCACCAGTGCTGTCATCCGCATAGCATTGAATGCTACCAGTTAACAACATATCCTTGATATGCAGAAGGAACAACGTTGGTGATAGCACATATCCTTGTGAAACACCAGCGTTAATAGGCTTGTAGTCGGAGCATACACCGTCTACAACGACCTTGATGCTCCGATCTGCAAGGAAGCTGGTGATCCAATTGCACAATTTCTCGGGAAGCCTGTAGGAAGGGAGCTTCGAAAGAAGCGCTTTGTGCCAAACCCGATCGAAGGCCTTCGCAATGTCCAAACTAACGGCCAACGCCTCCGCCCATTTATGGGTCAGGTAGACCAGAAGATCACCAGCTGATTGACCCCGACGAAAACCGTATTGGCGGTCACTAATCAGCTGGTGATCCCAAAGGTACCGCATGAGCTGGCAGTTAATAATGGATTCCATTATTTTGGAGAACAAGGAGGTGATCGCGATAGGCCTATAGTTGGACGGATCTGAGC
Source organism: Parnassius glacialis (assembly GCA_033319125.1). Lineage (NCBI taxonomy): Eukaryota > Metazoa > Arthropoda > Insecta > Lepidoptera > Papilionidae > Parnassius > Parnassius glacialis. The sequence goes on along the minus strand of JAVANC010000005.1, from coordinate 34,075,327 downwards.
GGTCGCCTGTTTTAGGGATCGGGTGGACAAAAGCTGTCTTCCATGAATTCGGGACTACGCCTTGGTAGTAGGAGTACCGGAAAAGACGCGTTAGGACCGGTGCCAACTCCGGAGCACACGTCCTCAGCACAATTGGGGGGATTCCGTCAGGCCCACTCGACTTCTGGATGTCTAGGGAGAGGAGTGCTTTGCGAACCGAGCGCTGTGAGAACAGCACATCTGGCATGGAGTACTCACACCGCGGCATGGTAGGCGGTGTTTTCCCCCCGTCATCAAGAGTCGAATTGAACGCAAAAAGTCCAGATGAGAGGTCAGCAGAAGGTCTAACAGGGAAGGTGTATGATCCTCCACATCTGGAATCCGCGTAGGCGAAGTAACCAGTTGTATAAGACCATATGCCAAGGCAAAGTCATAAACAGATCTCCCCGCATGATCAGTTAAACGTGAACCGAGCTATTCGGCGTGGTGGGCGTTAAAATCGCCAAGAATCACGATCTCTGCGGATGGGACCTGTTGTAGCAAGGAACCTGTAGCCATTTGGACGTGGTCGATGAGTCGGTCTGTTTCGGCATTACCGCTATGGGACCTATAGAGGCACCCGTAGACGCGCAGATGGTCATCGCTGTCTACGCGTAGCCAAAGGATGGACAGGTCTGAACCTTCAAGACTGCCGAGGCGTCGATAACAAATGTCCTCTCTGACATACACGCAAACTCCAGCCCGAGGCACAAAGGAGTGCTCCAATTTGTACCCCGGGTAGGAAAGATACGAAATATCAGCCGGAGAGGAAACCTGCGTCTCGGTCAGAAAGAGCAAAGCCGGCTTCTCCGTCTCGAGATGGTAGTGGACGGCGTTTAAGTTCGAATGAAGTCCCCTGATGTTGCAGAAATTCACGGATTCACGGACCAATACCAAGGCGACCCCTGCCACGCTGGCTTGTAGTCGGAGCATACACCGTCTACAACGACCTTGATGCTCCGATCTGCAAGGAAGCTGGTGATCCAATTGCACAATTTCTCGGGAAGCCTGTAGGAAGGGAGCTTCGAAAGAAGCGCTTTGTGCCAAACCCGATCGAAGGCCTTCGCAATGTCCAAACTAACGGCCAACGCCTCCGCCCATTTATGGGTCAGGTAGACCAGAAGATCACCAGCTGATTGACCCCGACGAAAACCGTATTGGCGGTCACTAATCAGCTGGTGATCCCAAAGGTACCGCATGAGCTGGCAGTTAATAATGGATTCCATTATTTTGGAGAACAAGGAGGTGATCGCGATAGGCCTATAGTTGGACGGATCTGAGCGGTCGCCTGTTTTAGGGATCGGGTGGACAAAAGCTGTCTTCCATGAATTCGGGACTACGCCTTGGTAGTAGGAGTACCGGAAAAGACGCGTTAGGACCGGTGCCAACTCCGGAGCACACGTCCTCAGCACAATTGGGGGGATTCCGTCAGGCCCACTCGACTTCTGGATGTCTAGGGAGAGGAGTGCTTTGCGAACCGAGCGCTGTGAGAACAGCACATCTGGCATGGAGTACTCACACCGCGGCATGGTAGGCGGTGTTTTCCCCCCGTCATCAAGAGTCGAATTGAACGCAAAAAGTCCAGATGAGAGGTCAGCAGAAGGTCTAACAGGGAAGGTGTATGATCCTCCACATCTGGAATCCGCGTAGGCGAAGTAACCAGTTGTATAAGACCATATGCCAAGGCAAAGTCATAAACAGATCTCCCCGCATGATCAGTTAAACGTGAACCGAGCTATTCGGCGTGGTGGGCGTTAAAATCGCCAAGAATCACGATCTCTGCGGATGGGACCTGTTGTAGCAAGGAACCTGTAGCCATTTGGACGTGGTCGATGAGTCGGTCTGTTTCGGCATTACCGCTATGGGACCTATAGAGGCACCCGTAGACGCGCAGATGGTCATCGCTGTCTACGCGTAGCCAAAGGATGGACAGGTCTGAACCTTCAAGACTGCCGAGGCGTCGATAACAAATGTCCTCTCTGACATACACGCAAACTCCAGCCCGAGGCACAAAGGAGTGCTCCAATTTGTACCCCGGGTAGGAAAGATACGAAATATCAGCCGGAGAGGAAACCTGCGTCTCGGTCAGAAAGAGCAAAGCCGGCTTCTCCGTCTCGAGATGGTAGTGGACGGCGTTTAAGTTCGAATGAAGTCCCCTGATGTTGCAGAAATTCACGGATTCACGGACCAATACCAAGGCGACCCCTGCCACGCTGGCAGGGGTCGCCTTGGTATTGGTGCTCAGTTTGCCCCGAGCAGTTATGTTTTTGAGCGGAATTTTGCCCCCCCCCCCGTCCCAGAATACGCGGGGCAGCCTGAGCACCCACGCTCAGGAGTGAAATAACATGGTCGTGGATGCATTCTCCAGGGGTGCTGGTACCCTCCTGGGGTAGTCTTTCATGTAATTCTGCTACCATGTTGATTGGGTGGGGGGGTAAATTGGGCCTCCGGCCACCTGCACTCACCAGACGAAACGCAGAAGTAGAGCTTCTACTTCACGCCGATATTCTGTGAGGTCGTGGTACCAACCCGGCTCGAGCCGGCCCATACGTGCAACAGCAAAAACTGCTGCGTGGCTCTACCACAGTTCGCGTCAAACATTAACAACACGAATGATTTTCGGCTCGGTTAACGTTATATGGGGATATGGATTGTGGCAATAAGTTTTTGGTAATTTACATCCACACTTCGATAATAATAAGTGTACGGTCTTACTTTTTTTATACTTTTTGGTTATACTTTTATTAATTTTGTACACACGCGACTACGCAAATATAGGGCACGTGGCAGCTATTTTAGTTTACGTAACATGTTCAATAATAATTAAGTTTGAGACACTATCGAGATCTCATCGAGAGAGGAGCTACCAATAACTACAAGTAACTTTATTAGTCCGGGCGCAAACGTCAGGTATCTTGATTAGGCTTCAGTTTACGTATACTATATTCAAGAACACTAGAGCACGTATTCTACGCACCGCACACGCTCATATTTACAATATTTCCGCACGGAAACAATTCTTGACATTCGTTTTGGAAAGCAAAATCACTTTCAGACCAGGTGGTTCTAGCACACATGGTATGTTTGCAGGTGACAAGGGCGCGGCGTATTGTGTATCATTTAACGCGTGTTAAAAAGAAAATCTGCAAACCTATCTAATGCAACTGAGTGCGTGATGGGTGTTGGCTACAACCATCCTTCATCATCATTTCATCCCAACACAAATCGACTGCTGAACATAGGCCTTTCCCAAGAATGCCATAAAGCACGGTTTCAATCCACATGCATCTATCAACTTCCTGCACCTCTCACCAGGTTGTTACCAGATTCGTCCCGGAAGACTTTTAAATTAATTTCTCTGCCACTCTGATAGAGCTGCTTCCGCAAAAGGAATAGTATATTGCTAGCCATCAGAAGGAAATATACGAGCAACCAAAATCACGAAGTCACGAACAGACCTGCAAGTCCAGTAAGTAAGTAGTAAACCATCTCGTGTAAGCAAGGACGCCTGACAGCATTTCCCATTATTTAATTTTTTTATAGGATAGGGTGACAAACGTGCACACAGACCACCTGATGGTAAGTGGTTGCTGTGATCCATAGACATCTACATTTATCCTCAATAAAGAATCAAAATACAGATGCGTCGTCACCCGTGAGGACTAAGATGGAATGCCTCTTTTCCAGTAAAATGGGTCTCCGGTTCTCTACACTCACCATACGAAACTCAGCAGTGTTAAACTGCCATTACTATAATACTAATATAGCTGCAGCTTGGCTCTACCACGTGTAATATTATTCAAATTTATGTTTAATATGGTATTAAAATGTTTCATAACAAGTTTGACCTTAAATGGAAATAGTCAAGTACATGAAGTTCTAAGTGGTTACTGTCAGCCTGGACGTAATAGTACTAGAGATACGCATGTCGACAATTGTTTGAAGTGTTTCTGAATTGACAAGAAGGAATAAGTTTTAGTTTAAATTATAGTTGAGGTAGCTTCAGAAAAAACTAAAACATCAAGCAACGGTCTTGTCTATAATTTAAAGTCTCTGAAAATTATAGACAAGACCTACTGAATTGTGTCCCGCAAAAATATATTCCACATTTTCGGGTAACTAACATTTAATCCAATCTCTTTCAGTCTCGGAAGGATTAGTTCATAATTTCTAATAACTATTTCTGGGTTTTCACGAATAGTTTTTAAAATTGTGCTTCTATTTATATTCCTTTATTTCGTTGCAAATAAAGAATAAATCTCTATAATATATAAAAATCAATTGCTGTCCGTTAGCCTCGCAAAACTCGAAAATAGCTGGACAGATTTTTATGAAATGTTTTCTATGTGTTGGACTAGGTGGCGCTGGATCCCCCCCGAACGGGTTCCCGCCTTGTCGTGGCGGGGGGGCTTAGTAGCCGTGGCTTGGTCAACCGCGGTTAACAAAGAGGAACCCCTTGGCTGGCCCGAGGTGTAGGGCCGGCCCGAGGTGGCCACTCCGAGTGGGCTTCACGAGCCCACTACGGATGTGTGTCGGTGGGCTGCGGTGAGAGGGATGAGTGCTCCCTCTACCACTGCAGCCGGGGTGGAGTCGCGGAGGAAGAGGAGTGCTGGTATGGCGATGCGCCACTCGCCCTATCCTCCGCGACTCAGACGGGGCCGCACCGTTCCTTGATGCGGTGGTGGTGGGGCTGCGGGGGGAGAGGAGTGCCGGTATTGCGAGGCGCCGCTCTCCCTACCCTCCGCAGCCGAATCTTGGTTGGCGGCGGAGCCATAGACCAGATCCGCGTATCGGACTCGGGGAGGTCCGATACGCAGGTGGAGTTGGAGGCCGTGGAGGGGGGTAGCTGACCACCTCGCTACCCCGTGCAGGAGACGAGGCCCGGACAGACCGGGCCAGCACTAGTGCGGGGCTGCGGAAGAATTTGGATTCCCGCGGCCCCGCGCGCACGTGCGAGGAGGCACCGTGGGGTTTTAGCCGGTAGGAGTCCGGCATAACCTTCCGGTTGTCCCCGCAGCCGGAGGTATCCATGAGGATTTCCCCACGAAAAAAAAAAAAAAGGTGGCGCTGGATGATCATAATCTACAATTGAACCCGTTAGGTGGCGCTGTTGACGCGATCCAGAAATTACCCGTGTGAACCCGAGGCGTATAGCTAGTATATAAATCAATATTGAACGTGTAATAATAATATCAATTATTATTATAACATAGGCTCCTGGCATTTCTTTTCGCTAACTTGTAATCGCTAACTTGGCAGGCAGACTGGCGACTACAGAAGACTTCTCTCTTTGACGCTTTGACGCTAACATCTGTTATATCTACTTCGTCAACCCGCAAAAATCCAAGGCTGAACATGAGCATCCACTTTTTGTAGAAAGGATATGGCTTAATCGTCACGCTGGACAGAGTTTAAGAATTTACCTGGAATGGTCACCAGACGCTGAGCTTAGACGCTGCGTCCTGTTACGGGTCTGGCTATTATACGACTGACATAAAAAATATTGTTATGTCGCCATAAGATCTGTCTGGCGTGTCTCATTTACGCTTCTTACGGCGCTCACGGAATTAATTGGTCTGGTAGATTATCTAACACCGCCACCTTACGGAGTGCTAAATACAAGACAATTATATCCTTATCGATCAGAGCCCATGAAGTACTTGTGACCTTTTCTAAAGTCGCCTTAAGAGGCGATGACGTTGTAAACAAGACCCATAGGAAAAGTATAATAGAAGGATTCCATGTGTCATCACCCTTTAACTTAAATATAAGCAAATAAACAAATTATTTTAAATTCAAAACTTTAACGCTTTATACACAGCATATTAAAGGCGCTTAAGTTTTTAAATGTTTACAAAATAGTGAGTAAACTTATTATTTTTTTATAGAATAGGGTGACAAACGAGCACACAGTCCACCTGATGGTAGTGTCTGCTGATGCCCGTAGACATCTACACCTGTCTTCGTTTGCGAATTAAAATGCAGATGCGTTGTCAGCCGTGAGGACTAAAATAAAATGCCTCTTTTTTAGTAAAAAGGGTTTCCGGTTCTCTACACTCACCATACGAAACACAGTAGCATTAAGCTGCTATTTTACGCTGGTATTCTGTGAGAGCGTGGTCCTTCCCCGGTCGAGCCGACCCATTCGTGCTACAACTATACTATTAATATAGCTGCAGCATGGCTCTACCACGTACAAAAATTATTGTGTTTATAAATTAGAATATGCATCGAAATTTTTTTTTTAGTGTTCCATACTAGGTCTAAATATGGGACAGCCGAAATGTTTTACAACTGATAACAGAACGAAAACACAATATTGTATTAAGTTCTTCATCATCTTCTTTATCAGCTCATTAAGGTCCACTGCTGAATATGGACTTTTCCCAATGTGGGGAGATTTGGCCATAATGGCCAAGCTTGGCTGGCGGATTGACTATCGTAGATCCAGGTTCCTCGCATCTTTCACACTGCTCTGCTTCGTCAGTCTAAAAATCTTACGTCTAGGGTACCACCATCTATCGGAAACCATAATATCCTTTTGGCATATTCTATAGGCTTCCCTTAAGGCCGCCGCGGGGGCAATCTAGGGTGTAAGAGTGGGGGATGACCCTTAAATGCCTCCTTAATTATTATGTGTGTATGCAAGCAGGGGCAATATCCTAAGTTGGCCCTGCGGCAGAGCGGCAGAGGCGCAAGACCTTCCTTGCTCCCTAGATGATAACTGCCGCTGCTGCGTGTTTAGCACGATTGGAGCAATTTCAATCAGTTCGTTAGTGACTTTCGCGCGGAGCACACGCGTGAGTACATGTCATAATGCATACTAATAAAGACTGTGAAATTTGGACCCTGGTAGAGAAGTGTATAAAGGGCGGAATTCTTCACCCAGTATCTTCTTTTTGCCTTTTTTGCGGTAGCACCGCAGAAAGAACGTAATTTGAACGTGGTAACGTTTTCAAACGTGCCAACGTTTTCAAACGTGGTAAAGCCATGTTGCAGCTTATAAGCACTATATTATCGTTGTTATTATTAATTAATTAGTTGTTTTATCGATAAATGTGGGTGTATATGGGCCACAGTATCCACATACCATCAGGTGGACTGAGCTCATTTGACACCCTTATTCTATATAAAAAAGTGCCAAGGCTATATATACCGATACATTGATATTTCGATAAAACTGGCGCCATTGTCAACGTGTATGTCCAGCGAGACGTACACTCTCATACTGAATGGCAGGCATATGTGTAGAGACCAGCGTTGCCAACACCAATTTGTCTAATTCCCCGAAAATCCATGTCTAACTCCCCAATTTAGGGACAAAACTTCAACAGATTCCCCACAGATTCTCCACAAATTCCTCTCAATTTAATTTTAAGAAATGAAACAATCTTCAACTAATGTTATAAGATTTATATTTTAACTAACATTCTTTTATTTTTTAGCTAATTAATTTCTCACTTCCATATTTTTGTAACATACATTTTACTCCATGGAGTATTTTAATTCCTTCCCTTGTTGCCATTAAAAAGTACCACACTATCTGCATTTATTTGCATGCGGTTCTCTGCTTAAAAATTAAAAAATAAAGAAAAGCATTATATGATACACAAAAGTTGTCGAAATTAATCCGAAAATTAAATTTGGTGAAATGAAGATAATTAAAAAAGGGAGTCATTCGATATTCATAAGTAACCTAACAAAAATGTTAAGATCAGTATTTAAATTTCTTGAAAAAAGGTTATTACTTGGCCCGGGCTATCGATTTTCAAAATCTCCGCATTTTTGCAATCCCCAACCAACTTTAAATTCCCCGCAATTTGGGGAATTCCCCGCATGTTGGCAACACTGGTAGAGATAGTTCTGATATCGCCTCGATTGCTGTACCCCCTAGATTGCCCCTGCGGCAGGCCAGTGAGTAGCTGCCTTAAGGACACATATAGGACGAATGGCGGTGTGGTTACATGCCTTCACCACAAGACACTCACTAACGTATTTTAATAACGATCACAATATTTTAATTATTTTTAGTTTTCGTTTCTAATTTTAACTTTATTAAATATCATTTACCCATATATGTAAATAACTTCGTTTACAGGTCATTGAAAAGTTGTCAGCCATTTTTATACCTTAGGGGAAGCTATATTTGCAATATGTCATATCTCTAAAAGGTAAATATGTAATCTGGACCGAAGCGATCCTATAAATAGATTGTCTATAAACTCCTATCCCCGAGCTATATCCGTCATACACCACGGTAAGTATTTTTAGAGGGTCAGAACTTTGATCATTACTCAGTTTTGCAAATATATTATATTAGAATAGAATAGAATAGAATAGAATAGAATAGAATAGAATAATTTTTTATTCAATATAGATCACATGTGTAATACTTATTGAAAGTCATTTTTTACTTTACCACTGGTTCGAAAAAAAAAACCTCTGTCCTGGGAAGAACCAGCAAAAAACCCAGCGGGAATTTTTTTTAAAGCAAATTTTACAATAATAGTCGTACTAACTATATAAGTACAAAATTTATTTTAGAAAAGCTTGGAAGCGATCACCTCATTCCCAGGGGTTATTATCAACCATGTATTCATTTATACTATGATAACCCTTTATATACAGTTTCAACTTAACAAAACATTTAAACTTGCTAATGGAGAGAGCCTGTACACTTTCCGGGACCTTGTTGTAATAGCGTATACATTGCCCCAAGAATGAATTACTGACTCTGTGGAGTCGAGAAACTGGTATCACTAGCTTGTGTTTGTTCCTAGTGTTTACAGAATGCACATCACTTTTTTTACTAAAACTACCTTTGTTTTTGTGAACATACATTAAATTTTCGTAAATATACTGAGAGGCCAAAGTTAATATATTTATTTCTTTAAATTTATCTCTAAGAGACTCTCTCAGTTTTAGGTTGTAAATAGCTCTAATGGCCCTCTTCTGTAAAACAAAAATAGTTTCTGAATCAGCCGCATGTCCCCATAGCAAAATCCCATAAGACATTATGCTATGGAAATAACTGAAATAAACTAATCTAGCTGTCTCGACACTAGTGAGGCCTCTAATCTTTTTTACAGCATAGGCTGCAGAACTTAGTCTGCTTGCTAGTTTGGATATATGGGGGCCCCACTGAATTTTTTAAATTTAATTATATTATAAATATAAGACCGGTAAGATAATAGAAATTATCTTACCCGTCTTCTTCGCTAGAAAATAATTTTAGGTGATAATTTAAAAATAAACTTAGTCAACAACAGTTAATTACGTTTCAGTTATTGATCTGTATGCAATACTCACGTAAACCTCATCTTCAGTTGCCCGTAAACTTACCCGTAAATAATTCGCTTTGGACATTGACCTTTTCTATAGCGAGAGTTTCGTAAACCTTTTAATTGGTGGGCGAATAATTAATATTTATTTAGCCGCTTTAGAGAAACCAAATTATTAAAATCTTCTAAAGACCTCTTAATTTTAACTACTCGAAATTTGAGAACTAAAAATCAATTTATCACTTATAATTAAACCTCGTCTGTCGTCTGCGTTGCTCTGAAAATAATGATGGAAATATTTCTTGTTTTAAAATGAAAAGAATGACAGCGTCGTTAAATTTATAACGCAATAAAGTTTAAGTACAGCTCATCAACGTAGAGCACGTCAAGTAGTACCATTAGTTATCAATTACTGCTTATTTGAATTATAGTTGTGCTTTCATATTAGAAGCTGAATTTACAAACCGCCCTTAAAATTTCATATCCCAACATAAAATTACTTTGCATGTATTTTCCAACTTTAATCCTCTGTGTGGTAGAACTACTTTTCTATCTGAGATAACTGTTTGAGGCGTTTGATATTGCATGCTGTGAATCATTTCATCTAGTCTTCAGGAATGACGAACCATTTATAACATTTTTTGTTTGAGTTATAAATGTTGGTCTCAGTAAGCTGCAGTAGCTTTTCACGATGATATGCTTCGTAGCCAGTCTGGGTATTTGGGTACAGAAAGATTATACCGACAGCTATCGAAGATCGTTAGATCTTTCTGGCATTTCCCTTAAACTGAAGACTTGATTGTGATGTGTTGAGGGACCCACTTCAGTCACCTCTACACAGCGAGTTAGTGACACAGAGATATAGGTGATACTTGTGCGGTCAACATACTGCTGGTCTTTTAGCTATTCGGAATTAATGTGGAAACCATTTTTTTTGTCTAATAGCTTGAAACTAAAAAATAAAATTAGAACCGTGGTAGCTCAGGGGCTAAGCACTCGTTGTAAATTTCACAGTACGCGAGCAACCCGGGTTCAGTCCCCGCTGGCAACAATGAAATTGTAAATTACAATTTTAACTCCTGATTTACCACGTGCTCGGCGGTGAAGGAAAACATCGTGAGGAAACCTGCATATCTGAAAAATAAGAAAAAAATATATATGTATTTCGGAGACATGTGAAGTTCGCCAACACACCCTCTAAGAAATAAGAGGAGGCCTGTGCCCAGCAGTGGGACGTACTCGTATATAGGCTGTAACTTAAACTTTTTAAAATAAAATTTAGATACTAAATTACCAGTGCCAAGCATTTTCTCCTTCCTTCAGTTTGATTTATAGTTTGATCTGGCGTAATCAAGTTCTGTACTCGAACGTACCTTGTAGTCTTACTGTATAAACACTTCTTTACACCGCTGTGGAAACTGAAATATATAGTATATGGTGTAAAACACTTATTTAACTGTGGTGTAAAAAAAACATTTCCGGAAACTGGCTTCTCCTGGGATAATTAATTTTTCAAGTAGACGTAGCTCAGTAGAAAAAATCTTTCAGCTGTGATTCTTCAATAGTCAAGTTATTGCCATATCGAAAAACAAGACCAATTTTTTCTATGTCAAAACAAACAAAGAATTTCTATGGAATAAATTTTAAGTATGAGTTGGTAAATGAGCAAAACATAGGAATATTTGGCAGAATTTTCTTAAAGTTTCCCTATTTCTATTAATTCTTAGATTCCTCTGTTATTTTTTCTACTTTTACCATATGTTTTATCCTATAAGATAAGCTAGGAGTCTGAGCGCTTGTTTTTATTTACACGAAATACTTAACCCAGTTTTATGCTGTTATGCACATATAACGCCATTTCCATTGACCAGTCTATAAGATTTAGATGCTACGTGAATAACCATTTGCTAAAATGTTTATCTGTCTGTCCTTCCATTTGTCCGGGTAGTTGTCTGCACAGTATTTTATATAACTTAAACAAATGGGAGAATTTAGACTAGTCCTCTCACTTTTTGTCTTTATTTACTACCTTCAATTTTAACACTCATTTTTTTTCTGCCTCACTCATAACACGGTCTTACTGATAAGTCGCAAGTCCTCATGTGAGGCCTTAAAGACACCTGCAAGCAGAAGAGGCATCACTGAAGAAAATCTCTCGTCTCAGCCTTTCCTGATGTGACAACGAATTATCTATACATGCATATAAATAAAATTGAAGTGTCTGTCTGTAATATCGAAAAAACTGCTTTTTTGAACTGAAGAGGTTTATCATTTCATCGTTACCGCCCATCAAAAGTCCACTGCTGAACATACCTGCATCCATTGATTTCCTGCACGTCTTACCAGATCGTCACTCCATCTAGTGGAGGGACGCCCTACACTTCACCTGTCGGTACGAGGCTGCCACTCGAGAACCTTTCTTCTCCATCGGTTGTCGGTTCTTCAAGCTATATGGCCAGCCCATTGCCACTTCAATTTACTAACCCGTTGGGCAAGTTCGGTCACTCGGGTTTAACTGCGGATATCCTCATTTTTAAGTATATCACGCAGAGAAATCCCGAGCATAGCCCTCTCCACAGCTCGCTGAGCGACCTTTAGCTTCATCATACAGCCAGCAGTGAAGGACCACGTCTCAGTCATCACTGGCAACACGCACTGGTTGTACAATTTCGTTTTAAGGTTTTGAGGTATGTCTGACGAGAAGATGTGTCGTAATCTCCCAAACACTGTCCAGCCGAGTTGAATCCGTCAATTGACTCCCGGTACAAGTTGCACTTACCTAGTCGGACTATTTATCCCAGGTAAACATACTCGTCAACAACTTCGATCTTAGTGCTCCCAGCAAATACCGGCATAGGTGTAACATGGACGTTACACATGACTATTGTTTTTTCCATGTTCATCTTAAGACCTATCCGTTGGGAACCTCTGTTGAAGTCATTGAGCATAGTGCTTAGGTCCTCCAGTGATTCTGCCATAAGGTCTATATCGTCGGTAAATCGAAGGTGAGTGATGTACTCGCCATTGATGTTAATACCCTATCCTTTCTAGTCCAGCAGCTTGAAAACGTCGTCCAATGCAGCGGTGAAGAATTTCGAGAGATATAACATCACCCTGTCATACATCTCTCTGCAGTTGGAAAGGTTTCACACATTAGTGGAAACGGTGAAATAAGTGCTCCGATGGTAATGTGAATTCCAAGATAAGGTGTCTGTCTGCTTAGGTGCCTTAAAATACTATCGCCAACTGTCTGCTGACTCACGTTGCCGTCAAAATCTCCCAAAAACTAAGCAATGCGACGCATCAACATATTGTGAAGCAGTGTAATATAAAGAATTATTATCACTCGATACTGAAAATCTAGTAGTTTTACAAAAATAAATGGTATTCCTTCTGTAAAGACTAGGAACAGATACAAGTTAGTAGTACCAGTTACTCGACTTCACCAAGACAGTAATTCATTCTTGGAGCGGTGTATAAGCTTTTACAACAAAATCACAGAAAATATACAAAATTAGATCTGACCAAAGTTCAAAAACTTCATCATTACAGCCCTTCACAAGTCCACTGCTGAACATAGGCCTCCCCCAAAGACTGCCACAAATCACGGTCCTGAGCCACCTGCATCCATCGACTTCCTGCATATCTTACCAGGTCGTCACTCCATCTAGTGGGGGGACGCCCTACACTTCGTCCGCCGGTACGAGGCCGCCACTCGAGAACCTTTTTTCCCCAACGGTTGTCGGTTCTTCGAGCTATATGGCCGGCCCATTGCTACTTCAGCTTACTAATCCGTTGGGCTATGTCGGTCACTCTGGTTCTACTACGGATAACCTCATTTCTAAGTTTATCATGCAGAGAAACTCCTAGCATAGCCGTCTCCATAGCTCGCTGAGCGACCTGAGCTTCCTCATCTGGCCAGCAGTGAAGGACCACGTCTCAGTACCATAGGCCATCACTGGCAACACGCACTGGTTGTACCGTCTTGTTTTCCAGTTTTGAGGTATACCTGACGAGCAGATGTGCCGTAATTTCCCGAACGCTGCCCAACCGAGTTGAATCCGCCGATTGAATTTCGGTCGAAGTTGGACTTACCTAGTTGAACTATTTGTCCCAGGTAAATATACTCGTCAACAACTTCGAGCTTAGTGTCCCCAACATCTACCGGCATAGGTGTGACATGGACATTAAACATGATCTTTGTTTTGTCCATGTTCATCTTAAGACCTATCCGTTGGGAAACACTATTGAGGTCAATGAGCATAGTGCTTAGGTCCTCCAGTGATTCTGCCATAAGGACTATATCGTCGGTAAATCGAAGGTGAGTGATGTACTCGCCATTGATGTTAATACCGTATCCTTTCCAGTCCAGAAGCTTTAAAACGTCTTCCAATACAGCGGTGAAGAGTTTCGGGGATAACACGTCACCCTGTCTTACACCTCTCTGCAATTGGATAGGTTTCGTACTCTGGTTCTCTACTCGGATAGCCATCGTAGCTCTACTGTACAAGCACTTCAGCACTTCGATATACCGACAGTCAACTTGGCATCGCTGAAGGGACTGCAGCACCGCCCAAATTTCGAAGGAATCAAAGGCTTTCTCATAGTCCACATACGCCAGACATAGTGGCAAATTGTACTATAATCATAATCATAATCATAATCATTTATTTCGTGGATCAAAGGTATTACATAGATGTTAGATACATTATTATATAATCAAGTTCAACTATGTCCTACCCTGTGGGCATACGAAATACAATATTTTTGGAAATTATTTAAAGTAAATAAAAATAACAAAAAATGGAACGTATACAAAACATTAGTGGGTATAGAATTTGAGAAAAGAGTTAAGTAGGTATGTTAGAAATCTAATTATGACATAAATATATTGAATAATAACTATGTTTTATTATGTACATTTTTAAATAATGACCTAACAATATTTCAAACAAATAAATAGTGACACATTTCATTGTTTTTTATTCACTTAAATTTTAAAATTAATTAATAAATAGTATCAAATATGATGTAATTACTTTTATATTTATGTTAACATAATTATGTAAAGCAAGTTATTTATCCAATGGTTGAACCTGTGACTTTTTTTTTAACTATTTGGTATCAAAAAAATCATCACTAAAGAAATCATTTATTGTATAATAGGCTTTGTTTATTAGGACACTGACAAGCGTTTTTTTAAAAGATTTAACATTTTTTATATCTTTAATTTTTTTGGGTATTTTGTTATATATTTTTGGCGCCATGCAAAACACGCTTTTGTTAAATAACGCTGTTCTACTTGCTACAGAGCAGAGTTTATCTGTGTGTCGCAGACCAACATGATGTTCATAAAGATGAATGTTCCTTTTTACGAACATGGTGACCTCTAAAATATATAATGAAGTAAGAGTTAATACTTTCAACTTTTTAAAAGATGGTTTACATGATTCAGTTTGCTTTAGATTGCACATAGCTCGTATGCACCTCTTTTGTGCTTTAAAAACATTTTCCTTATTAACGGAGTTGCCCCAAAATAAAATACCATATCTTAGTATAGAATCTACGTAACCGTTATATGCTGTAATCCGTGTAGACATATTGGTAGTTTTAGAAAGTTGTCGAAGTGCATAAGAAAACCTATTAAGTTTCGTACACACAATATCAACATGGGACTTCCATGTTAACATGTCATCAATTTTCAAACCTAAGAAATTTGTGTTATTAGTTTTACCAATATTTGTATCAGAGTGATGTAATATCTGAGCGGATCGCCTTCCTTGAAAAGTCATGTATTTAGTCTTATTTAAATTTATTTTAAGATTATTAAGATTCAACCAATCATTTATTTTATTAAATGTCTCATTCATTTCATTATTTAAGGCAGTCAAATCTGTACTACTCGGATTTCTGTACAATTTGCCGAAGGGTATGTATGTGGTCTATGGTGCTAAAGCCTTTTCGGAAACCGGCTTGTTCGGGAGGCTGGCTCAAAAACTTTATTAAACTAAATTTGTATAAAAAGGGTTATTATAATATAAAGAAAGGAGACGGTCCAAAATTGTATGAAGCGTAGGCCTAGTTTGTACTAGTATGGAAATAAATTAAAATAAAATATTAAACCACTTTTGATCATTCAAATCCACGAATTTGCCTTAATTTCAGTGCAATTAATATTTTATTCTCACCAATAAATACAACACTAATGGCGGTTTGATGTCGTTTTGATTTGACGTTAGCTGTCATCTCTGAAATATACTCTCGGGTAGAATCTACTAGTTAGTCTGTGATATACTCATATCACCTATAGCCTATCACAAAGAGAATATAATCACTACGTTTAGCCTATCAGGTAGATTTATTATGTAAAATAGCTAAAATGTCTCGAAACTAATAGGAAAGTAGGGCAAAAAAGTTGTATTTTTTATCAAAACACGAATAATGTGTATTATAGATTGTGTGTGTGTGTGTGTGTTTTTTGGTCTTAAAACAACTAACGTTCTTGTTGATATTTGCATATCATAAATGCAGTTCAGGAGAAAACAAATGTAAAAAGTACTACCTAATTCCAGACAAGAAGATTCTTGAAATAAATCAACGGTGCCCACGCACAAAATTATTCAATTGCATTCATTAGTGTGTACTAATGCACACTTCACCTTAATTTAGTGCCAGATAGCTCAAAGCCGAGATTATATGCTAATAGAGGGTAACTCCGTTTCTCTACCCTAAAAAATCCACCCTTTTTTTTTTTTATTTTTTTTTTTTTTACATGCGGAAATGCCTACGCATACCCGCCTCGCGGGGGCCAGGACGGGTTATGTCGGACTCGCACCGACTAAAACCCCATGGTGTTCCACCCTAGTCGCATATTGGCAGGGCCACGGGAACGCTTTCGCACACTTCCGAGGCCCCACCTGCGCTGGCCGCCCCATGGCGGCCCGTCCTCGGGAGAGGAACACTCCTCCCCCATCTCCTTCTCCGGTAAGGCGCACCAGAACACATGGCGCGCCCTCCTCCTCGGCCTCCAATTTCACATGCGCAACGGACGCCCCCGTGTCCGATGCGCGAAGGCCACGGGGCCAGGAAAAACTAGCACTCAGGAGCACCAGCCTTCCTGACCCCAGCGGCGGATCTGGTCTATGGCTCCGCCGCCAACCAAAATTCGGCTGCGGAGGGTAGGGAGAGCGGCGCCTCGCAATACCGGCACTCCTCTCCCCCCGCAGCCCCACCACCACCGTATCAACAGTGCGGCCCCGTTTGAGTCGCGGAGGATAGGGCGAGTGGCTTATCGCCATACCAACACTCCTCTTCCTCCGCGACTCCACCCTGGCTGCAGAGGTAGGGGTGGGGAGGACACCCCTCTCGCAGCAGCCCACCGACACACATCCGAAGTGGGCTCGTCAAGCCCACTCGGAGTGGCCACCTCGGGCCGGCCCTACACCACGGGCCAGCCAAGGGGTTCCTCTTTGTTCACCGTGGGTGACCAAGCCACGGCTACTAAGCCCCCCCGCCACGACAAGGCGGGAACCCGTTCGGGGGGGAAAAAAATCCACCCTGAGATACTACTTTATTGCACTAATCTTATAGAATATATTTAACTTATTTTACCTTAGAGTGGCTGTTTTAAGGTGGATAAACAGAATAATCCTGAATACTAATTTCTGTTCAGGTATATGTGTCTATTTGGGCTGCTGAAGTGCTAGGGTACAATCATAAATAATATAATTTATTTGTTATAATATGGTACATTACAGTTGTTACAAAAGAATTGACATCATAAATATTCTGCTATTTCCAGCGTACAAATATTTTCATATAACAGGTCCTCAGCGTGTCAGAGCATGCCTTGAGCCTTGACAGACATTTGAAGCCTGGATAATGTCATAACAAAGGTTAACAGTCCTATGAATTATAGAAAGTCAAACATTCGGTCAATCATGTTTTGTATACTATACATAAATAAAACAGCTTAATTTTTTATTTTTATTTATTTATCCTTCTTCAAAATTCTCTCTTACTAAAATGCCATCCAGAATTGAGGCCGGTGCGGTTATAGAATATTGATACCGAGCCCAACACAAATACCAGACAACGGTCATTATGTCGGCACAGCAACCCACTGTCTGTTGTCCAGAAGATCAACTGTAATAATAACCTGCAATCATCTCATCCCAAGTTGTCCCTTGTCTCGCCAACAGTATATAATATGTATAATAAACTCTGCCCGAGTGATGGCGAGATGTTATATGGCCTCTTATTGAAACAGAGTCTTGTTGGAATGATATTAATTGGGTCACAACTTATCTGCTACCCAGTCTTCGTTGACACCAAACATACAATATACTAATAGGATTGGCATTAGGGCGCTGGAGCTCATTTTCAAGATTTGTGCCGACAGATAATTCTTGTAATACGTTTGCAAAACACTGTGGACACATTGGTGCATTTTCATCCATCTAGAACTAAACAATCTTATTTTAATAAACCATCTATATTGCAGAAGCGCATTTTAAACAGTGCAACATGTTAAAACATGTTGCACTGTTTAAAATGCGCTTGCAGGTGCAGATGCAGGTGAATTGAAAGATAATTACATCATATTAGGATTTTGCAGCCCTTATGAACTTATGTAGAAATTAATAATTATTAACAGACTACAGATAGAAGCATGTCATTCAAATGCGTTTAATAGCTTAAGAAAACATCTTTCTTTCGTACATACCTGCTTACTGATTCAAAATGTGATTCTACAGAATACAGATATCCGATATCAACGAAATCAAAATCTCACGTAAATCATTAAGTTTGAACTACACAACCAAGCTCGAAATAAATAAAAATATCATTTGACAGAAATGACATTTGACAAATAACCGTGTCTTTTTTACTTTTTTATGACTGGAAGGGCACCATCTTGTAAAACCATCAGAGACTTGGGATTGCATTTTAATTTTTTGCAAGTTATTTATTTTGATTTATTCTCATATTTTATTTTTAACAAAATCCCTGAATTTTTCTCTTTTTTACGGTATATTGTACATAGACTGGGCCACAAATGGACCGTCTCATTTATGGATGATAATAACTTCTGGGAATGAGGTAATCGCTACCTACTATTTCTAATTTATTTTGTGTTATAAATTGTGTAACATACATGATTGTAAGCTGTTATTTAAAAAACAAAGTCCCGCTGGGTTTACTTGCTGGTTCTTCCCAGGAGAGAGGTTTTATTGCGAACCAGTGGTAGTTAAACATAACTTTAACTTACTAACTTTCAATAAGTATTTTTTATAATCTACATTGAATAAAAAAGTTTCCGTTTCTATTCCTGTTTCTATATAAACGAAGATCTCAAATGAAATGAAGACATGGTTTAGAGGACAAGCATCCAAGCCAAAAATCTTAATAAAAAAACATTCAACATTGTTTTGGTTTTACTGTCAGATTTTTTCATCTGGTCAATAATTGAATTAAATTTTTTCGATATTTTTACGCAGCGCTTTAAATTATACGTAATATGTTATAATTAATTTTAATAACTTTGCCTGTTGATTTTATTTTTTTTTATAGAAGAGGGGGCAAACGAGCATGCGGCTCAGCTGATGGTAAGTGACTACCGCCGCCCATGAACAACCGCAACACCAGGGGAATTACAGATGCATTGCCGGCCTTTTAGAAAGGTGTAAGATCTTTTCTTTAAGGTCCCTAAGTGGTATCGGTCCGGAAAAAATTGCCGGTGGTAAACAATTCCACAGAGAAGTTGTACGAGGAAGAAAACTCCTAGTAAAACGCACAGTTGTGGACCGCCAAGCATCCAGATGGTGAGGATGGTATCGTGAATTTTGATTGAATATTTTTTTTAATTAATATGCCTTCGTGTGCCTTGAGATACTGTTCAAACAATTCGATAAACATAAGTAAAAGTCAAGGAATGACTTTTCACCAGTAAGTTCAACATGGAATAGCTTTAAAACACGCTTAATTTAATTATATTTTATCAACTGCAACGTATACGTGAATGTCAAAGAGTAAAACATTTTTATGCGCAGACTTGACACTTTCGGCGGATAACGTTAAGTAATTATGAACAGTAAAATGTGAATATATAATCACGATAGGAAATGTTAATGCATTCAAATTAATATTTTTTATTATTATTTTAATTTAAAGGTTTCCTCGGCCGTGTTATGAAACAATAGAATAATGAATCAAATTTGTTCAGAAGAATTGCAGCGAAGAAACATGAGATTATTCACGCGTATGTTCCGTGAAGTTAAAAAAAACGACAAATACACTCCAAAAACAGGAAGAGTGTACTTCAAGAAATCTGCAGTACAACGCGATAATGTAATTATATTATTATGTTATAACATTGCTGGGATTTTTGTTTTATTTTGTGATTAGACGACGAACGAATTTTTTGTAATGTTCAGTATATTTACGGGACTTAAGAGAGGCGGAACCCTCGGCCCGCGAGTCTTACTCGTATGGCGGTTTTTTAATACTGTAACGCTAGAATTTACAGGCTTCCCAAATAACTGTTTTTCTTCAGCCAACAAAATTTGGTGAACAGGAAGTATCAGAATCGTTCTCTGAATCAGTATGCAGTTCAAATTCAATTTTTGACAGTTCGAGCAAAAGTGTACTTAAAAATAAATTACGCAAGTGATGTGTCCTAAGCCTAATTCGAGTGATGTATACGAAGCCTGAGATTTTGAATATAGTTCTACTTTAGTAACGGAATCAATAATTCTAGGTCATTATAAAAATAATAAAATATGATCACATTGTAATATTTTGTTTGTATTTAATAGCAAGGAATCTGCAGCTAGAAAGAAACTTACTAAGAAATTAAAAAAAATGCAAAGGCAAAATATTTAGCCAATGAGCCATGAAGCTTGGACGTGGAAACCTAAAAATAAAATAAAAGAATAATCAGCAAATTTAAATATTAGAAAGGAGAACGGCAGGCTTGTATGGGAATTTCGTACAACTAAAAAATATTCGTGTTTTGGGATATTTTTTGTTTTAATTGGCAGTTAGGAGGATAGACAAGCCCTTTTTAAATTCTTAGATTTTTAAAACTTGGGACGTAAAAGATATAACCAGTTTTATTTTTTAAGGTTATGTGCTAGTGTACCAATGTAGATTATTACATATATGCACATAAACATTGTTTTGGTGATAAAGTAAATTTTCTAGATTGCTTGTCGCTATTTTTGTAGTGTTTTACTTACTATTACGTAGGTAGATTGAGATGAGGATCGTACCTATTCAGCGGGGTGCATTAGGAGGTACCTATATCTAGCAGCGGACTGTGACAGTTTGATTATGTTGAAGTTCTGATGGGGTTTTAAGTGTAGGTAAATAAAACAATACTTTGCTTTTGTAAGTACATTTATTTTATTGTACTTATAATTATTCAATTCTTAATATTACTTCATCTAAGACGGGGACAGGTCGGGTAATACCCTTATGGCAAACACAGCTTAGGTATCAAATAATGCTCATCACATGAGAGCAGCATCCAATTGTTTTAAACCTAAAATGCAGTTACAGCAATAACTTAACAGTGGTAGAGCCACGCGGCAGCTTTTGCTGTCACACGGATGGGCCGGCTCGAACCGGGGTGGTACCACGACCTCACAGAAAACCAGCGTGAAGTAGAGGTTTACCTCTGCGTTTCGCTTGGTGAGTGCAGGTGGCCGGAGGCCCTTTTTACTGGAAATGAGGCATTCCATCTTAGTCCTCACGGGTGACAACGCATCTACAATTTGATTTGTAATAGAAGATAGATGTAAATGTCTATGGGCCGCAGCAACCACTTACCATCAGGTGGACTGTGTGCTCGTTTGTCACCCTTATCCTATAAAAAAAAAAACTTCTGATTGTCTTCCGACCATTAATAATTGTTTCTGCAACTATAAATACAAAATAAGTTTTACCAGAAGAATGGCGGGACTTTATTTTAGCACCAAGCAACTTTGGGTTTATTCCCTCTAAATCATGTATTCGCTCTAGGGATACCTCTAATGTAATATATTCCATGAGAGCGGAAATATTCACTCACATATGAACGAGCCTGGCGAATTTGGCGTACACCACATGCAAATAGTATCAATTCCTCCATGGATAGCCGCGAAGAGATAGGTTTGTCGCATCTATATGTACAAACCAGGAACGGCACCTGTTTAAATTATGTTCCCTAACTAACTCGCCTATAGTGTTGGTTAAAAACAGGCGCTCATATATAATTGAAACAAACTGCTCTGCATGTATGTTTTCTGTGAATGGCGGAGTAAACGCCTTCAGCAGAGCAGCTGCTATTTTAAAATCGGTCATAAAATTGCGACAATCACGGTTAAAATATTCATGGGGGAACAATTCGAAGTCTCTCTTAAAACAGCCTTTCGCAGCTTCTACTACCCACATGTTTATAGTTACACAGCGTGATCTGTTGACTTCAAGAGTGGATAGCTGTGATTGGCCGTCTTCTTTAGTTTTAGGCACATGACCTATGTATCCTTTCTCATGCAGACTATCCATGCAGTCACGAAAACTTCTATCTAGAATAAAACATCATTTTCTTTATAAACATCATTGAATTATGTTTCGCTTAACAAATCATTCATTATGGTCGCATCATTTGTAGTGGCACTATATGGTCCGCGTCCTTTCGCGAAACTATTATCAAGAGATAGAGAACGGAGGAGCAGATGTTCAACTCAACGTAAAAACGGCCAGATTATTCGATAAATTACTCAGATGCAGTCACAAAATACAATCCAAGACAACAGCAAAAACCTGAAAACCATAGATAAATATATATGTAGGCTGAAAACTGAAGTGAACTCAAAAAACAGATAATCTTTACCTGTCAATAAATAATTGTCATATGAACAAAACATATTGATGACAAACATCATTCCTATCATAAAATCGTAAAGTATTATTATTTTAAGCAACAATTATACTTTCTTAGGCATCATATATGTGTGTTTAATTATATAGTGTTATTTCTATTTCTAAATAAATAATTATCATTTCGATATTTGTGTTATTTTACATATGGCAACTTCTAAAAACATAAATGCGTTTAGTTTATATAAACTATATGCTTATATTACATGTATTTATTAACATATTTTTATTGATATTATAAATTAATCCGGAGTTCTAAAAATAGAACACTAACATAAAAATAAATGGCTTAGTTGCCTTAATATGTGGTACAAATTCTATAACAAAACAGCAAAAAATATGCGGTACAAAATCTGCTGTTCTCCTTTAGCCTAATTATGAATACTTCTATTTGTTTCTACAAAAAAAAAACATATTATATTACGCTCAATTATTCTCACACTTAAGTACCTACAGAAACGTCGCATCTGCACAAATTAATTTCATAATCTATATTTCATGACCCGAGATGGCGTCTTTTAAATTATTTGTTTAATTATTAATCGAATAATACGTTTTTATTAAGTATTTTACACACCGATGAAAAGTTATTCCTTGGTATTTGCTAACATTTTTTGAATTATTTCGTAATAGTAATAGTCTAAAACACACCATTGCATATTTTATCAAGTATTTTTTCTATACAGGGTATTTTTAAACGCTCCTGAAAACGAAGACAGACGACAGTACTAACTATACCTTTGATGATGGGTGTAATATAAAATCGATCCTGATGAAAGAAAAATTATCTTTTCACAACGTTTTATTAGCTTTATTCACGCTCCATCGTGTTAGTACAGCTAAATAAAACAATAATTGCATTAAAAAAAATCATGAAAATACTTAAACATTAAACCAGCAGTGAAATTTAAAATAAATAAATCATAAAATCAGCTGACTAGGGTCAATATCCGCGTCAAAGTCAAACTTTTTTATCTAGCTTGTACAGGTCCCGTCACGTAAAAAGAACGCTGAGCCACAGCGGAGTGGGTGTGTCTGCGCACGGGTACAGTCGCGTTCTAAAGTACCACATGGTACTAGGCTATTGTTATATAATACTATAATAGTCATTAAAGGTTTTATTGTGGAATCATAATAGGTACTTTACTAGCTATTTAGAACTTTGGAAGAGATTGGAATTAAAAATGGACAATGTTTACTTGAGCATTATTTTTTATTTCTGTTGTAAAATATAAAGTAGTTTCTAACAAGAAAACTTAAACCGTAGTTTAAGTGACACGCCGTCCATTATATCGTCTTGAGTCACATGGAAGCCAGATGTTGATGGCGTGTTAGTATTACTGGATGCTACGCCATCATCACTTTCATCTTCGCTTGAGCTTCCGTCATTAGAATCGTTATCATCAATGCGAATGATAAATGTTTCCGTCATCAGGTCGACCACATGGCAATTTTTCGGTATTCTTCCTCAATAGTTTTAACTTTACTGAACTATTTTCCCCAATCACCTTCTCCCTTCATATTTACCTGTTCGTTCACTAGTTCAGTCATAAAACAATAGATGTACACGCCCCTAGTTGCCCCGACAAAGGTCGACTATACAGGGGCCCATACAGCTGTAGATTCGACGGACAACTAAGGGTCGGGCTGGAAATGCCTATGGACAATTATCCTACACAATAGATGTAAAACTAGGTAATTAATAACAACTTACCTGGTCCCGAATCGAGAACCGACCCCAAGGCACGGTCAGGCGTTATGTATGTGCATGTAAATAGTGTGTAGTAGTGTGTCCATGTGTAACCTGATCTCCCGGGTGAAGTCGGACTACAGATCCTCAGGCGCTGATTTTCTCCAAATGTGAGATCCCTCCAGGGAGGCGTTCACTTTATCTGAACTCAAGTTTAACGTCACTTCACTATTTTAGTTTATCAATTTTATTGTACATTTAATGAACTTCAAAGTCAACCAATTCAACGTTCATCGAAATTAAAACAAGTGACACACTGCACAACTTAAGAACGGTCGATCAAGGTTCAAATTCCATTTTTACTTAGCAACAGATTATAATCGAGTACACGCGGTTCTAATAACTTCCCTTTTACGCGCGACTTCACAGTTCAACGGAGTAGCACGACACAAGTGACGAACAGTCGTTCAAAGTTCAATATTCAATGTGCCGGGTTCACTCGCACGATATCAAAATGCCACAAAGCAAACCGTCGAATCAAATTAATGTCAATCAAAGTTAAGTTAATAATTCAACCTCAATACAAGCCGTCCGTCGCGCACAATTATTGGCAATCAGTTAGTTTAATCGCTCAAAACTCATATTAGGCCTCGTGTCACGTAACGTTCAAAACAGACACTCCATTCGAGGCGGTCTTAAAGAGACACAACTCTTCGATAGAAAATTAGGCGCGCACAATACTCAAATTCGGACGTTCATCGCAATCAATATTACCACGTACGTCCACGCAGACAATCTATTTTTCTAGACTCAACAGACTCCTCGTCGGTGCATAAAAAACTTGCTAACAAAAACCGACACTAATTTAGAGGTTATACGGTACGTGACCACGCCGTTCTAGTCACTGCATTGCATTAATTACTTCCGACGCGCCCCGGTCGCAACCAACTTCGCTCGCGCGAACGTCAAACCGGTACGAATGCACCGTGCCGAGCACCCTCTGGCGTCAGTTCTTGAAATAAGCGTTTGGCGCGAACAATAGATATAAATAATTTTTCTTTCCTTGATTTTTAAAACCATCATCGCGCATCGTGCAAAGAAAGCTATGTGTGCGACTTTATTTTGAGAAACATCGAATTTTCAAAGCGCAGGAAGAATGAGGAACCAATAGCCTGCGCGCACAGTAATACTGGCGAGCATTCCTCCGTCGCCCCCCTTTGTACCACGCGCTGGCTGCCGCCGCCCGTCCAACAGTGTGTCACCTCGCGTCAGTTTTGCCAACATATGGGGAATTCTCCAAATTGCGGGGAATTTAAAGAATGGGGATTGATATTATGCGGGGAAAATACGAGGATTTTGAAATCGATATACTTATCTTAACATTTTTGTTGGGTTGCTTATGAATATCATATTGATATTCTCCTTCAATCATGATCCTGACTCCCTTTTTGAAATATCTTCATTGCACCACATTTTAGATTTATTTCGGCAACTTTTGTGTATCATTTAATGCCTTTATTTTTTATTTTATGAATTTTAAAGCAGAGAACCGCTTGCATATAAATGCAGCTACTTTGGTACTTTTTAATGGCAACAAGTGAAGAAATTGAAAATACTCCATGGAGCAAAATGCTTGTTACAAATATGTGGAAAATGTGAAAGAAATTCGTTAAAAAGAAAAAAAAATGTTACTTAAAAATAAATCTTATACAATTAGTTGAAAATTGCTTAATTTCTTAATATAAAATTAAGGGGAATCTGTTGAAGTTATTTTGTCCTTAAATTGAGGAATTTGACATGGACTTTCGGAGAATTTGACAAATTGGTGTTGGCAACGCTGCCTTGTTGCACCGAAATTTACCTACTAAGATTTGTTTGCAAGCGACATAAGAATTAGAGCCGGCAATCACAATAAAACTTGCAAGTAATTTTTAATAGTTTTCAAATCAAAGTATTGGACGAATTAAAAACGGAAAGTCAATTAAAATAAGGTAAAATAATTATTTTTTAGATTAATTAACAGTCGATCATAATTGCAATTGATTTTAACTATTAAATTATTCAATACCATTTCATTTCTATTTTCTTGTACGAAATCAAAGATAAAGATGAAATAATGTTTATAATTGTGTGAGTACCCAAGTAAGTACGTTTATTAATTTCAATATAATTTTTGTAGTAACGAACTGCTTGTTTCATCAGGGTACAATTCATTGCCTAAATTAAAAAATTACAACTATAACTTCTAATTTCCATATGAAGACTAGTCGTAGGGATCATGTGGAAACTAAATTTATAAAATAAAAGTTGGTAATGTCATAACGTTTTACGGTCTGTGGAAATGTTCAAAGTGTTTACCGCAAGGACGTTAGGTCGCAGTAGGCTTCAGTTTTGGCGGGATTCATTATTAATTTTAGTTTTTGAGACAGTTCCGTGTTGCCTTTCGACACGCGCGCGCGAGCGACAGGTCAATCGTTTTGTTTATTAAATTCTTATTGTTATTACTTGGTATTCCCTACTTGTTATTACGTGTTATTCTTGTTGTTACTTTTTGTTTTTCTTTTTTGTTTCAATTATACATAACGCGTACGTTTATAGTGCTCATGAATATGGCAACATGTTAATGTGCCTTGGAGAAACTCGCGGGAATGCTTCGCATACATTGCGAATTTACCGAGAGAAATTCCCGACCGCTCGGACATCCAGCTGACTCTCGTCTGATAACAGCAGCATTTCAGCGAGTGTTGGAAAATCGGCCCATTGCTCCGGTAGCGGCAGGAGGTGGAAGTGAAGTGGCTGTTCGCTCAGAGGAGCGCATTTTAAATGTCGTTCAGTGGAATCCGAACCTAGGTACACGAAGTATCGCTAAATTGTTAAGGCGTCGGGATGGAACAAGTGTGTCATATTGTACAGTTCACAAAGTGTTAAAGCGTAACCGAATGCGCCCATACAAAGTGTACAAAGTGCAAGCTTTAGTTCCTGGCGATCACGACCGCCGGCGAGTTTACTGCCGTTGGTTATTAGACCAGCAACAACGTGAGTATTTAGAGCGGTAAGCTGTTTCATACCTATTTTTTTTAAGTAACTTAGTACTGAACTTATCTGAATAGGTACATAACGGAATATATCAGAATATTAAACATACCTACACGATGAATAAAAACGCATAACTCTAACCTTGGTTACATTTCATTTAAGTATTTTTTCCATTAGCGAGGAATCGAACCAGTTATTTGGGTTATTTAACCTGTGAATTCAAATTAAAATGGCTACGTGGAGACAAACAATGTGGCAAAATAGTAGGTTAAGTAGATGAGTTAGGTATTAAGACAAGTGTTGTAAATTATTAGGTATTGTGGTATGGCCCGCTAGCTGCGGGCCGCGCGAATTCGACGTTCGCGCGTACAGTGACCCCTAGTCAGCTGATTGTAATTCAGTAGTTCCACTGCTGGTTTTATGTTTAAGTATTTTCATGATTTATTTATGAGATTATCATTTCATTTAGCTGTACTAACATGATAGAGAATGAATAAAGCTAATAAAACGTTGTGAAAAGATGATTTTTTGTCATCAGGATCGATTTTATATTACACCCATCATCAAAGGTATAGTTGGTACTGTCGTCTGTCTTTCTTCCTTTTCGAGAGCGTTTCAAAAATAACCTGTATAATCAACACAGCATGTGTCAACTCACTAGCGCCTAGCGAGCGACCATGGGCATGCAACTTAGAACATTATTTTTTCGAACAAAATGATACGTTTTATGTGCTTCCATCTACGTTCCAAAGTGCTAGGCTAGACTTATTTTAATCTCCGTAGAGGGCACACTTATATATTAAGTCTATGCATGCGCACTACGCAGTTAGTAGCGGTCACTTGTAGTTACGCTTAAATATATATTAATATTTATTGAACATTATTTATTTTTAGAAAATGCCGTTTTGTTTGTGTTTTCAGGCAATGAAAAACTCCTAAAATATCATTAGAATACGAAGGTAAATTTCGCTTCTACGTACAAGGTTAGAATAGCTCAGGTGGGTAACCGGGCGGTCCCGAAACCAAAAGACTGCGGATCGAGTCCAGCAGATATGTTTATTTTTCCCTTTTTTTTCAAGTTTATTCTTTTGTAACAATTAAGCGCACTCTGTTCGGCAAAGCACGACACTAACGAAAATTAAATTTGAGTCGCGCATCTATCTCTAGTATATATACAGTAATCTATACGTGCGACTTCATAAAGTGCAGCAATATCACCGCAGTTGAATGAAACAGCGTTACATAATGCAGTGTCGCCTCTAGTACGTAGTACATAATAGCTCAATGGAAATAACTGCCTTTTTATTGATCTTAACATTTTTTAATTTTTTGTCTACCTGTCTGTCTGTCTGGCTATCTCTCCGAAAAATCTCCGGAATGCTTAATTTGATTGTAATAAAACTTGAAAAACAGATGGAGAGCAATACCAGGAATAATTTTTCAACTGAAAAACCTAGATTTTGATTTAAAAAACCGATAAAAGTATATTATAAATGGTCTTAAGTGATTACCTTAAATCTAAATAACACCACATAGAGATCCTACCCAGGCGAAGCCGGAGCGCATCGCTAGAATTAAACAGTTTTAAAAGGTATAATTAGTGTATAATTGTAAAATTATACAGAAAGGGTTTTTCATTAGGGACGCTCTAACTTTGACAGCGTATAGCGCCCATCTTGTTAAAGCAATAGCTGTCAAATTTGACAAAATACTTATTTAGTCTTGACATTTTACCATGGAACGTTACACGCTTCAACAACGGGTTGAAATTGTTAAAATTTATTATGAAAATCAGTGGTTCTTTTCGCCTAACGTACGTTGCGTTCAATTTATGGCATTCATGGCCGTCCTGCAGAGTTCACAATCCGTCGTTTAATGAATAAATTTGAGACAACCGGGTCGGTGATCGAAGAAGCACAGCCTGTACGTCAAAGAAACGCAAGATCGTTGAAGAATATTGGTGACGTTCGGGACAGTGTGCGAGAAAACCCCTTACAGTGCATTCCTCGTTGTGCTCAACAGCTGGGTCTTTCTGCGATATTAACTTGGAGCATTTTTTGTCGAAACTTGCTTTTTCATCCATATAAAGTGCAATGAACCACTCAAGAACTAAAACCCAGCGATCACAGACAGTGCCGTATATTAGCTGATTGGACTTTAGAGCATTTGGCGACTGATCTTGCTTTCGGTTGTCTATGCAGACAAAGTATAGATAATTACCGCCCTTAAGGCGTATTTAAATAATAACTCGTGTTCTTCATAAAGTTGAACCCCATTTATGCGAAGATGTCGTCCAGAATTAGTCCACCAGAATACACATCCTACAACGGACGTGGACGTGGTCATTTGGTTGAAATTATATTCCATACATACTGTCATCGAATGCCTTTAAAATAAAATTGTGACAATATCACTTACACGGGTTGTTTTATTACATTTCATTTCTTCGAGCAATCTTAATGAAAAGTCCTTTATAATACTAGATTGTCACTTACAAGGAATGTTATAATTAAGTTATTCGTAACTTAATATTTAAACTAAAAGCTACTCTAATTTTGGAGTTTTTGATAAATGGCGAAAAAGAAGACAAAAAAAACCATACATGTCGATTAAACAATTGGAGAGCATAAATCGTACGCATAAATCCCTGGCATAAATCAGTTAAAGATTTGAAGTGTTGATGTTATCGTCGGGCAAATTGCCAAAAAATTTTTTTTCCCTTATTTTATTTGGTTCAAGATTTCTCAGTAACGGCGAAATACAGACAGTTTAAGTACGGTTAGACTGTAATTTGTAGGCTTTGCGGGATTTTCTTTTTTTTAAATTGCAACGTCTAAAAGTTGGATCGTACTTTGTACCGTTCACAAATTATGACGTTGAATACAAATGTTAAAGCAAAAAATATCTGCTTATTTACACTGCAATGTATTTTATTATAATATATTTTTATTTGGTTTTTAAAACGCAAGTAATTAAATGGTATTTTTTTAAATATTCGGTCAACAAGAAAAATTAATTTGACAGCATAATGTTCTTGTGGGTGTATAAAAACGTAAAAAATAAAGACCGGCAATACCTGATCGGCAACTAAATCATGGCTTGTCAGAAAATAAGTAGATATTTGATCAGCTTGACATGAGGGTTTTTTCAAAGACGATATCGTAACAATTTGAGCAGATTATTTACACAAAATTACGGCTTTAAAAAAATAAAGTAAAAAGTTATTTAGTGCACTACAGAGCAAAATATTTTTAATGACGGATTTTTGGAGAGATGACAATCCCTCCATAGCGTTTTACGAAAATATGCGTCAGAGTTATATTTCAGTTCGAATACAACCATTATCAGGTCCATCTTTGCGCATTAGCACACAAAATACAGATAAAGTATGATAATGATAAATATCCAATTTTTAACTTCTTTTATTTACTCAATTATTTAATACAATTATTTTAAAATACTATAAATCAGCGCGCGCAAACAGCGGTTAGATAACTCATCTATGAAACGAAAAATGCTCATAGATGAACACTGTTATGACAGTAACGTTGGAGAAATGTATATAATCTTCACACTTCTCCCCTTTTTATAGCCGATTTCTGAGTCTGATAAACCTGTAAAAGCCAAGAGGCTCACAGCACTAACAACACAGAATTCAGCAGCAATCAGTGCGTTCCGGTTCCTGTTCCGCCGAATGGTAGGACGTATCACTTTTACCCACCGCCACACGCTTTATCACCTATACACACCGATAGTGTAAATGAACAAAATCGCGACCCAGCGAAATTGATGATAAAATGATATTATTTCATTTATACTTTTATAATTACTGTAAAAGCGTGGTCCCGGATTCGTTTCCCGCCGACGCTAATGAAATTGTTAGTAAGATGAATGTTAACATTATGAAACAGAATAAAAGTACCTAAATCAAGCGTTGATAACTATTTTATATAATACATATAAGGTCGGTGAAAAAGTTTCTTCGTATTTTATATACAAACTAGCTGTTCCCCGCGACGTCGCCCGCGCGTAATTTATTACGATTGAATTTCATAGATTTAAATTTTTTGCGCGGAACCCTTATTCTTTTTCTAAAATAAAAGTAGCCTAAGTTACTTTTTATTACATCATCTACCTACAAGTGAAAGTCATTTCAGAGATTAGCCGGAACAAACAGACAGACAGTCAGAAAGACAGGTAGACAAAAATTTTAAAAGTCGTGTTTTTGTTATAAGTACCGTATATACTTTCATATGCATATAGTAAAAAGCTGTTATTTCGACATTACAAACAGACATTTCAATTTTATTTATTTGTATAGATTTATAGATTCAAAATATTTTTTTTCAAAGTTTACCCAAAGAACACTACCTAAAGAATTCTGAAGAGACCGAAACAGGTGAAAATCTGAGAGTGCAAGGTCAGGACTATATGGTGTATGCATTAACACTTCCCAACCAAACTGTCTAAGTTTTTGCTGAGTGGCCAAAGATATGTGTGGTCGGGCGTTAGCATGATGAACGACCACTTCTTTTCTGTTGATCAATTCCGGCCGTTTTTTCTCAATTTCATACTTGATTCACATTAGTTGTTGGCAGTAGAGATGCAAATCGATTGTTTTGCCCAGCGGTAAAAGCTCATAATAAACGAAGCCTTTCCGATCACACAAAATCACCTTATTGCGTGTTAATCCGGGTTTCTCTACAGTCTGTGGAGCTTGACTACCCTCTGACCATGATCTTTTTCGCACGTTCCTTTTAGCTCGTGTGGTACCCAAATATCGAGCTTTTTTATAGCTAGACTTTTTCTTATGGGTCAAAACTGTTTTGTGGTCAAGCCTTAATTCCTCAGCTGTCGTAACTACTAATATGCCGATCTTGCTCAACTTTTTCAAAAATGACATCGACTTTATCCGTACGAGGGCGACCAGAGCGAGCTGCCTGTTTGACATCAAAATTCCTGGACTAAAAACGCTTGAAGCAACTTTTTGCTACTCTTACTAACACTGCATTAGGTCGATAAACGTCACAAATTTTTTCGCGGCTTGAGTCACTTTTTGTAATAAAACTTCAGAAGGTATCAAATTTCTTCGTTAGATTCACTCATTTTGGCGAACAGAAAAACAGTTGAAATATGACTGGAAAGAGTTTTACCTTTTATTTTATACCCTTATATAGTTTTTATTTAATTTAATGTCCTATATGTATTGATACAAAAACTACCCTGATACAAACAGTACAATCAAAGAGATTTTTCTTCAATTTTATACCAACAAAATACGAAGAAACTTTTTCCTAGATATAGGGTATTGCACCCATTTTCAAAAAGTGTTTTAAATGAATACTAGAGTGATAATGAACCACTATAATTTTTATATAAAATTTTTTACAACCGAATAGTGCCATAAAAATTACTTTTAATTTATCATTTTAAATTTTCGCGTAAAAACGCTTACTCGTGACGTCACTGTCCTAGAATTTTTCCGATTTTGTAAAGGAATAAGATACTTTTGGATGTTTAATAATGAGTTATATCATCTATGTCATTGTTGTATTATGCCTGAATGCAAAAATTCGAGCATATGAACGCCGGGAAAGTTATGGATTCAAGTGCCAACTGATTTAAATATGAGAAATACTTGGTTAAAACTGGTAAGAAGATAGATAGGTTTGTCTACAAAATCTAAATTATACTTCTGTGAAAATCACTTTGATAAGAAGATCAAGTTGAATTCATACTTACGCCTTATATTTAACTATCGTTTATACAAAACAAAACATTGTAAGTGCAGTGCAGTGTTTTACTTAATTCGTGTTTTCTTCTTTATATGGGAATAATGACATGGTTTGTACAAAAAATATAACAAAGTTTTTCTCACCTAAGCTTATATAATAACATCTTATATCATGTTTTATGCAATATAATATGATTCAACATTTATTAAAGAAATAAAAAATATTTTTTTTATAGGAGAGGGGGCTAACAAGCATGCATCTCATCTGATGGTAAGTGACTACCGCCGCCCATGAACAACCGCAACAGCAGGGGAATTGCAGATGCGTTGCCGGCCTTTTAGAAAGGAGTAGGCTCTTTTCTTGAAAGTAATATTAATTAATTATAATATCTATAATATTAGTGCTAAAAGCGAAGTAATAAACTCGCTTTGATTTCAAATGTCATAAAGATTATTGCATGTGTTTAGGCAAAAATATTAAATTTTTGAAACGTGAATTTGTCAAACGTACGCGCGGGGTATAGCACCAGTCACAAGGTCGCCCGGCCCCCCTCTTCGGTCACATTCCACGGACGGACTTCTAGTCGACGGACGTTTTTAGTTTTCTAGCGCCTATTTTGTTACGAACGTAAAAACCCGCGAAAATCGTTGTGTCCACGAGAACCCGTGTGTTCTTAAAAGACTTATTAACTTCGGTTAAATTAATTGTGCAACTCTGATAGTGATTTTCTTCTGAACTTCTTCTTTGGCTGTACCGTTACGTGACTAGACTGAAAGGGTGCCTCAAGAAGGGAATAGTTCCGGAGCGACCAAAGGATACCTTCTCCAGGACAGTATTGTGTCATCTAGCCCAGGCCACTTACACACAGCTTCATACAATTAACACATACATTCACTACACTTCCATCAGCCGGGCAGATCCTGGTGAACCGTCTCCACTCCAGAAGCAGGTGAGTGCCTTCTCATCAACGGGCTGTCGCCCCTTATAGTTCATTGCAATTAAGGACTTTCCACTTGGCTTTGTGAGGCCCGACTTGCACCTGCTTGTAGGTTCGTCCTTCAGGGCCCGGGAGGAATCTACTCTTGTCAAGGCAGTTGCAAGCCGTAACAGCATGTTTTATTTGGAAAATGACATGGAAAATTACACACATTATAAGATTATGGGTTCTGTTAAACGAGTTCGAATTAATCGAATAAAGATTAGTAGGTACTTTCTGCTTTTACGAAGCTTTCTTCCATTATGCCTTTTCAATAAAATTTGGAATAAATCTCAACAATAGTAATGATAACTTGAAAAATTTCTAAATAACAAAGCACATTAGCTAGTTCTGAGTTTTAGCTTTAGTTAGTTGAGTTTGAGCTTTTTGCAGATTTGGGGCACATATACAAAAAATTCTTAAAATTGAAATATAAAATTTATAACGCATTTTTATAAATAGAAATCAATATTTTTCATTTACTTTTTACAAAATCTATCATAAATACAAATTTTTTGTTTTTTTGACATGGTGTAAAATACCCTATTTAAACATATTTTTCATTATTTATAGACCCCAAAAAATTCGGCCAAGGTCAATCAGAGATCTACGATTTTAAATTTTATACATTAAACTTCGACTTTGTTTTTATTTTTAACAATGAAATTATAATACACAAAATTAAATCATAAAAAAAATGCTTACTTAGCTGCTTAGCGCTTAAGCAGAACACACAGAGAATATTGTAGTATATGCGTTAATATTACGCCGTTCTAGAACGATCGCTTAGATTTTGACTTGTCCGTATTTGAAAATTTGCTCTTATATAAAATTAATTAGTAAACCAAAATTAAATTAAAACTTGACTAGTGATGGGTCAACTCGAGTTACTAACTCGAGTTTGGGCTGCTGTACATGAACGGATCAAGTGAGCCAGCAAAAGAGTAAGCGCGCGATTCGTCCGTTGTGTGCGGGCTTTGTGTTTCAAAGAGTATTTAGCTACAACCAAAACAATTTGTTACTAAGGATGTTTTAATAGCTATGTTATGTAATTTAATTTATTTTATAATTTTGATTAATTATGATGAATATAGTTATGAAAGTCACAGACAGATAAGATACATAATATTTTAAATTAACGCTAAATTGAACACTTAACTTACAGTAAATATTTTGAATTACGTGATAGAGAGAATGGGTCGGCTTGACCGAGGTAGGACCACGCTCTCACAGAA
Organism: Parnassius glacialis; assembly: GCA_033319125.1. NCBI lineage: Eukaryota > Metazoa > Arthropoda > Insecta > Lepidoptera > Papilionidae > Parnassius > Parnassius glacialis. Next base: position 34,040,432 of record JAVANC010000005.1, on the reverse strand, counting down.
TACCAACGTCAAAATAGCCGCTTAATGCTGCTGTGTTTCGTATGATGAATGTAGAAAACCGAAGACCCTTTATACTGGAAACGAGGCATTTCATCTCAGTCCTCAGGTGCGACAACGCATCTGTATTTTGATTCTTAATTGATTATAAATGTAGATGTCTATGGGCCACAGCATCTACTTACCATCAGGTGGACGGTATGCTCGTTTGTCAACCTTATTTTATATAAAAAATACAAATATAAGAATTTCAAAAACATAATAATTTATTTAAGAATATTGTGACTGTAATAATTAAACTATTAATAGGTTATGTGCCTACATCTTAAAGCTGTGCTAATATTGTTTCATGAAGGCTGCTATGTAGCTAGTTTTGTTGTAAAATGAAGGTACTTACTATGACTAAGATTAAAACCAAAAATACATAAGTATGTGATACTATATATACCTTTTTTATTTCAATTCAACATAATAAGTTTGGTAATTGGGTAGTTCTACTTTTCTACCGACAATGACGTGTCCCCTCGGTAAAAAAAATCGGCATTTAGCCAAAATTGCATTTTCTCAAATTTTATTTTCACAGGATTGTTTTGGACTATATAGTTATTGTAATAATACTAAAATTCCGTTTTTATTGTTTTTGCTTTTTACAAAATCATTGTGACATAGTATTCGAAATGTGTGACAGAGGTGTTTTACATACAAATAAAATGTGTCTCTTTGCGCCGCCTAATGTTACCAAATGATCTCGTTTAAAATAACCATATAGAATCCTTTTATATAAAATTATTTATTGAACTTCTGAAATATTATCATTCAATTAATTAGAATATAATAAACGTAAAGGTTCATACTATTAAACAAAAAAATAATTTATCGTTGGGTCCGGCTGTATATGTTTTTTCTTGCTATCTTCCGTCACGCATTTTGCAAAACAAAAAACGCGTCTTAGCTGTTTGAACTTGAACACTAAGCAACAGTACGGTTTCCTCTCCCCTCTTGGCCTAACGCCTTGGGGCCCCACCCGGGACCGAGCTGAGTTAGTCGCCCGCACAGAGTATCTTTTTATACCTAGGAGTCGCCCGCAGGTAATGAACAGAGGTGCGTGTGTTTATTCGGCGACCGCTCTGTCACGTAAGTTACTAATTTGAAATCTTATTTCAATTCCTATTTATATATGTAATATTATTATTGCCCATTAAATCTGTCATATACACCTACTTTTCCGAACAATTCGTAATTTTGTGAAGGCCAAAATCCTCGAACACCGTTATTTTACACCTCTGTCACGAGGCAACTCTGTCACAGAAAAACTGTGACGGAGTGGCATAACTCGTGACGGAGTGGTAATTTTTGTCTGGAACTTTGCGTTGATTGAATTTCACAATAGTTAATTAATATTTTTTGTTCTATATATTACATTATCAATAATTTTATTCATTTAAGGTATATAATCATCAGGGTAATTAAAAGATGACGTTATCTTCGGCGGAAAGGCAGCAACGTTGTCGTGAAAAAAGGAAACAAGAGCACGAAAAAGTTGCAGAAGTGAAACGAAAAGACTTCGAAAGATACCATGCTCGAAAAAAGCTTGTCAAAGATATGACACCAAGAGAACACAGACAAATGAAAAGAAAATGGCAAGTTAGAAACAAGAAGAGAAGAGAACAACAGAAAGTTTTGCAGAACATTCTAATGAATACTTCGCCTTCCACACCTGTTCCTTCAAGCCGCAGGTTACTTCCTTTAAGTCCTAAATCTCGTTCACTAACTCCAACTTCATTCGCTACTAGAGCAAGAAGTTAGACGAGGCAGTTAGAAAATTTATAGGCAAAATATGAAACTTCAGGACCAAGTAAAAGAATTACAGAAAAAAATACGAAAATACAAGAAAAGACTTCTACTTCAGAAGATAAAGATGATCAGCCTCTTGTTAATCAGAAAAAAACTGTGCACATAAATCCGGGTACTTCATATAACCTGTCTGCAGACAACATCCACCCATTATTAATAAAAAATACCCAGTAAAAACAAAGTTGAGTATACCTACTTCGGAGTTGCAAAAAGTTGTGTGGATGAAGATGGGGATGTTCAGGTGATGTTTTATAAAACTGTTGATGACACTGGAAAAATATTTAAATTAGTAAAATCAGATGTATCAGATGTGATGTTTGAAAACTTGATAAAAATAATTCCAAGTCCTAAAGAAGTCAAAAGAGGAAGGCGTGTTTACTACGAATTTGATAAACCAATAGAAGTATTTGAAAAGTAGAATACGAGAAAAGACAAGATTAGTCTGATTTTACGTGTACCAAAGAATGGTTCTACCAAGAAATAATACATTATGTAGTATTATAAGAGAAGCATTATGATTTGTTATTGTTTTAAAAACTTTAGAAATGTTAAAGGATTAAGTTCAAATGTTGGCTTATTAATATCTACCACTCTGTCACAATATTGTCACTTGTAATTAAATGTCAAAGTAGCATATGATTTAGTTTATTGAAAAGGTATATACTAAAATAACGTATTATATTATTACACATTGACCATACAAGATATATAACAGAATTTAAGCTATGTTTATTTCAATTATTTGCTAAATATTTCAAAGTTTGTTGTCTTAACGAGCAAAAATGTGACGGAGTGATATTAAATGTTATTTTTTATATATTTGTAATAAGAATTCCAAAAAATCAAGTTAGAAAATAATAAATGTTTGTATTCTAGTTAAGCAAAGTTAAAAAAAATGAAAATTTGATTGTAAATAACAATTAATAATTTTTTTTTGTGACTGAGGTGTTTATTTTTTCTTACTATTCCGGTAAAACTTAAAATAAATAAACCTAGCAAGCTAACAGCATAGCAAAGTGGCGAAGCAATCAGCTTTGTGGCGGTTTCTAACGGAAAAATTTTTTTTTTCAAAATAGGAGGTTCAGATGCCTGGGTGATCAGTAATCGATTGCTGAAAACAGAATTTGAAAATTCGAAACCATTCTCGAGATAATCGTGGGACAGACGGACAGACGGACGGACAGACGGACAGACATCGTGAAATCAATAAACCTAGCAAGCTAACAGCATAGCAAAGTGGCGAAGCAATCAGCTTTGTAGCGGTTTCTAACGGAAAAAAATTTTTACAAAATAGGAGGTTCAGATGCCTGGGTGATCAGTAATCGATTGCTGAAAACAGAATTTGAAAATTCGAAACTGTTCTCGAGATAATCGTGGGACAGACGGACAGACGAACAGACATCGTGAAATCAATAAGTGACTTCGCAAGCTTCGCCACTTAATAAAAATATAAAATAAAACTTCGATGCATTATACGTTTCTAAAATCTTCGATAACTGGACAACAATTTAGAAATACATTTTATAAAAGAAATACACTTTAATTTTTTTTTAATCTAAAAATTTATCACTCAGATTGTCGGTAGAAAAGTAGAACGCCCCAATTTTAGTTATCCCAACCTACCAAAGAGCTAGATAGAAAAACAAATTTATAAAAAAGTAATTTGTAACAAATCATTTACTCTTCGTACTGGTAACTCAAGTTGAGTAATTTTTTTGTTGTTCCTAATTTTGTTATGTTCTTCTAAAATCATAAATGTAATCATTATAAAGTGGTAGTCACATAGTGGAATATTATGTGTTTATTTCTCATTTTAGTTCATTTGTTTTGAACACATTTATTTTAAACAATTTCTTTCGCATGCCACGAAAGGCACAATATATAGAAACAAATATTGACTCTGTATCCATCCGTCTGTACCCATGTTTTTAGCGAAATAAATTATTTTATTTGATTTGATTTGATTTGTAACTCGAGTTTAAACTCGAGTTGCGTGAATTTCAACTCGAGTTAACTCGAGTGGTAATTCTTCCGAGTTGGCACATCTATAATATTAACTAATTCTATTTGGCTTCAATTCAGGGTATCCTTCTAGGAATCTGGACATTTTATATAATCTAAGGTGACAAAATACGTTTTGGAGCTGACCAAAACCTCTTTAACTAGCTGACCGCTTAAATCGTAACCTTTTAAAATGAGTATTTTAAGTGCATCGGCTAAATCATTCACGACTAAATCAGAATCGGTAACTTTAATCTCGTCGAATAGTAATTTAATATTTATATAACAAAAGAGAATCAATCGCTTATGCGCCGTCCGTGGTCGATATTTCCCTGCATGATGACCCAAACTTAGCTAACCGCAACTTGAGTTTCGCATAGCTACCAATGCCTACTAAGATTCTTAACAGGTGTACATACGATTAGGAAAACGCAATATAATTGGATTTCCGACTATATGAAGCCACAACGGTTGCTCGGGTAACGAATAATACAAATATTAAAGTAGTGTTATGAATACGATAGCATTAGTGATGCTCTAAATACCAATCGTGCTAATATTTCCCGGAAACACGTCGTCAAGAATTAGAACAATATTATATCTGGAATCGGATCTATGTTAAGCAAAGTCTTTGACTGGGGACGACCAAATTTAGTCAAGTTTAAGTTTAACCCACAGAAGAGACAGATTTGCGCGTAAACCGCTAAAAATAATATTTTTGTCGTATCTCCTCAATTTCAGGGGAGTACTCCTTGTTGCCTTAGCCAGAATTCCTATCCCACCTATTTCAGTCGCCAAATGGCAGCGCTTGCTACGCTTTGGTTCAGTCTGAATGGTATGGAGAGCTATATTCCATCTTAGTCCTCAGGGATAACGCATCTGTACCCTTCTTTGTATGAATTTGGCTACAGGTGTCCATGGACAACGAACGGGTCCCCCCCCCCCCCTGCATTGTCGTGATGGTGGGCTTAGTAGCCGTGTCTTGCGTGACTGTGGGGGAAGGGGTATCCTTTACCATACTGTCCTTCGTGCCACAACAGAAGTAGAGTCAAGGGGGAATACGAGTGTTGGTATAGCGTAGCGCCAATCGCCCAAGCCTCCGCGACACTGGCAGGGTCACGTACCTCTCTTCTTTAGACACCTCAGAATTCTCGAAATCAAACCATCATTTTATATCGCATGGTGCCAGGTCAAGTGTAAATGGTGAATGTGATGGAATAGCTAAGTTTTCAATAAAAAGGGTATGTAGTTAGTCTGGTTAATGTGAGTCCGGGACCCCTGATTTTAGTCACTTGTCATTTTATGTCACATATCACTTGGAGTTAGCCATTTGTTTCTGTGTACTTCGCCAACATCGATATTTCATTGGAGTTGGCTCATCTTCAAAGCACAATAATAGTCGACTGTCATATTATTGGGGAATCAAAATTATATAGCCATGTTTCATCATCCGGTACATCGTAAATATTTTTTCTCCACTGGGCGAATTTATTTCGAAATTAATAAGTCAAAATATTTTTTTTCAATAATTACTTCCTAATTTATCAACAAATAAACACTGGCAAATTATACGATGATGTATAACTTGCCAGTGTCAAACAAATGAGTAGTGTCCCGACTCTTTTGGCATGTCTCTTGTAATACCAATTTAATACTAGCAAAAATAAAATTAGTACTTTCACAATTATACAATACACCAAAATTTTAAAATTTATCATATCGCACGACATTAAACTTTATTTCTTATAAACATGATTAACAGAAAAGTTGTTTGCTGAATTGAAAGTTAGGGCAAAGTTTTTAAATAAAGGTCTGCTTATTTCTCCAACATGGCATCGTGCCAAATAAAAACTCTTAAGTAGTTAGTAGTTACAGACAACATCGTTGCTTTTAAGCTATTTTTTATTTAAACGTCTTCATAGACATTTGAATAAAACGCTTTGAAGGAGTAAGAGAATCCATCTGTGTGTTTCGTCCATGCAGGTCGTAAGAGGCGACATAGGGATATCCTAGAACATCTTATATCTTCCGATATATAATCATCTCGTTTATGCCAGACATAAAATAGCCAGACGGATGACGGGGAACAGCATCAAAGGAGTGAGCATCAGGTACTGGCGATCGTCGTTTCTCCTGCCAAGCGTGACGATGCTAAGAAGCAATACAGTTTCAATCATTCAATCAACGTGCTTGCAGAATGCTGTTGATCTAAACTGAAATAAAGTTTTGATACCCTGGTAATCTAAAAATGTATCTATTGTTTATTAAAATATTAAAGACTAACTAGCTATTTTAGAGAAGTATGTGGTTTTCTCTAGCCTTAATTATATCTTGTGCCCTAATCCGAAAAAGACATTACGATCACGAAAATAAATGAAATATGCTAACCAATAGCATCACGATGCGACAACCTCTCTTCAAAATTGCCTTTTTTGCTTGTACTACAAGAATTGCCACGATGGACAAAATAACGACAATGATTAGGACTCATAAAATGACCGAAGCAGCTTGTCTGCACAGTACTTTATATCATGTTACGCGGTATCTTTAAATAACAATGAAAAATTTATAATATTAAAACTATAATAAAATAAAACTAAATCTAATAACTTTAATTATCATACAGTTCTACTCCCCATGGTATCGTGCCAAGAATGCTGGCTGCGTTGCCTCGCTGAATGGCTATTCTTAGCCTTTGAGCAAGAAAAGAACCAGCCCTCTTATCACCAGCAGCAACGACCAGTTGCGAATAGAGCTCTTTTAGGAACTTCACCGCACGTGGACCCCACGGACTGAAAGTATCTACAGCAAATAGAACAAATATGTAGGCATCTCTCAGAGACTCATATTTGCGCCACTTGCATAGTTCAGCTGCCTCTGATGCCGCCCCGGCTCTAAACGAGGTACTCCTGAGATGAGAGGCTGCCAAAGTGTCTACGCAAGTAGCATCCCGCACTAGGGCTGTACTTCTCTCCCTAGGGACCAATATTATACCGTCGGGTCTCCTGCCATCGTCTCTCAATATTCCACAAGGCTCTAAAACCGAGGGAATATTTATAGAGACAAGAGCGCTTCGAAAATCTTTCAAAGAGCCGTGCCGTGAAAATCTACCAGCACTTTTCTTACATGAAAGTCCGTGGCGCCCATACTCGTCGACGCTGCTACTATAGGGTCACTGATGAGGTTGACAAATTGCCGCTCCTCGTCAGATTCCAATGGTGATGCGCAAGCTGTCCCTGTCAAGTAATGTGCCAAGATTATTTGATGGTAAACCGTGCAGTGACTAGATTCTTTAGTTAAAACAGCTAGAATACGGACCTGATCTTGGTCACTGTGAAAATTATGAAACATATCACTGATAGTTTTTATTCCTGGAGAAATATTGTAAATAGTTCCTATGTGGACTGTAACATTGTCAAACGGAATGATAAATTTCGGAGGTATTGTTATCAAATTCTTTCAGCAGGGTCACCCTATCGATAGAGTTAAAAGCATTCCTTAGGTCAACCTTCACAAGAACATCTGCATCAGAATGTTTTAAATATTTACGCACTGAATGTACCGCCGCCTCACAGCCACCTCTAGTACCAAAGTCAAGTTTGTCTTCAGGTTAGGGATTATGTCCTCCTATCCTTTATTTTTTGAAGCCATATAAGAATGGAATGCAACTTTACCAGAAAACATAAATGTACATAATTTTGTAAATGTCATTAAGAAGTACTCCGCTGGCGTCACCATCAGACGCGCTTGCAAGATCTTTAAAATACTAATAGAGTTATGAATTTCTACGATAGGCTGTAAAGCCGAAACAGTTTTACTACGGCATCGTATAATATGTATATTTAATCCCCTTTTACCTTCAAACAGCCTACCGTCGGTACAATTTTGACAGTAAATCCGGCTGTAAATGCAGCGGAGCAACGATATTCATTAAAAAATAAAAAAGCTTCAGGTAGTAAAGCCATGCTGCAGCTACATTACTGGTATATTTGTAGCACGAATGGGTGGCTCGACCGGGGAAGGACCACGCTCTCACAGAATACTAGCGTAAAATAGCAACTTTACGCTGTTGTATTTCGTATGGTGAGTGTAGAGTACGGGAGACCCTTTTTACTGGAAACGAGGCATCCCACCTTATTCCTCACGGGTGGCAGCGCATCTGCATTTTGATTCATCATCGAGGATAGATAGTGTGCTCGTTTGGCACCTTTATCCTATAAAAAACAGAATTCTATAGCACTCAAAAGTCTTTATATTACAGAACTTTACATTGACGTGGAATGTGTTGTACCCCGCATCTTGCCCTGAAACAAAGTCATTTACAATCTAAATAAAAGCGTTTTTCTCATTATTCAAAAAAACTATGTACTCGTTATTCCACAAACGAACGCACCACCTGTTATTGATTTGCCCGCTTCCTTTCTGGAAATTTCGATCTGAAAAATGAACCCCGTAGTCGTTCGAAAACTTTGGTTGACAATGACAAATTAAAGGCAATTGTGGAAGCTGATGATACTCTATCTCCGGCTGGTACCGCATGAGCTTGCAGTTAATAATGGATTCCATTATTTTGGAGAACAAGGAGGTGATGGCGATAGGCCTGTAGTTGGACGGGTCTAAGCGGTCACCTTTTTTAGGTATCGGGTGGACAAAAGCTGTCTTCCATGATTTCGGGACTACGCCTAGGGAGTAGAAGTACCGGAAAAGACGCGTTAAGACCGGTGCCAAGTACCGTCTCCTTTTTGGAAGTCGGCAGAAAATTGAAATATATTATACCCTACCTACCTATATAATTAAAATATAACGGGAACGTACATCTCTACCCTCACTCATTATAGTATATTAGAATGAAAAAATTTAATAATTTAAGATTATTATAATCTCTAGTTTTCTATTTCTTTTTATATAGGTAATAGTTGTATCTGTTATATCCATCTATTCCATTACAGCCTATAAAATTCCACCGCTGAACGTACATGGAATACGCCATGGTTGCCACACTTGACAGGCGGGCTAGCAAAAGCAGTTTCTTATAATTTTGAGTTGTTATCAGAAAACTGCTGCTGACTATCTCCTGTTTAAGTTTCCCTCTGTTACCCACGGGACGATATGAAATATTTTTTTAGAAATATAGTATGTTTCCTACTGTAATTATAAAGTAGCGTTGGCATCTCTACCTATAAGGTGTCGGGACTTTGGATTAGAGCACGAGGGGGACGGAGCGTTGGCTTCATTAGACATTAGATACCTCTCCAACTTAACATTTACGTTCAGTGTTTCTCTAACCATTCGGTGATCTCTACCAGTTTTCACCCTCGCAATCACTGAGACATCACTGAACAGTTGCTGTCTAGTCGTCATAATGAAGTGAATTTTTCACATGCATCGTTAATACACTAAATCATCTTGCATGGCAACAATGCTCATTTTTAAAAACTTATTTACAAGGCGCGGCATGTAAGTCTAGCGCCAAACACGTGGAGGGAAACGTGGATGGAAACGTGGAGGCGATAGCTGCGCATGGGTACCGTCGTTCACGAATTTAATTGTACGAATGGGACTGAAAAGCCAATCAGCGCGTGCGAACGATAAGCACGCCCGCCCCGCGATCAACTTACTACTCCATGATACCTTATATTCGACTTATGTGCAATAACGGTCACCGCTAGACTTTCTTCCCGCTACTTATAACTTGCAATGTATGTTTGTGAGGGTCAACTCTTGCAACTGAATTTTAAAGCAGTTATCCTCAACCGATTGAGTTGAAATTTTCTCATTCATTACGTGGAGATAACTAATGTGTAGAAACACACAATATTGGCATTAGTCTTTTCTTCTACAAACAGCAAGTATTTTAATGGCTGTAGCTAATAATACGATAATCGTAAGATTAAAAATAATTATTCGTACGATAGTTTTTAAAATTAAAAAGTTCAATTCTTTCAATAGTATATTTTTATTTTTTATTTCAATAGTTAATTTATTTATGGTTAACGATGATATCACTATAATGTACGCGGCTTATGGTTATGGTTGCCCAAGAGTCACCCCAGCTGCGGCTGATCCGTACCCTACTGTCATTGATATTGGAATATTGGTGTAAGTAATGTTTTATTAGACGCAAATAGCCTATATATACATATACACACATATATATATTCAAACATATAGAAGTAACTTTTTTAAAAACTCGAACAATATTTTTTTAATTTTATTTAAAAAAAATTATATGCAAACTGTATGTGGTTTTATTACCTGTACATTGTCTGGGGAGTAAGAGGATTGTCAAAGACCCCGCTTTACTTAGCTTTAGCATCGGCTAGTGTCAGTAAGAGGTAATAAAACCACATAAAATATGTTTTTTAATAAAATTTGCAATTTATATATATTACAAATGAAAGTGTCTGTTCATACGATAATTTTGAAATCAGAAATCAATTTTTTTTAAATATATCAGACGAATAAAAATAGATAAATAAAAAAAAAATATCATTCGATTATCGTATGAGCAGACACTTCCATTTTTAATAGTCCTTGACACTTTCCATTATCTCAAAACGTACACTCATTTTTTCGCATTGTAAGATAGTCGCCTTGTTTTTTACTCATTGTTAGAATATAAATATTTAAACAACTGAATCCTTCGACAGTTATGCCATTTATTTCGCAGAGTCTGTCCTGGATGAAAAACTAAAATGAACTAAAGTTAAGAAACACAATAAGTTATATGGAGAGGCAAAACCGCAGTTCTGTTCTTCGCGTAGGTAATTCGAGGCGGACGGGGCGTTAGCTCCCGTTTGCATTTTGCATGAGGACCATTGTTTGGATTCCTACACAAAACATCGTAAAGCGAGTGCGAAGAGCACTTCTAGTTTTACCTGGCTGTCTAGAATAGACAAATGCATCCAATTATTTAAAGTCCTTTTTATCTGTTAAAGTTATTTTCCTAGACTGTAATATTCGCCCTCTAATATAAAATGAGCTATATATTACTGGCTAAATGCGTGTAAATTGATAACACACAGAGATAGGACACAGAGACTAAGAACAATTTTACAAACAATAATACGTATGCCAAATGAAGAAGTGGCAAAGAAAGAACAGGACAAATTTAAGGCAAGCGCCCCATTTAATGAGTCATTCTGCAACTTGATAATGGTTTTGGTGTGGCTCATACATGGCTGGAGGGATCACGCACCCTCTATACATTCGTTTTCTTTTTTTATACATATATATTTATAGGAGTTTAGTCACTTACTTTGAATGTATAATTCTTCTGTCCGTGTGTATGTGACTTAACTCCCCCTAAACGGCCGGACCGATTTTGATGAAATTTTCGTTTAGAGTCGTTTAGGTATTGTTGATGGTGAATCTATCACTTGGATCCGTTAGGTGGCGCTGTTGTCGAAATTCAGAAATCAAAATATCACTCCAATAAGATGTAAAATAGGACGTCATTTACATTTAAGGCAAGGCTTTAAAGAGAAATGAGGAAGCAGTTTGCGTTTCCCTTAATGTCTCAAAGGCCTTTGATAGGGCCTGGTCTGCTGCTTTAAGCATTTAGCGTACGTTTTACTCCCAGATTTGATCGTCTTAGTAAAGAAATTTGAGTGATTGTTTTCTCCTAGTCGTTGAAAGTTGTGCATCCAAGCCTACGATGACGACGGCGAGCACTGCAAAGAGCGAGACGTCTCGTATTGCGATCGCCAATTCACTTGCCAAACGTTTCTCCGAAGAAGTCTCGTCTCTCATTTTATAGTATAAATCATTGAGAGAACCTTATCCTTTTTGTTTTTTTTTTCAAATACGACATAACTATCATCGCTTTTATCGTATTTGAAAAAAACCCGAACGATTTAATCATTCAATAGTAGTGCAAACAATAACTACGACGTAAACCATGTACCTATCGCCTCTCATAAAGATTTCAACTATCCTGTGTAAAATATATGTTCAAAGTTTACACAGGGTAAAGATGGATCCTGTTTGCGATTCTCTTGCAAAGTTTCACACTAAAACCATTTTACCCAAAGGGAACTCTCGTATTTTATTTCTTGTTACCTAGAGAATACACTTATCTGTTAAATGTATAACAGAAGTAAGCTCATGGTTGGACATTTGGCAATATTTATGTAATCGTAAATTGACTTCTTTTTGACGATAAAGTCTTTTCATTTACAAAGATTTTATTTGTGATTCGTTCACCATCATCGGCAATTTTAAAGCTATTAACAACCCCATTATAATGGATTTTCGGAAAGTAACGCCTGATTCTATTAATTATCAACAAATTATTGTATGTGTTGAGCTATGAACACCTTTCAACTAAGCATTTAGTTTTACGAGGCTGCAGTACGTTGAAGTTCGGCTGTAACTGGCTGTATGTTCACAGTTACGAGTCAGCTGGCATGATTACATATATAAATCAAACAGATAGTACGCTGCGTTACAAATTGATCATATTATGTTATACTCGTATTATTAGGATAAAAAGTTTTTGTACCCCAAAGAGACGTACTAGAGTTACGGAACTATTTTATGTACCATCAACTTACACAAACTATGCAAAGAACTCTGTTTCAAATAGGATACTAAGAACATATAATAAATACTTCTCTAGCATTGACCCTTTTTGCATGACCAAGACCAAATTCAAAAAAGCTGTCACTGAGATCTTGGCAGTGACTAATGATTTGAATTAATTTGCTTACTAGGTTGAAGTTGCGACACACACACACACACACACACACACACACACACACACACACACACACGCGCACGCACTTCCTCTCATTCTCATCACACTAATACCCAATATACGGTATATGGTAAAACACAATACAGTAAACAGTATTCGTAATATCAACATACAATACTTACAACATCGACGTAGGTAAAGTTATCTTATGTTATACGCTGTAAACTATTTGTTAACATTGCTGAAGACAAAAAAAAAATTAAATTTTTTGCAAAAAAAAATGTAAATATATAAAGGCTTCTATATAACATAAATATTCTCTCGTTTATATATTGGTAAATGTACAAGCTATAGATTTTGTTACAATAAAAAAAACGGATTAATCGCTGTCTTTGTTATACCTACTACTATACATCGGTCACTAATAAAAAACTAGATACACAATCAGAGACAAAAAATGTCCTTACCGAATAAACATGGGTGCATAGAATTATTACGCATAGAAACGCAGTCCAGTACAAAACACGAGCGTTAAAATGATGCAAAGTCATTATGTTAGTGGGCGCGAGTCAAATGTGCCTACACTCGTCACACGCACACATACACGCCATTCAGTGATACCAGTTTCTGGCGTTTGCAATCAAATTGTGCAAATCACCATTTTTTGATTAATTTTAAAAAATCGATATAATAAAGATTACGTATTACGTACGAAAATTATTTAGTAGAAGTATTTTATAAGAATATAAAATGGAATAAAATAAACACGATAATGATGTCGCTGTCGCTGCTGGGAACAAAGTCAATGGTGCCCTGACTGCGTTAGTCAAAAGGCAAGGCGTAGTGAAGAGTGCACGCCTTGCAATACATAACGCAGTGTTGGTACCGACTTTGTTATATGGCAGCGAAACCTGGGTATGCCAGAAGAAGCATAAAAGCAAGTTGAATGCAGTGGAGATGCGATCTCTTCGTAAAATGTGCGGCGTTACCATTGCCGACCGAAAGCGAAACGAAGAGATTCGCAATATGGCAGGTTTGAAAGATGACCTTATCACAAAAATTGATAAGGGCGTGCTTCGATGGTTTGGGCACGTTGAGCGAATGAGTAAAGACCGAATGGTGAAGAAAATATATAGCGCGAAAGTTAATATTAAAAGGTGTCGAGGTAGACCGAGACTAACTTTCGAAGACCATCTGAGCAAACTGCTCGAAGAGGGGAGGGTCAAGAGTACTCGGATACCTAGACGTGCATGTATGAAGAAGACAATGAATCTGAAAGAAGCGAAAGAGGTATGTAAGGATCGTGACACTTGGCGATCTGTTCTCTCTGGCTACCCCGTCAGGGATTGTGCGTGAAGATAAGTTAAGTTAAGTTATAATGATGTTACTAATATAACTTTATCATACATATATTAATGGTAAAAAATGCAGACGTAATAAAATTTAAGAATATTATTAAACACATTTAATTTGCTCGAATACAATAAGCACATCGTGTAATGTTTAATTTTAACCGACTTCAAAAAGGGAGGAGATTATCAATTCGGTGTATTATTTAATATTTTTTACCTCAGAATTCTACAATTTCTAAACCGATTTAGATTTTTTTATTTGAAAGGATATACATAAAGATTGATCCAATACACACGCTGAAATTTTAATGGTTGTTTTCCCGAAGTAAAATGATTTTTCCTTAGTAGTACAATAGATTTATTAAAATAAAATTATTAGGATGTAAAAATGGCAGATTTACAATCGAGGAAAACAAAACTCGAATGCGATCTCAAACCAATAGCAATATTTTGCAAGTAGATCGGGCGTATAGGCTAGCTTATACCGAATTTCTATAATAAAGTCTGAAAAAAAAATTCACTGGACGTAATGTAGTGTTACGTCTATCGCACGTGCTACCGCGCGCTTCCTACACAGTGAAGGGCCACTAATAAATGTTCATAACATGAACTCTCAAGCATAGTGATACGACATAAACTAGTTTGGACGCCGGAATAACTTGTGAGGTATTACTATTGTAAATCTGCCCTATTTTAATTGTAATATTTTTTAATTTAATAAATTGACTCTACTACCGAGACAGTATAATTTGGCTGCGGGACAACAACCACTAAAATTTCAGCATGTATATACGAATTGATCAAGCTTAGAAATCAGTGTACATACATATTGATAACCTTTATTTTTGGGAGTCTGTTAAAATAGGCTATGTTTGGGTCTAACGTAACATCTGGTTAATGTTTGGGTGTAAAGTGACATCTGGTTAGTAAAGGCGTTCATATTAATAATCTCATGATGTTGTAAATAAATAAGTTTTTATTCTACTATACTCTTAAACGTAACCTTAGTCAATAAAAAAAAGCAATTAAAATAAAATAGTTGCGTTAAAATGGCGTCGACGAATCGCGATTAGCTGATCACTTTGTATTAGTTTTAAATAGGCACCCATTGTTAATATAATGTTAACACTTAGAGAAGTAGGTATCTATATATAAATATTTAAGTTTTACACAGAGCGTTGCGATTAAACGTTTTAAACACAAATAGAAAATAAATATTTTTAAAAGAAAATTGTGATTTTTTCCCCACAACTAACAACATTTGTATTATGAGAGCTTAGGTAAGTATTTTTTTTAGTTTTACGTGCTTATAATTAATTAAATGTATAAAATTATATGTGAAATGTAATACCATCACTTCTTTTATGTTTATCATCACCGTTGTGACAATATTTTACAACACAAACGGTAATTTTTACAATTTTTCGCGAGCTCTTCTCCGTAAGACGTGACGTTTCGCACTGATGCGTCGCTGAGTCAACTTACGCGGTTTCGCGTTAGTTTGACTTGCTTCACTTTCGGTGCGCGTACTAGTATTCTATGCGTAATAATTCTATGCATGGGTGTTTATTCGGTAAGGACTCGAATAGAATAGAATAGAATAATTTTTTATTCAATATAGATCACATGTGTAATACTTATTGAAAGTCATTTTTTACTTTACCACTGGTTCGAAAAAAAAACCTCTGTCCTGGGAAGAACCAGCAAGAAACCCAGCGGGACTTTTTTTTTAAAGCAAATTTTACAATAATGGTTGTACTAACTATATAAGTACAAAATTTATTTTAGAAACAGCTTGGAAGCGATCACCTCATTCCCAGGGGTTATTATCAACCATGTATTCATTTATACTATAATAACCCTTTTTATACAGTTTCAACTTAACAAAACATTTAAACTTGCTAATGGAGAGAGCCTGTACACTTTCCGGGACCTTGTTGTATACTTGGGTTAATACTTGGGTTCGCTTTTAATTTGTAAGTAGCTTTAATAGTAGCTAATATTAATCATGCATATTATTTGCCACGAAATGATGAACGCATCAGAGCATGTAATTTTTATGAATACCCTCACAATTTCGGATTGTCATAAGAACTGCAGTTAGAAGAATTGTCGTTCTACGAGATTTCAAATGAAGACTGAAGACTTCTGTAAACACTAGGAACAAGCACCAGCTAGTAATATCAATTACTCGACTCCAAATATTCAGTTTTTCTTTCATGGGATAATTTGTAGTCCCAGAAAACATCTAAGTATATAGCGTAGGTAACGACAAACATAATATGTACCACTGGTATATATATATATTATGTTTGTAGAACGAATGGGTTAGTTCGAACCGGCAAGGACCACACTATCTCAGAATACGAGAGTAAAATAGCAGCGTTTCGTATGGTGATTGTAGAGAACCGAAGACCCTTTTTACTGGTAACAAAGCATTTCATCTAGCCTTAAGGGGTGATAACGCATCTTCATTAAGACTCTTATTCGAATATGGATGTAAGGGTTTCTACAGGCCACAGCATCCGCATGTCATCAGATGGGGTCTGTGCTCGTGTCACCTTTATTCTAAGTTTAAAAAATATGCAGGAGCTATCTATCGACAAGCTTAACATTTTTAATAAGCAAAGTTGTTTACAAGGGTACACTATTAAAGAATACATGTTTGATAATAACCCCTAAAAATGAGGTGATCACTACCATGCTGTTTCTAAATGTTTTCATATTTAATTGTACACCACATATTTATTGTTAATCTATATTTAAATGGTCCCTTTGTTACACGTGGTAGAGCCATGCTGCAGCTGCTGCAGACCGGGGAAGGACCACGCTCTCACAGAATACCAGCGTAAAATAGCAACTTAACACTGCTGTGTTTCGTATGGTGAGTGTAGAGAACCGGAGAACCTTTTTACTAGAAATGAGGCATGTTAATCCTCACGGGTGACAACGCATCTGCATTTTGATTTGTAATAGAGGATATGATAGGATATATAGATGTCTATAGGCCGCAGCAACCACTTACCATCAGGTGGACTGTGTGCTCGTTTGTATCCTATAAAAAAATCTATAAAGTCCCACTGTGTTCCTTGCTGGTTCTTCTCATACAGAGTACTTTTTCGAACCGGTGGTAAAAGAATTAATGACTTTCATTCAATAAGTATTTTTCTATGTAATCTATACTTAATAATACTTTTTATATTCCATTAAAATTGATCGCATTTTTGTAGAAATTTAATTCTGTTATATAATATAAGAATACAATAAAAAGTGTTGGTGACGCTTAACTTTAATACTTTTTGAGTTAACCATTTTTTATGTTTGTATGAATATTTTATGACGTTTAATTAAATAATACATTAAATTATTACATTAATTATTATAATATAAAAAATAAATAGTAAATTTAGATTAATATGAATTTTTCTAGGGTTTTTCCTTAGAAAAAAAAATGTTATGTTAGTAAATGGATTGTGTGTGGACTCCAATAATTTATTTTCGTGTTTTTGATTTTCTTCCTTTAAATTGTACATTGTTTTATAAGAAAATGTGTATTTATTTGATATATTTTATTTAAAATTGGTTCAAATTTTAAATGCAAAAGGGACTTATGTGTAATTTTAACTGCGTAGTTGATAGTTATTACAAAGTTTATATTCCTCATAGACACAGCACAAAAAAACGCAACTAATGATTAAAAACGTAATATCGCATAAAAATGTATAAAAAAAAACAAAAATCATGTTTTAAATTTTGTTTTGGTCGTCCTATAAAAAATGCTGTTTTTAATTTGTGACCGATTTGTATTTAATGAGCGATGTATAGAGATAAATAATTTTAATTTAAGTAGGCGATAATCGACGATTATAAGGCCGTAGAAAATTAAATAGATATATCACAAAAACTTACTCTTTGTTTCATTATTTTAAAAATTTAGATAAGAAAACATTAGATACAAATAGCCGAACAATACAACGCATGTCGAGGCTCCGCATTACCCATTGAAAGACGGCTGGCTGGAACTCGGCCAAAAATCTAAAGTAATATCGCACCTCCGTAATTGCAACGGTGAACCGCAAATTTACAACGTAACCTTACACAATGCCTGACACAAACCATTTATTTGTAGTGTTCGCGTAAATATAAGAAACCATTTATTTAGGCCTATAATAAATATTAATGTAAAAATGTATGTGAAATTACTTTGTTGATTCACTTCTTACATTTATACTAATTCGGAATATGTAATCAAACTTAATAATAATTTTAATTTAATTTAATTTTAAAAACTCCTGAAACATAAAAGCTGATGAAATTTAAACGTCTGAACAGATTTTATTGAAACATAGCAAAGAACTCTCTCGATTAAGACTTCTTTCAAACGAAAAAAACATAACCAAAATCGGTTTATCCTTTCAGGAGCTATCATGCCACAGACAGACACGCACATATATACTACAAACAACACTCTTTATAACACCCCTCTGTTTTCGCCGGGGATTAAAAAATAAAAACAAGTTCTCACCAAACGGAATTATACGCAAATCGGGATCTCTTATATATGGTCGGGATATTTCATCACTTTTGGCAGGCAGTTTTGCGATCACAGTAGATACTACGATAAATGTCTCATACCTTTGACGCTGCTCAATTTCCAAGTAATCGATTAATTGTTAATTATCATTAAGTGCTTCCAGGAGATTAGAAATGTGACAATGTGTTAATACGCTGATGACTTTGTATTATATTCTTCTTCTAGAAATTTAGGGGAAAGTCAAAATTAATTTCAAATTATTTTAAATCCATTCTGCAACATTCTAGATAAAATGGGGATAGAACTTTCTGCCTCTAAGTCTAAAATTTTCATTTTCAGCAGAGGTTTTAAAAGACTGCAAATATGATTAAAATTATATGGTCACAATTTAGAGGTAGTAGACAGTTACAAATATTTAGGTGTTTGGTTGTACAGGTCGTTGCTTTGGAGCAAACATATTAACATGACGGTGGAAAAAGTGCAAAGAAGCCTTAATCTACTTAAAGTATTATTAGCTGGTGCCTCCTGGGGTTTGCATCCTAAACATTTAAGACATATATTTATAGCAATGATCAGAAGTCGCATAGACTACAGTTGCTATTTATATGACGTGAGTGCAAAATTTCATTTAAATAAACTAAATAAAATTCAAAGTCAGGCAATAAGGATAATAGAAGGATTTATTAAAACCACTCCAATTCATGTTATTGAGACAGCTTGGTGTAGTTCCACTGTACTTACGGAGGAAGTATCTAGCATACAAATTATGTCTTAAAGTTAAAGCCTGCAGAAAATAATATAACTACTCAGCTATTAGATGAACTCTACACTCTTCGAAAAAATTACTATTAGAGAAACCAAACCATTCCTTTACTGGTATCCTCATATAATGAAGTTAAAGAAATTCAGATAGTAACATCATGTCCTCTATTAATGTTTACTTTGCGAATGTGGGTGATCAATATTAACGTAAATTAAGTAATTGTACCTAATCTAGAAACAATCCAATATTCAAAAAGTTCATACGATAGTAACTTATTAAAGTATGAAGTTATTAAAGAGTTGTATACAAGATTTAATGGCTAGAGTTTGCGTGGTGGTCTTCGTTTTATGTGCCTAATATAGATATAATACTAAATCAAAATCTTCATTGTTTTAAAATAAGTACTCGTACTACTATTATGGCTTTGGAACTTATTCCGATCTCGGACGCTTTGACATGTGTTATCAGTATCCAATATAAAAATGTCGTTATATGCACAGACAGCAAGAGTTCGTTACAACATATACCTCGATGCGCCTCTGGCTACAGAGGTGCATCGATAGCTAATGACATTATATCCAAGATAGATGAAATAATTTCAAAAGGCATCCATCTGAGATTGCAATGGGTCCCATCGCATATTGGGTTACAGTGCAACGAAAAGGTTAACATGTTAGCGAAATATGCAGTTAAGAATGGAAAGGAAACTAATATTATCTTGGATTACTCAGAAGTTTTACCTAAATTCAAACATATATGTTATGAAATGTGGAAGGAATACTTTAACAAACGGTCACTAGAAAAAGTAATATATTGGTAAATCCAATTGAGCATGCCCTCGCATTAAAAATAACGTATAGCATGATTTTACGGATTTTTTTAAAGTAGTTTAAATACATTTCGACAGCATTATCGGCTTCAACACCCTCGAAACCCATGAAAATGCCACCCATGATAAAAAAATTGATATCTATTGCAGCCGCCATCTTGGATTTACATTTCGACAACCCTATCGGCTTCAACTCTCTCGAAAACCTTGAAAATGACACCCATGATGAAAAATTGATATCTATTGCAGCCGCCATCTTGGATTTACATTTCAACAGCACTATCGGCTTCAACACCCTTAAAAACCATGAAAATAACACCCATGATGAAAAAATTGGTACCTACTTCAGCCGCCATCTTGGATTTACATTTCGACAGCACTATCGGCTTCAACACCCTCGAAACCCATGAAAATGACACCCATGATGAAAAATTGATATCTATTGCAGCCGCCATCTTGGATTTACATTTCGACAGCACTATCGGCTTCAACACCCTTAAAAACCATGAAAATAACACCCATGATGAAAAAATTGGTACCTACTTCCGCCGCCATCTTGGATTTACATTTCGACAGCACTATCGGCTTCAACACCCTCGAAACCCATGATGAAAAAATTGATACTACTTACTTTTAGTACGTACTACTATTATTTATTCTGTTCTTTTAAAATATTGTAATAAAAAAATGTCTTATTATTATTATAATCAAGTATTTAAGAAATTTGGTTATTCGAATATTGTGTATTTGTACAGCGATCTTTTTGAGCCCCGCATTGGATTGGCCGCGATGGACTCCTAAACTACTGAACTGCTTTCAATGAAATTTTGCACACTGTGTGCATTTGGTCCAACTTGAGAGATAGGATAGTTTTTATCCCGATAAATGACCCACAATTTTTTTTATTGCGAATTTTTTGTTTTATTCAGTTATAATTTTTTTTTTCGTCTGAGAAATCACGAAATTTTCTGTGTTTTGAGCAGCCTTGTTATAATTTATTTTACTAAATACACTTTGCTCTGCCTCATTCCGTGCTCTACGTTGTCTTCTTCTGCGCGCGCGTAAGCGCTGCAGGTTCAGGCCTCGGGGCATCTCCCCATTGCCTGGGTGTTCCTCTCAGCCCATAACTATGGGCTGGTCATGGGTGCCTTCTTGGCATTTATCCATAATTACAGCGACACGGATTCAATTCCGGTCGCTGTGTGTTGGTTTCCTATAAAATGGCTGGTGTTCCTGTGTTAATATGGCCGGGTGTCTCTGTTGGCCTTTCTGTGGCATTGTGGGTTTTACTCGACTCCCTAATCTATATAGGGAGGAGTTCTCTTGGTAATGGTCACCCGTCCGGGGGGCGGGCGTGCAGCGGCGCGAAGTTGTTGAGGTGAGGGTGTGGCCCGTTGTCAGCGCGGTTGAACATACCGCGCGCCAACCGGACCACAAATTCTTCTAGGTTATCAATTTTCAGGTCGGCCGCTATCATGTCGTTCCGGACGTAGCGACCAGCACCGACAATGGTCCTTAGTGCCAAATTCTGTTGGACTTGCAGTCGTCGCTTCTGCCGGTCGCTCAGGAGTGCATACCAGGCCGGAGCAGCGTAAGTTAAAATGGGTCGTATGTATAATTTGTAGAGTCTCAGCTTCGTCTTGAGTGGTAGCTTGGATGCCAGTACGGGACGCAGCGCCGCCCGCGCACCTCTCGCGTTGCGGACGACGAGATCGACGTGCGCGGTCATGCGCAGCATTCTGTCGATCCGGCATCCAAGATACGTCACGGTCTTCTGGTATGCAATTTCCTGTCCTCTGAGCGTTAGTGGTGGTGGGAAATTCCTATAGCGGCGAGTGAGCAGAGCGGCCGTCTTACCAACATTGACGGCCATCCTCCACTCATCCAGCCATGCTGGCAGCAAGTCCAACAGCCTTTGCATCCTGGCAACTGCGATGTAGGCTCTTCTGGACGAGGTGAAGTGTCGTCCTCCCACTCGCGCAGGTGTCCTTCCAGTGTTGGGATATCGTTGGTGTAAGCCGCGTATAGGACTGGTGACAGACAGCTGCCCTGTGGTACGCAGGCTCTGATGGTCTTCATTGCGGACATGGCGTCCTCTACGAAGACGTAGAACTTCCTGTCAGCCAGGAATGACGCCACTAGTCGCAACATAGCAGGAGGGATACTGGTTTGTTCTTCTAATTTGTAGAGTTTTAACGGTGGTAGAGCCCCGCAGCAGTTTTTGCTGTTGTACGTATGGGCCGGCTCGAGCCGGGTTGGTACCACGACCTCACAGAATACCGGCGTGAAGTAGAGGCTCTGCTTCTGCGTTTCGTCTGGTGAGTGCAGGCGGCCGGAGGCCCAATTCCCCCTCCCTCCCCGTCAACATGGTAGCGGAATTACACTATAGACTACCCCAGGAGGGTACCAGTACCCCTGGAGAATCCCTCGCTGAGCATCCACGACCATGTTATTCCAATCCTGAGCTTGGGTGCTCAGGCTGCCCCGCGTATTCTGGGGGGGGGGGGCAAAATTCCGCTCAAAAACATAACTGCTCGGGGCAAACTGAGCAACAATACCAAGGCGACCCCTGCCATGCTATCCGTGAATTTCTGCAACATCAGGGGAATTCACTCTAACCTAAACGCCGTCCACTAACATCTCGAGACGGTGAAGCCGGCCTTGCTCTTCCTGACCGAGACGCAGGTTTCCTCTCCGGCTGATATTTCGTATCTCTCCTACCCGGGGTACAAATTGGAGCACTTCTTTGTGCCTCGGGCTGGAGTTTGCGTGTATGTCAGAGAGGACATCTGTTTCCGTCGATTCCCCTCTCGGCTCTTCGGACCACTGTCTGATCCGGAGTATGGTGCCACTCACGCTCCCTTCGCGGTTGCGTTCTGCAGGTTGCCGCCGTGTTTGGCATTACAGGTCGGCGGATTGGGACGGAATGCGGTCTTTCTTTGCATCCTACCCATGGGGGCGGGTTTACTTCTCGCCGGATGATCCCAGCGCTGTTGCTGACTCTGTCACTGATGTGGTGCTACAGGGAATGGAACTATTTATTCCACCATCTGTGGTACCCATCGGAGGCAGATCTCAGCCTTGGTTTGGTCGCTCCTGTAAGACTGCATTACGCAGTAAGCAGGAGTGTTATCAAGCCTGGGCTGCAGCTTCGGCGACTAGGGATGTAAATACCAGCACACTTAAAAAGAAGTATAACTTTGCCTCCAGGTCCTTCAAAAGAGTTATTGCCAAGGCAAAGTCAGAGCATATAGGCAGAATTATCGAGAAACTAGTTCGCCTTCCTTCGGGAACCCGTGCATTCTGGTCTCTCGCCAAAGCTGTCTAAGGGTATTTCTGTAAGCCATCACTACCATCTCTGCCACAGGGAGGACGACTCACTGTGCCCAAGACGCAACCTAACGGAACCCCCCCAATTGTGCTGAGGACGTGTGCTCCGGAGTTGGCACCGATCCTAACGCGTCTTTTCCGGTACTCCTACTCCCAAGGCGTAGTAGCATTCATGGAAGACAACTTTTGTCCACCCGATCCCTAAAAATGGCGACCGCTCAGACCCGTCCAACTATAGGCCTATCGCGATCACCTCCTTGTTCTCCAAAATAATGGATTCCATTATTAACTGCCAGCTCATCCGGTATCTTGAGGATCATCAGCTGATTAGTGACCGCCAATACGGTTTTCGTCGGGGTTGATCAGCTGGTGATCTTCTAGTTTACCTGACCCATAGATGGGCGGAGGCAGTAGAGTCCAAGGGGGAGGCGTTGGCCATTAGTCTGGACATTGCGAAGGCCTTCGATCGGATTTGGCACAAAGCGCTGCTTTCTTCTTTCGAAGCTCCCTTCCTATGGGCTTCCCGAGAAATTGTGCAATTGGATCACCAGCTTTCTTGCAGATCGGAGCATCAAAGTCGTTGTAGACGGTGCATGTTCTGACTACAAGCCTATTAACGCTGGTGTTCCACAAGTCTGTGTGCTATCACCAACGCTGTTTCTTCTGCATATCAATGATATGTTGGTAACTGGTAACATTCATTGCTATGCGGATGACAGCACTGGTGATGCTTTATACACCGGCCGTGCTTATATTTCGCGGGAAAACGTCTCCGAGTACCGGAACAAACTTGTGTCTGAAGTCGAGTCTTTGCTAGACAAAGTCTTGATCTGGGGGCGACTAAATCTAGTCCAGTTTAATCCTCAGAAGACACAAGTTTGCGCGTTTACCGCTAAAAAGAACCCCTTTGTCGTATCTCTTCAGTTTCAAGGCACTCCCCTGGTTGCCTCAGTCAGTATCGGAATCCTCGGCGTCGACATATCGAGTGACGTGCAGTTTCGTGGTCACTTGGAAGACAAGGCCAAATTGGCCTCTAAAAAGCTTGGCGTGCTCAGCTGAGCGGGACAGTATTTCATGCCGGCACACCGCCTGCAACTTTACAAGGCGCAGGTTTGGCCTCACATGGAATACTGTTCCCATCTCTGGGCAGGGGCTCCCCAGTGCCAGCTCCTTCCACTTGACCGCATCCAGCGCAGAGCGGCTCGAATCGTCGACGATCGAGTCCTTTCCGATCGGCTCGACTCATTGGCGCTACGAAGAGATGTTGCATCTCTTTGTATTTTCTTTCGCATCTACCATGGGGAGTGCTCTGAGGAATCGTTCGGATTAATCCCAGCCGCCAAATTTCACGAACGCACATCGCGGCAGAACTCCCGATACCATCCACACCATCTGGATGATTGGCGGTCCACCACTGTGCGATTTAGAAGATGTTTTCTTCCTCGCACGACTTCCTTGTGGAATCGTTTACCATCAGCGATTTTTCCGGACCGATACGACTTAGGGACCTTCAAGAAAAGAGCGTACTTCTTTTTAAAAGGCCGGCAACGCATCTGCAATTCCTTCCCTAGTGTTGCAGTTGTTCATGGGCGGCGGTAGTCACTTACCATCAGGTGAGCCGCATGCTCGTTTGCCCCCTCTCCTATAAAAAAAAAAGTAAACCAGAGTGCCACACTCTGTCGAACGCCTTCTCTATATCGAGAAGGACGCCCAACGATGTGCGGCCGAAGTTGTACTCAGCCGCAAGGTAGTGCAGCACCCTGGTCAGCTGTGTTGCTGATGAGTGATCCCTCCTGAATCCGTGCTGCTCCGCCCGAAGTTGGATGCACGGGCGGAGGCGTCTTAGCATCAGTCTTTCAAGCAGTTTAGCTATGTGCGGTAGTAGCGTAATCGGCCAGTAGCTGGCAGCTCTACGCCTGTCCTTCCCGGGCTTCGGTAACACAATTACCCTCCCTATCTTCCAGTCCTCCGGGAAGTGGGATGTCCGCAATATTCCATTGTAGAGTCGTCCGAACTCTACTAGTGTCCTATTGGGCAGCTGTCGAAGAGCAGCGTTGGTGATCCCGTCGTGCCCCGGCGCCTTCCTGGGTTGCAGGCGGGCTACTGTCCTCCGCAATTCAGCGGGGGAGATGTACCACTCTCCTGCAAGCGGTGGCGCGGGCGATGACAGGAACTCCTGCACGCGGCTCTCCTTCCGGGCATGAAGATCTATGAACTCCGCACTTGCTGGGTTCGGCATAAATTGCTCCTCGAAGTGCTCTACTAGGATATCCGCTCTACCCTTGGTGTCATATCGACGTTCGCCTGCGCTGTTGGTCAGCGGGCATACGGCAGGTCGTTTTTTGGTCAACTGCCGGCTCAATTTGTAGAGCGACGCATCATGCTCGTCTGCCTTCACGATGCGCCGCTCCCAGGCCTCTCCTCTGTGGGCCTGGATTGCAACCGACAGTTCATCAGAAATCCGATTTAGCTGGGTCTTTAGTCTTGGGCAGCGTGTGCTCGCCCAGAGCTTCCTCAACGCTCTCTTGCGTTTTATCTGCTCACGTATATTACGCGGCAGGACGTCCCTTCTGGTTGTAAGTGGGACGACCGTAGAGGCCGCGTCGAGGGCTTCTTTAATGGTGTTGGTTATTCTTGTTGCAGCGGCCTCTACATCGTCCGCTGTGTTAATAGGTGTGAAGACTGGAGGTCTCTCCTGCAGATGTTGATGGTAGAGCCCCCAGTCTATTCTAGTCTTGAATGCTCTGGGCGGCGTAGTCACGGCCCTAGAGGCCAAGGGTAATTAGTATCGGGAGGTGCTGTGTGTCCATGTCATACAGCACCTCTACCACTATCGGGTAGTTGACGTTCCTAGAGAGCACGATGTCCAATACATCCGGACTTTTGCGTGTGTCTGTAGGGACGTGTGACGGTTCCTCGGGACCTAAAACGTCATAGTTGTTTTACTCCGCATCTTCATATAGTGCACGACCCGGCGGGTTGATCAATCTTGACCCCCACGCCGGGTGTTTGGCGTTTAGGTCCCCGGCGATGATGGTGGGCGTTGTGCCTTCCATTACCGTCCGGACGTCTGAGGAGTGAAATGGAGTCCCTGGCGAGCATGCTGCGTAGATCCTTAGTTCCTCGCCCGCCGCCTCCATTTTTATGCCGATGGAACGCATCGTTCGGTAGTCTGGTAGGTCTAGCTCTTGGTGGACGATGTCTCTCCTCACTAGAACCGCCGTGCCTCTATAGGCGGTCCCGGTAGGATTGACCTCGTCCCGCCTATAGATGTAAAAGTTTGGCAGCTTCAGATGCGTTGATGGTCTAAGTTTCGTCTCCCCCAGCAAGATCACTTGAATGTCCTGTTGTTGAGCGACTGTACGGAGGTCATGGATCCTCTGCTATATCCCATCCGGGTTCCAATAGAGGAGGCGCAGGTTACCGTTACTCTCCTCCGTAATGCCGGGCCAGTAGGGTTGCAAGTGCCTTCATCACGGCGGTAATGGGATCAGTCCCGGCCCTTATGTCGGCCAGGACTTGAGTGCCGACTTCGATAGCTATGCCTACCAGTCTTTGGATGGCATTAGCTGTCTCGAAGTCGGTTGATGGTGCTGGAACTGATGTTCTTATTCTTGGTACTGGCCTCGGGACATTGGATTTCACATTTGACTCTTCTTTTCGTTGGGTAAAGCGCTCTATATGTAGAGCGGGCTCTATGTTCCGATAGAGCCCTTTCCGGCGCTCTACCCTCGCTGGTTTCTCTCCTAGTAACCTGCGCCTTTGCGGCTGTTGTTACTTGCGGTGTCGGGGTAGAGGTCACAGGCTTAGGAGGTAGAGGCTGCTCCTTGTTCTTCCTTTTTCTCCCCCGCTTTCTCTTCTTTGACGCTCTATTGCGTTATTAGCGGGGAGCTGTAGAGTCGCACCGGTGGTTGCCTTCACTTCTGTAGGTTCCACCGTTTCCATTGGTGTTACGGGTGGAGGGGGGGCTGGTTGCCTACCCTTTCCTCTCACGGTGGTTCACTCGTCTTCCTGGATTGTTACCGCTCTTAGGTGACTCTGGAGATTCTTCTTAGGGTCCTCCGGGAGTAGGCCCGGCAGGGTAATTCCCTGCCTCCTGGCAACCCTCCTAAGGACTGGACAGCAGCGATCGTTTGCCGTGTGGTTTTGTGCGCAATTTGCGCACGTCGGCTCTTCCTCTCTACCCCGAGGGCAAAGGGCGGCGATATGCTGCCCGGCACAGCGAACGCACTTCACTGGCCTGAAGCAGTTGGCTGATGCATGCGCGAAAGCCTTGCAGCGATGGCATTGTGCCGGTCCTATCCGTTTTTGCCAGGCTTCGATGACTACTCCTCTCATGTAGAGGAGTTCATCGATTTGGTACAGGTGGTTTAGTTGCTCCAGGCTCAGGTGGTCCAGCTGTGCAAAATATAAGCATCCCGGTCTACCTCCACGGGGAGGGATTGCCTTGACGAACTGGATCGGGAAGCCCTTTGCCTTTACAGCCTCCTCTATTGATTTGGTATTCGTACCCGCTGGCAGTCCCCGGATGCCCACCTTAGTGGGCTTCTCCTCTTACGGGGTGAAGCAATACCAGGACAGGTCTGGTGTTCTCTCGGAGAATTCCTTCATGTATCTCTGTATGATACGGAACTCATCCTGACTCTGCGGCGTGAATCGAACGCCCTTCCCGAATGGGCGGGCATTGGGGGCATGGCCTAATTTTTCATTTAGTTTTTTGAAATGCCCCGTCCAATTCGGGAGGCATTCCACTACGATTGGTGGGTATCTCGCTTTTTCGGCTTCTGTTGCCGCCTTTGGCTCCTCCACCACCTTCGTCCTGGTTGCTACTGGTGCGGCTGCCAGCTGGGCGTAGCTCGTTGAGGACCTCTGCCCATCATCCTGCGGCAATCCCGACGGGTTGGTGTGAAGTACGCGTGATAGTCATCCGGCAGATGCAGCTAGGGTCGCATATGTGGTGGACCCCCAGCTGAAGGTCTCTTCGCCTCCTTGCTCTTCATGGGCCGAGTCCATATGGCTCCTTCGGTCCGGTGATAAGTAGGTGGCTGTTTGGGGTGGCGATGGCGATTTCGGAGGGGTACGTTCCCTCTTCTTTCCATTTGCTTCTTGGTGGTCTGCTTGCTCCTCTTCTGAAGATGAGGAGTAGGATGATGAGGCTGATAATGATTCCGGTTCTGGTGAGGCGACACAGCGTCTCTTTTCACATAGGGAGCTCTCCGTCTCGGGTGGTGTGTGCCTCCTTGCCGTCTTCATAGGCCACTGAGGTTTGGGCGTCGTTTCCGACCCAGTCGTATGCTCAGATACGGTGGATTTGAGCGCGGCGCTCAGTGCGGCCTCCTGGCTAGGTGAAATGGGCAGGGGCTTCCGTTTTGGGATGTGGCTGAAGGATTCTACTACCCTGGAGCGCTCCGGGTTAGATAGGTCCTTCACTAATAATGGGCGATCCAAAATTTCTGGACGATCTGGTGGTTTTCTTGCGCGAGGGGGTGGGGGGGGGGGTTTCCCCTTCCCCTTACCTGACATGTTACGACTGTTTCGTTACAGCTGTTACGGTGATTGTAAAGTGCCTATGTCTAATTTCCCTATCTACGTTGCAGGTGCAGAGTGACAGACAAGCGACGCGGGACGTACGATACTGAACGGAGAGAGAGAGAAGGATGACCGCAACACTTGGGCGCACTGCCTACCCCTTTCGTAATAAAAGGGTTGGGGGAAGTGCTTAAGAGAGCACTCAAGTACGCGACTGGGCACAAAATGCACGGAACGCACTTAAGTGCCAAGAATCTACCTAAGGGCCGGTGACCTCGACACCTCACGGAGTATGCGGACTCAACGATCGGTGGAGTATGTCGTACCGGCGGTTGCTTGGGACCACTGCTAATCCACAAACAACACACACTTAGCAGATCCTTGGTCTTCCGTGCTCAGCCGCCGTCGTGAGTGGATTACTGTGTCGTTTGCTTATAGCAGCAGTAATAGGCAGCATAAATATCGATTGCTGTTGAAATACAAAATATTCCAAAAACCAAATTTGATACATACTTGACCAAGGTTATTATTTTGATAATCACAGATCTTTATTGATTACATGTAATTGTTATTAAAAACTATAATAAAAAAAACTAAAACTAGTAACTTAATTATCATAAGTCCTACCCTCGCCATATCGTGAGAAGAACACTGGTTACGTTTCCCCGCTGAATGGCTATATTAGCCTTTATGCGAGAAAAGAACCAGCTCTTATCACCAGCAGCCACGACCAGTCGTGGATAGATTTCCTTTAGGAACTTCGCCGCACATGGAACCCACGGACCGAAAGACTCATATTTGAGTCACTTACATAGTTCAGCTGCCTCTGATGCCGCCCTGGCTCTAAACGGTAGGTACCCCTGAGATGAAAGGCTGCCAAAGTGTCTACGCAAGTAGCATCCCGCACTAGGGCTTTACCTAGGGACCAATATCATACGTCTATATATCGAGTCTCCTGCCATCGTCTCAAAATATTGCACAAAGCTCTAGAGCTTTAGTTTTTTCTCTAGAGAGAGAATATTTATAGAGACAAGACCTTTTCGGAAAACGTTCAAAGAACCGTGCCGTGAAAATCTACCAGCCCTTTTCTTACATGAAAGTCCGTGGAACCCAAACGCGTCGATGCTGCTACTACAGGGGCTCTGATAATGTTCGTGACGGCCTAACAACTTTATTTCTTAAATTTATTTCAAGGTGATGAAAGAATATTGTTTTGTATTAAAAGTGAAATTACCAACGAAATCGAGTAAATAGTTTGTTAAGGCTTTAACTACTCTGAATGACCTTGACGAAACGGCTATCGCAGAGATTTTAGCCAACGTCAAAACCGTCTAGCAACTACGTTCTGTATTACTTATAAAAGTGCAAAGATTAATAGACTGCAGAAATGACAAATATAAAAGTGACATACTGCCCGTTATGCTTGCGCATCACTGAGAATTATGTTGTAGTTACGCATCTTCAATTACATTGTGCTGTAGCTTTGTCCGGTAGGCGTCACGAGCTATCAAGTGTTCAAGTTTCAAGTACGTAAGAGTTTTTTTTATTATATATGTTAAATCGTATTTATTTGTATCGTATTAGTAGATCTGGGTCAAAGGGTTCGCTGTAAATTTTTCCCGGGTTTGATCCTCGACAGCACGAATGCAATTTGTAATTGCGAATTTCGTCAACACGCATTGGGGCAGTTCGGCGGGCATTTCCTTGCCTTAAAACCCTCTCAGAAATAAAAAAAGAGTTCTGTGCCCAGTAGAGGGACTTGTATGGCCTTTTACATTACTTTGTAGCAATATTTATATTATTTATATTATATTATATTATATTATATTATATTATATTAGATACAGAAGGGTACCTTATACTGACAAAAATATCACGTGGAGGCGACGAAAACGTAAAACATCTTTGTACCTAGATAAAACGTTCGAAAGATTGTCAATCATATCATACGCCACATTTTCTATAGAGCGTAGAACATTGCAGATAGGGCAAAATGAAAAATAATCCAAAATATTATGGGAACTATTTATTAATAATGTATACATTTATAGGTATTTATAATAAAAATAATGAACAAGCTGCAAGGTACAACTAATAATGTTTCTTGTAAACACAATTGTAAAATTCCTGTTTTAATGTTTACCAATGGTTATTTGATGAATCGTAGTCAAGATCACTTCATATAAAATATATTTAATTAAAATTGACACATGACCTATTTGGCTTTCTACTTACAACGCGGCGGAAATTTAAAAAGAAGATTTTGTCTTTTCACACAAGTATTGTTTACAACTGGCGTGGTTTCGAAAAGCGTGATTAAGTGTCAGCGGTATATAATCAATTAAATACTGAACTTTTTGAATTTTTTTTTATTTTTTTTTTGTTATATCTTCTTAAAAACTGACGCCATCTGACTATTTTTTTTCTAACGCAAAAGGATAAGTTAGACTAAGTTAGATAAACTTGGATAAGTTTGTAATTTTTTAATTTTATCACAAAATATCCGCAATAAATTATTACCTTTTCTAAAGTGATTCTCTCCTCTTAGTTTCGGCGTGACTGTAGGATGTTATACTGAGTCACCGTCAGTTACTAAGCGGCCTTAAATCATTATATGTATGTATAGACATACATATATTAATTTTTTGATTTTAATATTTATGTTTTTTTTGAATTTTGATTGATTTTTTAAACCTGTTAAAATTATTTTTCCATACCAATTGATGGTCCTGAGTATAATGCCAGTTATGCTCTTTGGCTGAAGTTATTTTTTATTTTATGCTCAATTGCAGACAAAACAATATTGATAGCGCATTTCTAAAACAAAACTTTACCTCCTTTTTTCTAATGGAGCTATTATTAGTGTGCACCTAACACGGCGGAATAGTTATTATTATCTATAAGACCATTTG
This sequence comes from Parnassius glacialis, assembly GCA_033319125.1. Classification (NCBI taxonomy): domain Eukaryota; kingdom Metazoa; phylum Arthropoda; class Insecta; order Lepidoptera; family Papilionidae; genus Parnassius; species Parnassius glacialis. The sequence goes on along the minus strand of JAVANC010000005.1, from coordinate 34,008,633 downwards.
CAGAAACAGTTTTTAATTTTTTTAAACAGTGGTTAATAGTTATGAGTATAATATTTTATCAGCTGCTTTGTTTATAGTGCCTTGAGCAACACTTTACCGGTTTCTGTACAGAAAATGATGCTGGCTTTGCAAATATGGATGGCCGCTACCTTTGAATATAATACCCGCTATGTTACACTTATTTACATAGAAACTTTAATTATCATTTGCATAAAATTCTAAATAGCACTTTTTACACAAGAAAGTAAACTTTTAGATCAGTCCATCTTGTTTTTTACTAATTAAGTGAAAAGTAAAACAAACCAATAGGTGCCGTAATTTAAAAATTCTTGCAACTTTTTATAGAAAAGCATGACCTTATCATAATATAATAGTCAATCATTTAGCCATGTGATATAACTTTTATGTGTGCCAGTCAAACATTATTGATGATATTCGGGTCATTATACTGGAAATAGTCTTTTAAATATTTTGTAGTACAATTGATAATCTTCAGTATGATTGACCGTGTATATGACTTTTATAACTCTATGTTATTTTTGATGTAAATTATTATTGCAGATAAAAGCCCTTTCACATTTATTGTATTCTCGAATTAAATTAATCAAAATGAAAATAAGAATTTTGGCTCTTTATAACTGATCTTTAAATGTAAAACACTGACTTGAAATTATATAATTATCGGCATTTTTTAATTCATTGAACTTTTTTAAGATTGTGTTGAAACTCTATTGGTAAAAAAAAAACAAATATATATATATATATATATATATATATATATATATATATATATATTATAGTTCTCGATGAAAATAAAGTATGCGCGTTACATCGCATCCCATCAAGAATTTCTAATGTAATTCTTGGTGTAAAGCTAAGACGTGATAATAACTGTAAACAATAGAATAACAAAACAATGAAAATATTTGTAAATACTTGCTTTATAACCAACTAAATATTATTTGACCGTAATAAAATAAAACAAGGTAGTCTTCGGCATGAAAGTAAAAATATATATTTTCGATTATTTTTGCAATATCTAACAGCCGGATCAGCGCGCGATTCTTATTCATCTAAAGATGCTAAATTTCAGCAAGCACTGTTAAATTCAATAGGAGTGACAGAAAAACGGTTCTTGATATAGAAGGGTAAATAAATTATTTAACCTATAAAGTAAAATCACTTTGTTAAAAATCAAAATAGCCCAATAGCTTTATTAACATGAGATATATAATTGTAGGAGTGCTTACAATACTTAACATTATTTTACTGAACTCTCTGAAAGTTTTTTTTAATAGAATAAGGGTGACAAACGAGCACACAGTCCACCTGATGGTAAGTGGTTGGTACGGCCCATAGACATCTACATCTATTCTCGATTACGTATCAAAATGTAGATGCGTTGTCACCCGTGAGAACTAAGTTGTTATGCCTCGTTTCCAGTAAAAAGGTTCTCCGGTTCTCTACACTCACCATACCAAACACAGCAGGGTTAAACTGCTATTTTACATGGTATGCCGTGAGAGCGTGGTCCTTCCCCGGTCGAGCCGACCCATTCGTGCTACAACTATACCTACTACTAATATAGCTGCAGCATGGCTCTACAACGTAAGAAAAAAATGACGTTGAAAATCTGGAGGTCCGGTAGTGCCCCCGCCAAGTCGAGCAAAAAAACGGGACGGCCGTACCATCCCTTTCTCGAAGCAGTTCAGGCCATTTCTGAAACCCTATAACTTCGTTATGGATAAAACTAGAAGCCTGAGCCTTTTTACTAAACAAGTAGGCATTGTATAAACTCGGCATATTCCAAATTTTATTAAATTTGAACCAGTAGTTTAAGAATTATAACTATAGTATGTGCCAAATCGATTGAGAAAAACGGACAATGACCTTTCGGTCGTTTAACCAGGGGTTACAAACCTTCAATATATAGGCACATTTTATATGTAGTACTTTCTTTATTTATAATGATTTTTTTATAATGATTGATATAATATATATTTATTAACTATTATTAAAAAGTTATGTGAAAGATCGCTGTAGAAGAAAAATCATCTATTGTTATAAAGTACTTTATTCATTTAACAACAAAAAACATTAATTTATAACACATATAAAGATTCGAGTGATAACGACACCGAATAAGTACGTACTTATGCAAAAGATAAAACTTTATTTTTAATATTATATAAGAACTTTATTTTTATTCGGTGCAATCATCACTCGTATCTTCACTTGATGAACTATCTGTAACATTAATTATAAAGCGATCTGCAGTTTGGTCAATTCTATCATCCATGCCACGCATTTTTTGTTCAACCTTAAGGACATGCTGAACACAGTTTTTCCATTTATCTGGCGTGATTTGAGTTAAACCATCTTTAAGTAAATTTTTAACATCTTTTAACTTGAAAGTTGTATTTTTTCGTGCAACGTACCCTTTCACATCTGCCCACACAAGTTCAATGGGGTTAAGCTCACAGTGATAAGGAGGTAACCTTACCACTGTGATGCTTTTTTCTTTTGCCATCTCGTCGGTGACGTAACTTCGATAGTTATCTTTAACTGCCTTTATTTTTTCCATTAAGTGGGTCTTTGTGTCCGAGGGCACGTATGCGATCTGTTTAGATTCTAGCCATTCCTGCATATTTTGTTTCCGCCAAGACATTGTTGGGGTTTTTTCTAAACGTCTGGAGTGGTAACTAGCGTTATCCATAACTATGACATCGCCGCTTTGCAGTTTTTCTATTACTTTTCTAAACCAGTCCTCGAAATGGAGAGCGTCCATACTCTCATGGTAGTCACCAGTAGATGATGATTCAAATACCCAATCACATCCCTCCAAAAAGCCATTTTCATTGCCAACGTGTACAACTATTAATCGCTTTCCTTTACCCGAAGGGGCTTTCGCGCCAGTAGAGTAGCCTTCTAACCGTGATTGACGAGAAGATTCAATTGTGGTGTCTTCCCATACCTTTCCCATAGTATGACCTGCGTTAATCCATGTTTCGTCAAGGTAAAAAATGTTACGTCCCTCGTTTCTTAATATTTGTATTTCTCTCAAATATCTGGTACGCCACAGAACTATCTCTGGGCGATCTATTAGACCACTTTTTCTGTTTCTCTTTATATATTTGAATTTTAAATGGCGCAACACACGTCGCAGGGAAGTTTTGCTCAAGTTTGGCAACTGGTCATCTTGATTTATACTGAGCAAAATTTTGTCTAAAGTCGGTAATTCTCCTGCAAGAAAGAACTGATGCACTTTCGCTCTTATAGCCGATTTATCAAAATCGTCCAACTTGTCAATTACAGACTTTTTTCTTTTATTAATTATTCCCTTTTCTGGTATTTTATGGGAATCTCTATACACGCTTAATACGCGATATATAGTGCTCTTGCTGACTCCTGAGATCTCCGAAACCTTTTCTACCATATTAACGTTTGAAGGATACACGTCTTCGGGCCAGGTGTTTTTGACATATTTGTATACATTAATGATAATCTCTTGTTCCCCGACCGACAAAGTGGTAGGTTTTCTCTTTTTTACTGGTGACGTTAAAGGTGCTCCAGAAGATGGGCCTGTAAATAAATGACAAAAATATACTACCATAGTACTACATCACATAAATACATATTGTTTTAGAAAATAAATACCACATGGTCACATAAAAAGAGCGCTTTAAGAAATAGAAAGGCTACGTCGTCGCATTTGTACCTATTTGTACGTACCTGCTACGTTTATTATGGGTCGGCGACGTCTCTTTCCACTTGATGTTGAAGGACCGGGTCCTTCACCAAATTCTCCTGAACTCATGTCGATTTAGTAACGACCGTCACAGTAAAACTAATATAACAGATTCAAAAAACAAAAACTTAACGATATAACAAATTTAACAGTAAAAACTCAACTAAAACAATGCAATGAATGCTATGAATTACCCGAGACGTACACACGCAAGCGCTATCCGAACACGAATGAAAACAAAATGGCGGACCGGCCCAAAAAAGGTGACGCATCTCTGGCTGCCATTGTCACGTTTCTTTTAGAACGAACTGACGTAACGCGCGTTTTGTTTATTTTAAAGGGATGAATTTGCAAAAGCTCAATATGGTGATTATATTGCTTCAAATATTTTTTTAATATGAAACTGTTATTAAATGAATTGCTGCGTTACTTACCATAAATTGAAATATAAAATATAACACATTTTTCGCGATGTACCGTAAGATTTTACTATGTTTATAGGAACCACAGACAATATTATTTAAGAAACAAAAAAACAAAACATATGTGCTGACCTAGAAGTGGGAATAATATCAATATTTAAATATTGTTATCACATCTAAATTGAGATTTTGTAAGTTACGCCTTTTGACACTCGGCTCATATCTGAGGTCATTGTCCGTTTTTCTCAATCGATATGGCACATACTATAGTCAAAGTTTCTTAATTTTGTCACTCACTGACTGACCGATCATCAAAACTCTGAGGCACTTCTAGCAGACATAGAAACTTCAAATTTGGAATAAAATTATTGTTTAATATATAAATCAAGGAAAAATTAAAATATTTTACAATTTCGGTCCACTTTTCGAGATATATCAACTGCATAAATAACTTTGTAATCCCATATAAACATATAGTATTACAAAGTTACATTTGCAGTGAGTAAATCAGTGTACTTATATATGTATAATGGAATAATAGGTGTAAATAGCTACCTAGATATAACTATCTACAAAAATAAATGAGATGCCATTAAAAACATAACTTATAAAAAAAGCCAAGTCTCGCAACTCTGTTCTTCTACCGTAAAAAGTTGTGAGATCCATGTAATACCAAGTCGGTTAATTTATTCAATTCATAGATTAATACATAGACTTGGCAATCGCACTAAACACTCTAATTTAATATAATATATATTACTTGTGAGATATATTGTGTTTTCATGCGATTGCCAAGTCAATCTATGTATCAATCTATGGACTGAATAAATTAACCGACTTGGTATTACATGGATCTCACAAATTTTTACGGTAGAAGAACTCATTTGCGAGACTTGGCTTTTTTACAAGTTATGTTTTTAATAGCATTTAAGTATTTTCAGAAGCAACTTTGCAATTATTTTCTATTGAGTGAATTTTTGTGGAATCGTGTTTTGCAATCCGCCACCTGAAATACGTACAATGTTTTTTCGATAACGATGTGAAATTACAAAACGATCCCCATGCATATCAATGTGGCTCTATACAGCCTCTTAATATGAACATACCTCGGGATTCAGAGATTTTAAAAGTTTTCATGCGTAGATAATGGAAGATATAATATTATATTATTACTGTCTCGTGTGAGGGAACCTTTATACTAATATACATATTCTCATCATATTTTTATGGTTAGTTAGAAAAATTATATCTAAATGCAAACTTTCTCAGGGTAATTTTTTTTCTATTTTTACCCAGCAAGTAGCAAAGCAACTACAATCCCATCGGTAAGTGGTTATGTAGCCTAAGATGGTGAATTGCACTGACTTAACAAAAACCTATTCAGTCTTGCCTAATAGTACTAGGTAAGTATTATTTGCGACCTATTTGTGTATGTGTGTGTGTGTGTGTGTGTGTGTGTGTGTGTGTGTGTGTGTTGTGTGTGTGTGTGTGTGTGTGTGTGTGTGTGTGAAGAAAAGCGTATGAGAATACGTGAAGAGGAATAAAGGTTGAGTACTACTTCGCTTACCTGTACGAGGTTGCCACTCGAGAACCTTTCTTCCTATTTTTTATATATTTTCCAAGTTACATAGCCATCCCTTTGCCATTTCACTGTAAAATTCCGTTGGGCTATGTCAGTTACTCTGGTTCTACTGCGAATATCTTCATTTCTAACTTTATCACGTAGAGAAACCCCTCTCCAATTTAAAATTTTTACATTTTTTAGATGATAGTTTGTCTAACATAAAAAAAAACCAAAACCCAAGAATGTCTATTTAGTTATTTATACTTAGGGAAGCACCATTTTTTTATTTATTTAAATTGTTTGATTTAATTTGAGAACAGTGTACCTAAATGTAAGTATCTGTATCTATATTCCCCTCGAATAATATTTTATAAAGTCATACTCATAAAAACAGCGTTTTATTGTAATACATAATTATAAAATTCAGTATCAACTAATTAATAAAAATATGCATCAATAAAATTACATAGGTAATAAAAACTATCGAAATAAGTAACGAGAGCATGTTGGTCGTTCCACATCTAAATTATATAAAAATGCATTTTTCAATTTCACTAATCAACGTCGCCGCGAAAATTTCTTCTTCTTTGGGCACTTTAAAAATAAATTTATTTAGAAAATAATATTTACAGTTACCAGTGTACAGATATTAACTAAATTAAGTATTTCTAGTCATAAAAAATATTTATAATTGAGTATAAACTTTTAAAAAACTAATATATAATTGAATAAAGTCGCCCCGACACCGAAGCGCGGTCCAGCCTCGACAATGTCCGAAAACGGACTGTGACAGGCTGACAGGGCGACAGAGCATGCGCGCTCGCGTAAATATATTCAATTTCAGGGAAAAATGATATTTACTCTTATAAAACGGGGAATAAAAATAAAACTCTCAATTAAAAATATTAATATTTTTAAGGCCTTTTTTTTAGTGTAAGAACTATTTAAAAAGCTTGTACCGTTTTGGAGAAATTTTGCAAAATATGATAAAGATAGGTACTCTTTGGGGATTTTTTTTCTAATAAGGGGTTGACAAAAATACAATTTTGTTCAATTAAAAACATTTACCAAATCCTCTTCTGTTACCGTGTATTTTTTCTTTGTGGATTAAATGAACAGTTATTGAGATTTTTTTACTTAAATATCCAAGATTTAGGCATTTCAACCACTGTTAAGGCCTTAATATAGTTTTACAGCATGTTTATAATTCTTAATATATTTGTATAGAATGTGTTTTGATAATAGTTAATATAAACAACTTTAATTGTATAAGAAAAAAATCGACCAATTACAGCGCGTCGTATCGTAGAACTTTCCAGAAGTTTTTAATTAACTGCGTAAAAGTTGATACTGAAAATAATGAAAATAATTTTATGTTCCCAAAGGATTATAAATATGATATTGAATTAGCATAAGGTATATAGATTAAGGAAGTGAAGAAATATTTTGTATAATTAAACGCATTTGGTAGTTTTAGAAAAATTAAAGAATTAATGTACCCATATATTATGAAAAATGGGACATTTCGTTTAATAACTTTTTTAAATGTTAATGTATTTAGCAACCTTTATGATGTACTAATAAAGGACCAAAATGCCGATTTGATGATGTATAGCATGATAGTGTAGAAATTAGTCTTGTATAGAAAATATTGCAATTTATACCAATTGCATAGTGAAAATTTTACGCAAAAAAGAGGCAAAACAATGGCAAGCAGCTCACTATAAAGTAACGCCGAAGTCTACCTTATAGGCTCGGGACCCAGTAACGTTGTAGTAGGAAGAACTACCAGTAAGAAGCAGTAGTATCCGGTAGTAGCTGAAGTGACTAGTAGCAGAATACAGTGAACAGTGAAAGTGTTAGCTAGCCGAAAAAGGTCGTAACTGAAATTCGCAGTTACACATAGACGAAAAAGTTCGTAACTGAAATTCTCAGTTACATATAGTGAAAAAGGGTTAGCTAGCCGAAAAAAGTGGTAACAGAAAATTAGCAGTTACATATAGTGAAAAAGTGTTAGCTAGCCGAAAAAAGTGGTATCTGAAATTCGCAGTTACATATAGTGTAAAAGTGTTAGCTAGCCGAAAAAAGTGGTAACTGATATTCGCAGTTACATATAGTGAAAGTGATAGTTAATCGCAGAAAGTGGCAACTGTCACTCGCAGTTGTACAAATGATAAAATCAGCTAGTTTTGGTTGACTAATAGCTACTAGTCAGTAGTGTTAGAAAACCAGCTACTATAGTTCGGCCGTTCAGAGAATGCGTTCCTGACACCTATCAGTTAGTCACGACTAGTGATGGACACAACATAACACTGAGTTCGTTACCGTTCCTCCAAAATGACCCGCCGCGTTATTTTTAAGATTATTTTCGTTTTAAATTGGCGGAATCATTTAAAATTTATATTTTAGTAATTTAAGTGTAAACCAAAAAAAGGTAATATTAATATAATAAAATTGTTTTATTTATTCTTTGTTACAAAGTTACAATCTGTATTTCTATGCAATAAAGTACATTGAATTGAATGTGCGTACAGAATATTAATCAGACTCCGATTCGCTTGAGGAGGTGGTGTCTTCATCATCATTTTCGCCTACTATTACTACTATAATTATATTATTATCAATAACAGAATCAATCCTGATATCTCGGTCAAAATGTTCCACAATCAGGTTTTTAGTCTTCTCAACAACCTTTGCCCAGTCATTTCTTGTGACTTCCCCGCAGGCTTTTTTTAATAGGGTCATCATCTTTTTCGTGCTGAACGGCGGGGAAGTATTGTGGCGGGCGGCGTAACCTTTTATTTGAGCCCAGATTAGCTCAATCGCGTTATATTGGCAATGATACGGTGGAATTCTTAGAACGCGATGACCGTACTCCAGAGCCAGTTCATCGATTTCGTATCGCACATTTGCCGCTTTATTTTCTGTAACTAATTTAATTAGCTCTGGTTTTAGCATCTGCATATTTGCGTCAATGCCTTTTGCTTGTAACCAAGCCACCATTTCTTCTTTTTTATTAGCTTGGGTAGGTGGTTTCTGTATTTGAACCAAGTGATAGGAGGCATTATCCATGAATATTACAGAAGGCTCTGGTAGGCTGGGCAAAAGCACGTTCTGGAACCACTCTTTAAATGTTGTGGCATTCATTTCCTCGTGGTAGTCATTTGTGGTTTTTGATTGAAATGCCAGTAACGCGTTCTCCACAAAGCCATATTTTGCAGAACCTGCGTGGCATATTATCAGACGGGCCCCCTTACCCATTGGTACTTTCGACGTCGACGCTTGTGTATCATCCTTCCAAGAACGGGAATCCGTGTGATTGGCGTTTAGCCATGTCTCGTCAATGAACACGACATTATCCCAGTTATCAATATTTTTTGCTTCTCTCAAAAAACTTATCCGTTTTAAAATTATGTCGTATCGTTCTAATAAAATTTTTCTTTTGTCTGTTTTTTATACGAAAAACCAATATCTTTTAAGATTTTGGTTAAAGCAGTTTTACCCCCGCTAAACAGTCCAGCTTCTTTTAACGATGCCAAAAGCTTCTTCCTGTTGAGGATATTCATTTCTGGAATAGTAACCATATATATGATTTCTGATTGCATCGGTGTCAATCAAAGGTGTCAATATCTGTCACGGGTTTAGTTCTACGTTTCTTTTTCGGAGTACGTAAAATATTATCTTCCGTTCCAGTAGAGCCGAACTTTTCTTTATTAATATTTGTTATCGTTCGTTTGCTAACTCCAAGCGCCTGAGAGACGTGTTCTTGTACTTGTTCGACAGGTAACAGGGGTCCGCCATTTTGCCGCTCCCGCTCAAAGTAATCTTGCAGCTTGATGATTAACTCACGGGCTCCACTTTTAAATGTTTGTCCACGTTTAGGCATTATTATGCACCAAAAGTAAAAAGAACGCAATACAAAACACAATCGAAGTCCGATTTAGCGCCGATGTCAGTTTGAAAAGCAGAAACAGTCCATTAAACGAAAGCCGGGTAATCAAATAAAAACAGATCGAAAACACTTGAAGAACGTGGTCTATGCGCACGAAATGACAACAGACGACTGTTTTAAAGTCACAAAATGGCTGCCCATAACGCCATTTAGGGTTACCATTTTCAACCTAAATATAAAAATGCTACTTTCTTTCGCGCGTTCGGTTTGGTCGTAGTTTTATTTTTATATTTAATAAAAGTTATCTTATAGTCCATTATTTTCAAATTCTTGAAAAGAAAAACAAAACGTATTATTTTATAAAGTATAACTGTATAAGAACAGATTACGATACTGTTATTGTCTGTTATTGTTAGCACAGCACTACAAATATAAAGCGCTGACATAACCTTGTAATAGCGCAGTATACATTTAGAAAAATATTGCTTAACAAGTTATTTGACACTCAGTTTGGCACAACATTATAACATTCATTGATTATTGATTACTATATCAATATGTTGTTTTGATGCTCATCAATTGTTAAAACGGTAAACAACCAGCAAAAATATTTTTATCGTAACTGCAACGCCATTACAAAGTTACGTCATCAGTTCAATCGCGACGTGTCAGCAACGCATTCTCTGAACGGCCGAACTATACCAATAGATATTTTCATACTACCCAACAATTTAAAGAAATCTTTTGAAATACATATATAGTGACCAACCGATAGTGAACAATCGTAGTTGACCAACCATATTCAACAACCGTGGTCATTAAACAATAGTTATAAAATTTCGCGACTAATCAATCAGTCGACGCTACTTCCTTGCTTTTTTTATAGGATAAGGGTGACAAACGAGCACACAGTCCACCTGATGGTAAGTGGTTGCTGCGGCCCATAGACATCTACATATATCCTCTATTACAAATCAAAATGTAGATGCGTTGTCACCCGTGAGGACTAGGATGGAATGCCTCATTTCCAGTATAAAGGGCCTCCGGCCACCTGCACTTACCAAGCGAAACGCAGAGGTAAACCTCTACTTCACGCTGGTTTGGTGGTGGTGAGGTCGTGGTACCACCCCGATTGCTATTTGTATTTTATAAATCGTGCATTTTAATTTTGAACCTCAGTCCACAGTATCCCAGCAGCACCCGCAAAGACGGCAGTAGAAGTATCCTCCGGAAACTATAGGTAAAGGACGTGAGCGACTCGCGGAGTATCTTCGACAACATTTACTCCGGAGAGTAACGCCCGTCCGGCACATTCGCTGGTCCTTCGAGCCGGATTCATCATCTGTTTGTATTTCGGAACCGGATACATAGTCACTGCCGTATTAAAACTGCTGAATTTTCAGAATCAAGATGCCGATCACTCGTTTGCAAGGAAGGGGAACTAAGACGTAGACCGTCGATATGAAAGGGGGTTTGCCGGACAATGCTGCCGCCATCCACCACCAGATGCCACCATGCTCACCGTCGACATTAGAAGGCACTGAGGCGCCATCTTGCCCCGCGATGGGGGGGGTACTCCTGCACGTGCCGGCCACAACAACCGGGACAATGAAGCAGAGGGAACATATAGAAGGCAACGATGATATTCGCCGTTCATCACCGCCAACAGCCCGGGATACACCCGCACCGAAGAGCTACCGAGGGGCCACACCGATTGCAGTACGAAGTCAAAGAAGACTATTCAGCCCAATAGAAGAATTTTGAAGGCTCGTGAAGAAGTATTGAAGATCAAACTAGAACTCGCACAGATCTCCTTACAGATGGCTGAAGAAGAAGACGAATCGGACAACCGTGATGAAGATGGTCACTCCAGTGGTGAGTACGTCCGATCTTGGCTCGAAAATTCCGTAGCCAAGCAAAAGCCAACTCAAAGCGCAACCATCGGAGGGGAGGCCCCACTTAATAAAACCGTCACAAAGCCACCCCCGGAGGTTGTCGACCTCAGTGAGCCGCAGAATAAGCTCACAAACCAGGATCCCTATCCAGAAGATGCACAACAGGATCCCACGCCACAGAAGATTAGCCAGGACTCCACAGTTGATGAAGACAGGGAGCTCCTACGAATTGTATCAGAGCTCACATACCAGGATCCCTATCCAGAAGATGTACCCAAGGATCCCATGCCACACAACCAGGAACCCGTCACAAATAAAGACGGGGGGCTCCGGCCATTTATAAAAGAGCTCACATCCGCTATCGTCGCACTGGCTAACAAACCAAAACCAGAGAGTGCGCCACTATCGTCGTATAATTTCGCAGCGTCGAAAGCTATAATGATACTGCCAAGTTTTAGCGGAGCACATACCGAGTGGCTTTCATTCCGTGCCATTTACGAAACAATCCAATGCTACTTCAGTGATATTGAAAACACCGCGAGACTAAGAAAAAGTCTACAAGGAAGAGCCTTAGAAACAGTCAGCTCAGAACTCATCGGGCATGCTAAGCCAGATGAGATTATGCGAGAACTGGAGCTACAATTTGGGCGTCCAGATTCAATCGCGCAAGCGCAGAAACCGAGAAGTTACGAGGATTAGCACGCTGTACAAAAGCACCTAGAGACATCTGCATATTCGCGAGCAAAGTGAGGGGAAGCGTCGTCACCCTTCGAGCACTAAAGAGAGATTATTACCTCATCAACGCAGTGCTGCTACGACACCTCACCGATAAGCTGCCAAACTCTATACGCGCTCAGTGGTATAGAATCTACACCGAAAAATATAACCCTAGACCAGACCTCGGTTCTTTCAGCGAGTTTATCACTGAACAAGCTCGCTTCTGCAGTGCATTTGCGCCTCCAGAAATTATAAATGGAGCGCAAAGCAACCGTCCAGTACATAGAACGCACACAGCTACTACTAAACCGTCTCCGAAATGCAGAGTGTGCGAAAAGGAAGGTCACTACGGATCCGACTGTAACAAATTTAAAGAAGGAGATGTCGATAAAAAATGGGAACTAGCAAAGCAGAATAATTTATGTTTCCGCTGTTTACGCTACAGAAGTCAAACACACAAATGCAAAACCACTAAGTTTGGAATAAAAGGATGCACCGCGACACACTATCGACTTCTCCACTATAATAAAAAGGAGAAGACAGAGGTCATACAAAAAGAACCTCAAGAAACCGTAGCTAACTCATTCGCTGTGTCAAAGCATCAAGCCCATCTAAAAATAATTCCAGTTCGAGTAATTGGACCGACGGGAGCTGTAAACACACACGCCCTGCTGGATGATGGGTCAACAGTCTTATTATTGGATGAAGAGATTGCCAAACAAATTGAAGCTACAGGGCGGTTGGACCCATTTAAAATCACCGCTATCGGGAACACTACTCTCGATTCATCGGAGTCCCGAATAATCAAAGTTTCGCTGAAGAGTATCCACAGCAGAAGGGTGCCATTCAGAGCACGCACGTTCGCAAGCCTAAACTTGGGGCCACAGACTGTGTGTGCAGCAGACATAGCCGAGTGCAAACACATGAAAGATCTCGGATCTCACTTGAAAGGAGCAGCTAGTATATGACTCCGGCAACCCTAGGATCCTAATAGGACAGGACAATTGGAGACTTCTGACAGCCACTCAAGTCCGCAGAGGTCCGCCGCACCAGCCAATCGCCTCGCTCACAGAACTAGAATGGGTGCTACACGGGGCACACACGTACACGTGTATCAGCGCGTCCACGCGGCCAATGACCTGCACACGAGCGAGGCAACCATAGATGATCAGCTCCGCAAATATTTCGCTCTGGAATCTTTCATCATCAATCCGAAAAGACCAGACTCCGATCCAGAGAAGAAAGCTGATGATATATTAAATAACAGCACCCGTCAGTTAGAAGACTAGCACATAGAAACTGTACTTCTTTGGAAGAAAAAGGATATTGAAATGCCTGGCAATTATGAAACAGCAATAAAAAGGCTCGTTTCCATCGAAAATAAATTAGATAGAGACGAAGATCTAAAACAGAAATATAATAAACAAATGAATTCCCTAGTACAAAAGGGATACGCCGAGATAGCACCAAAAACTAGCACACCGGGAAGGACATGGTACCTACCCCACTTTGACGTTCACAACCCAATGAAGCCAGAAAAGTTCCGAATAGTACACGATGCTGCAGCCAAAACAAAACACCAAAAGGGTTGGCATTGAACGACTTCCTGCTCACGGATCCAGACCTACTGCAATCACTACCAGGGGTCATGGTGCGTTTTCTCCGCCATAGTATCGCTGTCTCCGCATACATAGCCGAAATTTTCATGCAAGTTAAAGTCAGACCTGAAGACAGAGATGCCTTACGATATCTCTGGAGAGGGGATCGACGTGATGAAGCTCCACAAGAATATAGAATGACGTTGATCATCTTCGGTGCAGACAGTTCACCCTGCACAGCCATATTCGCGAAGAACTGGAAAAAAACACATAGACAAGTATCCAGTAGCCGTAGAAGCTATAGAAAGAAAAGAATAGAAAAAAATTTATTCAATATAGATCACATATGTAATTCTTATTGAAAGTCATTTTTTACTTTACCACTGGTTTGAAAAAAAAAACCTCTGTCCTGGGAAGAACCAGCAAGAAACCCAGCGGGACTTTTTTTTTTAAAGCAAATTTTACAATAATGGTTGTACTAACTATATAAGTACAAAATTTATTTTAGAAACAGCTTGGAAGCGATCACCTCATTCCCAGGGGTTATTATCAACCATGTATTCATTTATACTATAATAACCCTTTTTATACAGTTTCAACTTAACAAAACATTTAAACTTGCTAATGGAGAGAGCCTGTACACTTTCCGGGACCTTGTTGTAATAGCGTATACATTGCCCCAAGAATGAATTACTGACTCTGTGGAGTCGAGAAACTGGTATCACTAGCTTGTGTTTGTTCCTAGTGTTTACAGAATGCACATCACTTTTTTTACTAAAACTACCTTTGTTTTTGTGAACATACATTAAATTTTCGTAAATATACTGAGAGGCCAAAGTTAATATATTTATTTCTTTAAATTTATCTCTAAGAGACTCTCTCAGTTTTAGGTTGTAAATAGCTCTAATGGACCTCTTCTGTAAAACAAAAATAGTTTCTGAATCAGCCGCATTTCCCCATAGCAAAATCCCATAAGACATTATGCTATGGAAATAACTGAAATAAACTAATAGCTAGGTGTGCCGACTTTGGCCTCGTTTTTTTAGTTATTCAAATTCAAATTCATCTATTTCAGACAACATTGATCCATGGGTTAGTATTACATTAACACTTAAAAAGTAAGTGTTAGTATTTTGAAGAAATTAAATTAAATTATATTATATTAGAATCAAACTAAATCAAACCAAATCAAATTTTATTAAATTTAATTCTAATTTTTCATGTACCTAAGAGGCACTCCGTGCGGTCGACACCTTTTTTTACATGGGGAAATGCCTACGCATGCCCGTCTCGCGGGGGCAAGGACGGGTTATGTCGGACTCGCACCGACAAAAATCCCATGGTGTTCCACCTTCGCCACATATTGGCAGGGCCACGGGAACGCTCTCGCATACATCCGCGGCCCCATCAGCACTGGCCGCCCCATGGAAGCCTCTTGTCAGAGGAGGACTTCTCCTCCCCATGCTCCTTCTCAGGCAAGGCGCATCAGGAACACAAGACACGCCTTCCTCAACGGCCTCTAACTCCACCTGCGCAACGCCCCCCCCCCCCCCCCCCGAGTCCGATATACGGAGGCCATGGAGCCAGGAAAATCGAGCGGTCTGTAGCACCCAATTTCGCGACCCCAGCGGTGGATCTGGTTCTTTCGCTTCGCCACCTACCAAGTTTCGGCCACGGAGAGTAGGGAGAGAAGCGCATCGCAATGCCGACACTACTATCCCCCGCGGCCCCACCAGCACCGCATCAACGATGCGACCCCGTCAGAGTCGCGAAGGATAGGGCGAGAGGCGCATCGCCATACCAACACTCCTCCGCCTCCGCGACTCTACCTTAGCCGCAGCGGTAGGGGGAAAGGGCACCCCTCTCGCGGCAGCTGACCGATACACATCCGAAGTGAACTCGCCAAGCCCACACGGGCCGGCCCTACACCGCGGGCCAGCCAAGGGGTTCCTCTTTATTCACCGCGGGTGACCAAGCCACGGCTACTAAGCCCCCCGCCACGTCAAGGCGAGAACCCGTTCGGGGGCGGTGCGGTCGACACCTAGAAGAATTATTATCTACTGCATGAGTCATCGTTCGCACGAAATGCCTCACAATACGTGCATGTGGATCTTCTACCACCGTTCTCCGGATGCTGTTGTCACTTCTCCGTACCCTTCCCATCAGCGACGCCACTTTTTTCCGAACTACGGCATGAAAACCGTTAGTTCAGGCCTATGCAAACATGCCAGAGGCTCTACAGAAACGGGGAAATGCCAACATCACCCTGTTATGATGAGACCTTACCTCCGGACTTGATAGAGTGACCTGGAGGTGTACTTCGGTGAATGTTACTGGAACTCCTCGAATAGTATAACTAGATTTGCCGAGTTCAGCCTCATTTTGTTAGTAATGATGAGACTACCTCCGGACTTGATAAAGTGACCTGAAGGTGTACTTCGGTGAATGGTATTGGAACTCCTCTAACAGTAGAACTAGGTGTGCCGAGTTTGGGCTCATTTCGTTAGTTATGATGAGACTTTACCTCCGGACTTGATAGTGACATGAAGGTGTACTTCGGTGACTGCTACTGGACCTCTTTGACAAATAGAACTACAATTTAAATATTTTTTTTCACTATCATGTGAGCATTATGAGTTGTGTACTTTTGATATTTCCAGGTTTCTTTAATTGAAATTTGATATAGAGTTATCAGAAAATTGGAAGTATAGTAATAATTACAAGATTTTTAATGAAAAACTACTTTAAAAATTTAAGTATAATCATGTTACACGTATTTTTTTAATGCGCTTAAGGCATGTACAATTAGATTTACCAATAGTTTTATTTTATTATTATATTTCTGTTTCCACTTTACAGTACTTATCCATTAAAATCATATACTACTATGACGCTTACATATTAAAATTAACAATAATCGTAAAATATTTAATACAAAGCATTTTTGGTAAATATACATATTTTAATCAATTGGTAAAGATCAATCTTCAGTGAATCAATAAAGTAAATGCTCGATGTAAAAATATTATAATTTTAAAAAAAAACTAAAGCTCGAATAATAATGAAAAATCAAGAAGTTATGCTTGCTCTTGTATTAAACTACATCCATGCTTAAACTAATATGAAAAGCTAATTAATTTAACCATGATCACGGGGATCGGAGGGGACTAAGGTGTTTGACTTTTTGATGTCATAGTTAGCCCGGCTACCTTCAGTTTTTGAATATTAATTTTTGATCCGATCTATGCAGAATGAGCTTACAGTACCTTGAAGTCTTGCAATGGCATACTTGGGTTTCGATTTAATTTTATTAATTATAGGATCCTAAGCAGATGGTAGCACCCATCCATCTTCTCTATTGAAATTAGAATGTTTTTTTTTAATTTCGATAGCCTCGCGAATCATCCGTGCTAGGAATCGGTGTTCTTTTGCGAGGATTTGTGGATTATCACATCTAATGTAATGGCGGGGACGATCTTGAATATGTTCACACACTGCAGACTTCGCGGAACGTCGGTGCTTCAAGTATTTCTTTTACATTTTTATGCGATACTAGGTTTTAACCATTAGTTGCGTTTTTTGTCCTGTGTCTATGAAGAATATAATCTTTATAATAAATATCAGCCACGCAGGTACTAGACACTTGTGCTAAGTCGGATAACGGTATTTCTTTGAATATTATTTTGCACATAGGACAGAATTTACAAACTAACATTTTTAACATTTTATTCTCCGTTAGGGTTTATCGCATCGCCTTCTTTGCAGATATTAGCCAAATGTACTTATGTATAGAAGTCCGGAAATCTCATCGCACTTTTTAACGCATTTATATCAGTTTTCCACAGAAGAAACTTATATGAACTTATATGAAATTTACAAGAACTTATATGAACATCACGTGGTATTTAAATTTATTAACCCCCATTAAAAACTATAACTTTAGCCAGGTTTGAGTTATGTGCCTTAGTTTTGCTCGCTAAGCTAGTACAGCTATAGTTGAAGCAGCCGATTGACAACATTTACGCATTTTCAGATTCGGAAGTCACATTTTGTTGGGCGTGTTCTTTACCGCATAAGTTCAACGCCTTTGTGGCTAACCATATTTCGCAGTATAGTTACAGTCTTATTTATTACCGGATAATTTTTATCACATTACGGCGTCGGAAAATCTTGAAGATTAGTTTTATATCGCCTGGACTGTTACCATCGCAAATCTTAAATTGCTACCTTTGGTTACATGGGCCCCCGTGGGTTTTCTTGCCGTGTAAAGAATGACCTGTACGAAGGTTCGCACCGACACATTTAAGCTTACCAGAAGAAAATACTGTGTCGTTTGTAGTTAGTGAGATAGAAGAACATCCATTTATCTCTTTACGCTTAAAATTTCCTAATTGTTATAAATATCTAAGATCCGTCGTTAATGCTTTAATGTTTTTAAAAAAATTACCGCGCAACAATAAAATTATAACAGCGTCCGATATAGGGATTTCTGAAATCACAGTCATTAAAATTGTGCAAAGTATCGCTTTTGCCGACAATATAAAAAATATTAAAAAGGGGCAACCATGCTGATCAATATTAAGCAGGTTATCGCCATTTATCGCGGACGGTCTGCTTCGACTAGGTGGTCGGTTAGATTATTCATCCTTAATGGATTTCCGAAAGCACCCAATATTGCTACAAAAAGGACACATTGTTGATCTTATAATTGATTTCCACGCCGGTCCTCAGTATTTATTTGCTACATTACGGCAGAAATATTGGATATTATCAGCTCGCCGCCTAGTTAGATACTGCTTTCATAGGTGTAACATTTGTTTTAGACATAAACTTACCCTGTGATGTCTGCTTTGCTTGTTTCCCGCTTAAAGTGTGGATTTTTCGGGCTCACTTTATATTACATTGACGCGTAACGTACTATACGCAGTCAGAAGGCTTATTTATGTATATTCCTATACATTGCCTTGTTACTAAGGTAGTGCATTTAGAACTAGCGTCGGATATAAGTTGGGCAAGTTTTTAGATGCCTTTAACATTTATCTCTCGGAGAGGTCTATGTAAATTTGTATACAGCGATAACGGTACTATAATTTTGTCATCTCGCATTCATATTTACATGAATTACATTGCTATTTACAATCTGAAAAATATTATGAAGCATTCAATCAGGTGCTCACTGATAATTGCATTGTTTGGAAATTCAACCCTTCAAGCACTCCACATTTCGGGGAGTTATGGGAGTCCCATTATAAAGGTTGTAAAAACAATTTGTTTCGTGTAATAGGCAAGCAAATCCTCGCGTATGAGAAAATGCTTACTACACTCTGTCAAATCGAGTGTATCTTAAATTCTCGGCCGCTTTATGTATTAAGTAGTGATCTTTCTGAACCTACAGCACTCACGCCCGCACATTTCCTAAAATTAAAACCTTGAATACTTACCAGCCGCTGATTTAAGTAAAGAATGTCTTAATCTGTTATCACGCTTTTCTTTAATAGATTCTTTAGTTCAGTCCTTTTGGAAACGCTTTAGATTTGAATACGTACATACATTACAGAGTAAGGCAGAGTGGAATAAGAATGCTACTGCCAAATATGTTTTATAGGTCCAGATACCGTGTTGCTAACACACCGTACGGTTCATAGTGATGCCAGTCTTTGATTCATGTGTGCATGAGTACCACGTGACATGCATATCTTACGTGCCATGGCTGCATTAATGTACGTGACTTCGGTAATAACAGTGCAAATCGATTACCCAAAAAATGTGGGAGATTTTATACTTCATTCATATTGACGTACCTGTTGATTCTACGAGTATAAAATGTGTGTGCGAGGCGTGTGCATTTGTGTGCATGTGTGTATGGGGAAATGGTTTCTTATGTTTGTTTTATGTAGGTACGAACATCGCACTAAAATATTGAAGATATGTAATAAAACCCATAATTAATGTAACAGTTAAAAATAAATAAAAAGGCACAGTAGATATTTGTGTACGTAACATATATTTATAATCTATTATTATTAAATATATACAGAGTACTAAGGTATCTGCGGGTAATAAGGCCTGTCGACTAATAAGGCGTAAGTAACAAAAATCGTATTTACAATAACTGCACTCGCTAAAGGAGATAATATCAGACTACTATTATACACGATAATGTCTCTGCCAGTTTGCAGAGACGCGCTACCTCGCGTCCTGCCACCAGAATTGCATTATCTATCATAAGATACGACCGCAGTGCGGTCCAATAATAAAAATCAGTCCAAATAAATCGTAGATATGTTTTGTAATATTACACTTAGCTATCTAAAATCGCAAACTTTATATTTATGAATTGTGCGTTCATG
The DNA here is from genome assembly GCA_033319125.1 of Parnassius glacialis. NCBI lineage: Eukaryota > Metazoa > Arthropoda > Insecta > Lepidoptera > Papilionidae > Parnassius > Parnassius glacialis. Next base: position 33,988,447 of record JAVANC010000005.1, on the reverse strand, counting down.
GACTTGGAAAAGGCTTATGACAGAGTGGACAGGAACGTGTTATGGCAAACACTGACCTCATTTGGGTTGAGCGCTGGTCTGATACAGGCATTGAAGTCTCTATATAGGGACTCTAGTGCTTGTGTCAGGATCAACGGGGCCTACTCGGACTGGTTTGGCATCCATAAAGGTGTCAGACAGGGCTGTGTGGCTTCCCCGTGGCTGTTCAACCTATTTATGGACAGTTGTTTGGAAAATTTGAAAGTAGAAGAATGCGGGTTAAGAATGGGTGAGTTAACCGTCAAATGCCTTTTGTACGCCGATGATCAAGTCATACTTGCGTCTTCGGCAGCCGAATTGCAAATGATGGTTACATTAATGAACAGGACATTAAAAGAAAAGGGAATGAAAGTGAACGCAAGTAAGACGAAAGTTATGGTTTTTGAAAGAGAAGAAAGTAAAACGATATGTGAAATAAGAATAGAAGGGGAGTTGGTAGAGCAAGTAGATGAGTTTGTGTATTTGGGATGTGTGTTTAGCAGGGATGGTAGATATGATAAGGATATAGAACGACGAGTGAATGCAGGAAATAGAGTGAATGGGGCTTTACACTCTATTGTGAAAAGTCAGAATGTGTCCAAAAAGGCACGTATGGCAATTCACAATGCTGTGTTAGTGCCTACTTTAATGTATGGTAGTGAAAGTTGGGTGTGGCAGAAGAAGCACGAGAGTAGAATAAATGCTGTAGAAATGCGATCCTTAAGGAGTATGTTAGGGATGAATCTGAATGACAGAGTGAGAAATTGTTTAATAAGAGAAGAGTGTGGTTTGCAAGATGATGTTGTGACCAGGATTAAGAAAGGAATGCTTCGGTGGTTTGGTCATGTGGAAAGAATGAATGAGGAAAGAGTGACAAAGCAAATTTATGTTGCAGAGGTGAACGGCAGAGTCGGAAAGGGTCGCCATAGGCGAAAGTTTATCGACCAAATTGGCGATATGTTGAAAATGGGCCAAATCAAGTGTACCTTTAACCGACGAGCGTGTATGCGTAGGTATATGGATGTGGAGGAAGCGAGAGAGGTCTGTCAGGATCGTGCCAAATGGAAGTCCATAGTCTCTGCCTACCCCTCTGGGTGACAGGCGTGAGTGTTTATAGATATAGATATAGAATAAATACTTTGTTCATGTTGAAGATTTGGGTAAATTATTGTGGACATTTTTTTTTTATTTGGATTTTCTTAAATACTTAGTCGGCGGTTATTAAGACCTAATAAATTTCAGTATAGACCTTATTATACTCCTTTTTCTTGTGTCGTTTTTTGTTTTATTGAGAAATTTATATCACTTTTAAAATGTTATAAATGCAAATAAATCGTACACTTTTATTATTAAACTAATGTCGTAGTCAGAAAAAGGCCTGGTTTCAGCTGTCCAAACAGTGAAATGACAAAGTGTGTCGAAGAATTAAGTCTTTGACATTATCGGCTACTAAATTTTGTGTAAATTATTGGTCCTGCGCCTAAGCTCTCTCGGACCGTGTCGAATTGCAACTTGGATGATTTTTGTGAAGGAATAGGGAGTGCACCTGTGCTTGCGCATACATTCGAATACTATAATTCTGTACTGAGCTGATGGGCTAGTCTCCGTTGAGACTGGCCGCTGTGACAGAAATTTGGTTGGGAGGACACTCAACACAATAAACCCAATTTTCAACTCAACCTAATACAACTCGAGACTCAACCGACGCACTGATGATAATCACGAGGAGTGAGTTAGGTTGTGAGTTTGTTCATCATTAAAATAAAGACTATAAGTACTGTTAGGCGAGGCAATTTATATATATTTTTTCAGAATCTTAAATCTTAATTACTGCATTCATGTGATCACTAATATTAAATATATTACATATCGTCACTAGAAAGCCAATACTACTTAAGCGCCATTTTGGCCAAAATGAGTTATATATATCTTTGGATTAGATTTGTTTTTCTGCGTCGATTGGTCTATATTTCGTGATGATCTGAGCACTTTTTCGTCGCTTAAGCACTGCAAAAGTATGGAATTTATTATAATTTTCGAAGGGCGCCGTAAACAAATGAAACGAGACACGAGTGTAAACACCGCGCTCGCGTCCCTCGCGAGGCCCTTTGCCTCGTGCCCAAAAAACCGCCTCCAACGCGAGCGCTGCGAGTGGCGAGGAGCTGCAAGGCGAGCCACTAGCTAGCGTTTACACTCGCGCCTAGTGGCTCGCCTCGCACTCGCCTCGCCGCTCGCGCGAGAGTGTAAACGGGGGTAAAGAATTGATATCGATTTTTCTAAAGAATTGAATATTGTACGTACGGATTTTTTGGTTGGCATGCCTAGTGCAATAAGTCTGACACCTGTCAAAACGTATTTCTTATACCGCGTTTAGACTTTCGCCTCGCGCCTCGCCTCGTACCTCGCCTCGCAGCTCGCGTGTTGTTGCGAGGTAACGAGTGCCTGTTCACACTCTCGCGATGCGTTCAGTTTGCGTTGAGCCAGCAACGATGGAAGACGTCGAAATAATAGCGGCATCAACTCTTGCCTTAATAAGTATTAATCGAAGCTTGACCATTTTAAAAAGAAGGAAATTAAAAAAAAATATGTCGTTGAGGAAGAATATGGTGGATGATATCTATTTATCGAAACAGAACCTTTTGAGTTTCAATTTTTTTTTATAAATTGCTAGTACCTATTGTGCAAGATTAAATAACATTATTTTATTATTATTTTTTTATAGGATAAGGGTGACAAACGAGCACACAGTCCACCTGATGGTAAGGGGTTGCTGCAGCCCATAGACATCTACATCTATCCTCTATTACAAATGAAAATGCAGATGCGTTTTCACCCGTGAGGACTAGGATGGAATGGCTCATTTCCAGTAAAAAGGGCCTCCGGCCACCTGCACTCACCAAGCGAAACGCAGAGATAAACCTCTATTTCACGCTGGTATTCTGTGAGGTCGTGGTACCACCCCGGTTCGAGCCGGCCCATCCGTGCGACAGCAAGAACTGCCGCTTGATTCTACCACTTTTGTACCACAATTGTAATTTTAAAACAAAAGCTATTCGAATGTTATTATGGACGGGCGCCGTAAACCCGTAAACAAACTGAAACGAGAGCGCGAGTGTAAACACCACACTCGCGTCCATCGCGAGGCCCTTTGCCTTGTGCCCAAAAAACCGCCTCCGACGCGAGCGCCGCGAGGGGCGAGGCGAGCTGCAAGGCGAGCCGCGAGGGGCGAGGCGAGCTGCGAGGCCAGCCACGAGCTAGCGTTTACACTCGCACCCCGTGGTTCGCCTCGCCGCTCGCGTGAGAGTGTAAACGGGGGGTTAGATTTGTTTGAGCATAGGAGCCTAGTATCAAAGAGAATATAATCACTACGTTTACCTAGTATATATACCGTTGCGGGAGTACATTCTCTCTCTACGATATATACAGAGGATAGTTACTATACCCTTATGCTACCTCTACACTACTCGCGAAGTAACTTCGAGTCCTTTCGATCGCAGTCCGAAGAACGTGACCACACACTCGTGCTACTTCGCGAAGAGCTCAGTCGTCTTGAGACTCCCGCACCGTTAACATGAATGACGTTCAATAGGCAGCTGCTATAGGTAACTAATTGTGTGAACAGTACGACATCAATGCATCAACTAAATAAATATTATATATATATATATATATATATATATATATATATATATATATATACTAGCTGGCCAGGCAGACGTTGTTCTGCCCTTTCCGACGACCCTTCCTATGAAAAAATCCTTTAATTCGCAATAAAAAAATATTTAAGGTCACTCATCGGGATAAAAAGTATCCTATCACTCAAGTTGGACCAAACTGCACACAGTGTACAAAATTTCATTGGAATCAGTTCAATAGTTTAGGAGTTCATCGCGGACAAACAATGTGACACGTAATTTTATATATAAAGACTAGCTGACCAGGCAGACGTTGTTCTGCCCTTTCCGAACGACCATTTGCTTTCCCAAAAAAGCTCCTGAAATTAGCAATAAAAAATTGAGGGTCACTTATCGGGATAAAAACTATCCTATCTCTCAAGTTGGACCAAACTGCACACAGTCTGCAAATTTTTTTTGAAATCGGTTCTATCTGTTGAATACTTACAGCAACACGTGGTGGTTATACTACTAAATTGTAGCTTTTATTAAACGTTTGTATTTTTAACATAGCGCCATCTATTAAATATTTACTTAATCCAGTCAACAGATATCGTCATCTGACAGAATCGTTTGAAGCTAACAGATAATTGTGACTGTCAAATAATAGAGAAATAATTTTCAATAAAATAATATTGTATTGCGACTATAAATTGAGATGTAAGCTATCCTATCTTTTAAGTTGGACCAAACTGCACATTGACCAAAAATTTCATTGAAATCAGTTCAGTAGTTTAGGAGTCCATCGCGGACAAACAACGTGACACGTACTTTTTATATATAAAGATAATACATCATATAATAAAATATTCATAACTGGCGTACGCCGAGTAGTGTAGTGAGACGCTTCGTTTAACTTCGGGGTACTTCGCGAAGTCCTTTGACTCTGGCACAAAAAACCGACACCAATCGGAAGTCGCCCGAGGCGAAGCGATGTTGGACGAAGTGAATCAAAGTACCTCTCTACATTATTCGCCTCGTCCAACTTCGATCTACTTCGCGAGGAGTGTAGAGGAGGCATTGGAGTTTGAGTCTTTGATATACAGTAATCTATGCACAGAGTACTTTTTAAAATCTATGGTTATCATTATCATAACTCTGCATCTGCTAACCTAAAAATCTTAGATTTTGCCGTAGTTACAATTTCCTACTACCTAGAACTCACTAGAAGATTATTAATTAGTCAAAAAATGGTATCTGTGAAACCTATATCAGAAAAAAGCAAACAACAAAGCTTAAAGTCTAAATCCAAAAAGAAAACTAATAGTGCATTTGGTAAAAAGAAAGTATCTAAAATTGTGGAAATTGTTAATGAAAATACAAATGCTAAAGTTTCTTGTCAGAAAATAAATCGGAGCGAAGTTAAATATGTGATGCCATCCACAAGTATAACAGAAAATCTCGTTGATTCGTGCTTAAACGCGCTACAAAAATTAGCGGCACATCACAGTAAAAAGAATGCAATTTTTGGCTTTGAAACATCTATATTTGCGGAAATACGTTGCATGAAAATTCCTAATACTAGAGGCAACGTAAAGTTGTAAGTTTAGTAAGCTTTTACTTCCACGTTTTTTTTTTCAGACTATGATTTGTATTTATAATATCGTATATTTTTAGTATTTTACCGCACAGTACTGCTGCTTCAACAGGAGAAATTTGTTTAATAACTCCGGATTTAAAAAAAGGAAAGAAAGTTGATCATGAACCTACTGTTGAACATTGGAAAGACATCTTAAAAGAAGCAGGTGTTACCGAAGTAAGTTATTTATACTCCTTAAAGTTTTCCAGTATTAATACATATTTACTATTGTTAATATAAAACCTAAGAATATTTTCATGATAATGAACATCTAAATTGATCCAATTATTTTGCTTAAAAGATGTTACTGAAAATTATATTTACAAATTGATCAAAACATGGAAAATTAAGTAACCATAGAAAAATGAACATGACAGTGTTTTCTGTTCATATACTTAGGTGAAGCTGGTGACAAGCTTTTTATTATACCATTTATACCTCTTGTTTTAAAAAATGGTGTTGTGTAAAAACTTAATGTTGCAAGTGAAATACAGTTATCTTTATAACTGATATATATTTGACAATAAAATAATATTATATTTGAATAACTTGAGTCTGGGCACAGAATGATTATCAAGCTTTGCATATAGAAAAAGTGAGAGCCTTTAAATAACTCTTTGCTTAGGATGAGAAGAGAACAAAGTTTTCACTCACTGAAAGGGACATCATAAATGATCACCTAAATTAACAATTACAACGATGCCAACACTGAAAGTCAAAATCTAGTTACTTATGTACTAAAAATCAGACTTCGAGGCCATACTCATTTGAAGTTTTCTAGCCATATAGCTCCAATGTAATCCAGTTTTGATAGCTAACAAACAATATTTCTCACAAACATGTTTTTTTATTTAAAAAACAACTGTCTTTATTACATTAAACCACTAATATGTATTTCAGGTTAAAACAGTATTGCCTTTAAGACAGTTGAAGGTAGAATATGACCAATATGAACTCAAACGGAGACTTCTTACACAACATGATTTTATAATGGTTGACACAAGGATATTAAACCATGCTTCCCATTTACTGGGAAAAATGTTTTTCAAAAAACACAATATGTTAATACCAATTAAAATGAATGAGAAGGCAAATATTAAGAAGTACATTGACATTGGATTGAGAACAGCAATGTTGCGGTTGAATGAAGGACACACATCAACAATACTTGTAGGGCACACCAGCATGCCACAAAATAATTTAAAAGAAAACATCATGTCATTAATAAGACAACTTACTAATAAATATCCTGGTGGAGAGGCCAATATTAGGTCGATATCTTTAAAACTGCCATTGTCCCTTCCACTGCCTTTATACCTAACATTAAGTAAGTACAGTAGTCTTATTTGACATACTTCATGAAGGGGACATTTAATTTTTGTATGGAACTCCAACTAGAATATAAATAAATTTAACTAGCAATTTACTTATATTATTACAAAGTATTTTATGAACAAAATATTAAAATGTTTGACATTTATCATAAGAGTTATGACATATTTGTAGATAAGTTGTAAAAATTTTATTTTATTGTGACAGAAATCAAATTTTACAAGATTTATTCAAGGGCATGGGATTTGATTTGTGAATCAATTCAAGTACATTGAAAACTTGATTCAAAATGAAAATGTGCATCCATGTGACTAACATGAAGTTATTAATAATGTATAGACATATTATGTCAACATCAAAACAAAATGTTACAAATATTTGGTTCCAAAGTGCACTCATAATATAAAGAACTATATATTTTTTACGTTGACTCTAACAACAAAAGCAATTCTTTTAGCTAGTTGACAATAATTTCCAAGACAGCTACTTGTTTAGAACTGTAATACTCTTTAATATATTTTATGTATTCATGATCTTTATCTTTTAACATTATTACATGAGCATCTGATATGATATTCAAACTATGATGTAACAGAAAATGTTGCCTTATTGAATATAGCAAAAATTTAAAAGATATTAACTTGCATTTGTCATTAGACTTAATTCACAAATATTTTTTCCTGATTTGCACCATGTTTCCCTCTCTTTTAAGTAGTGGTGAACTTCATTAATACTAAAATATTAAATTTTGTAACTTAAAAAAATTATTTCAATTACAGGATCATCAAATTCTGTTGGACTTCCAAAACTTGCTCATAAAAAACCTAAACATTTCACAGTTTTAGAGGATGAATTATCAACCATACCAGATAGCACTGTAAGGGTAGCCCCTGATGGCACAGTTCACCTTAAAAAGCAAAAAAATAAGACAAACAAAAGGTAATTTATCAATGTATATCATTAAAGAATCAATTAGCGAAAAATATGAAAAATATAACTCGATAATCATATTTTTTTATTTCAGTGTTGATGAGGAAGATTTGTTAGAGAGTGAAAAAGAAGATGAATCTGAAGGCGATATAAATGAAGAGGAATAAATATAAAATTTTATTCAATATAATAAAGATAAATAATAATACAAATTGTCATTTTCTTAGTACAAAATGTTTAATTAATATAAATCAACATAGAACAGTTAAAGAAAATATACCTAGTAACTATATAATATATATACTAAAAGTAATCTTATTCCTTAGTTTATCAATATAATATGTTACTTCCTGCAGAACTTAATTTGCCACACTTAAAGTGTTTACTAATGCCTTAGGAATTATACTGACTTGCATTTTCACCGGCCATACTTTCTTGAATTTTTTGAAATTAATTACTTTGCTGTCATCGGAAGTTAACTGCAGTGGTTTTTTTTTAACAATCAAATCATTTCTTAAAACAACTGTTGTCCCCAAATCGAGATCATTTAATTTGCCATCTATGTCTGTTATATCCTCTTTCTTTATATCTATTACAGTATTATTGCTGTACTCCATTTTTAAATTGTTTTGCATCAACTCTTCTAGTTTAATTCCTCTTAAAGCTGATACATCTAGTTTATTATTTTCTTCATTTCTACTGTTACCTTTTTCTGTGAGAGTATTTTGTTCTTTACAAAAGTTTGTTTTATCAATATTGAATGCCTCACCCTTAGAAATTTTAGTTGGTTTGGGGTTTTCTTCAATAAAATTAAATAAATTATCATCCTCATTTCCTTCAAAATCTTGCTTCCTTTTTGTTGGTTTCGATAAATTTAATTTTCTATTAAGATCATTAGCAACTGCAGAAGATGATGACAATGGCTTGAAATTAAAGTTATCCTTATCTTCATTACTGTTTTCAATTGCCAATTTCTTTGTAGGGTTTAAATTAACTTCATCAATGTCTTCACATGTTCGTTTTGTTGAACATTCTATGCTAGTTACTTTATTGTTCACAGTGGCTAATTTCTTATTTGGATTAATAAAACTAACATCATTATTTTCTTCGTCCCATTTTCTTTTTGGTAGAGTACTGGCATTATTTATTGTTGAAACATTGTGAGACAAATCAGTTTTAGAATTCAGACTTTCGTTTATAACCACATTTTCTAGTTTACAAATGCTAGGCACAGGCTCTTCTGATTCATGAGCTAATATATTTGTAGTTTTTACACTTTGATCAGATGGTTGTTTTATAATCTCGGATGAAAAATTAAAGTCAGGATTACAATATTTATTTAGTGAACCATACAATATTGCTAAACCTATCTCTGCATCGGCTACAACTCTTTTACCTTTGCTCTTTAAATAGCATACTATGTCACTGATTAGATTTTTTTGTGTTTGTGTTTCTTGACTTGTTGATGTCAAATTGTATTGAATCACAATTATATTATCATTGCAAAGCATAGACTTAGTCATCTTTGTCTCACTAAGTAACAAAGCTGATGCAGAGCTTTTTGTAAGAACATTTTTATACATATCCAATTGTCTTTTTGAAAAGAAAACAACAGTTTTGCCTGTAAACAAAGTTTTTCTACAATTATCTGGTAAAAAAGATACATTTTCTTTGTTAAGTGTAGTTTCCACAATTTGAGGTATGTAATTTCTTGGATCAGGTAATGGAGTGCATTTAGTAACAGCTTCAGAGCACTTATTCCAAAATTCAGTGGTCACAATAAATGAACCTTGTACTAATGCAAGCACCACTTTAATTGTCAAAGTGATAGCAGGCATTGTTAAATATACACATGAATCATCCCACTCACTTTTCAATATTCCACCGAATTTGCCTAAAATCATTTTCAAATTCTGAAGATTTTCTCCTTTTAAGGTTGATGTACATGTTGTGTAATTTATAAAATGTACCTTCCAAACACAGTCCATTTTACCAAACTTAATGATATCATTAACATTAACTTTTTGTTTAACATTGCATTCCAACTTCTCCGAGGAATTATTTAAGTATGTTCCATATTTTGAACCCAAATCTTGTAAAATTAAGGTATCGTCCAACACATTTAGTGTGGCATGTCTTCTACTAATGGATGGATCATCAGGAACAGCGAAATTACAGTATTGTACATCAACACTTCGGCCAATAATAATTTCTTTATGCGGGACAATGTAAATTATTCTGGAATCACTTTGAGAACTTAAATACCACATTTTGATTCTTTAAAAAAACTTGAATTATATCAATTTCTTTCAGTAGTTTCATTAAAAACGACAAAAAGTAAAGGCACTGAGCGTCCTTCTCAATCAATATTAAAGTTTAATTAAATGAAAAGGTAAGTTAAAACATTAAAACACAAGCTTATAAGCACAGACCATGAGAACGCTACACATTCTTGTTCTTAATAACTGGCTTTACGGCTCTGGGATCTAGCCCTTCTGAGGCTGAAGTTACAATATATTATAATAATTATCCTTCATAGTATACTGCTTCACAATATGTTGATGCATCACATTGTGCAGCCCTTGGGAGATTTTGACGGCAACTTGAGCCAGCAGACGGCTGACGGTTACGCCTAAGAAGACAGACACCTTATTTTGAGAATCACATCACCATCAGCGCACTTGTTTTACAGTTTCCCCTAATAGTTCACATGCGCAGACACTTAATACACAAAATCGCACCACTTTTACATATCAAAGTCCACTTCAAACCATTATTTAAACAATAATACAGGAGCAGCAAACCGCCGCCGGTCAATTTTCCGCCAAAACCAAAAACGCTACACAAACTATATAGAAACCAAAGAGTATAGTAACTGTCCTATACAGGAAATAGAAACACTACGCGTTCAGACCATTGATATAAGAAGAGTAGAGGATAAGCTGTAAATTGCATATATATTTTTTGGTTATACAAATATCATGCAAACATGAACCTTGCCAACAAAAATATATCTGTCTCATTCTCACACGTTATGATTTTCAAATGTAAAAAGAGATAAGTACATATCTTAGACTTCAATTTTCTGTTGCCAGTTTTCATAAATGTCACCAAGCTCCACCTTGAAGCATGACGCGCCATTTTAGGATGACGTTCATTTGTGGTAGTTCGTCTGTCATCTAAGCCTTGTTCGGAGTTATTTCGCAGTGTTACAGTGAATTTTGACTATTTTGGAGCTTTTTTGTTCATTAGTAAAGGGTAATTGAGCAAAAACAACATGACAAAGTGTTGCATCAATGGATGTAATTCAAATTCTCGTAAAAATTAAAAAGGATTGTCATTTTTCAGGTTAGTTGTAACTTTTTTCCTTAATTGTATATTTTTCGTGTGAATTGCGTTTCGTGTTCATGTTATGGGTTCTAAATGGTGTTTCCCGATATTATCTAGAATTTCCAATGACTATTATCATGTAAATTTAAACAAGTAAACATTTTGATTGTTAACATTTTTACATAGTGTTGTCCTTACGTGTTGTCATGTTTTGAAATTATCGATATAAATTTTAACAATATTTTTTATTAAACTGGCTTTACGGCTCTGGGTTCTAGCCCTTCTGAGCCTGTTTAACAATAATATTAATGTAGTCATGATCAAATAACGTTTTAGATACGTAAACTGTATATTTAATCAAACGATCGATTGGGAGCCTTTCGTATAAGAAAATAACTTGCAAATAGTGTAAATCGTAAATTTTCTATGATAGTTTTTTTCATCAAATATTTGATGATGTTAAGATTATTTTTGACTGGTTCTTAACGATGCATAATATTTATTTTAGGTTGCCAAAAAATGAAGGCCTTCAAAAATTGTGGATTGAAAATATAGGCCAAGAAAACATAAAACCTGCAGTAGTAAGAAGAATATGCTCCTTGCATTTTGAAAAAGAATGTATAAATAGAACGCTGGATGTAGTTCGGCTTGAGGGTGATTTGGTTCATGTCTTAAATAAATTTTCTGACTAAATAATATTATTTCGTCACGAATAAATGATTTTAATCAGTATACATTATTGTTATTTTATTTATTTTTAATCCTTACTCTCTCGTTTACCTCCAGTATCCTTAGTGGTGGATTACGCTACTGGTGGAAGTCATTACAACTTGCAGGTTGTAAACACTATAAAATTGATATTTTGTGGTGTTACACAAATGGGATATAATGAGAAATGAGTATGAAAGTGGAAGTCTGAAGTGGCGCAGCCGCCCCTATTGATCGAAATGTTGCATGGAAATTGGTTGTCGTATGGTATGAACATGGGATGCTGAAGATTGAGGAATACGTTACGATATTTAAATGATTAATGGATTGTGTGTACGGTGGTATGGTTAGAAAGGGGCTGCTCAACTCGATTAGATTACTGAGATAAATAAATAAATAATCTTTATTATCAAAAAAAGAGAGATGACGGCTAGTAACTATGTATGAAAGAACACATGCTCCACAAACTTTAAATAAATCAAGATAAAAGTCAGTCCACTGCACGTTCATGGTGACTTGAACTGGTAACCGACCATTACCACGAAAGAAAGGTGTTGTTGAAACTTTATGGCGGCTTGGAAGTTAAGAGCGAGCGCTAGTCCGTGCAGATATAGTTGAAAGAAAACTTGATGGTGTCTCAGATCACAGTACGTAAAGCGAAGCGTGAAGGTACTGTGATCTGAGACACCATCAAGTTTTACAGTGGTAGAGCCACGCGGCAGCGTTTGCTGTCGCACGGATGGGCCGGCTCGAACCGGGGTGGTACCACGACCTCACAGAAAACCAGCGTGAAGTAGAGGTTTACCTCTGCGTTTCGCTTGGTGAGTGCAGGTGGCCGGAGGCCCATTTTACTGGAAATGAGGCATTCCATCTTAGTCCTCACGGGTGACAACGCATCTACATTTTGAATTGTAATAGAGGATAGATGTAGATGTCTATGGGCCGCAGCAACCACTTACCATCAGGTGGACTGTGTGCTCGTTTGTCACCCTTATCCTATAAAAAAAAAGGTACAGGACTTGCGCTCGCAACTAACTTCCCAGCCGCTATAAAGTCTATATATATGATATAATTCACGCACCCTGAACGCATACCGTTGGGGCTGGTTCGATATGGTGCACGACAAAACTACTGGAAAAAACTTAGGGGAGACTTTTTTTTTTTTTTTTATTTATTTATTTGATAATAATTTGACAATATTTAAATTGATATTTTACGGTATAAACATAAGCTATACAGCTTTACCGTATACCGATGCCATCAACAAACATATAATAATTGTTATTCGTAATAATTATGTCATAATGTTGTGATGCACGCATTGTACCGCGCTCGCCGTACAGTCAAGAAACCGGTTTGCTCTCGGGTCTTAGTGCGTCCTTTGCCTACCTTCTGCCTAGTAGTGGGACAGCATGGGCTGGACAAAAAAATCATACGAAGCCTAATACATTGCCTATAGTGGTGGTTTCGTTAATCTCTGCAGAGGAGAAAAAAAATGCATGCGTCGACCCAGGGACGCACGGATGGAGTGCTTATGTGCAGATTGCCGTCGTTACAAAAAAAACGTTAGCTCGTTGCACGAACTCAGTATAATATTCTGGTGCACGTCGTATACGTCTTCTGAAAAGAAAGGAGTTAAAGCTCCAATCAAGTGTTTTTTACTTGGTCTCTTCGCTCACTTTTGACTGTTGCTTCACCATATCTTAAAGCAATTACAGTTTCAAAACTTTCCTATTCTGAGTTGAACGTAAGATTTATTTATTTATCATCTCAATACAACTATTATTACAGGATTAACCCAATTCAATAGTGTAGTGATCTAATATCTGTTTATTTAATATATACCTATGAGATGGATGGTACGTCATAATTTATATAGCATCGATACTGAAAATATCGACAAAAACAACGCTATTTCTTGTGGGTGGAGCATGGGGTGGAGTCGTCGCCATATTTGAGAAACACTTGACTTCAGGTCACGTGACCACATGCCATATCCCCTATTTTTCTTATATCTATGGTTCAGACGGACGTCTGGTACATTTTTTTTATGGCAACCTTACAATTACTGCCAACCTCCAGTCAATAAATAATACTTGTAAGAAACGGCGAACAATAAAAATGAAAACTATGATTCTGATTAAAAACCGAATGAAGTTAAGAACTAATGAAATATGAAATGATTTGTACTGAAGTTTATTCAATAAATGAAGAATATTATAATTATACAGGGTATTTTTGGAACGCTCCCGACAATTAAGACAAGCGACAGCACCAAGTATACCTTTGATCATGGGTCACAAATAAATTCGATCCTGATGAAAAAAAATTATATTTCTACAACGTTTTATTAGCTTTATTCACACGCCAACATGTTAGTACAGGCTAAATGAAAACTAAGGCTAAATGAAACGATAATTTCATAAAAAAAATCATGAAAATACTGAAACATAAAACCAGCACTGGAATGACTGAATTGATATCACCTGACTAGAGGTTAATGTACGCGCAAACGCTGAAAAAAAAACGCTGGCCTTGAACTTGAGCACTGAGCGATTTATCACATATTGGTACGAAGGAGGCGCGACGGGGGAACAATCTGCCAGTATTACTGTGCCTGCATGCTATTGGTTCCCGCGCTTTGTTCGCTCCAAAAATACAGTCGCATACACAGCTTACTTTGCGACTCGCCACGATGTTTGTCGTGAAGCGACAATTAAAAAAAAAAGAACCTAACCTAAGAACAACAAAACAACAAAAGTAGAACAAGAAAATAATATATTTAAAATTTTAAAAAGATATTTACAATTTTATATAAAAAAATGAAGTATGATGATGGTGATAGGTGACGTGAAATTACAATTAGATAGAAAATAAAGAAGGGCAGTGCGGCCCCGGGATAAGGCCTTTAGGAGATACTTCAAGTTTGGAAGCTGAAGCGAGACTGTCTGTATTGACCGATGGTTCGGCTTTTATACCTTTTTAGAGAGAACGGGAAATTATTTAAATTAAAAGCAAATTTTTGTAAATGGCCCAGAGCAAAAGAGTATTTATGTGGAAATATTGAAATAAAAACATCAGACCGGTAACGAATTTGAATAAAAATTGCCATGACAACCAAATAAATAACGATGTCAAAAACTAACAATTTTTTGTTTCAGGCTTATAATTAAAAAACGACAAGATTTAAGTAAGAAATGAGACATTATTGATATAGGAAAAAAAGTAGCGCAGCAGCGCGCACGAAACCCGAAATTGCAGAGTTACGGAGAACTAAATAAAAGATCGAAAAAATAAGACTCCATCGACACCGATTTAAAAAGTGCTGATAGCGTGAAAATACGAAGTGAAAATGATTTTTTATTGTGTAAAAACTTTACAGGATCCTATGGAAATAAAGGTGATACAAAATATGACTGCAGAAAATCAAGAACAGAATGGAAAAATAAATTTAAAATAGTGTAAAATGATATGTAAGTACCATAACACTACATGTTTTAAAAAGGAAGGAAAGAAAAATTATTTATATCTATTGTTTTATGACTAAACTAGTGAACGAAAAGGTAAATATGATAGAAGGTGAATGGGGAAAATTGTGCATTAAAGTTAAAAGTGTTGAGGAAGAATACCGAAAAAATTACCATGTGAGCGACCTGATGACGGAAGCTCAAGCGAAGATGAAAGTGATGATGAAGTAGCATCCAGTAACACCAAAACACCATCAACATCTGGCTTCCATGTGACCCAAGCCGTCATAATGGACGGCGTGTCACACTTAGCTTAAGTTTTCTTGTTACAAACTACTTTATATTTTACGATAGAAATAACAAATAATGCTCAAGTAAACATTATCCATTTTTAATTCCCACCTCTTCCAAAGTTGTAAGTAGCTGGTAAAACACCTACTATGATTCTACAATAAAACAATTACTATAATATTATAAAACAATAGCCCAATACCATGTAGTACTTTAGAACGCGACTGTACCCACACTCCATCCGCTGTCGACCTGTATCTAGCTCGGTACGAAACAATGCTGCGGTCATAAGAAAAAAGGGCGCATCTAACAATTTTTGAATAAATGAGTTAAATATACCATTCGACTCATGATAAGAAGGCGCATCTACAATTTTTTTTTTAATATTCACAAATATCAATATTTTAGAAATTATCGTAAGAATTTTAGACGCAACTGTTGATCACAGATGATATTTTTTTTTAGTAGAAAAGTCTTATACAAATTCAACATAAAAGAAAAGACTTATTTAACCAGTTGCTACGTCATCTTTAACAATATTTGCATCGATTACTTAAGTTTCAATTATTCTTGTCTTATTATTCTATATCTTATTATTAAGAGCTTATATCTTATTATTAAGAGCTGGTGTTTCACATGTGGTCCCATATAAATTTGATCGAGGTCAGACCAATAGTTTTTGAGTTATCCTTAAGAGCGTAGTCGGTCTGCGCGAGAATTGAGAAATAGGTATTTGAAGAAACTATTGCCGTCGCACTGCGCCCGAGCAACCGAGGTATCAATGTGTGAGTGAATAATCTGTATTTGTGTGCGTACTGCGTAGCTCAGTAGGTACCACGCATCTTTCGCGCGCATCATGTTTACGGACTTGATTCTTTGCTTCACTGTTTTGACTCGGCTTGTGGATTGGCTTTGAATACCTATTTGTTCCAACGACTAGAGAAAAATCGTGAGTATTATTTTATTTGTAAATACATTTTATCATTTTACCCCCTTCAAAACGACAAAAGAAATTCAATAATTTAACATAACACTGCTTGTAAAGTAGAAGTAGTGTTTTCTTAAATTATTGAATTTTGTTTGATAAAATGTCAATTTACAAATATAATCATACTATAATGATTTTTGTTTCAGGTAAACCCTTTTTCGTTAATAATGGGTCGGAGAAAAGGGAATAAAACGCGTCTATTCTTGAGTGCTAAGAGAAAAAACCTTCATTTACGTAGGTATGTACGTATAAAACGGAAGGGCCTCTCTTTATACTATGACGGAAGCTTCATTTTGCACCGTGTACAGTACAAGTCCAAGTCCAAGTAGGTAATTAAAATTTCATATCTATTATGGTCATTTAAAAACCCTCCTAAATTTCCCTTCCTCTAGAACAAAGTCCTATTCTCACTCTTTTACAGTACATGCAGTTAGGTTATGGAATTCTCTTCCTGCTGCAATTCGAGAGGCTCAAACAGTGTCCGTGTTCAAAAGGCAAGTCAAAGAGCACTATCTTTCTTTGTCGTCCTAATGATTATATATATATAATATATTATTATATTTATATATGTAATATATATATGTATATATATGTGTATGTGTATATGTATTTATAGTGGTATTTAGTTATATGTATGTTTACATGGATATTTTTTTTTATTAGCTTTACTTTATGTTAAGTATATTAATATTATAAAATTTTATTATAAGAGTGCACACTAGTTCAGCTTCTCTTTTAATTTGTCCAGTATCAGGCCTGCTGTAACATTATTTTGTGTGTACATAAATGGTTAAATAAATAAATGGTCAAAGGAGCAATGACGTGGTAAATTTTGAATGGCATGGCTGGATTCTACTCAAGATGGTCCTTATAAGAAGACGATAACAATATAAAAGCAGCAATAACAATGCTTAGTATCTTTGTTTCGCACGTGGTTTATCCCATATTTATCCCATCTCAGCGGATGAAATACCACCTGTTGCGGACGCTCGTAATACCTATGCATTCATGTCAAATTACAATATGCATTTAAGTAGGTATATATTGCCTCTATGACAATCAAATATAAAACTGTATACTTGAAATTCACCTTCCGACTGGGGTTGCCCTCAGTGATAGGGCTTTCACTTGTTTTATAATTTTTTAACCGACTTCCAAAAAAAAAGGGGGGGGCGGTTATATGTTCGACTGTATGTATTTTTTATGTATGTTCACCGATTTCTCCGCCAATTGTGGACCGATTTTCAAAATTCTTTTTTTTATTCGAAAGTTTACATTCTTGAGGTGGTCCAATTGTCACCAAGTCAGAATCTGATGATGGGATCCCAGGGAAATCGAGGGCAACCTTCAAATTTTATAGGTACATATAATGTTTTTCATGTACTTTCTAACGCATCTATTTGTAACTGGTAATCATCATCTCATGTTGATCATGATGATCGGATCCCAGGAAAATCAAGAGAAACCCTTAAATTGCATAGGCACTTTTAAACGTTTTTTTCATGCAACTTTCAGAGAGAATCGAGAACCGTTTGAAGAAAACCCAAGTTTTTTTTTCGTCGGAGTCGATCAGTTGGTGATCTTCTGGTCTACCTAACTCATTGATGGGCGGAGGTATTAGAGTTCAAGGGGGAGGGATCCTCGGCGTCGACATATCGAGTGACGTGCAGTTTCGTGGTCACTTGGAAGAGAAGGCTTAATTGGCCTCTAAAACGCTTGGCGTGCTCAGCAGAGCGAGACAGTATTTCATGCCGGCACACCGCCTGCAACTTTACAAGGCGCAGGTTCAGCCTCACATGGAATACTGTTTCCATCTCTGGGCTGAGGCTCCCCAGTGCCATTTCCTTCCACTTGACCACATCCAGCGCAGAGCGACTCGAATCATCGACGACCGAGTCCTTTCCGATCGGCTCGATTCATTGGCACTGCGAAGAGATGTTGCATACCTATGCATTTTCTTTCGCATTTACCACGGGGAGTGCTCTGAGAAATTGTTCGTCCCAGCCGCCAAATTTCACGAACGCACATCGCGGCAGAACTCCCGATACCATCCACACCATCTAGATGATTGGCGGTCCACCACTGTGCGATTTAGAAGATGTTTTCTTGCGGCGGTAGTCAGTTACCATCAGGTGAGCCGCGTGCTCGTTTGCCCCCTCTCCTATAAAAAAACTCCTCATCGCTGACCACTACACTCAATGACTTGTATTTAGTTTGTGATGACGATGATGGTGCCCATAATGAAGAAATTTACAACGACAAGTTATCAGGACGGAGAGTCGTAGATATAAAATATTTGTTTGTCTGCTATTTCAAACATTTAGCACCAACATTTAGGCTGCACATTTACCGATTTAATACTCCACAACGAAAAGTTAATAAAAAGAAATCACAACTACTATTATCAAGTACAAGGCCAATTGTACATCACATGCCGAAGTTTTTTTACTTTGTTTTGTGGAGCCCCAAGGATGTATTATATGAAAAAATTGATAAAGATGACGAATTTTGGCATAACATGGAACCAAAATTAGAAAAAATTTCCACGAATGCCTTCTCGCTGAAATAATTGACGGTCGGATACCACGAAATTTAGTAAGAGAAAGGATGGAAATGACGACAGAATAAATGTACATATTAATTATTAAATAACTGATTTTATATATAATTATTCTTAACTTATTTAATATACCCACAAGCACCTCTTCTGCAAAATAAATATTAAGAATTTACTTGATAAGAGCAGTCATTATTTTATAAAGTCCCCAGTAAAGCTGGCAAATCAAGTAAGCAGAATTATTCACCAAGCAGTAGAATTCGAACATTAGTTACGTTTTATTTCACTAAAATTAGCTAAAGTTCATTTCAAATAATAATAAACGTAAACTCACTGAATTGTTACTTCGTTGTCTTAATAATTTCACTGTTCTATGCCGCCAATCAGTATAGGATAAACGTCGATATCGACTGACATCACTATGATATCGATAAAAACTTCGACAGTTGTCACTTTCCTAATTGTTTAGGCTGATAAGTACTTATTAGTCTAACCATCCCTCACCTCTGGCCTCCCCCCGTAGAGTGCGATAGGGACAACTGCAGCTCAGAACGATTTTACTTACAAAAACCATGACCGATCGACATTTCTTATTCCCCTGTTTTCTCCTCGAAAACTAAGCCGATTAAATTATTTTTGGTATCAAAATTTAGAGAAAGAATAGATCTATGCTCCTATTACTTGTTTTTATCTTAAAAACTTTTCAAATTTGTTTAGTAGTCGTCTGATTACGGAGGTAAAAACGGGGCATTTTTTTGGGTTTTTGGAAAGGCATATTTATTTTTGTAATAATTTTTTGGAAAAAAATAAATGATAGGGGCATGCCTACAATAGACCTTGATTTTTATAAACAAAACCGATTAATCTGGAGGCTTTATTCAGGAAAATAATAGGGGAATACATTTGTATGGAAAAAATGCAGCCCGTCTACGCTCTTAATTATTTATATTAAAGTCAGTTGTACAAAATTTTTAATTTTTAATTATTATCGTAGTAAGTCTTGTATGATATCCCCTTTAAAATAATTACTCAAGAGTTGCGGGTTGTTATTTTTTGTGTCTCACTACCAATGCTTTTCTACTATTTACTAAGAAAAAAAGTAGTAAATTACTATTCGCGTCCTTTCAACTTCAAATGACCTTTCCAAAATATGTAAAAATGTTAAATGAATGGCAGTTTTTTTTTTATTAATTAGGTTGGAAAGACGCAAATAGTTATATGTGGCTTTCCTTCGATGTTTTTGTGTTGCCAGGTGTATTTTTTAAGCTAAGATGAAAAGGAAAATTCGTTTTATTTAAATAAATAAACAAATTATCAAAAAATAAGTTCGTCCTTAAAATCTTCATGTCTCTACGTATATATTTCAATTTTCATATAGATAGACCTTTTAATATACTTTAGACACAGGGTCTGAAAGAAAAATTCATGTATTTATTTTTTATTTCCATTTTACGTTTTTGTTAGTTGCGTTCTTCTTTATTATGACGGCAGAATGTAACCCGGCCGGCTGGTGTCACCTGAGTGATGCAGTAGGTTTCGTAGTAGTAGGTAGTTCCGTATTGATTTTCTACACGCGTGCGCGAGCGACAGTTCAATCGTTTTGTTTATTAAATTGTTATTACTTGTGATTACGTGTTGGTATTATTCTTGTTGTTACGTTTTTTTTGTTTCTTTTTTGTTTTAATAATGCCTAACGCATACGTTTATAGTGATCGTGAATACGGCAACATGTTAGGTATCCGAACCGAGGTACAAGAAGTATCGCTAAATAAATTGTTAAGACGTCGGGATGGAACAACTGTGTCATATTGTGCAGTGCACAAAGTGTTGAAGCGTAACCTAATGCGCCCATACAAATTGCACAAAGTGCAAGCTTTAGTTCCCGGCGATCACGACCGCCGACGAGTTTGCTGCCGTTGGTTATTATACCAGCAACAACGTGTGCCTGGTTCCATTGAGCACATTATCTGGACGGATGAGTCGACATTTACCAGAAACGGCCTGTGGAACGGAAGAAATAAACACGTGTATTCAGAGGTTAACCCGCACGCTGTTCGACAAACCGGGCACCAAACCCGGTTGGTCGGTTAACGTATGGGCAGGTTTATTTAAGGATCGCATACTGGGACCAGTGTTTCTGCCACAGCGACTAAACGGACAGCGATACCTAAACTTTATAAATGAACAGTTGGTTGACATTTTAGACGACCTATCGTTGGCTGAATATCGCCGCACATGGTTCCAGCATGATGGTGCACCTCCACATGTCGTGAGGTTCGTCCGTGAGCGCCTCACCGAATTATTTGATGATTGCTGGATTTGGCGAACTAGGACCACACGCTTGGCCACTTCGCTCAACAGATCTGACCCCGTTAGACTGCTTTCTGTGGGGTATGTGAAAGAAAGGGTTTTTAATCGTGAGTGTGATAGTGCTGACGAAATGCGCCAAAGGATCGTGGATGTTTTCGACAAACTACGTACGGACTGTGTCGAAGACCACACGATGATGCCCCACCTGCATGAGGAGACGCAACACCGAGCCCAAATCTGCCTTGAAATGAATGGAGCACAATTTGAGCCGCATCTCATAAGACCACGGCGGATTTAGAGCGGTAAGCTGTTTCATAACCATTTTTTTAAATGACTTAGTACTGAACTAATCTGAATAGGTAAATAACTGAATACATGACAATAATAAACATACCTACACTATGAATAAAAACGCATGACTCTAATCGTGGTTACATTTCATTTAAGTATTTTTTCATTAACGGGAAATCGAACCAGTTATTTGGGTTATTTAACCTGTAAATTCGGATTAAAGTGGCTACGTAGAGACAAGCACAATGGCAAAATAGTAGGTTAAGTAGATAAGTTAGGTATTTAGACAAGTGTTGTAAACTATTAGGTATTGTGGTATGGCCCGCTAATAACGGGCCACGCTAATTTGCGTTCGCGCGTTCATTGACCTCTAATCAGATGATATCAATTCAGTCATTCCACTGCTGGTTTTATGTTTCAGTATTTTCATGATTTTTGTATGAAATTATCGTTTCATTTAGCTGTACTAGCATGATGGCGCGTGAATAAAGCTAATAAAACGTTGTAAAAATATGAATTTTTTTTCATCAGGATCGAATTTATTTGTGACCCATGACCAAAGGCATACTTGGTGCTGTCGCCTGTCTTAGTTTTCGGGAGCGTTCCAAAAATACCTTCTATAGAATTAAAATAAAATAAAACTGAACTCATTACCACATTTAAAATATTAAATAAAACTATATAAAGACTATTAAATTCTAAGTAATGAATAAAATATTATAACTTAATATTATTTAAATCTAAATATTCCATAAGGCAATTAAAAACATTTTCACTTTTTTTAGAATATATTAAAAGAGAACGAATTTCTGTAGATATAGGTATTTTAAGTTTTACCAGTGTTAAATAATGAAGCATGATCATATAAAGGACATGAGAAGAATATATGGTTGAGGTCACCAATATCTAAACCACACTCACATATATAAGTGTTTTAATATGAAGCCTAGCAAGGTGAACCGAATTACAACAGTGACCCAAGCGCATTCTACATAACATTGATGTATGTTTCTTATTTAAGGTTAATTTATAAAACCAATGCTTAGAAGGAATGGTGGGTTGAATTTTAGCATATTTACAGCCTTTTGTCGTTTTGTTTTTTTCCCAATGTTTTGACCACCTATCTCTATACAATAATTTCGTAGTCGAAGGGTACAGGGAAAGAAAGATCATTGTCCATTTTTTTCAAATATGAGTTAACAATGCCATTTAGTACAAAATTTATAAAGCTGTTTGGTTATGAAACCGAAAACAGCTAAAACGAATCATTGTAGAAATGCAACTCAAAAAACGTCAGTATGGCTGTATGTATAAAAGAGCATAGTCGCCACTCTTGTATTTAAAAAGATCATTGTCTATGGACTATGTCCCTTTTACCCGCTTTTACCCATCTTTTACCACGTTTTTTGATAGCTGTCAGCGAATGTTGTACTTTTTTGAGTCAAAAACTTTAATGTAATATCTACGCATAACGAACAATCTTTGTATTTAAGTGGTCTTATTTCACTCATGCTAGTAAAACGGCATATAAGCCGCAAAACTGATCCAAGTACCTGGCATAATCATTAGTACGCAAAGTTTTTTTTACGTGGTAGAGCCATGCTACTGCTATATTACTGGTATAGTTGTAGCATGAATGAGTCGGCTTGGCCGGGGAATCATCATCGTCGTGGTCATCGCCATTATAGAGATTCACAATTCCACTAATATACCCATGTTTCCCCCAATAATGCTACAAAGCACAATTCTGAGTAACCTGCACCCATAGAATTATTACGCATAGAAACGCAGTCCAGTACAAAACACGAGCGTTAAAATGATGCAAAGTCATTATGTTAGTGGGTGCGAGTCGAATGTGCCTACGCTCGTCACACGCACACAAACACGCCATTCATTGATACCAGTTTCTGGCGTTTGCAATCAAATTGTGCAAATCACTATTTTTTGATTAATTTTAAAAAATCGATATAATAAAGATTAGGTATTATGTACGAAGATTATTTAATAGAAGTATTTTATGAGAATATAAAATGGAATAAAATAAAGACGATAATGATGTTACTAATATAACTTTATTATACATATATTAATGGTAAAAAATGCAGACGTAATAAAATTAAAGAATATTATTAAACACAATTAATTTGCTCGAATACAATAAGCACATCGTGTAATGTTTAATTTAAACCGACTCCAAAAAGGGAGGAGGTTATCAATTCGGTGTATTATTTAATGTTTTTACCTCAGAATTCTACAATTTCTAAACCGATTTAGATTTTTTTATTTGAAAGGATATACACACAGGTCGATCCAATACACACGCTGAAATTTTAATGGTTGTTTTCCCGAAGTAAAATGATTTTGCCTTAGTAGTACAATAGATTTATTAAAATAAAATTATTAGGATGTAAAAATGGCAGATTTACAATCGAGAAAAACAAAACTCGAATGCGATCTCAAACCAATAGCAATATCTCGCAAGCAGGTCGGGCATACAGGCTAGCTTATACCGAATTACTATAATAAAGTCTGAAAAAAAATTCGCTGGACGTAATGTAGTGTTACGTCTATCGCACGTGCTACCGCGCGCTTCCTACACAGTGAAGGGCCACTAATAAATGTTCATAACATGAACTCTCAAGCGTAGTGATACGACATAAACTAGTTTGGACACCGGAATAGCTTGTGAGGTATTACTATTGTAAATCTGCCCTTTTTAATTGTAATATTTTTTAATTTAATAAATTGACTCTACTATCGAGACAGTATAATTTGGCTGCGGGACAACAACCACTACAATTTCAACATGTATATACGAATTGATCAAGCTTAGAAATCAGTGTACATACATATTGATAACCTTTCTTTTTGGGAGTCGGTTAAAGTAAGCTATGTTTGGGTCTAACGTAACATCTGGTTAATGTTTGGGTGTAAAGTGACATCTGGTTAGTAAAGGCGTTCTTATTAATAATCTCATGATGTTGTAAATAAAAAAGTTTTTATTCTATACTCTAAAACGTAACCTTTGTCAATAAAAAAAGCAATTAAAATAAAATAGTTGCGTTAAAATGGCGTCGACGAATCGCGACTAGCTGATCACTCCGCATTAGTATTAAATAGGCACCCATTGTTAATATAATGTTAACACTTAGAGAAGTGGGTATCTATATATAAACATTTGAGTTTTACACAGAGCGTTGCGATTAAACGTTTTAAACACAAATAGAAAATAAATATTTTTAAAAGAAAATTGTAATTTTTACCCCACAACTACCAACATTTTTATAATAATAAATAATAAATATTTATTTCATTTCCAAACATACAGGAACAAATATGATTAAAATTAAATAAAGTAACAATAAGTCTAACAAAAATAACATGCTATGATAAAATTAAAATTATGTGTAGCTTAATAATATAGAATCTACAAAAGAAAAATAGAAAAGTCAAGTTTATAATATTAGCTACCTGCCTGAACTAGGTTGAGTAGGTACCTGTGTTTTTATTATGAGATGATTATGAGAGCTTAGGTAAGTATTTTTTTAGTTTTACGTACTTATAATGAATGAAATGTATAAAATTATATGTGAAATGTAATACCATCACTTCTTTTATGTCAACTTACGCGGTTTCGCGATTTCGCGTTAGTTTGACTTGCTTCACTTTCGGTGCGTGTACTAGTATTCTATGCGTAATAATTCTATGCCTGCACCTATCGACTTCCTGCATATCTTACAAGATCGTCACTATATGGTAGGGGTTGCCACTCACATAAAATAGAATAAAATGGAAAGACCACGCTCTCACATAATATCAGCCTAAAATAGCACGTGTAACGCTGCTGTGTTTCGTATGGTGAGTGTAGAGAACCCGAGACCCTTTTACTGGAAACGAGGCATTCCATCTTAGTCCTCACGGGTGACGACGCATCTGCATTTTGATTCGTAATCGAGGATAGATGTAGATGTCTATGGGCCACAGCAACCACTTACCATCAGGTCGACTGTGTTCTCATTTGTCACCCTTATCATATAATAAAAAAAGTTCGATTTACCAATAATATAATATATAATAATATAAAAAATGTAAATGCATAAAATGTAAAAAGGATCACAGTCCAGTGGCTTTGATCTTTTTTGCAGTAATCCTTAGATTGTATAATTGTTTTTTTCCAGCCCTTATAAGGTCATAGCTTTAATTTTTAAATAGGAAAGTATCCCCACAGACTATAGCTTGTTTAGCAAGTTTGTCAGCATATTCATTACCAGATATACCAATATGACTAGGAATCCAAACAAGAGAAATGTTGATGTTTTGAAATTGGTATAAGAATAGAAATTTCTTAATTTCAAATATCAAAGAATTACGGGAAATGTTATAGAAAGGATTGCATAATAATGCCTGTAAAGAACTAAGAGAATCTGAAAATATCACGCTTGATTTTAATTTAAAACTATAGCAATATTTTATTGCTTCTAAAATGGCTAACATTTGTCCTGTAAAAACTGAAGATTCGGGAGGACTTTTAATTTTTTGAACTATTCTCCAATTTTTATGGTATATTGCATAGCCAGTGCAACCTTTAGAGTTAATTTTAGAAGCGTATGTAAACATATAATGATAACCTGGAAAATTCTTGTATAACAAAAAAATATTTTTTATTTGATTCAATAGAAAATATATTTAATCCTATATCTAATATAATATTGGGTTTGAAAAGTGCAACATCAAACGAATTGGAGAAAAGAGGCAGAGCCACCGACCTATGAATAGGATCTAGTAAGGAATTATATTGTTCATATGTAGCTTTTTACTAGATTAGGTGTTTCTTTATTACGCCAGTATTTTCCTAAATGAATTAAAATGTAATGAGAAAGTAAACGAATTTTAGGGATTAGTGGATGATTGAAAAATTGAACACGACGAACACGAAAAGAGAAAGCATCTGATAAATATTGTCGTCTAATAAAAAGCGGAGGATCACCGCATTCAATTTGCAGGGCATTGATAGGCGATAAATTCATAGCGCTTAAAATTAATTATTAGTTAATTAACAGTGGTAGAGCCACGCGGCAGCATTTGCTGTCGTATGGATGGGCCGGCTCGAACCGGAGTGGTACCACGACCTCACAGAAAACCAGCGTGAAGTAGAGGTTTACCTCTGCGTTTCGCTTGGTGAGTGCAGGTGGCCGGAGGCCCTTTTTACTGGAAATAAGGCATTTCATCTTAGTCCTCACGGGTGACAACGCATCTACATTTTGATTTGTAATAGAGGATAGATGTAGATGTTATAATGGATTCTTGCTTTTAATCCGGCGGCGAAGGACCAAGAATATAAGGGATCGAAGTGGACTGTATTTATTTATTACTGTAGCTAGTGGACTGTATTGACTAATTGACTGACTGATATTGAGGTTAACTATGCTAGGGGACTGCTCGAAGAAAAGATAGTACTGTAGAACTATACTGTATTCAACTATTTACAATAATCGGCACTATTAACTAGGATAATATGTACAGAGAGAGGTCTTCAATTATGGAGTCTTGATTTTCTGTCTTGAGTCTTCTCTGTTGTCTTCTCGAGTGCCGCTTAAGAAATGAACAGCTCACAGACCAAAACGCCCTTCTTATATCCCGCAAGAGAGCGTCTCAGTCTGTGAGTAGTGCCGCGCGACGATGCTGTACGCCCATTGGTCGTCGCTCGGCTCCGGTGCGCGGGGTGTGCGGGGCGCAACGGGGTATGAAGGAGCGACGGGGCGGCGGGTCTCTAGCTGTCCGCAACATCCTCCCCCCGGCGTAGCTTGAGAGCCTAAGCTTCCCTCGGGAGGACGGCGATCTTCCTGACTGGCCGCCGCTGCACTCCGCCCCTGGTCCTCACCTCCACGTTGCGCACTACGCCGTCTGGTCCGGGAAAGGTCCTCGTTACGATTCCCCGTGGCCACACGTTCCGTGGCATGTTGCTGTCTGCCACCACGACGAGGTCCTCTTCTTGGATCTGGCGCTGCTGAACATCCCGAGAGTCCCCGCGCGCAACCAGCGTCGGCAGGTACTCTTTAATCCAGTGCCTCCAGTATTCATCGGCGAGTCCTTGCGCCGCTCTCCAAGCTCGACGATCACTGGGTGTGCACGGCGCGGTGACTGGTAGGCTCGATGGTCACAACAGCAGGAAATGGTTGGGTGTCAGCGCCTCTTCCTCGTTGATGTCGACCGGTACGTGCGTCAACGGTCGAGAGTTGACTGTGTTCTTAGCTTCTGTGAGGAGCGTTGCTAGCGTCTCCTCCCGTGGGCTCTTCTGGTGCAGAGTGGCTTCGAGTGCTTTCACTGAGCGCACGAGACGCTCCCATGCGCCTCCCTGGTTTGGCGCGCCCGGTGCGATGAATTTCCAATCTGTCCGCCGAGTCAGCGCGTAGTCCTTCAGCTGTGGTGCGCACTCTTCCATTGCCCGTTGTAGCTCAGTATTTGTCCCATGAAAGTTCGTCCCATTATCCGAGTATATGACCCGTGGCCACCCACGCCTAGCCGCCATGCGCCGCAATGCCGAAATCGCCGAGTCCGTCGTAAGTAACTTAACGTAACTAATTCTAAATGCACCGCGCGCGTCGTTAAACAGGTGAATAACGCTACCCACCGTTTTTCATGCCGACGTCCTATAGTCACTGTTATAGGCCCGAAATAATCGATTCCGGTGTAGGTGAATGGTCGCGCGAATGCCCCTAATCGTTCAGGTGGTAGGTCTCCTATAACCGCTGGCCGTGGTGTCGCCTTGCGTACCCTGCATCGCAGACATCTTCGCTCCACTTCTCGTACTGTTGGTCGTAATCGGAGGATATGATATCTGGTGCGTAGGTCGTTGACCACCCTCTCCCTGTTGGCGTGGCTTGCTTCCTGATGCGCCTTTTCCATAAGCAGCTTCACAAAATGGTGGCGTCCGTTTAATATGATGGGCCTCTTCATCTGGCTGTCCACGTCGGCTGCGTCGATTCTTCCCCTGGCGCGTAGTACGCCACCTTCTAGTATAGGGTCGAGTTTCCTTAGCGCGCTGCCGGATGCCAGGTTCTTCCCCCGCTGAAGTCGACTGATGTCTTCAGCGAAGCTTTCATTTTGACTGTGCTCTATCCACATCCGCTCTGCTCTCTGGATGTGCTGCAATGTCAGTCCGTGCGCCCTTTCTCGTATGGCATCGACGAACTGTAGTATCCGTGCAGTGGCCCTGATTAATCTCTCGTAGGAAGAGAATCTTTCTATGTCTGGCAGGTGTGCCAAGACTTCCTCCAGTTCTTCATCATCATTCTCTGCCTTCTCTTCCTGCCGGCGAGGCCATCTGTCTTCTTCCTCGTACAGGAATGGCGGTCCCGTGAACCATCGGTCGCCCTCTTCCTTGTTCACGTAATTTACGCGCGTCGCCTGGTCTGCGATATTTTTTCTGCAGTCGGTATCCACCTCTATTGCTCGGATGATGTCTTTTCCGCTATCTCCCCTAACCTATGAGCCACGTATGGGGTGTAACGCGCCGTATCGTTCTGTATCCAGTGGAGCGCCGTAGTGGAGTCTGTCCAATACACTACCTTATCGGCTACCACTCTGTGCTCGCCTTGCACGAATTCCGCGAGTCGCGCGCCTATCAAATTCGCCTGCAACTCTAAACGCGGTATGCTTTGCGCCTTTATCGGGGCGACTTTCGCCTTGGCCGCCACTAATCGTACCCTAATCGTTCCGTCACGATATCGTATACGCCAATATGCCACGGATGCGTACACAAGTTGACGCTCTACCACTCCCCCCGTAGGAGCATAGCACCTAGGCAGTCGCAGTCGTGACATCTCCTCGACGACTCGCAGCCACCTCTGGAATTCATCCGCTGCCTCCTCGGGTAGTTCATCATCCCATCCGACCTTCTTCATTCGCCATAGGTCTTGTAGCAGGATCTTGGCGGTGATGGTGAGGTAGCTAAGCAGTCCGAGTGGGTCAAACACTGACATGACTGCGCTTCCCTCTTAGTCGGTGGTCGCTGTAGCGCCTTTACTTCCTGTGGCACCCTATTTAATGAGGTGTTGAACGTCAGGGCGTCTTCGTCAGCCATCCATAACAACCCTAGGGTCCTGCCTGGGCTGTCTTGCCTTAAGCCTACTTCCTTAGGCTTGCTCGCCAGTAGTTCCTCCGGCTTGTCTTCCAATAGGGCTGCGGGGTTAGAATTCCAGCCTGCCAAGGTGAAACCGGCCTTCTGGTGCACTTCCGTAACCTGCCTTGCTGTATTTACCGCTTCCTCTACCGTTGCATAACTGTCTAAATAGTCGTCCATATAATGACTACGCACGATAGCGTTAAGCGCCAACGGATGTGTTTCTGCGTGTGAGCGCGCGTTAAAATCTCTAACACTATGTGCGAGAAACGGCGAGCTCCTCGCGCCGAAAATCATAGACGTCATAACGTACTCCCGCGGTGGGCTGGATCGCTCATTACCTCGCCACAGAAACAATTGCGCGGGTTGGTCGCGACGGTCGATTTTAACACGCAAGAACATTTCCCTAATATCCGCGGACACGGCTATCTCATTCTCCCTAAACCTCAACAGTATGCCCGGTAAGTTCCGTAATAAGTCGGGGCCGTCGAGTAAATAATCGTTAAGACATATACCGGACGCACGCGCTGCCGCGTCGAAAACCACTCTTGTCTTCCCCGGCTTGTTCGGGTTCCGTACGGCGAAGTGTGGCAGGTACCAGCTCTTGGGGTCCTCTCTCTCTGTCCCCTCGGCTTCCCTTGCGTATCCTTTTGCCAGGGGTTGTCTAGGCGTCCCGAAACTCCGGTGACTGGTCCATTTTTCTCTCAATCGTCCGTAGTCTTCGAGCTGCCATTTCGTAGCTGGGTGGCATCCGCACGTTGTCGTCCTTCCATGGCAGTCCAACTTGGTATTGCTCGCCGACCTTCTTGACGGTGCGCTGGAATATGTCGACAGTGCGCTCCTCTTCCCGTCGCGGCCTACTCTTTAGCGAGATACCTATGGAATCTATCTCGTACTGCCGTTTGAGGAGTTCCGTTAGCTCCTCGTCCAGACTGGCAAACGTTCGGATGTCCCTATCTGACCGTCCGCTAGCGCTTACGACGTGTAATACGGTCTCGCCGTCTTCCCTACACGTTAACCGCGGCACAGTTCCCTGTATTACCCACCCTAATAACGTACGTACAGCTATAGGCTGCCTTCGACGTCCTATTCTTAAATTACGGGTGATTATTAAATGCCAGTTGTTGGCGCCTAAAAATAATTTCGGTTTTGCGTCGTCGTAACAAACCGAACTCGGTAGGTCGCGTAAGTGCTTTAAACGTAAACACTCCCTACTTACAGATTGCGAACCTATCTTTAAATTTGCTATTGTCCGCGCATTTATATTATACACCTCACTGCGCGTCTTGCCACATATGCCTATGTTAACTAACCTACTATCGGCCTCGCGCTGACTATTATTTACGCCTCTAATATTGAGCGGCTTTACCGGTCCTTCCGCTCCTAACTAGCGAGCTAAGTCGTCGTCGATTAACGAAATAGTAGAGCCTTCGTCAAGCAGCGCATACGTATCTATTTCCCTACCACGCAGTCCGCGTAACGTAATGGGACACACTTTCAACAATACGGACGCATTACTACCAACGTTAGACGCGACGAGCACGGTCTCATCCGGTTTTGCCGATGTTTCAGGTGCGCGGGTCTTGCGGGCGTGAAGGAGGGCATGGTGGGGGGTGTTGCAGCCGTCGACGCCGCATTTCTTAGCTTTACATCTAAATCGTCGGTGTTTACTATTTAAACACCTAAAACACACCCCATCTTCCTTAACCCACTTCCACCGGTCGTCCAAACCCATTTGCGCTATCTTCCTACATTTGGCGATTACGTGTTCACCCCCGCAACACATTTATGAGGCACTACCGGTGTCCTCCTGGGCGGTGAACGTCTTTATGTCGCGGGCCCTATCCTCTACTCCTCTACGCGGCGTGTCAATATAATCCTTTTCGACGGCGGCGCCTCTCGTCTTACGGGCGATTCCTTAGTCGGCGCTACGGACGTATAGGCATGACTTAACGCACGGTCAGCCTCTCTCATCATGAACCGAAATAGTGTGACGATGTCCGGTTCGTCCGCACTTCCGTAGTGCTCCGCATAATTGCACCAACGTGACCGTAAGTGAGGGCTAAGTTTGCTAGTGACTTCCCTAGTTAGCATCGGATTTTGTAAATATCCTTTGCCGTCGACGTTCTGCAAAATACACACTATATTTTGTAACTCAATCGCGAACGAATTTAATTCCTGAGCGGTTTGACCCGGGCGCGGAAGGCGTTTCAGTTCCTCTAACGCACGATCTATAATTACTTCCGGGCGACCGAAACACTGCTCCAATTATTTATTTATTTATTTATTTCATACATATTATATTCATTTGTTACAAATTACATTACGGTACAATCATAAGTTTGTAGAAACTTTACCGTGTACCGATATCGCCGACAATAATAAAAATGAGGGTGAAGTAAAAAAATTCACTTATTATTTATTAAGTGCGTGATCTGCTATTGCAAGATGCAATGCTCATGGATTGTATATACAGGACGTTTGTTTTAAAGCGTTATCGTAATATTTATTGGTAATACATATTATGTATTATTTAAATTATTTATGATGCAATCTATAAAGTAGTTTTTTAATGTTCGCATAATATCTGCCGGATCCTTTGCGGTAAACAGCAGTGCCGATACTACTTCCCTAGCCTCACCACGTAGACAATTTCTTAACCTTGCCATATTTTCCGTATTTGTGAATCCATATAAACGCGTGGATTCTTTCATCGCGGCTTTAAAAGCTAACCATTCCGCGGCCGAACCGTTAAAAATAGGCAAGTCCTGCGTCTGCTTCGCGGCGGCGGGCCTGACTCTAATTATGTTTTCTAGAGCTTCCGCTAGTCGATCTATACCCCTCTCTTTCCCTCGCGGGGTAAGCGACCTATCTCTATTCCTATCTCTCTCTAGCCTACGCTGTGGCGCTGGCATCCTATGTACACCTACATCCTTATGACACGGCGACGATAATCTACGATCCGCGTGGCGATGTGGCGATGGCGATCTATGTATACCTACATCCCTACACGGCGACGGTGATCTACGATCCGCGTGGCGATGTGGCGATCTATGTATAGGCGATAGAGTGCGGCGTTAGACGCGCGACGGCGACGTAACCCGTACACGACGATCCACCTGGTTCATTTCTACGGCGACTCCACTATCCCTCTGTATCGTTTCTACGCGACGTGGTTGAACATCATTCGCTACCGTCCTCCCCTGGGCATCTTCAGCGTGGTCGTAACCGGTTTCCCTATTCGGTAGGGCCTGCTCTATCTCGATGCGGAGCGCGGGCTGAGACGGGCGGTAGGGCGGCTCCCCCCGCACAGTCTCTACGTTCTCTAACCACCTATCAACGCGTACCCTATTTTCAACTAAATCGTCTTCGTTTAGACTTTCCCTATCTGTTTCTTCTTGCAGTTGAGCGACGTCCCTAGCGTAGCAATTGCTTCCTTCTAATTGCAGCTATAGTATGTGCCATATCGATTGAGAAAAACGGACAATGACCTCAGATATGAGCCGAGTGTCAAAAGGCGTAACTTACAAAATCTCAATTTAGATGTGATAACAATATTTAAATATTGATATTATTCCCACTTCTAGGTCAGCACATATGTTTTGTTTTTTTGTTTCTTAAATAATATTGTCTGTGGTTCCTATAAACATAGTAAAATCTTACGGTACATCGCGAAAAATGTGTTATATTTTATATTTCAATTTATGGTAAGTAACGCAGCAATTCATTTAATAACAGTTTCATATTAAAAAAATATTTGAAGCAATATAATCACCATATTGAGCTTTTGCAAATTCATCCCTTTAAAATAAACAAAACGCGCGTTACGTCAGTTCGTTCTAAAAGAAACGTGACAATGGCAGCCAGAGATGCGTCACCTTTTTTGGGCCGGTCCGCCATTTTGTTTTCATTCGTGTTCGGATAGCGCTTGCGTGTGTACGTCTCGGGTAATTCATAGCATTCATTGCATTGTTTTAGTTGAGTTTTTACTGTTAAATTTGTTATATCGTTAAGTTTTTGTTTTTTGAATCTGTTATATTAGTTTTACTGTGACGGTCGTTACTAAATCGACATGAGTTCAGGAGAATTTGGTGAAGGACCCGGTCCTTCAACATCAAGTGGAAAGAGACGTCGCCGACCCATAATAAACGTAGCAGGTACGTACAAATAGGTACAAATGCGACGACGTAGCCTTTCTATTTCTTAAAGCGCTCTTTTTATGTGACCATGTGGTATTTATTTTCTAAAACAATATGTATTTATGTGATGTAGTACTATGGTAGTATATTTTTGTCATTTATTTACAGGCCCATCTTCTGGAGCACCTTTAACGTCACCAGTAAAAAAGAGAAAACCTACCACTTTGTCGGTCGGGGAACAAGAGATTATCATTAATGTATACAAATATGTCAAAAACACCTGGCCCGAAGACGTGTATCCTTCAAACGTTAATATGGTAGAAAAGGTTTCGGAGATCTCAGGAGTCAGCAAGAGCACTATATATCGCGTATTAAGCGTGTATAGAGATTCCCATAAAATACCAGAAAAGGGAATAATTAATAAAAGAAAAAAGTCTGTAATTGACAAGTTGGACGATTTTGATAAATCGGCTATAAGAGCGAAAGTGCATCAGTTCTTTCTTGCAGGAGAATTACCGACTTTAGACAAAATTTTGCTCAGTATAAATCAAGATGACCAGTTGCCAAACTTGAGCAAAACTTCCCTGCGACGTGTGTTGCGCCATTTAAAATTCAAATATATAAAGAGAAACAGAAAAAGTGGTCTAATAGATCGCCCAGAGATAGTTCTGTGGCGTACCAGATATTTGAGAGAAATACAAATATTAAGAAACGAGGGACGTAACATTTTTTACCTTGACGAAACATGGATTAACGCAGGTCATACTATGGGAAAGGTATGGGAAGACACCACAATTGAATCTTCTCGTCAATCACGGTTAGAAGGCTACTCTACTGGCGCGAAAGCCCCTTCGGGTAAAGGAAAGCGATTAATAGTTGTACACGTTGGCAATGAAAATGGCTTTTTGGAGGGATGTGATTGGGTATTTGAATCATCATCTACTGGTGACTACCATGAGAGTATGGACGCTCTCCATTTCGAGGACTGGTTTAGAAAATAATAGAAAAACTGCAAAGCGGCGATGTCATAGTTATGGATAACGCTAGTTACCACTCCAGACGTTTAGAAAAAACCCCAACAATGTCTTGGCGGAAACAAAATATGCAGGAATGGCTAGAATCTAAACAGATCGCATACGTGCCCTCGGACACAAAGACCCACTTAATGGAAAAAATAAAGGCAGTTAAAGATAACTATCGAAGTTACGTCACCGACGAGATGGCAAAAGAAAAAAGCATCACAGTGGTAAGGTTACCTCCTTATCACTGTGAGCTTAACCCCATTGAACTTGTGTGGGCAGATGTGAAAGGGTACGTTGCACGAAAAAATACAACTTTCAAGTTAAAAGATGTTAAAAATTTACTTAAAGATGGTTTAACTCAAATCACGCCAGATAAATGGAAAAACTGTGTTCAGCATGTCCTTAAGGTTGAACAAAAAATGCGTGGCATGGATGATAGAATTGACCAAACTGCAGATCGCTTTATAATTAATGTTACAGATAGTTCATCAAGTGAAGATACGAGTGATGATTGCACCGAATAAAAATAAAGTTCTTATATAATATTAAAAATAAAGTTTTATCTTTTGCATAAGTACGTACTTATTCGGTGTCGTTATCACTCGAATCTTTATATGTGTTATAAATTAATGTTTTTTGTTGTTAAATGAATAAAGTACTTTATAACAATAGATGATTTTTCTTCTACAGCGATCTTTCACATAACTTTTTAATAATAGTTAATAAATATATATTATATCAATCATTATAAAAAAATCATTATAAATAAAGAAAGTACTACATATAAAATGTGCCTATATATTGAAGGTTTGTAACCCCTGGTTAAACGACCGAAAGGTCATTGTCCGTTTTTCTCAATCGATTTGGCACATACTATAGTTCCTCCGCGGCGTTATATTCGATTTGCTTTAATTTTGCTATCGCGCTAACTGTCGACCGGCCTGAACGAACTGAACGGACCGACGGGGCGCGGAGCGCGGGTCTATGTATGTCTGCTACTGGCGCGACGGTACGTACTATCGAACTAGTTTCTGTAGTCGGTAGATCTTCTATAATCGCGGCGAGTGTCTCTGTGCGCGGCGCGGATGTGCTAACCTCTCCCAAACAATCGGTCGTAGACACGGACATAGCGGGGCGCAGCGGCGGGGGCACGGGCGTGGACGTAGATACGGGCGCGAGCGGGGCCTGGGGCGTGGCGGAGGGCGCTTGTGCCAACGCGAGATAACCGGACGGGGACGCGGGTGCTTCTTCGAATATCCGCATTCTTACCGGCGTTTCGTCGTCGTTCCGTGTCTTCTGGCTTAGTCTTTTCCTCATGACGTCCCTCGTTGCGACCTCCGATCGTCTTCAAAAAGACGCACGTATTGGACGCCTTTCCCGCTACAAGGGCGTTACCAGATGGTCACAGTTTGGCACCGTTAGGGAGCAACCACCTGGCCGCGTAAACGCGGTTTAAGAAACAAGAAATTGTCTGGAAACAGACAATATGACGTATATGACGTAGGCTTAATAAGAAACAGGGAAGAAATTAGTACCGACGATCTTCTCTCTTCGTCGACGAACTTCTTTCTTCCTTGAAGATCTTCTGTAATGATCTTCTCTCTTCTGTAATTATGTTCTTTCTTCTATAATTGCCTTCTTTCTTGTTTCTTCTTACTTCTGGCTTGAATCTGGCGATGATGGCCCAAGAATATAATGGATTCTTGCTTCTAATCCGGCGGCGAAGGACCAAGAATATAAGGGATCGTAGTGGACTGTATTTATTTATTACTGTAGCTAGTGGACTGTATTGACTAATTGACTGACTGATATTGAGGTTAACTATGCTAGGGGACTGCTCGAAGAAAAGATGGTACTGTAGAACTATACTGTATTCAACTATTTACAATAATCGGCACTATTAACTAGGATAATATGTACAGAGAGAGGTCTTCAATTATGGAGTCTTGATTTTCTGTCTTGAGTCTTCTTTGTTGTCTTCCCGAGTGCCGCTTAAGAAATGAACAGCTCACAGACCAAAACGCCCTTCTTATATCCCGCAAGAGAGCGTCTCAGTCTGTGAGTAGTGCCGCGCGACGATGCTGCACGCCCATTGGTCGTCGCTCGGCTCCGGTGCGCGGGGTGTGCGGGGCGCAACGGGGTATGAAGGGGCGACGGGGCGGCGGGTCTCTAGCTGTCCGCAACAGATGTCTATGGGCCGCAGCAACCACTTACCATCAGGTGGACAGTGTGCTCGTTTGTCACACTATTATTGTTTTTATTATATTAAATAATCTTAAAGACTTGTGTTGAATGGTATCTAAAATTTTCAATCCTTTCTTATTAGCAGGTTCAAGAAGAAATGAGGCATAATCAAATCGACTTCTTATAATTGCATTATAAATTAATTTTAAAGAATATGGATGGGCGCCCCACCATACTCCGCACAAAGCTCTTAGAATGTTTATATTTTTATCGCATTTTTTTGGGTATAAATGATATGAGGCATACCGGATAATTTATTATCAAGAATTACACTAAGGAATTTAACTTGATGAATATTTTCGAGCGGATAGTTAAAAAGGCGAACCTGAATTTCTGGTAAAACTCTTTTGCGGGAAAAAATTACTGTATTACTTTTATTTGGGGAAAGTTCTAGTCCATGATCATCTAACCACGTGGCCATAGAGAGGAGATCTTGTTCTATCGCATTAGCACAGGGTTCTATACATTTATCATTTACATAAACTAAGATATCATCAGCGTATTGCAAAATTCTACACTTTGAAATGGACTGGTCTAAATCTGACGTATAAATATTGTATAATAAAGGACTTAAAACCGAACTTTGCGGAAGGCCTTTGAAAACCTTGCGAGTATATTTTAAATCATCATCAATTTTAATATGTATATACCGATCTAGAAATAAATTGATAATCAAATTTGTAAGTTTTTTTGGATATATTAAGCTTAAACATTTTTTCTCTAAGGATGTTAAGTCTAACATTATCGTAAGCAGAAGAAATGTCAAGGAAAGCAGCAAGGACCGATTCATTTCTCGAAAATGCTAGTCTAATATCTTTGGTGAAGATTGAAAGACTGTCATATGTGGTTTTACCTTTTCTGAATCCATATTGAGTATTTGATAATAATCCATGACTTTCTACATACCATTCAAGACGATTCTTGATCATGTGTTCAAAGGTTTTAATTAGAGTTGAGGATAGAGCAATTGGTCGATAGGAAGAGCCATCGTTAGGGCTTTTGTCAGGTTCTAAGATAGGAATAATTACTTGAGTCCGCCAAGAGTCAGGAACAAAACCTATGTCAAACAAAGCGTTAATGATATTTAAATAGAAGGTTAAAATTTGATCGTTACATTTGGCTAGTAGTGAATATGGAATACCGTCTAGACCAGGTGCCGAATCATGGACGTAAGAAAGGACAAGCTTTAATTCATTTTAAGAGAATGGACGTTCTAAGGTATCAAAAAAAGGTTCACATGGAATACTTTGAGGTAGCTCCTCTATCGAAGAAGCAAAAGAGGGGGCAAGTTTATCTAGATAAGAATTTATTGATTGAGAGGGAATGGCACCACTGTAAGAACAAGGTGAAAAACAATAACGAAGTTTTCTTATATTACGCCAAACAATTGATGAAGGAATTGAGGGAGATATTGAAGAACAAAGGCTTGCCAACTTGTTTGTTTTTTGGCGCGAAGAGTATTTTTAGTTACTTCTTGTATACGTTGAAGGTGTCAATAGTTTTCTGAACTCGTGTCTAATTTATATTGTTTTTCAGCTTTTTTTCTATTATGAATGGCATCAGTACATTCAGAATCCCACCATGGAGGGGAGGGCTTACACTTATTATTTAGAGTTTTAATAGGAATTGTTTGGTCTGCTGCATTTATAATTGCGTTTGTAAATGCTTCAACAATTGAAATTAAATTATTTTCAGAAATAGGAGCGATTTTTAGAATTTCATTGTAAAAAATACTATTATACAAGTTCCAGTCTGCTATGTCTAATTTGTATTAAATACAAGGTTTTTTGTTAATTTTTACCGATTCTTTGTTTGAAAAGGAAATCAGAATAGAAAAATGATCATTGCCGTGACAGCTACCTAAAACTGTCCAATTTAAAAGAGAGGTTAAATCAGGAGTACAAATTGATAAATCTACAGCACTTCTAGACTCATTGGGACGAGAGCATTTGGTGATTTTACCAGTATTAAGGACGCCAATATTAAGTTCGTCAACTATTTCAACAAAAATTTAACAGTGGTAGAGCCATGCGGCAGCTTTTGTTGTCGCTCGGATGGGCCGGCTCGAACCGGGGTGGTACCACGACCTCACAGAATACCTGAATACCTACGTGAAGTAGAGGTTTACCTCTGCGTTTCGCTTGATGAGTGCAGATGGAAATGAGGCATTCCATCCTTGTCCTCACGGGTGAAAACGCATCTGCATTTTGATCTGTAACAGAGGATAGATGTAGATGTCTATGGGCCGCAGCAACCACTTACCATCAGGTGGACTGTGTGCTCGTTTTTCACCCTTATCCTATAAAAAATAATAACAATAAACTGCCGTATCTATCACAATTATCACCCCATAAATAATGATGGTAATTATCTACAATGGTATAAGCGATATTATTAATCCGGTTTCAGCCACGTCTCTGAAATAGCAGCGATACAAACATTGTAGTTTTTTAATAGATAAATTATTTCAGTACGTTTATCTAAAATGCTTCTACAATTCCATTGAAGGATCTTTGTGAGAGTGAATGTCATGAAGAATTTCAGGTATAGAATTTAGTAAACGAGCAACGTGGGACGGTAACTTTGACGAATACGAAGATATGTTTATATTAATAAGGGAATTTATAATGCTTTCTATAGAATTAAAACTACCCTGTGAAGTATCAGGTGAAACCCGAAGAGCACAACCATTTTCTGGTTGTGGAATTGAAAAATCTTCAATAATTTTTTTGATAAATTTTTTTGTCGTATCCTGTTTGTGTATGGTGACGGAATGATTTAGGAATAAATAATGATTTCTTATAAGAAGTTTTACTAGATGAAGCTGGAGAGGAAATAATATGAGGATCAAAGCAATTCGGATCCGGTGGCATAAGTGTAATAGATGGATTAGACATGGCGACTATGAGAGTCTAACGCTACGTTAGATTATTTTCTAATACTAAGAAATTGTCGCTAAATGAGTGATAATATGGAAATACAGATAAATATTATTAATATATACTATAATAAATTAGGAATGTAATCGGAATATTAAAAGAAAACTTAAAATAATTAATATGACACCAAAAATGATCCTT
This sequence comes from Parnassius glacialis, assembly GCA_033319125.1. NCBI lineage: Eukaryota > Metazoa > Arthropoda > Insecta > Lepidoptera > Papilionidae > Parnassius > Parnassius glacialis. Next base: position 33,948,365 of record JAVANC010000005.1, on the reverse strand, counting down.
TTTTTTTTTTTTATAGGATAAGGGTGACAAACGAGCACACAGTCCACCTGATGGTAAGTGGTTCCTGCGGCCCATAGACATCTACATCTATCCTCTATTACAATTCAAAATGTAGATGCGTTGTCACCCGTGAGGACTAAGATGGAATGCCTCATTTCCAGTAAAAAGGGCCTCCGGCCACCTGCACTCACCAAGCGAAACGCAGAGGTAAATCTCTACTTCACGCTGGTTTTCTGTAAGGTCGTGGTACCACCCCGGTTCGAGCCGGCCCATCCATGCGACAGCAAAGCTGCCGCGTGGCTCTATCACTGTTAAAATCCTTAATAATCCTTTGAAGGATTAGTAAGAAGAGAAGAATTTATAGGATTTTTTGAGATCAGAATATCAGCATATGAGTTTGATGAAACTTGGGGATATTTTTGTGATGCTTCTAGGTACGAGATTGAATTTTGTGCCATTTCGATTTTAATATTATTTTGTCGTGTGTGTTCAGGGCATCTAGAATCCGTAGCTTTGTGGTTACCTGAGCAGGATAAGCAACGAAAAGACCCATTATCTTTATCGCAAGAAGAAGAAAAGTGATCATCGCCACATTTTGAGCATATTGGCTTGGAACGACATAAATCTTTAGTGTGTCCAAATCTGCAGCACTGAAAACATTGAATCGTTAGAAGTTTATAAATTTCAACAGGGATGGAAGAATAACAAAAATAAACCCTCGAGGGAAGAATTTGACCGTCAAATGTGACTACGACACTTTCAGAGCTTTCATATTTGAGTTTGTCTTCACTGCGTCACTCGGTAATTTAATCTTCTTACTTTTAAACTTTTAATATAGGTATAGTGTTTGGATACGTAGATAATTCAGAAATAATCTTCTGGTGTCCAATATTTTGGTTCACCTTTTATAACACCCAAACGAGATACGTGGAAGAATGGAATAAACGTTTTATATTTATCATTTACAGAGGGATTTTCTAAAAGTAGATTTGCATCAATAAATTTAGAGAACTCAATTGTAATTCTATTCCTCCCGATACGTTTTAGGCCTCCATTAACTATATTTTGAATATTGAATTTTTCAAAAAGTGACCATAAGAAATAGCGTTTAAAGTCTTACCAGAATTAGGAGAATCTTCTTTTACTTGAACATGGACGATGAAAGGACCCGAATCTGTAGAATTATAAGGGCGAAGAGATTGAAATTTTTGAGAATCTGTTTTTGCATTATCCCTATTTATACGTGTGTTAAGAGATTTAGAAGAGATATGACTATAAGCAGAATTTAATGTTTGTGGTATAGGAATGTCAGATGATTGTGAAAGGAGGATTTCAGATGATTGAGTACACGCAATATTGGATGATAAAGACATGAGAGATTCATAAACATTTTGTCCTGATATGTTACTTTGGTTAGAGTTAGATCCCATAATTTTAATTTTAGATGAAGAAATATTACCAGTATCGCAATCCGATTCTGAGAATAAGGAATTGGTGGGAAAAACTGAAATTTTTCTATTTAAGTCAACCCGATTAGCATGTTCTTCTTTCTTCCTTTCTTTAGTTTCATGTTTCCTTTTCTTTTTATTGGAAATAATTTTGAAGTTGTCATCAAAAATTTCTTGCGATAGTGACTGCCATGGTTTTTTAAATGAACATTCTAAGTCATTTTGAATTTCGACATAAGCAGCTGGAGAGGAAATAATATAAGGATCAAAGCAATTCGGATCCGGTGGCATAAGTGTAATAGATGGATTAGACATGGCGACTATGAGAGTCTAACGCTACGTTAGATTATTTTCTAATACTAAGAAATTGTTGCTAAATGAGTGATAATATGGAAATACAGATAAATATTATTAATATATACTATAATAAATTAGGAATGTAATCGGAATATTAAAAGAAAACTTAAAATAATTAATATGACACCAAAAATACGTAAGACCGTTATTGACGTTCAGTTGCCAATCCTTGTGTAAGTAATGCGATTGTTGCATTACGCGTCATATAACCCCACCGCGTACTGTAAGCATTACACATGAGCACAGAACACAATTACTCTGGGCATAACTCAACCAAATCAAACATGGCACATGACCACAGAACACAATTACTCTCTACCAAGAGCACATGACACTCAAACATCTCACACACACAGCGCTTTGATCGCTGTCCGTATTATCTCGTTAATTTTCGCTGTATGTGTAAGTAAGAAGGAGCATGCGCTGGTCGGCTGGCTAAAAAATAAGTGAACTGTTATTTAAAATTAGAACCATATAATTCATATAATAAGGTTAACGTTTTACTAACACCGTGGACCGCCTAGTAATGTTTAAAATTGGCCAAATATTCAAACGCTATATTCTCTTTGTATTTTATGTTTTTACGATGCCGTTACGTCTCGTGCTATCTCTATCTCTTTCTTGAATGTCTGAAGACAAAAAACTATTACAATTAACAAACCCGTTAGATATTAAAAAAAACAATGTTAAAAAGATAAAAAAATAATCACTGTAAATAAAATCAATTTTTAAAAACGCGTATTGAAATCTATGTTTATTGCCAGTCATGAGCCCGGAATGCCATTTTGTTTGAATAGTTCAGTAGATTAGGATAAAGTGTGATTAAAAATAGACTTTATGATAACAAAATCAAGTGTACATTCCGGCGCAGCGAGTAGCAAGGGCATTGAATTTGGCGATTGTCATATCACAATGCAAGGATATCTTTTACAACGCGAGCATTACATTACAATAGCCATCCTGTTGTACATTGCAGAGAGGTGTAAGACAGGGTGATATTATATCCCCGAAACTCTTCACCGCTGCATTGGAAGACGTTTTCAAACTTCTGGACTGGAAAGGATACGGTATTAACATCAATGGCGAGTACATCACTCACCTTCGATTTGCCGACGATATAGTCCTTATGGCAGAATCGCTGGAGGACCTAAGCACTGTGCTCAATGACCTCAATAGTGTCTCCCAACGGATAGGTCTTAAGATGAACATGGAGAAAACAAAGATTATGTTTAATGTCCATGTCACACCTATTCCGATAGCTGTTGGGAGCACTAAGCTCGAAGTTGTTGACGAGTATGTTTACCTGGGACAAATAGTCCGACTAGGTAAGTCCAACTTCGACCGAGAAGTCAATCGACGGATTCAACTCGGCTGGGCAGCGTTCGGGAAGCTACGACACATCTTCTCGTCAGACATGCCTCAGAACCTTCAAACGAAATTGTACAACCAGTGCGTGTTGCCAGTGATGACTTATGGAACTGAGACGTGGTCCTTCACTGCTGGCCGTATGAGGAAGCTCAAGGTCGCTCAGCGAGCTATGGAGAGGGCTATGCTCGGAGTTTCTCTGCGTGATAAACTTAGAAATGAGGATATCCGCAGTAGAACTAGAGTAACCGACATAGCCCAACGGATTAGTAAGTTGAAGTGGCAGTGGGCCGGCCGTATAGCTCGAAGGACCGACAACCGATGGGGAAGAAAGGTTCTCAAGTGGCAGCCTCGTACCGGTAGGCGAAGTGTAGGGCGACCCCCACGAGATGGAGTGACGACCTGGTAAGGCATGAAGGAAGTCGATGGATGCAGGTGGCTCAGGACCGTGCTTTGTGGCATTCCTTGGGGGAGTCCTATGTTCAGCAGTGGACTTATGAAAGGCTGTAATGATGATGATGATGATGATGATGAATTTAAGTCATCCTGTGGTGCATCATGTTTGGAGTCATGGTATAACGTAACATTCCTCGGTACGAAATGTAATGTATTTATTTATTTACTTTTTTATAACAGGCTTTACGGCTCTGGGTTCTAGCCCTTCTGAGCCTGAAGTTTCAATGTATAATTATCCTTCATAGTACACTGCTTCACAATAATATGTTGATGCGTTACATTGTGCTAGAGGTGAGCGTTATTTAACGTAATCGGTTTCAGAAAATGCCTACGAGACTGATAATCGTATACCCAGTTTCGAGCACAAAAATATAACGATTATTTTACGTACGCAGTTGACACTCGCATAACGACCGCCGCACGCGTAAGCGTTTCTTTTTGAACAGATATAATTTATTGAATATTATTAAGATGACTATAGGTACGTAATACGATATATGACTCGCACAGCGAGAGTAAGGAGTCCCTTCGGGTTAGGTGCGGCTTACACGTGAGATAAAAAGAGACGGCAATATTGTAATCGGTGCGTCTTTTTTAAAATGCAATGGCCTATGCGAATTTATATGAAATTGGAAAGAGTTAAAGTTCATTATGATAATGTTTTTTAAAGAAATTGCGACCTTGACCAGTTGACCGTGTTTCTATTCGAATTTTAGGTCCTAAGCCTAGAAAAGTATTGTCAATATCAATTGACAAAATTTCCTTTATACTCAAATAATACGCATAGCATACATATTATAATACCTATATAGTGTTACATATTCGTAAACATAACATAACATAAAAGTAAAACTAATATTATAATACCTATAACCTCTTAATATTTTCGTAATCGTACCATAATACAAACGCGAAACTAACCAACGCTATGCTGTATTCAGAAATAACTAGTTAACCACGAAACTACGTACAACCGATTACGTCCAAAAGACGTTACGGCCCACTTCTACATTGTGCAGCCCATGGGAGATTTTAACGGTGGTAGAGCCACGCAGCAGTTTTTGCTGTTGCACGTAAGGGCGGGCTCGAGCCGGGTTAGTACCACGACCGCACAGAATACCGGCGTGAAGTAGAAGCTCTGCTTCTGCGTTTCGTCTGGTGGAGCGAAGGTGGCCGGAGGCCCAATTCCCCCCCCCCCCTCCCCCTATCAACATGGTAGCGGAATTACACGATAGACTACCCCAGGAGGGTGGGTACCAGTACCCCTGGAGAATCCCTCGCTGAGCATCCACGACCATGTTATTCCAATCCTGAGCGTGGGTGCTCAGGCTGCCCCGCGTATTCTGGGCGGGGGGGGGGGGGGCAAAATTCCGCTCAAAAACATAACTGCTCGGGGCAAACTGAGAAACAATACCAAGGCGACCCCTGCCACGCTATCCTAAACGCCGTCGACTACCATCTCGAGACTCTTTCTGACCAAGACGCAAGTTTCCTCTCCGGCTGATATTTCGTATCACTCCTACCCGGGGTACAAATTGGAGCACTCCTTTGTACCTCGGGCTGGAGTTTGCGTGTATGTCAGAGAGGACATGTGTTCTCAACGCCTCGGCAGTCTTGAAGGTTCGGACCTGTCCATCCTTTGGCTACGCGTAGACAGCGACGACCATCCGCGCGTCTACGGGTGCCTCTATAGTTCCCATAGCGGTAACAGGCCGAAACAGACGGACTCATCGACCACGTCCAAATGGCTGCAGACTCTTTGCTACAACAGGTCCCATCCGCAGAGATCGTGATCCTTGGTGATTTTAACGCCCACCATGCCGAATGGCTCGGTTCACGTTTAATCGATCATGCGGGGAGATCTGTTTATGACTTTGCCTTGGCATATGGTCTGACACAACTGGTTACTTTGCCTACGCGGATTCCAGATGTGGAGGATCATACACCTTCCCTGTTGGACCTTCTGCTGACCTCTCATCCGGACGGATATCAGGTTTCCGTCGATGCCCCTCTCGGCTCTTCGGACCCTTGTCTGATTCGGAGTATGGTGCCACTCACGCTCCCTTCGCGGTTGCGTTCTGCAGGTTGCCGCCGTGTTTGGCATTACAGGTCGGCGGATTGGGACGGAATGCGATCTTTCTTTGCATCCTACCCATGGGGGCGGGTTTGCTTCTCGCCGGATGATCCCAGCGCTGTTGCTGACTCTGTCACTGATGTGGTGCTACAGGGAATGGAACTATTTATTCCATCATCTGTGGTACCCATCGGAGGCAGATCTCAGCCTTGGTTTGGTCGCTCCTGTAAGACTGCATTACGCAGTAAGCAGGAGTGTTATCAAGCCTGGGCTGCAGCTTCGGCGACTAGGGATGTAAATACCAGCACACTTAAAAAGAAGTATAAGTTCGCCTCCAGGTCCTTCAAAAGAGTTATTGCCAAGGCAAAGTCAGAGCACATAGGCAGAATTATCGAGAAACTAGTTCGCCTTCCTTCGGGAACCCGTGCATTCTGGTCTCTCGCCAAAGCTGTTTAAGGGTATTTCTGTAAGCCATCACTACCATTTCTGCACAGGGAGGACGACTCACTGTGCCCAAGACGCAACCTGACGGAACCCCCCCAATTGTGCTGAGGACGTGTGCTCCGGAGTTGGCACCGGTCCTAACGCGTCTTTTCCGGTACTCCTACTCCCAAGGCGTAGTAGCATTCATGGAAGACAACTTTTGTCCACCCGATCCCTAAAAATGGCGACCGCTCAGACCCGTCCAACTATAGGCCTATCGCGATCACCTCCTTGTTCTCCAAAATAATGGATTCCATTATTAACTGCCAGCTCATCCGGTATCTTGAGGATCATCAGCTGATTAGTGACCGCCAATACGGTTTTCGTCGGGGTCGATCAGCTGGTGATCTTCTGGTCTACCTGACCCATAGATGGGCGGAGGTAGTAGAGTCCAAGGGGGAGGCGTTGGCCATTAGTCTGGACATTGCGAAGGCCTTCGATCGGATTTGGCACAAAGCGCTGCTTTCTTCTTTCGAAGCTCCCTTCCTATGGGCTTCCCGAGAAATTGTGCAATTGGATCACCAGCTTCCTTGCAGATCGAAGCATCAAGGTCGTTGTAGATGGTGCATTTTCTGACTACAAGCCTATTAACGCTGGTGTTCCACAAGGCTGTGTGCTATCACCAACGCTTTTTCTTATGCATATTAGTGATATGTTGCTAACTGGTAGCATTCATTGTTATGCGGATGTCAGCTTTGGTGATGCTCTATACACCAGCCGTGCCAATATTTCTCGGGAAAACGTCGCCGAGTACTGGAACAAACTTGTGTCTGAAGTCGAGTCTTTGCTGGACAAAGTCTCGGATTGGGGACGACTAAATCTAGTCCAGTTTAATCCTCAGAAGACACAAATTTGCGCGTTTACCGCTAAAAAAAAACCCCTTTGTCGTATCTCCTCAGTTTAGTTTCAAGGCACTCCCCTTCTTGCCGCAGCCAGTATCGGTATCCTCAGAGTCGACATATCGAGTGACGTGCAGTTTCGTGGTCACTTGGAAGAGAAGGCCAAATTGGCCTGTAAAAAGCTTGGCGTGCTCAGCAGAGCGGGACAGTATTTCATGCCGGTACACCGCCTGCAACTTTACAAGGCGCAGGTTCGGCCTCACATGGAATACTGTTCCCATCTCTGAGCACCCAGTGCCAGCTCCCCAGTGCCAGCTCCTTCCACTTCACCGCATCCAGCGCAGAGCGACTCGAATCGTCGACGACCGAGCCCATTCCGATCGGCTCAATTCATTGGCACTGCGAAGAGATGTTGCATCCCTTTGCATTTTCTTTCGCATCTACCACGGGGAGTGCTCTGAGGAATTGTTTAGCCGTCTACCATTTGGAGTAAACTGTAACACATATTCAAAGTTTATACGTGGACAGTAAAAGAGACTTTATCCCACTTCTGATTTTAGAAATAGTAGTTAAGTATAGTACAGAGACAAATTTTGTAGTTAGGAATAATAATTAATTCGTTTACACGAATTAATTATCCAACGAGTCAAGGATAAACTAGTAACGGAATACAACAAGCGCACCGTTCGACGTCAGAGCCAAGACTGTCCTAACGGCGGCCGCTCCGTCCGTTTTATACAAGCAAAACTGGCGCCACCATAGGTGCAACGGCGCAGATGTGCTGTTCGCGTGTTGTTTATAACAATAACATGAGACTCGTAGAATATCAGACTGACTGCTCCCTCTTATTCGTCTGCGTGATAATTTATACTGCTAAAACAAGTGGAAGACCATTGTTCCACCTTCAATATTTCTTATTTTCTTTTATTATTTTACTCTTATTCCTAACACGGCCTTTCCTTACAATTCACACGTCCTCGTGTGAAGCTAAAGTAACGTTACCGGCTTTAATGTAACTTTACCGTCTCGGCCCTTTCTGATCATGAAATACAGATTAAGTGTTTGTAGAATTGAAAACATCGTCCAAATCAGATTTTAGTATACAACGCTTCCTACTAGAGCTTAACACACGCTACAGATAACACAAGTCTTCTCCGAGAAACACTGTGCACATGGCACAGATAGTACAGATGCACTGAAGACGCAGGCAATCAGCTAGACTCGCTCCAGCTAACTGTCTTGGCGCACTCGCACTAGCGAGCTGTCTAGGTGCACTCGCACTAGTGAGCTGTCTCGACGCACTTGCACTAGCGAGCTGTGTCGGCGCACTCACACTAGCGAGCTGTCTCGGCGCGCTCGCACTATCGAGTCGTGGCACCGCACCAACGCTAACGAGCCGCTGCGCCACGTCACATTCTCGAAGCGTTAACGGGAGCAGCACCTGATATCTCACAGGCATCGCCGGAGTTGTAGTCATCATGATCTGCGTGAAAAACAAGTTGTAAATTATCGAGACAACATACACTGTTGCCTATTCTCTCATCCATCACGCATACAAGGCCCTCAAACAGAAATGCGCTCTCATACTGCAGACTACAATAAAGAACTTCGCTTTCACATGTATGCATACATCTCCATATGAATTATCTCTTCCATACTCTTACTTGAGCTTTCAAGTTCCCACGTTAAAGATGTGAACCAGTACAGCACCTGCTAGGACAGAGCCTGATGCATGTTTAAAAAAAAACACGACTTCCGCGCACACAGCGTTCGCGTACACAGCGCTGCGCACACAGCGCCTCAGGTCAGAGCCTGATACATGTTCAAAGAACACGACTTCAGCGCACATAGCGCTCGCGCACACAGCTCCGCGCACACAGCGCCCCAGGACAGAGCCTGCCAGGATAGAGCCTGATGCATGTTTACAAAAAAATACGACTTCCGTGCACGCAGCGCTCGCGCACACAGCGCCTCAGGTCAGAGCCTGATGCATGTTCAAAGAACACGATTTCAGCGCACACAGCGCTCGCGCTCACAGCGCCCCAGGACAGAGCCTGATGCATGTTTACAAAAAACACGACTTCCACGCACGCAGCGCTCGCGCACACATCGCCTCAGGTCAGAGCCTGATACATGTTCAAAGAACACTACTTCAGCGCACACAGCGCCGCGCATACAGCGCTCCAGGACGGCACCCGCCACGCGTGCAGCACACGCGTCCGCCGAAAGCAGGCCATGTTACAGCTGGACCCAGTAGTCCAGCTCCAACGAACAAGGCGCACACGCCTCACACTCGCGCACATGTAATCGCATCATATTTGCTACTGTAACACACAAAAGAAAACGTATTAAAAAGATTCAGTCTGAACATACTTTCAAAAAATGCAGCACAACTCGCGGGACACCATTCGCCTCTTCAGGGCACCATATACTGAGCTGTGGCCTGGATAGTCTTGCGTCTAACTCCAGATAATAACTTCAGCTTGTACTAATCACTTGGTAACACTTTTGTAACTCTGTATGGACCCTTTTGTGTCCCCTGTCGATTCAAAAGGTTGTTCAGGAAAACGCAATTGTTTTTCCAACAAAATAGCCGATTCGATGCTTGACTTGCCTTTACATAAATTCAAAATACAGAAATTATTAAATAAATGTTACTCATCCCAGGATCAAGTTTCCCAAGCGCTCGACGGCGCCCGGCCGTCCCGCCGTAAGATCGGCCAAGAAACAGCAGTTACTAGCGGCGTAGCCTCAACCTTACCAAAGCTCGGCCACGCACCTGACCATGTCCAAATAGCCGTCTACCATTTGGAGTAAACTGTAACACATATTCAAAGTTTATACGTGGACAGTAAAAGAGACTTTATCCCAATTCTGATTTTAGAAATAGTAGTTAAGTATAGTACAGAGACAAATGTTGTAGTTAGGAATAACAATTAATTAATTATTATTCCTAACTACAACATTTGTCTGATGAACCAAGGTACAACGAAACAAAATTATTTGAAAAATGTATAGATGTTATGAAAGATTTCAAGAACGTAGGTGATCGTGGTAAATTTCCTGTCTTTAATAACGTTATTCCCGAGTTCGACCCGCTTTGTAAAGAACAATCAATAAACGCATGGATCCATAAGATTGAGTAGTGTACGAAAATTTATAATTGGGATGAAAGACAAGTTATACATTACTCCTTGCCTAAATTAAGTGGGGTAGCAAAAACGTGGTATCAGGGCTTACCTACTTTACTTTTTTCCTGATCTGAATGGAAGTTCAAGCTAAAGGAGTCTTTTCCTTCACGTGATAACAACGCAGAATTATTAACAGAGATGCTCAGTAAGAGAGTTCGTTTTGGTGATTCGCTAGAACTTTATTGTTATTCAAAAATGAACTTCCTCAATCGTTGTGAGATATTTGGGAAAAGGGCCGTCGACTGTTTAATTGCTGGCATTGACGATAGGGGTATTAGATTAGGGGCACAAGGTGCATAATTTGGTGAACCTGAACTAGTGTTAAAATTTTTCAAATCTATTAATGCTGATCAAAACAAACTCCAATGATAATTTTTTATTAAAAGATAGAGAACGCCGATCAAATACTACGATAATTAACAATAAGCAACCTATTTCGAAACTTAACACATCGCAAAGGCACAATTACAGTCCAATGACATGCTTTAATTGTAAAGAGACAAGACATCCATTCTTTCCTGGTAATAAACCTAAGATTAGATGTAATAATTGTAATTTTTTGGGACGAACATCTGCCCGACATTCAGCTTGGACGCAACACACCCATACATGCAACTACAATAATTTAAAATTAAAAATTTTGTACAGCCGACTTCAATATAAGCGACTTCAATACAGGTTATTTAAGAATAACTCAATAACCATTGGTCTGACCTTGATCAAATTCATATGGGACCACACGAAAACTATCAGCTTTCATATAAAAAAAGAATCATCGAAATCGGTTTGCCCAGTACAAAGTAACACACGTAAAAAAAAAAAAAAAAGCAAAAAAAAAAAAAAAAACATACACTCGAATTGAGTACCGTCTCCTTTTTGGAAGTCGGCAGAAAAAGATTCCAACCGAACTTCTATTTGGGTATAAAGTAACTAATCCAAGTCAAGGCATATTAAATGAAGTTATTTTAGAAGCAGCACCCGATACCACAGCAAATAATTTAAATGAAATTAGATCCGAAGCTAATGAACTTATTAAAAATAACCAAAATAAAGATAAAGAAAGATATGATAAACATAGAAATACCGGGGTTAGATTTACTTACTTTTTATTGTGCGTGATGATAAGTAATTATCATCACGCACAATCCCTGACGGGGTAACCAGAGAGAACAGATCGCCAAGTGTTACGATCCTTGCATACCTCTTTAAAGAGGGGTTAGATTTAATAAAGGAGATTTAGTAAGAGTAATTGAAGCAGTTACTGGTATAGAAGGGCAATCAAAAAAAAATGAGCCGAAATGTCAAGGGCCTTATATGATAAAAAAGTTCTACCAAATGATCGTTTTGTAATCGAGGACACTTCTCTATCAAGAAAGGGAAAGCGTTACGAGGCTGTTGTTGCCATTGATAAATTTTTTCCTTGGATCATGTTTAATCATAATGCGTCTACTGATTGTGATGATAATTCAAGTGATAACAATAGCGATAGTGATAATGAATAAAAAGAAAAGACTGATTGTTGTATGAGATAATTTTTAGGTTCTGAGTGAGGATCGAAAATCCTTAGCCAAGGTCTTCGGCTGGAGTTGCAATGCCCACTCTCGTCTGCAATCGATGTTATGGATTGTCTGCTCAAGCGTGAGGGGTCGTTATCCCCTGACTAAGGTGATGTGTCGGTATGCACTCCCACTAGTTTGAATCTGTAAAAATATTGAATATAAGCTTTAGGTTTTGAGTGAGGGTCGTAATCCCTAGCCAAGGTCTGCGGCTGGAGTTGCAATGCCCACTCTTGTGTCTGCAATCGATGTTATGGATTGTCTGCTCAAGCGTGAGGAGTTATCCCCTGACTAAGGTAATGTGTCGGTATGCACTCACACACGTTTGAATCTGTAAAAATATTGAATATAAGCTTTAGGTTTTGAGTGAGGGTCGTAATCCCTAGCCAAGGTCTTCGCCTGGAGTAGCAATACCCACTCTTGTGTCTACAATCGATGTCATGGATTGTCTGCTCAAGTGTGAGGGGTCGTTATCCCCTGACTAAGGTAATGTGTTGGTATACACTCCCACTCGGTATTAAAAGTACGTAAGATAATTTATATAAGTTGAAAAATGAAATGTAAACCAAAAAAATAAGTTAATTGCATAATTGGTTTAAATTATAATGAACCTATATATGTATTTAGCTTTTAAGAGCCTTAGGAACTATTACTTCTGGTTTTATGTTACAATAAATTATATTTTAAGACTTAATACAAAATGTAACTAGCGTATAAATGAAACTAATTATTAGGATCCAAATATGGTTGAATATTAATGTGATTTGATGATTTTTTGTCTTCACTACCGTATATTTCAGTTTCTTTAAAATCAATGTGATATGATAATAATAATTGTTCGCGCAAAAGCGCTAATGTCAAGCATCGACGTTAGATGGCACTCGGCTCGGCCGATACGGGATGAAGTTCGTGCGTGTTGAACGTCCGAGCTTGTTGAACGGTGGGATTCGAGAGCGCCCTAGAAAAATTAAGAGTCCAATTCATCGCGTCGAAAGATAAACACGCGTTCTTTGTCGGGAAGTCGGAAGCGGAATATGATAGGCGCGTATAGTAAATATACCACTGGGAATTGTAACGCGCATTCCTGTTTTGTTAGCTTCACCCCGGGACTTAGTGTCTAATTCAGAATCTGTATAAGTGGAATCGACCGTATTAGTTACTAGTGCGGTATTTGATATTCTAGAAATAACGGTGACCTTTGATCCGTACGTTCTGTGTTCATTTCGCGAGTCAAGCGTTATAACAAACGAGAGTTAGTGGCTCCTGTAAGGTAGTTAATTGTACGACAGAGTTAAAGAACTGTCATCGTAGAAAACGAAGAAAGTGACTGCGGAAGGAGACCGTAGTTTGGAGAGGTGCTGAGGGCCGAACTGCTGCAGAGGATAACGGTCTAATAAGGTCAATAACACTACCAGACATACCCAAATACACATCACTGACCCTTACTTTCCTAGCACTATACATCCACACGCGACCTGACCGAATCTTGAGGGACCAGTCGCCTTGGATAGAGGTAAGTAAGCTCCCCTTATAGAAAACAACGCTCCCCCCTGATCGTTTAATGTAATTAGAAACTTAAACCTTGGCCTGTAGCAGGCCCGATCAGCATCTGTTTGTAGGTTCTCCGTCTATGGGCCCGCGGGGGACCCTACTCCTGGGATAAGCAGCTGTTGGCCGTAACATTTGGTAGCAGAGCGCGATTCTGGGATCGATTCCCAGTCGATCCACCGACCATAGTGTTTGATAAAAATTAAATAATTTTGGTGGCAGGGAGCGTTGGGTTGATTGGTTTAATTTTGTGTCTACAATCACGCCCGTCCGTAATACGTAAAAATATTTTTTTTATTATATACGTAATAATAAAATTCCTTTCTTTGTTGGCTTGCTTTGTTGTTTGCGGGTAAATTTGAAAAGCCGCGCCCGTTTAGCGCGCAAGCGGGAGTTTGCGTCATGTAGGTAGATGGTTCTTTTTACGTAATCGGTTAATTATCGTTGTCGGATAGTTGTAGTGGATTACTTATCGAAGGGTCGATTTCCGAGCTGGGCATTTTTTGTTGATCGACCGTGATGTGTGTCTTCGTTTATGTAACTTTCGTATTGTAATTTGTATTTGAACTAAAGAGTAGTAATTTGTATTTGCGTAATTTGAATTTAACTTGATTTGATCGCACTAGTATTTGTTATTGTTAATTTGATATGTCTTTTCTTTTGTACTAACTTGTATTTGATTTGATAAGTAGCGGTTCTTATTTGTTTAATTTCTATTCAACTCGATTTGATAGGAACTGCATTTGTTAGCTGTTAATTTATTTGTATTTGTTATTTGTTATTTTTGTAATTGTGCTCGAGCCGCGTCGTAATTTCTACCATTAGTAGTGATGTCCTCGCCCAAGATGCTAATCCGTTGCCTGCGGACTGAGTTACGCTAGGCCACCAGCGCCCATGCTTTGATAGGTCGACCGGATAGGGTCCAAAACTTGATGAAGCGGTTCGAGCAGGTCGATGCTCGAAGGGCTGCAGTGGAGGAGGCTTACGCTGAGCTCGAGGATTCGGATGTGGAAAAGGGAGTCCTGGACAGGAGCGAAAAGAACTGCTCATAGTCTGCGAAGCAGGAGCTTCGCAGACTATGAGCAGTTCTTTTCGCTCACGGACGAGTTGATCGAGGCTGAAGGCAGGTATGCCGAGGAGGCGCGTGAAGCTCGGACGAGTGGCCTGCCCGAGTCCTTTCGGAAGCAGCCTCAGCCGGAGCTGTTGGGACGACTCCCAACTCTGGACTTGCCAAGGTTCTCCGGGGTCCTTTCCGAATGGCTGACCTTCGTTAGTCTTTTCGACGGCCTAGTGGACGCCCGGAGTGACTTGACCCCGAGCCAGAAGATGGCGTACCTCCTGGCCTCACTGGAGGGGGAGGCCCTGGGCGTTGTCAGCCATTTGAGCTTGTCGGACGACGCCTACCAGACTGCTCGGGACCTCCTAGCCAGAAGATACGCCAACGTCCGGCGAATTGCGGACGAACATGTTAAGCAGCTTCTGAGCCTCCCGCTGCTTAGTGACCGAGCCAGACTACGTCCGGACCTGTTGGATCCAGTCTTGGTGGCCTGTAATACGTTGAGGCGGCTGGATTTACCAGTGGGCGAATGGGCCTTTTTGTTGCTCCGCATCGTGCTGTCCCGCCTACCTCTCGACCTTAGAATACTTTTTGAGGAGAGGTACGGCGGGGACGAGTCCTCCTAATTTCCGTCCTTCTATGACCTGCTGCGGTTTTTGGAGGAGCAGTGCCGACAGATCGAGCACGCGGCGGGTACCGTCGACGACTTACGAGCCGTGTCCAGTGAGAGGCGGAATCCGCCGGGCAAGTCGTCGTCAAACCCCCCTGCTCCTATTGTCGAGCATTTGATCACTGGGTAACGTCTTGCCCGAAATTATGAAGTAAACCGGTTCCGGCGAGGCGAACTATCGCCAAGGAGCGCCGCTGGTGCTACTCATGTGTGGAAGGGCACCTCCAGCGAGACTCTCCGCACCAGCGTCCCTGTTTGCATTGCCAGGGCAATCACCATTCCGTACTGTGCCTGGGTGCGAACGTCTCCTCTCGGGGCGCTGCCAGGCCCTCGACCCCCACGGGCGGGGGCGCTCCGCCACGCCCTCTGACGGGCGACGCTCGGCGCCCGGCGGCTAGCCACCAGGCCCCTAGGTTTGAAAGGGGTCCCTCCCCCGACCAGTCGGGGGGTAATTCCCCCAGAGTCGGGGGTGTCATCACCCCCCCTCAGCGTGCGGAGAGGAACTTCACGGCCACTCATCAGTCCACTGGACCCTTCTCACTCCCGTTAGCTGAGTGGCCGCGACTGGTGTACCACTGTACCCCATTTGATAGAGGCGGCCCTAGCTAGCTGCCGCTTTAGCTCCCACCACGGCCGCCTCTACTGAGCCTTAAGCCGTCAACAGTCCACTTGTCAAGCTGTTCTGTTGCCGACGGCCTCAGTGAGGGCGTACAACCCGAGTGGCGACTGTTAGCGGTTGAGCTATGTTAGTCTCGGTGTGGCCTCCACTTGGTGGTGGGAAGATTAGGGCCCCCTGGAGCGTTGACTCACGCTCTCAAGGGGTATTAGATTTGGTTTTGGTCTAGCACTTAATCAAAATTAAAAATGCTTTTGGGTTTTCCGCGAAATTCATATTGCAGCGGTTGTGATTAAAAGAATTGAATTTAAAATACTCCTTTAAATGCTGCTGCATATGTTTTGTAAATATAAAAATGCTTTTGGGTTTTCCGCGAAATTCATATTGCAGCGGTTGTGATTAAAAGAATTGAATTTAAAATACTCCTTTAAATGCTGCTGCATATGTTTTGTAAATACACTTGATCACTGCATTTGTTGTTGCACGGAAAATTGAGATTAAATTGCGTGCCCTTTTTAATGCTTGTGCGTGTGCTTTGTAATTGTATTTGATTGTCGCATCTGCTGCTGAAAGGAAAGTTTGAATTCATTTGAAATTTAATGACGCGCTATTTTGAAAATTATGTATATGTTTTGTGATAGTGTTTAATCATTTTGCTTTGTGATAAGGAAGGTTGAAATTAGATAACCCTGTTTGTGCCGAAGGAAATAAAAGTCAATTTTCTTTTGGTTTAGATTTTGTTAGCACTGTCTAAGATATTTATTTGAAATAAGAAATAGGGCTGTCTCTTACGTTTATTGTTTTGTTTACTTTGCCAAGTTGACCTATGTGCATCGGTGATTACTTGTTTTAATTAATTCTGTAATTGAACATTGATGCTTTTGAAAAATTAGTTGAAATATGAGCATAGAACTACCTGCCTAAAGGGCTATCTGGTTTGTAGATTATCAGATGGAAATCAGCTGTCGCACCATTTGGTAAATGATTATAGGTGGATGGCTTGGTTATGCCTACTTGTTTGAAAATTCATACTAAGGACTATCTGTGCGGTTCGTTCGGCACTCCACGGACGACGTTCATGGGGAATTTGGGGGTGCGCTCTGGACTGAAGCTTGGGAGGTCCCTTTGGGCCGCTTCGTGTCGCGTCGCTGTTTGCGGACCTAATCCGGTCAGATTGCGGAACTAATCATAAGAGCGCAGATAGGTGTTTGAAGGAGGTCGTCAGACTTCTGTCTAGGAATAGGACTTATTTATGTGCTGCGATGTCCAGGAAGGGCATCCAGTTCAACTCTCCGGCTAGCCCATGTTGGGGCTGTAATTTTGAGGCGTTGGTTAGGGTTGCAAAATCTGATGGGCTGCGTAAGGTGGCCTGGTTTGGTTGTAGATTCGGTCTTGCAACTTGCCGTCGCGACCCTGTCCCGCTGACCAGTTTGCTCGCGGACCTAAATCCTTATGCCCGGGACGGGGGTTTGTTCGCGCAAAAGCGCTAATGTCAAGCATCGACGTTAGATGGCATTCGGCTCGGCCGATACGGGATGAAGTTCGTGCGTGTTGAACGTCCGAGCTTGTTGAACGGTGGGAGTCGAGAGCGCCCTAGAAAAATTAAGAGTCCAATTTATCGCGTCGAAAGATAAACACGCGTTCTTTGTCGGGAAGTCGGAAGCGGAATATGATAGGCGCGTATAGTAAATATACTACTGGGAATTGTAACGCGCATTCCTGTTTTGTTAACTTCACCCCGGGACTTAGTGTCTAATTCAGAATCTGTATAAGTGGATTCGACCGTATTAGTTACTAGTGCGGTATTTGATATTCTAGAAATAACGGTGACCTTTGATCCGTACGTTCTGTGTTCATTTCGCGAGTCAAGCGTTATAACAAACGAGAGTTAGTGGCTTCTGTAAGGTAGTTAATCGTACGACAGAGTTAAAGAACTGTCATCGTAGAAAACGAAGAAAGTGACTGCGGAAGGAGACCGTAGTTTGGAGCGGTGCTGAGGGCCGAACTGCTGCAGAGGATAACGGTCTAATAAGGTCAATAACACTACCAGCCACACCCAAATACACATCACTGACCCTTACTTTCCTAGCACTATACATCCACACGCGACCTGACCGAATCCTGAGGGACCAGTCGCCTTGGATAGAGGTAAGTAATCTCTCCTTATAGAAAACAACGCTCCCCCCTGATCGTTTAATGTAATTAGAAACTTAAACCTTGGCCTGTAGCAGGCCCGACCAGCATCTGTTTGTAGGTTCTCCGTCTATGGGCCCGCGGGGGACCCTACTCCTGGGATAAGCAGCTGTTGGCCGTAACAATAATTATAATTATTAGATCAACTTATAACAGTAATAAGCAGATTAAATGTGGTATTGCAAATTTATATTTTTTTTTTGTTATATCTAAATTTATGATCATATATGATTATGAACTAACTGAATTACTTAATTGTTAATGTAGACATAAAATCGCAACGAGGGACTAGTTGATAAACAGATGACCGAGTTGTTAACATCTTGTACATTTTCTGATAACATCCGGTTGGCAAATACTCTGCTTTGTAATTGACTATGGATTCGAATTTTGCGGAAGTCAAATCCAAATCCCTATTTTATTCTTGCTATAAATGCTGAAGGCTAGACAGTGAAAGGGTCATTCGTAGATCAACAGTCGTAACGCATAGACGTGTATTGTGGAATCTATGTAAATTATACTAGATTAGTGAAGTGTTCACTACGATTGTGATAAAGTATTTTGGTGTGTGATAATAAGTGGATACTTGTGTTGTAAATACTAACGCCACATGAAATATACAGCTATTTAAAAACAAGCATTTAATTTTATGTACCGCCATTCCTGTGCAAAAGTTCGTCGATATTAACATCCACACCATCTGGATGATTGGCGGTCCACCACTGTGCGATTTAGAAGATGTTTTCTTCCTCGCACGACTTCCTTGTGAAATCGATTACCATCAGCGATTTCTCCGGACCGATACGACTTAGGGACCTTCAAGAAAAGAGCTTACTCCTTTTTAAAAGGCCGGCAACGCATCTGCAATTTCCTCCCTGGTGTTGCAGTTGTTCATGGGCGGCGGTAGTCACTTACCATCAGGTGAGCCGCATGCTCGTTTACCCCCTCTCCTATAAAAAATAATAATAATAAAGATGTTTTTTACCAGAGATAGGTATTACCTATCCAAAGACATTTAAGTAGTAGACCTATATATTTAAATCTCTTTGTACCTATCTAAGTATAGTTTAGGGATTTGTGCCTTATTATTTACACGACTAAACTATATTATATACAGGGCACATAATATATATACTTACTACCCTTCTAATACGATTCTA
Source organism: Parnassius glacialis (assembly GCA_033319125.1). Taxonomy (NCBI): domain Eukaryota; kingdom Metazoa; phylum Arthropoda; class Insecta; order Lepidoptera; family Papilionidae; genus Parnassius; species Parnassius glacialis. Next base: position 33,929,352 of record JAVANC010000005.1, on the reverse strand, counting down.
GCAACCAGCACCCAAGACTTTCTGCCGTGCAAAAGTATAAATCAAGTTTATAAATGCATATTTTGAGAAATTCTAAATCTACTCAAACTAAGAATTACAACGGATGCAACGAATGAAAGAAGACAAAAATTTTGATGTTTATTAATGTTATGAAAAATTAATAAATAATCGGTTTTTAATATATAATTGTGTTTTCATTTTTCATTTCAGTTAATGTACCATTGTTAATATATCTAAATGTTTTGTAAACACACAAATTTTAATTCTTTTTCCTTTCTAAATTTCAATATATTTTCATTTAAATAGAATATATATTTTTAGTCTATCAAAAGCCACTGCTGAACATAAACATAGTTATTTGCCATAGTTGCAACGCTTGAAAAGCGGGTTGGCAACAACTGTTTTGTTTATTTAGCTGTTATCAGGAAAATGCTGCGGTTTATCTTCTTTGTTGTTTCCCTATGTCGCCTCATACACCACCCATGGAATGATATGAGGTAGCAGATATCTTACACTCTAGAAAAGTGCTGCTGCCCCATCGCAATCTTGTATTATTGCTTACGACGCAGGGAAGTATCATTCCATGTATAGACAAATTCTCTTGTACGCCACAACTTTCCGCACACACGCCACTAACTTAGTAATACATGCACGAAACCATGGGAGTTTTTAATTATTAATTAATAATTTTATTCTTTATTAATATTTAAGTACATACTTAACATATTTCTACTTCGTCGTAAAATCGTCGATACGCCGTTGAATACGGAATGATGACTATGTTTTTACGCCGTTTCCACCCGTAGTTTTTAGTTACAGAATGTATTTTCAAGAGAAATAAATTAATCATCTGAATTAAATCTATCATCTAAACAGTGTTAGAGCCACGCGGCAGCTTTTGCTGTAGCACGGATGGGCTGGTTCGAACCGGGGTGGTACCACGACCTCACAGAAAACCAGCGTGAAGTAGAGGTTTACCTCTGCGTTTCGCTTGGTGAGTGCAGGTGGCCGGAGGCCCTTTTTACTGGAAATGAGGCATTCCATCTTAGACCTCACGGGTGACAACGCATCTACATTTTGATTTGTAATAGAAGATAGATGTAGATGTCTATGGGCCGCAGCAACCACTTACCATCAGGTGGACTCTGTGCTCGTTTGTCACCCTTATCATATAAAAAAAGAACATTTTTTAATGTAACAAATAAGTATTTTGTATGAATTTAAGTGCTGTGAATATAAATAAACTAATAACGAGGGAAATGGAACAATATCTGGTAAACCAGGGAAAGTACCTCCCGCCTATTACTATCTCAAAAACACGCGAATGCCTTATCTAGTCAATCCTCTATCTACGCTGTACAACGATTGACTATGGACAGTAGAAGTCAGTAGAGGCATATGTGGTAGAGGATAACCCCCTTACCTCAGCCTACGAATTTGTAGTATATATATACATATAAATTCTGACAAACGTATTTCAAATAGCACATCTCACAAATATTAATTATTAAGTGGCGAAGCTTGCGAAGTCACTTATTGATTTCACGATGTCTGTCCGTCTGTCCATCTGTCCGTCTGTCCGTCTGTCTGTCCCACGATTATCTCGAGAACGGTTTCGAATTTTCAAATTCTGTTTTCAGCAATCGATTACTGATCACCCAGGCGTCTGAACCTCCTATTTTTATTTTTTTTTTCCGTTAGAAACCGCTACAAAGCTGATTGCTTCGCGACTTTGCTATGCTGTTAGCTTGCTAGGTTTATTTAAACTTTATTTAAAAAAAAATAGTTAAAGATTGCTCGCATCATAACGTCGATATTACTTCAAATAATTAGAATTGGGTACTTTTTGCAATATAAAAAAACTACACCTTGCTTGAATATTATTGCACCATCGTTAAAAATGCATAAAATGCAATGATAAGCACAAAAAGTTAATAAGTGTCGAATGCACCCACCCTACCCCATCCTACGAATTTGGGGTATATTTAAATAGCACCCATGGACGTATAAATAAGGCGGATTGAATCTCGCTATACAACTCAGCGAGGCACCCATAATGAGTCAGCTCGCGTGTACGTACAAGGGGTCACGCACACATTCACACTAATAATAAGTCTAGCGCCCGCCATTACGCAACAAACGTCTTCCTTAAATTTTGTAAAAATCATAGTGGTTTTATCAAAAAAACAACGAGGAATCACCTTTCATAGGTGAGTCAGTAATTATAATCACTTATTTGAGAAATTATGTCTTAAATTAAAATGCTATTTTTGGAACACAAAACATGAGTCACGTGATCGGTGTTGTTAATTATATTTATAGGGAAAATTACCCGAAATTTGGGAAATTGTTATTTTTACCAGCGTTGGCACGGATACGGTATATATGTTTGCCCAACAACCTCTTAAGGTTGTTTTATATGCACTTTTTTTGTTACAAATTTCCTGAAAATTACCCGATCGATTATAATGCGGTTTTACGCATTTTTTAGTAATATAATAAAAGGATATCTGGCGGGTAGAATTGCTCATTATGCAACAAAAAAATTAAATGCCAAAAATGCACCGCGCGTTTATATACTGGAAAAGGCATTTCGTTCATAAATTAACAAATTTGAAAACTTTAGGAGGTTTATGTTTTCCATCTAACGATTTATTTAATATCTGTTGTACTTGCGAAATGGTTGTACGAAAGATTATTAAGGAAAACATTACAATGTACAATGGAAGGCAACAAAAGTATATACTTACAACAATATTAAAATAGTTTATTGCAAATGACAGGGTTTTTGTAAGCTTGGAATTTGAGCACTCATTTGCAGAAATAGAGCACAAGTTAAGAGTTATTACATAGAAGTATTAGGCTTAGAACCGCAGTAGGCCTACGCAAAGTGAAGCCATTTCAAGTTAGCCCTTAAAGGCTAAGTACAACTTTTGGCGCGTTAGTACTCGAGTCCACGTAGTCGAGTAAACAGCTCGTATAATTTTTCAAAAAAATGTGAAAGGATGTTACAACTCATCACATAATCACGAAAAAAATGTAAAAATCTCATTTCACGGGTAATTACTGCCTAGCGTCTTATATTTTTGTAAAAAACCTTCATCAAAACAAAATAATAAATTTGACAGACGCCAATGTAATGAAAATGTTGCTAGGTATAGTAAAATATTTTACCCCAATTTTTTTCTTATTATTATAATTATAAAAAAGTGCATATAAAAAAAAATACATACATACTGCCAATAGTCTCATTCACATATAAATAGGTATTTTTATTTGCCAAATATTATTAGGGTTCCCATTTGCTACGAAAAAAAATGTGTTGATTTTATTTTGTTTTGATAATGTACATGTTTTTACTTTTTATGTTATGTGTTTTAGTATAATTTTTAATTCTAATTTACATATAATTAACAGTTTTAGTTCGATTTTTTTATGAATCTAAAAAAGATAACATTTCGAGGATAGCGTCATCAAAGCGGCAGTTGTTTAGAAATCAGTTGCAGTTTCAGGGTCATTAAGGGATATTTTTTAAGTACTTGAGTATATTTTATTTTATTTATTATTTAATAAACATTTTTAATTTCATGTTTTACTTGAATGGTTTATCTCCTTCCGAATCATATTTTGTTTTAATGCAAAACATAATATCCAATATATTAATAATAGTAATCACTTGAAGCTGACCGAACTTTTAAGTCTCGTGATTCCTTGTAATATTATATCCATTCTGTGAAAGTTGTATGTTGTAACCTTTACGTTGAAACCGATTTAAATTAAATATATCACGTAGATTCTTAGAATGACAAGAATCGAGATCAGTATATGCTTTAATATGCGGTTGAAGCCGTGGGCAACAGCCACGTTTAGTAATGAATAACTAATGAAAAAATATCTTACAGCTAAAATGATTATCTGACAACTATTCACTTGTTATGTGTAAGCTGGGCTGGATTGGAAAAACTGGATGAAATGATAGAATAAGGTCATTGAGTATTATATAAAATTAATATTTACAAATAATATAAGATTTTATGGAAGATAAATAACAGATATTTATATAAATATACCACTTCTAACAGAATAATATAATAACATAACAGATTTGTGAATATAACACAAGATATTACGTATATAAATAATTTAAATATTACATAAGTTAAAAAAAAATAATGTTACATTTTTCTCTTTGCAAATAGTTAATAAATAATTATAAACGCAACCTAAATATTAATACATTTTCCCTACTTTTTGGGGAAAATGTCATTAACTTGCAAACATTATTCATTTGCTTGTGTGCGTGTGAGCAAACGTAATTACAGGCTGCTTATGCACACATTCATTGTGTTGTTGATTCTACTTTGAAGGAATTTTGAATAACACTATCACTCTATGTGTAATTACTCTAAGAGTTATTAAATATACAGCAGAAAAATATTTGGCGATTCGATTTTTTTTTTATAGAATTAGGGTGACAAACGAGCACACAGTCCACCTGATGGTAAGTGGTTGCTGTGGCCCATAGACATCTACATCTATCCTCGATTACGAATCAAAATGCAGATGCGTTGTCACCCGTGAGGACTAAGATGGAATGCCTCGTTTCCAGTAAAAAAGGGGTCTTCAGTTCTCTACACTCACCATACGAAGCACAGCAGCATTATGCTGCTATTTTAGGCTGGTATTCTGTGAGAGCGTGGTCCTTCCCCGGTCGAGCCGACCCATTCGTGCTACAACTATACTACTTATATATCTGCAGCATGGCTCTACCACGTAAAAAATTAACGATTTCAACATATTACTAAATTAGAGGGGATTTCAAGAACCTTCGAAAGTAAAAGACATTTGTTTAGAAAAATCATTCAACAAAAAGGTTTTTAACGTTGTTGTTTGTCATAAAAATGATAAATTATGGTAATTATTTATGAGTTATTGTCATAAATAATAACAAAGTTCATAAATAATAAAAAAATTACCTCGACTACATCCGCTCGATAAAATAAAATGATTCGTCTTATTTAGTTTGAAGAGCATCTCCCGCCCTCCCTCAATTACGTGCACTATCCCAGTCACCACAAGTTCCAGCACCACTAATCCCAACACCACTAAATTAGTAAAGACACACCGCCCTCCGCCACAGCGCCCCCTTTTACACATTTACTTTTGCTAAGGAAGTCCAGCCTATTCAACATAGTGATTATACACTCTTTGTCGACAATTAACAAATTTGGTTTTATTATCTTTTTGCACTTAATACTGCATTTTATGCATTTTTAACGATGGTATAATTATACTAAAGCAAGGTGCAGTTTTTTGATATTACAACAAATACCCATTTCTAATTATTTGAAGTAATATCGAGGTTATAAGTTGAGCAATATTTTCCTATTTTTTTATTTATTGCTACATGGGTGCGATTTAAATTATTAATAGTTTTAGAGGTGCTATTTATATATACTCCAAATTCGTAGGATGGGGTAGGGTGGGTGCATTCGACACTTATTAACTTTTTGTGCTTATTATTGCATTTTATGCATTTTTAATGATGGTGCAATAATACTCAAGCAAGGTGTAATTTTCTATATTGCAAAAAGTACCCAATTCTAATTATTTGAAGTAATATCGACGTTATGATGTAAGCAATCTTTAACTATTTTTTATTTCAAAACTACATGGGTGCAGTTTAAATAATTAATATTTGTGAGATAGTCTATTTGAAATACGTTTGTCAGAATTTATATGTATATATATATATACTACAAATTCGTAGGCTGAGGTAGGGGGGTTATCCTCTACCACATATGCCTCTACTGACCTCTACTGTCCATAGTCAATCGTTGTACAGCGTAGATAGAGGATTGGCTAGATAAGGCGTTCGCGTGTTTTTGAGATAGTAATAGGCGGAGGCACTTTCCCTGGGTTACCAGATATTGTTCCATTTCCCCCGTTATGAGTTTATTTATATTCACAGCACTTAAATTCATCATCATTTTATTTTATTTTATTTTCATAAGCACACTTACAATATACATATTAAACATTAATACTAGATTATATAACAAGTAACACGCTCACTGATATGTATATCAATAACAAGTGTACACAAGTGTACATAACATTTACCAACAAAAATACATGTAAACATTGGGAATGAACAAAAAAAGGAGAAAAGAAAACACACTTGTGTTATTGTACATCCATATATACACACACACACACATACACACACACACATATATATATATGCCTATACATTCTTCCTTTCTCTCAATGTAAATGCGGCCTCACCGATAGATGATCGGTGAGTTTTTTTTTAAAGACAGCATAAGAGTTATGAAATATGTCGATGCCAGGTATAGCTCGAGATATTTCGTTATATTTCGCACATATGCGAACCATGGGAGCTTGCTTACCAAGATGCGTTCTAGTGAAAGGTATGTGAAATGTTTTTCGAGAAATATTGCAACAGCGAGGATATCTAATAGGTACTAATAGAGAAACCTGTTCAAGCAGCTTACTGCACTTAACTTTGGAATTAATTATTTTATGCAAGAAGCACAGATCAAGTATCTCCCGCCTGTTTCGGAGAGACATCATTTTAAATTCAACCAATCATTGATTATAGGGCTGCCTGTGTGAGATACCAGTTTCATGGAATGCAAGGTGCCTTGTAAAAGCGCGTTGTACGTTTTCAATGCGTTGGGAATGTATGTGATAGTAAGGATTCCAAATGACACTGGCAAACTCGAGGCAACTTCTCACAAACACGTTGTACAAAATAATTTTAGTCCTGCGAGTAAATCCTTTTGTGTTTCGTCTAATGAATCCGAGGAACTCCGTGGCTTTTTTAATAATATTGTTTACATGTGATGTAAATGTTAACTTCCTGTCAATAGTAACTCCTAAGTCATTGATTTCTGGTAACTCTTGTAATACTATATTATCAATAGAATAACTTGAGACAAGTGGCTTTTTTTTCTGGTATATTTTACATGAAAACATTTGTTAACATTAAGAGTCATACTATTGACGCCACACCAATTTGTGATTCTATCAAGATCTTCTTGTATTAATTTTGTCATCATCATCATTACAGCCTTTCACAAGTCCACTGCTGAACATAGGCCTCCCCCAAGGAATGCCACAAAGCACGGTCCTGAGCCACCTGCATCCATCGACTTCCTGCACGGCTTACCAGGTCGTCACTCCATCTCGTGGGGGGTCGCCCTACGCTTCGCCTACCGGTACGAGGCTGCCACTCGAGAACCTTTCTTCCCCATCGGTTGTCGGTTCTTCGAGCTATATGGCCGGCCCACTGCCACTTCAGCTTACTAATCCGTAGGGCTATGTAGGTTACTCTAGTTCTACTGCGGATATCCTCATTTCTAAGTTTATCACGCAGAGAAACTCCGAGCATAGCCCTCTCCATAGCTCGCTGAGCGACCTTGAGCTTCCTCATACGGCCAGCTGTGAAGGACCACGTCTCAGTTCCGTAAGTCATCACTGGCAACACGCACTGGTTGTACAATTTCGTTTTAAGGTTTTGAGGTATGTCTGACGAGAAGATGTGTCGTAGCTTCCCGAACGTTGCCCAGCCGAGTTGAATCCGTTGATTGACCTCTCGGTTGAAGTTGGACTTACCTAGTCGGACTATTTGTCCCTGGTAAATATACTCATCAACAACTTCGAGCTTAGTGCTCCCAACAACTACCGGCATAGGTGTGACATGGACATTAAACATAATCTTTGTTTTGTTCATGTTCATCTTAAGACCTATCCGTTGGGAGACACTATTGAGGTCATTGAGCATAGTGCTCAGGTCCTCCAGCGATTCTGCCATAAGGACTATATCGTCGGCAAATCGAAGGTGAGTGATGTATTCGCCATTGATGTTGATACCGTATCCTTTCCAGTCCAGAAGCTTGAAAACGTCTTCCAATGCAGCGGTGAAGAGTTTCGGGGATATAACGTCACCCTGTCTTACACCTCTCTGCAATTGGATAGGTTTCGTACTCTGGTTCTGTACTCGGGTAGCCAATGTAGCTCTACTGTACAAACACTTCAGCACTTCGATATACCGACAGTCAACTTGGCACCGCAGAAGGGACTGCAGCACAGCCCGAATTTCGACGGAATCAAAGGCTTTCTCATAATCCACATACGCCAGGTGCCGTGTAGTGGCGGTCAAGAATATCCACTACCCCATATCCTCCCGTGGGTGTCGTAAAAGGCGACAAAGGGAAACAGGCAGGAGATGGGCAGCAGCATCTTCCTGATAATATCCAAAATTACAATAAAAAAACTGCGGTTGCCAACCCGCTCGCCAAGCGTGGCAACTATGGCAAATACCCCCCAATGATTAAAGCAACTTGAATTCATACAAAAACTTATTTGTTACCTTAAAAAATGTTCTTTTATAATTCAGATGATTAATTTATTTCTCTCGAAAATACATTCTGTAACTAAAAACTACGGGTGGAAACGGCGTAAAAACATAGTCATCATTCCGTATTCAACGGCGCTTCGAAGATTTTACTGGAAATTCAATAAACTCTTTGAATTTCGACGGCACTAAGTGAAGACGCTACTTGCACAAAGTGTGATATCGCTAATAAGTAGGAATATGTTAAATATGTACTTAAATATTAATTAAGAATAAAAATATTAATAAATAATCAATAATTTCCTCGTGTTGTCTTGTTTTAGCAAAAAAAAATTCAATAATGTTTTAAAATACCATTTCATCACAAGTTCAGTGTTGAACACAGAACTCCGAAAGGAAAAGGTTTCCACTTATGTTTTGTAGTACAAAACACAGTTCTGAGACAACTCCCGCTATTTCCTACATGTCTTACTAAGTTAGTGGTTTGTGTGCGGTAAGTTGTGGCGTACAAAAGAATTTTTCTATACACGGGATAATACTACTCCGCGTCGTAAACAATAATACAAGATGGGGGTGGGGTAGCCGCACTTTTCTGATGAAAACTTAATATAATAAAAAACTGCAGTGGCCAGCCAGCATAACGCATATTTTCACGCAGGCGTGGCAACTATGGAAAAAGTCATCCTATCAGGATATCTAGGGGCCGTTTTTAGCTGTCTTACTTATGGTTAGGTGACTTAATCATGTTACCTAGTGGTTAAGGTGTGTGCCAGACGGGCGTAACTCTCCGGATTAAATGTTGACAAAGATACTCCGCGAGTCGCTCACGTCCTACACCTATAGGTTCCGGAGGATACTTCTACTGCCGTCTTTGCGGGTGCTGTTGGGATACTGTGGACTGAGGTTCAAAATCAAAATGCACCATTTATAAAATGCAAATAGCAAGGCAGTGGCCAGCGGTTCGACTGATTGATTAGTCGCGAAATTTTATAACTATTGTTTATTGACCACGGTTGTTGCATATGGTTGTTCAACTACGGTTGTTCACTATCGGTTGGTCACTATATATTTCAAACGATTTCTCTAAATTGTTTGGTAATATCAAAATATCTACGACTAGCGGCTATTATGAATTAAACTAGTTAATTTTATCACTTGTGTAACTGTGGATATCAGTTACCACTTTCTGCGACTAGCTATCACTTTCACTATATGTAACTGCTAATGTCAGTTACCACTTTTTTCGGCTAGCTAACACTTTCACTATATGTAACTGCGAATATCAGTAACCACCTTTTTCGGCTATCTAACACTTTCACTATATGTAACTGCGAATGTCACTTACAACTTTTTTCGGCTAGATAACATTTTCACTATATGTAACTGCGAATGTCAGTTACCACTTTTTTCGGCTAGCTAACACTTTCACTATATGTAACTGCGAATTTCAGTTACGACCTTTTTCGGCTAGCTAACACTTTCACTTTCACTGTTCACTGTATTCTGCTACTAGTCACTTCAGCTACTACCGGATACTACTGCTTCTTACTGGTAGTTTTTCCTACTACAACGTTACTGGGTCCCGAGCCCATAAGGTAGACTTTGGCGTTACTTTATAGTGAGCCACTTGCCATTGTCCGTTTTGCTTCTTTATTGCATAACATTTTCACTATACAATTAGCATAAATCACAATATTTTCTATATAAGATTAAATTCTACACTAACATGCTATACATCGTCAAATCGGTAATTTAGTCCTTTATCCACTCAACCGCCCGCCCCGCGAGAGTGATTCTCGCCTAACCTGTCCGCGAATTAAATGTCACTATTTTTACGACCGCGCGAGACAGTCTTAACAAAAACGATTACTACTGAAAAACTACTATAGGTACATTCAAATAAAAAATATTCTCAAGACTCAAAGAATTCAAAATTTTATTTTGTTAAAAGAAAATTATTCAAATTAGAAATAAAGCCTGAAAATAAAGCTTAAAAATGTGAATATCAAAAAAAAATGGTATTTATTTTTTATTTCGAGTTTAACAAGAAAAGTGTAATATTTACAGGAGACAATTATTTTATAATATAATAGTACATGATATTCCCTTTAAAATGACACCAATATCAATCACATCTTAAATACTCAATATACTTAAGGATATAAAGTTTACCCAATATAAATTTGAATAAATAATAAATAAATGAAAAAATAGGTTTTAATAATTTCTAGACACATCTCAACAGCTATTTAATTTATAAATCGCTATCAACGTGTTAATAGTTTTAAGAGCTTGGGGTTCGAGACAATTAAAAACTGCCGAGCGAATTACCAAAATTGACACTTTAATTACAGAACACTAATTACAATTTAAAACCACACTAATAATAACACACAATTTTTCTACTGATCACTTAAGTTAGCAGTTATATCACTTCGAAGTATTCGCTTATATCGCCAATTCAATACTCACTCGGTCGTGATCTATACCGGCCTTATATAGGGCCTCAGATAGTTTCCAGAACCTTCTACTCTAGCGTCATTTAGAATGTTCGAGTACATATCGGTCCCGAAATTTCTTGAAGGATCTTGACTCTACTAGGTCTGCTACTCGACACTAGAGGGCGCTAGTGGTAACTAGTGTTGCCATATACAAGACATTAATAGTGGCGCACAACAATAGTGAATCATTATTTTATATTTTGCATTAATTAACACAAAAAACTGATTAGAATACATTTTAATCAATCATTATATGTAAACGTGTTGGAATTGTCGTAATATACATATTTACTAAAGAAAATATCTTCACAATTAATTTGATGTACAATAACATTAGAAATAACGTATAAAAACAGAAAAGTTATCACATTTTTGATCGAATTTCTCACACGTTAACATTCCACAAACAAAAATGGCAAAATTTAATTTTAACTTTTTTTTCCTAAATATTTTGTTACTATTATACAGATAAAATTCACTTTCACAGACGATAAATTTCATATAGCACCGTCTATAATTTTTTACTGTATTAATAACAGTTGGTTATTAGTATACCATAAAGGTTACTCAATACATTAACATTTTAAAAAGTTATTAAACGAAATGTCCCAAATTTTCATAATATTTGGGTACATTAATTCTTAAATTTTTCTATAACTAGCAAATGCGTTTAATTATACAAAATATTCCTTCACTTCCTTAATCTATAATCCTTATGCTAATTCAATTTCATATTTATAACTCTTTTAGAACATAAAATTATTCCCATTATTTTCGGTATGAACTATTACGCAGTTAATTACATTGAGTTATAATGTACTACGTACTAGAGAAGCTATTCCAAACAATAAAATGTGCGCTACTATATGTCTTCGCGCATGCGCGTGAGAAAGTAGAGTCGCGCATGCGCAGTTGATATAAGTGCGTTGCGCCTGCGTGGTCAGTTTTTGTCATCATAGATTAGGTATAAGTAGGTAGAATGATCAGTACGTAATAATTGTTTGTTTATATTGTATTGTTAATTATATCGAGTACAATTCTTTTATTGTTATATTTATTTTTCATATGTGCTTATTTAATATAATATTACATAATATTATGTCAGAATTATATTTTAATGTTAATTTATTTTATATTTTAAAAGGTAAATATGTAAAATATAAAAATATACATTTATATTATATTATATTATTTATTTTTATATTCGTAAGAATCACATTTTTTGTAAATAAATATTTGTCTTTGTATTTTCTTAAATTTCTCAGTAATTTTGTTTCTAGCTCCAGCTTGCGTTATTTATTTTTGAGTACAATTTTTGTCGGACTATCAAAAATTGAATTTAAACTGCTTGCTGATTCAGACAACGGTTCTAATACTTCTTGTTCACCATATTTTGTTGGGTGAAAAAAAAGATACTAGTTATTAGGGAAGCCTCTAAAAATTCTAGTGCTACAGTATTAAAAACCCGCCATATGACTCGCGCGCCGACGGTACCGACTCTCTTCAGTCCCGTAAACATACTGAATTTATACATTACAAAAATTTTTTCGTCATCTAGTCACAAAATAAAACAAAAATATTAGCAATATTATATAATAATATAATTACTTTATCGCATGGTACTGTATATTTCTTTAAGTATACTCTTCCTGTTTTAGTGAAGTTTTAGTTGTTTTCTTTGAAATGTACGGAACATATGCGTGAATAATCTGACGGTAACCACGTTTCTTCGCTGCGTTTCTTCCGAACAAATTTGATCCATGATTCTCTTTCTTTTTTTTTTGATTCAGGAAACCTTTAAATCCAAATAATATTAAAAACTATTAATTTTAATGCATTAACATTTCCGTGATTATATATTAATATTTACGGTCCATAATTAACATTATACGTCGATTGTGTTAAGTCTACGCATATAAATGTTTTACTCTTTGACATTCCCGTATACGTTTCAGTTGATAAAATATAATTAAATTAAGCGTATTTTAAAGATAATAACATGTTGAATTTACTGGTGAAAAGTCACTCCTTGACTTTTACTTATATTTCTCGACTGTCTTGTGACTTGTTTGAATAGTATCTCAATGCACACGAAGGCATATTAATTTAAAAATAGTTCTTCACTCAAACTTCTCACGTTGCAGCAACCGCTTGACACAGACTAAGTGAGTCTGAGAGCGCGCACTCTAACGCGTGTTACAAGCAATCGAGTTGAGGCGTCTCCTCTAGTACGTAGTACATTATAACTCAATGGTTCATTAAAAAACTTCTAGAAAGTTCTACGATACGGCGCGCTCTGATTGGTCGATTTTTCTTTATACAATAAAAGTGGTTTATCTTAACTATTATCGAAACGATGTCTTATACAAATATTATTAGAGTTTTAAATATGCTGTAAAACTATATTAACACATTATTTACTCAATTTTGTTGGTGATTTCACTTTTAATTTTGTCTTTAATCACTTTGATTTATACACTATTTGGCCGTCGCGAACAAAGTGGTAAAATGTTTTAGTTAACCGGTTGAGTGCACATTGCACGCCAGGCGTGCCATTGACTGTTTTTATGTGTGGCGTATGACACACGAGTCGTGTCTTTTTAAAAATCGTTATAACTCACTCAAATTGTGTTTTTGGAAAATTTATCCAGAAAAAAATATTCATTATTTTGCAAGTACTTCATGCCTGCGGCTTCGTTCCTGGATATTTTGAAAATTTAAAAATTTTTAGGGGTTGACAAACTTTTTAACTTGTACATGGTACTCTTTTTACTTTGTGGGTTTTCAATCATGTTGTGAAAAATAGTCTAATAAGTAACAAATAATAGCACTCATTGCGATCGCTCACAAACTCAAGTTGTAAATAAATTTCTGGAAAACAAGCCTCCCGTTAAAAAAAAAAACAATGCGTTTGTCTCATTGTTTAATTTTGCTTAAAATGGTTGAACTGCCGTCTTATTACTATCATATGGCGGAATAGACCTACGAAGTACCATGTGCTCTTGTGATATGGTTTATTTATGCTTGAAACAGTTTGAAACCGTTCATGCATAAAAAAAGTTCGCTAATAAATTGTCTTTTCTCAATCCGCCGCCGTATAGCGCTGGATAGTCCTTTTGAAAACACTTGTTTTGTTATTCTTACTAATTAGACGTTTTCAAATCGACTTTACTTTTACATTTGTATAACATTAAATAATATTTAACATTTGTAAATATTAATGAATCATAAACCTTATTTTCTTCCAAATTAAGGTTCTTTATTCTTTGATATTTACAAATATTATTATTAGGTGAAAAATAAATTTAATAAAAACCAAGGTTTTCAAGAGTGATTTAGCTGTACCTACTTATATAAATGTTTTTTTATAAAACAAAAAAAATACAAAATGTTTGTAATCTCTGGATAAAAAAAGTCACTTACTATCAATTTCAAAGAAAACACGTAGAAAAACACGTAGTTACCCACTAGAAACAAGTATCCTTCCCTTTGTAACTGATGTTTGATGTCAACTAAACTTAATTAGGTCTATACAAGTGAAAAAAGCATAAAAAAGATAATTATTTTTACACATGGCTGATGGCACAATAGACGTGTCATCAACTTCTGTGGCTTGACACGACAGGAGTGCCATGAAATATTTGTTCGCCGCCACAGCTAAAAGTTGTCGAAAATTGGTGCCGCAACGAATCGGTTAAGGATTTTATAATTATATTTCACTACGTGCACCGTTTTATGATAACTACCAAAACATCGCAATGAAATCCATGTTCGCTTCATCTCTTTCATACGTATTTATGATACCGTCGCTAGAACGAGAAAAAAAGAATATCAAAAGACATCGGTTAGTTTTGGGCCTTTTTGGTATATCGTTACAGTTTGCGTTTTACGTTTCGTACGTTGGTTAGTTGGTTTTGGGTTTTGGTTGGATATGTGATAACGCTTATGTACTTAGGTTTATCGATATGATATGATATTTGATAACATAACGTTATTAGTTACGTTAGTCATGGGCACTGACTTAGAAGTATGGACTGGGCATACCTACAGAATTAGCATGACTACCTAAACACATCTGGCGCATAAAATGGTCGCCTTTTATAGGCTTGTAACTAAGCAATATGGGCAGCTGATATCGATATTTTTACTAATATGAGTTTGTTCTTATTTCATATAATTATAGAAATCGAATTGCGTAACACACCTAAAATGGCAAACCATATCAATTTGACAGTTTAACAACATCCATTGCGTGGTTTTTGTTATCGAGAAAATGAATTTTTCAGTCACATGAAGCAATGAATATTGTTTGGTTGTTAAATTAGTTTGGATTGCTATCCCTCAAATTTCGCTTGAGCTGCTTCACGAGGCTTCACCGCATATGTACACTTACGTAATGCACATTGCTACAGATTTTTTGTGTTAGATACACAGGCAAACAATGAGTTAAGTATGCAGGCAGCTAACTTGCAACTTGTTTTAAACAATGCTCTGAGCGTGCTAAGTGTTTACTCAAGTTTTGAAGTTATACTTCTTTTGGCGCGTTTGAGAAAAACGATGAGAGTGAATTTTTTACAACTTAAATTGGTAATTGTCTGTCAATTGTTATGTTTTCGTGAGAACTGATAACTATATTCGAGGTAGTTATTCAAATATATATGAATGTATAAAACGTGTTTTATTTTAGTTATATTTGTTTTGTTACGCTAAAGAAGTATAACTTCTTACGTGCGTACATAAGTACACACACAAATTTTGTTTTATACCAATGTGAACAAAGATAAGAAGTTATAACGCACACAAAAAAAATGAATATTGACAGAGTAGTGGGAAAATGAATATTTTTGCTTGTACCAAATACTTTTTTTACTGTATAATAATTAGTGACCGACCGAAGATTCGGTTTCGGTTTCGGTTTCGGCAAAGTTTCGGCAAAAAATCTAGTTTCGGTAAAAGTTTCGGTTTCGGCAAAAAAGCTGCCGAACCTTCGGCGGCGCCGAACCTCAGTGTTCGTGAATTATCGTGCGTCGTTCGGATGAGTTAGTGATTCGTATATTATTCATAATTTTACAGAAACATAAACAGAATCTTTTTTATTCAATATAGATTTTAAATAATACTTATTGAAACTCTTATGTTTCATTACCACTGGTTCGAAAAAATCCTCTGTCCTTGGAAGAACCAGCAAGAAACCCAGCGGGACTTTTTTTTTAAATAACAGCTTACAATCAGAGGCGTAGCCTGGACTAATATAAACGTGCGCGAAGTTGAATCAGCGAGGCCCCTTTTCTTTCGTTCTATGGGTCTACCGAATAGATCTATCCTACCTAACATGCATTGACATGACATACGAGGGCGACACTGAAAGTTTTTAGAACTGGCCACTTGTAAACGATATAATAAAAAAATAAGTTCAAATTTTAAAATCGAACTCTTTGCCAATATTATTGTGTATTAATTTGTCATTTGTTTACGATTTGGCGCCAAATTGAAAATGGTCTGTGTCACGTCAGCATGAATTTAACGCGAGAAAATTTTCGTACACTGATTTTTTATGAATTTCGATGTTATTTAAGTCAACAAGAAAGATATGATAGACTTCAATTGGCCTTTCACGATGCAGTCTCATCTCGTGCCACTCTTTATAACTGGTTTAATGAGTTTAACCGTGGTCGCACTAATCTCACCGATGATCTGCGTGAGGGACGGCCATTGATTTAGTCTTGTATAACTCAATGGGGACGGCCTTCTACGGCGACCACTGAAGATAACATCAGTGTTGTGTGGCGTATGATAGAGACTGACAAAAAGTGACTTTTCAGCAGATTCGGACAAAATAAGGCATCGGTATGAGTCAAATCCACAAAATCCTCCATGAATATTTAGCAGTCATGAAGCTTTGTGCCCGGTGGATACCTCATAACTTGACAGAGGCCCAAAAACTCCGTCGTGTTGATTGGTGTCGTGAAATGATTCAAACATTTAATGGAGGTGACTCAAATGCTGTGTTTTATACGTGGTAGAGCCATGCTGCAGCTATATTATGGTTGTGGCACGAATGGGTCGGCTCGACCGGGGAAGGACCACGCTCTCACAGAATACCAGCGTAAAATAGCAGCTTAACGCTGCTGTGTTTCGTATGGTGGGTGTAGAGAATCGGAGACCCTTTTTACTGGAAACGAGGCATTCCATCTTAGTCCTCACGGGTGACAACACATCTGCATTTTGATTCGTAATACAAGATAGATGTAGATGTATATGGGCCACAGCAACCACTTACCATCAGGTGGACTGTGTGCTAGTTTGTCATCCTTATCCTATAAAAAAAATATACTTACAAGTGACGGAAGCTGGTTTTATTGTTATGATCCTGAAACTAAGAGACAGTCTGCTGTCTGTGTGTTTCCTTCCGAGGAGTTGCCAACTAAAGTAAAGAGAAGTCGAAGCGTGGAGAAAAAAGATGGTGGCCTCGTTCTTCGGAAGGATAAGTCATTACGCAACAATGGTTTTAGCGGATTGAAAGACAGTTACTGCAAAGTGCTACACTAACAATTGTTTGTTATTTGTCTTGGAAAAAGTTGGGGAGAAACGACCTTGCAGTAGGATCCTCCTTCACTACGACAATACCTCGTCGCACAATGCCAAGCAAACAATCGACTAATTGGCAACGTCAGACGTGGAATTACTGGGTCACCTGCCCTATTGCACCGACCTCGCACTTTGCGACTTTTATTTATTTCCGAAAATAAAAGAAAACTTCTTAAAACAGATGTATATGGACACTATTTTGAAAAGATATAATAAGAGTAATAACTTGCTAGTTTGTTTAGTTTTTTTATTTTTTAAGAACTTTAAGTGTTACCCTCGTACCTGCTCGTCGTTCCAAGGATCTTACCCAATAGATCCTACCAAACATGGTTTGACATGACATACCTACTTATATCTATTAATTCCTGACAAGTTTCGTATTCCGTCAAAGTAACAGTAGCGGTCTTTGAAGGTAATTACAACGGCCTCGCAGTCGCATTTAAGGGGGGCTTCTTGCGAAGCCCCAAAACAAACATACTTTCACTTTTTCAAGGGTAAAAGAGATAAAATTAATTAGCCATCTGTGGTAAAGTCTGGGGGCATCGCATTTTAGGGGGTCTCGCGAGGCCCCTTTAAGTGCGAGGCCGTAGGCGAGGGCCCACTTCGCCCACACGTAGCTAGCTACGCCACTCTTACAATCATATATGTAACACAATTAACAACAAAAAAGAAATTAGAAATAGCTTGGTTGTGATCACCATATTTTGGTTATTATCATCCATAAATTTCTTGATATTATAATAACCCTTTTTATACAAACTTAGTTTATTAAATTTTTTGAACTTTGAGCAGGTTTTGTATATTATCTGGAATTTTGTTAAGGTGTGTGTATGTATATTGTGTGTGAGTGAGATATATTAAGTAAATGCTCTCATTGAGTAATATTAACAATATTGTGAACACAATAAAATATGTTCTCAATTAGCGAGCAACTTTTTATGGGTGTAAGTGTTGATCTTTTTTTATAAAATTGACTTAAAAAAGTATTTCTTAACGTCAATTTGTTGATTTTTACTTGAAAATAAATAAATATATTGCTGCATGACTATTACAGTTACTGTTTTTCATTAACATGCATTATCTCTCTGTATCTGTACATGTATAAAAAATATTGCAAATTCCAAAATACAATAAAAAAATTAACATGTCTAAATAAGGTTCGGTTTCGGTTTCGGTTTCGGCCGAAACTGACACCCAGACCGAAGGTTTGTTTTCGGTTTCGGTTTCGGTTAAAAATCCTGTTTCGGTCGGACACTAATAATAAAATTGTACAGTAAATGTATGGAGATGGGATGGAGATCCTTGATTCCATATTGTAATCCCATATTATTGTATTTTTAATATAAAATAAGAACGATTAGTAGAGTAAAAAATAAATAATTTGTTTTTAAAATCAATTCTTATTTATTATTAATTAGTATATAGGAACGTTCTGCACTTAATTTATCACAAATGGTAAGTTATATAAGCATGTTCGGTCCTGCCGGATATCATATTTAATTTTGTTATTCAGATTGTAAATGAAAAATATAATTATTTTCGCAGGTACATTAATTTTTTTCATTTAAAATTCGAAAATCTGGCATGGTCATGAAACGGTGGATGAAATATGATATCCAGGATTTATAAACTATTATTATTATTATATATTAATTTCTGAACAAAATTAATTTACAAAAATAATTTCTATCGACACCATAGATAAGAGTGTACGACACTATTTCACTGTTTTTTGACAGTTTGACAGCAGATCTACCTCAAAACTTGGCACTTAACATGGCGGCGCAAGTCACGCAAGGATGAGCTAATGACGTCACACGAAAGTATTACCAAAATACGCACTTTACAAACTGTAGATGTCTCTCTTTTCTATGGCAGCTACTGCTTTGTTAAAAAAAGACAAAACTATTTTTGACAAGTGTGTGTCGATATTATAGATATTTGTATAACTATTATTTCTATAGTGGAATATGCCCTCTCCATAGGTATATATCTCTATGGTCATTGGATACTCATCGCAATTTAGCTGTCTAGTAGTTGTGGTATGGTATACGGGAATTTGACCTCGGCTTCCCTAGCTATTACTGTCCTATCCCTTGCCCTCCTGGGCAGTAATATCCTACATTTCCTATTTCCCACTCAAACTTACCGATCTTCATTTTTACACCACCTATCCTTCCCTTTCCCTATTCCTACCCTCTCCGCAAATCCAACGACTGCCACGCGGATGGATGCATGGCTAGGGGCAAGCCTATTCGTTAGCGTGCCACACTGCCCTGGGACCGGGCGACCCCAGAATTAGGCTAGCCTTACCCTGGCATGCGGGGCTCTGCTGGGGAGTACATACCTTTCCCTCGCTATTCGTGGGAACGCAATGGACAATAATAAAAATAATTTAAGTAACCAAAATGGCGGCGATGTGGTTCGCTACCCATCACGTCTTGTTTCTCGCGGGGGCGAAAAGCGGCCCACGGAGAGCCGCTTCGCTACGTTGAATGTAAGAGGAGGAATAGATGGTAAGGATGATGAAGTATGTCAGATGATGGATGAAAGATGCATAGATATTCTGTGCGTGAACGCAACCAAGAGGAAAGGATGTGACACCACGGTTCATGGCCCCTACACGGCATACTGGCCGGGAGTCCCCCAAACCAGCCGAGGCTGTCAGGGAATTGGTGTGATTCTTTCATCTCGAATAGTTTAATGTGTGATGGAGCATGAATGTGTAAGCCCAAGACTCCTCTGGATTAGGTTAAAAGTCGGACTCACTCGCTTGTTTATCCTTGGGGTTTATGCACCGACGGATCTGCACGGAAGTGGATCATTAAAAGCCCAACAAGAGAGAGAACAATTTTGGGATAGCATGAGAGAGGTTTTGAATAAATGCGGAGAAAATGAACGAATCGTGATGTTAGGGGACTTTAATGGGTGGGTTGGAGTAAAGCGTGACGGGTATGAAGGAGTTCTGGGTACGTTTGGGGACGAGAGAGTGAATGACAATGGGAGAAGCCTGCTTGAAGTACGAGTATGTTTGGAATGGAATCTATGCGTGGACAACACAATGTTTGACCACAAAAAGATCCATTTGTACACAAGAGAGGAGGGTGAGTCTAGAAGTATGATTGATTTTGTAATTGTGGATGAAAGACTGAGGAAGAAAGTACTAGACACTCGGGCATACCGCGGTGTAGGCCTCGACACAGACCACTTCCTGGTCATAGCCCGAATGCATGACCTCTTTAAACGGTGGTACCACCGAAGGGCCGAGCCTACGAGTGTTTTGGACAGAGTAAAAGTGGAAAATCTACAAGAAAAAGAAAAGAAAGACGAGTATGTAGAGAAACTGAAAGAAAGTTTTAAAGGTATAGAAGAGATATGAGTGATTGAAGATTTGTGGGAGACATTTAAGAAAGGGGTCGAAAATGTTGCTATTGAGGTATGCGGGGTAGCTAAAAGAAGGAAAGGAAGAAAGAATGATAACGTCTGGATGGATAAAGATGTACAAAGGGTTGTGCAAGAAAAGAAGAAAGCGTGGTTGGATTGGTTAGCAACAAAAGCTAACCAAAAAGTTCAAAAGGCAACGGACGACGAGATAAAGGAAGCAAGAACGAAGTATAAAAGATTGAAAACAGCAGCGAAAGAAATTGTGTCTAGAAAGAAAGAAGAACGAAAGGATGATTTCGATAGGAGGCTCACTGAAGATTTCCAGTCAAATATTAAGTTTTTCTGGAAAACCATCAAAACAGTCAGAGGAAAAACTTCTACCTCGGAGCTGAGTACAATCAGGAGTCAAGATGGGAGCATTATAAAAGTAGAAGAAAGTGTGTTAAAGAGATAGAAAGAGTATTTTGAAAGTTTGTTTGAAAGATAGGAAGTGCAGGTACAGCATCCGGCACCTTCCATGGAAACCAATATAAATGTTGATGAAAATGAGATAAGTATGGATGAAATAGTGAAAGCGCTGAAAAGTATGAGATTAGGTAAGGCTGCAGGGTATGACAGGATTACCGTCGAGATGCTGAGGGCTGGACAGGGCATAGTGGCTAGTCAGCTGTACCGTCTTATCAATTTGTGCTGGCAAAATGGGCAAGTACCGGGAGACTGGTGCAAAGCCGTAATCGTGCCATTGTATAAGGGAAAAGGGTCACGGCAGGACTTCATAAATTACCGCGGTATAAGCCTTCTCAGCGTCGTCGGTAATTTGTATGCGAAAGCGCTGATTGAAAAGGTTGTAAATAAAACAGACGAAAAAGTATGGGATGCACTAGCGGGATTTAGAAAGGGAATGGGATGTACAGATCAGGTCTTTTCCTTGCGGTGCATAGCCGAAAAGTGTTTGGCTAAAAACAAGAAGATCTATTCCGCGTTCGTGGATCTAGAAAAGGCCTATGATAGAGTGGTGAGGACTGAATTGTGGTCAGCATTGGTCGATAACGGTGTGAGCAGTATCCTCATACGAGCATTGCAATCTCTTTATAGGGATTCTAGTGCTTGTGTAAGGATAAACGGGACATACACTGAATGGTTTAATATCGAAAAAGGTGTTAGACAGGGATGTGTAGCGTCACCGTGGTTGTTTAATCTGTTCATGGACAATTGCTTGACAGATTTAAAAGAGAATGCAAGTGGGTTGAGAATGAATGAGTTACTCGTCAAATGTTTTCTCTATGCTGATGACCAAGTACTACTTGGAGGAGATGGTAACTGCTATGAGTGGAGCTTTTGTTAGAAAGGGAATGAACATGAATGTAAAAAAGACGAAAGTGATGGTGTTTGAAAGAGATGAGGCATTGACAGACTGCAATATCGTGATTGGAGATGAACAAATTAAACAGGTGAAGGAGTTTGTGTATCTGGGTTCAAAGTTTACGAGAGCTGAAAAGTGTGAGAGTGATATCGCAAGAAGAGTGAATGCAGGAAACATGGTGAATGGAGCTTTGCACTCCGTTATGAGCAGTTGCAAGGTGTCTAACAAGGCTCGTTTGGCTGTGCATAAGGGGGTGTTGGTTCCGACACTCATGTAGTGAAAATTGGGTATGGCAGAAAAAACATGAAAGCAAGATAAATTCAGTTGAGATGAGAGCGTTAAGAAATATGATAGGAGTTAAACTGAGTGACAGGATAAGAAATAGTGAGATAAGGAAACGTTGTGGTCTGAAAAAGATGTAGTGACAAAAATTGAGAAAGGTATGCTGAGGTGGTGGTGGTTGAGGCCATGTCGAGAGAATGAATGAAGAACGTTTGACGAAAAAGGTGTATAAGGTGAGTGTGAATGAAAGTGTTGGAAGGGGTAGACCTAGGCGGACGTTTCTAGATCAAATCAAGGACGTCTTGAAAAAAGGCCAGGTCAAGAGTACCCTAAACCGACGAGCATGTATGAAGGGAATAATGAAAGTGGACGAAGCGAAACAAGTATGTAAGGATCGTAGCAAGTGGAAAGAAGTGGTCTCTGCCTACCCCTACGGGAAAGAGGCGTGATTATATGTATGTATGTATTAGTAACGTTTTGATATATCGGTCTCATGCCTACTACTGCACAATGTGACGCATCGACATAATATGTCGTATGTTATTGTGAAGCAGTATACTATGAAGGATAATTATACATTTTAATTTCTGGCTGAGAAGGGCTAGAGCCCAGAACCGTAAAGCCAGTTAATAAAAATATAGTTTCCATGGCAACTGATGGCAAATGTAAACAATTTTATCATACTGTTGTATGAATTCAATTAAAAAATTAACAATTTGTCCAAGGCCTAGACTAAAGTTCTCTGTGGCCTAGATTGTTATATATATATATATATATTAGAGATTCCAAGGTTAAACTAGGTCTCAAAACTTAAACTTTCTTAGCTCAAAACTTTTTAAATAATTCATAGGTTTGGTGTTCTGTACTTTTAATTTTATATTACCTACGTTTTAAATTACAAAGAGCACTAAAATATTAATAATAAGTTTAAAAAATATAATTCTGATGTATTTTAGTTAGAAGATTATAAGTTACTGCTCTAAGAATTTGTTAACAATAGCAAATAACAAAATACCTTACTACTAAACTTTCAAATAATAAATGCAGTGACTTTAACATCGATAAACCGATAGATAGCATAGCATCCATACTATGTATAAAAGTAGCTAGTATATCGTAAAAATAAACAATTTATAACGAATATGACTTTGTATATAGATACAAAGTTAAATTTCACTGATGGTAATACTGTTTCAACGCTTGGGTCATGGCATCCTTCTCTACCGCTTTTAGCTGTTGGTTCATATAATCAAGAAAAAGGTGGTTCTGTGACTATATTCCAAGAAAATGTAAGTTGTATTTTTCTTAAAGCCTTGCTACCATTTTACAATTTATACTAAACCTTATTACATAAATGTTACAGGGGCATGCATTAGAAGATTGTGACTGGCCTGTTCTGTTGTCTAATCAGGTAACAACACTTGCATGGCATCCCACTAGGAAATTACTGGTTGTTGGATGGGATGGTGGAGAACTGTACATATGGTTAGAATATTCTTGGGCGCGACTAGAAGCACCACATAATACTGCAATAACAACAGTCAATTTTAGTTCTGGTGGTGGAAGATTAATTGCGTCAGATGCTGCTGGTTCACTATCAGGGTGGCAATCTGGATCAGGTGCCCCACTGACAGCTTTTCATCACCAGCTTGGTGATGTTATAACTCACATGAAATTTTGTTCTTCACATCCCAATTCTGAATCATCTATTAGAGGCCTAGCAAAAGCGGCAGTGGCAGGTGATGAAAATGCATTAGATGCTTTAGCTGCTTGGAGACCTCGTACAACAGCCAGAATGAGGGAAGGTTTGCAGGCAGATAACCATGCCTGTTATGCTGCTCAAGATAATGGTGTTATTTTATACATTGATCATGCTGGTGCTTGTTCAGAAGTGCTGAATACTTCAGGCAATGTTGTATTTATGGATATCATTGGTAATATGTATCTACTTGTAGCTTGGGAATCTGGTGGAGCGCTAAGTCTAACTAGATTTCTCACATCCAATGATGGCGCTTTAACAACTGATACACATGTCAGAATGACAGCTAGAAATGGTCAGTGCATTGTATTAGCAGGGAATTACTGTGTGGCGGTAATAACTGGTGATCATTTAATAAGAATTTGGGACAGTGAGACTGGAGACAATGATGTCCTACCAAATGAAAATGAAGATATATTACAAAGAGATATATTTACTAGCATTAGTTACTGTCATCTGAGTGACACATTATGTTGTGGAACCTCACAGGGGTGCCTGTACCTCTGGAGACGGGATCATAGAGGCAATTGGAAATTAATAAGCAGCACTTCAGTAAAAGGTACAGTAAAAGAAGTAAGTTGGGGATCCGAAGGATTAATGAATCCTTTATTGCATGTAAATTGCATCACAAATGCATTTATTCTTCGTGAACAACGTGTGTGCTGGGGATACTCACATAATGTTTGGATGGTTCAAAGATCAGCATATGAAATAACAGTTACTGATAAAGATAATGCAACATCAATAATTAATTCATCAATAACCATAAAAGCCCTTGCATATAGGGACAATTATATTGCATTAGGAGATGGGAATGAAGTTCAGGTAAAAATTTAATTAATTATGTTTTCTTCTAAGTTTATTTTTGTAGTTAGTACCTATGTTGACTATGAATTTAGTATGTATTTGATTTTATTAATATTTTTCCAATTGAACTGACCATGTAGTGATGGTGTAAGAACAGCCACTACCCCATACCATGCCGTGGGCATCATAAGATGCTACAGATGGAAACAAATTAGGGAATGGGCATCTTCCTAATAACGACTAAAACTTAAAAATTACTTTTACCAACCTGCTTGCTAAGCGTGGCAACTATGGCAGATATTCCCCCTATGAGTCAAAAGCCTTTAATAGGCTGTAATGATTACCAATTTAAGCTTTTGTTACCTTTTAAAGTGATAAATTATCACAGTGTAAATAAAGTAAGTTAAAAGTTGTCCTTCCTTTCCTTTCCATGCCCTGTAACCCTCTCAGACATGAGAGGAAGCCTGTGCCCAGTGGTGGGACTTATATAGGCTATATACCTAACTTTGCTTTACTTTTACATACCTACCTCACACTAATGGGCACTGGCCATCATCAACCCATAACATAGCATGATTAGACATGGCAATATCCCATAATATTTGCCATAATGAAATCACCTGTCTAGATGCATCATCATAAATATGAGAGTCAGATGTGAAATATGCAGAAAGGCGATATCAATCCACCTGCCAAACATGATGATTATTGCACATCCTATAATGGGAGAGGACTATCAGCAGTGGCCTGGTGATGATAATGATAAAGATTTATAAGATGGTGATACTGCCATGCATCATTGAAATATGTCTCCCAAAGTCATCTCTTACGATACCTGCTGAATGAACTCTAGCAACAGATTTCTACATTTACATGACAAATATGACATCAAGAAATATTTATATAAATTTGTACCTAAAAATATATAAACATACCAACATGGGTCTGTATATGTGCTATATATTTAATATGTTTATGTAAATTTACAGATTTGGATGTCCAATAAGGAAAATGATGTTAAATTTTCTCTTGTACGCACATTTTTATGGAAAACAGATATTCTTATAATATACAGTGATATTCTTGTTGGGGTTGTCAGCCCCCATGTTGAAAGCTACAATTTATCTGGAAATAAATTGGGAATATTACCTTGTACTGAAGGAGAAGGAGAACCCATTGGCATAACTAATACAAATAAATTCATCGTGATATCAACCATTGATGGATCCCTCAAATTGGCTGAAATAACAAAAAAAGGTCTTAAAATGCCTTACCCTCCAAAAAATTGTTATCAAATGATAGAAGATTTCGGTGAAATTATGCGCGCTTCTGTGAATTCTTCAGGACAATATATATGCCTTAGTGTTGCTAACTCTGGTTTAGCACCCGACCCAAGAGTGTATTTATGGGATGTAGCTAATGATGTTGTTACAAACATGTTGATATCAGAGAAAATTTCACCTTATCAAAGTGTCCCTATCGCAATGCTGTGGGACTGTAATGATCCAAGACTTGTTGCTGTTCACATGCGTTCTGCAGACCTAGATAGTATACACTTATTCTTTTGTCAGGAGGGTAAGTTATTTGAGTATAAAAACTGGTGCTCATCATCAGAAGAATACTACCTGTCTGATTTCATACTGTGTTCGCTGAATGCACCTTATGTCATTACGTTAACTCAACAAAATATAAAGAGGATATTGATAAGTGGATTTGAAGATCGAAATAATTGGGAACAGGCAAAATATAAGCAAGTTTTAAATTTTTTATACTACATGACAACTGGTCATTTAGAGAAGGCTGTTGTGATTGGAACAAATATTTCGTCTGGTAGTAAAAGTTCAATGATTTGGAACAGCTTAGCAAAAGTTTGCGTATCCCTTAAACGGGCTGATGTTGGTGCTATATGTTTAAGTAAAATGGGCAATATCAAAGGTGCATTAATGATGGGACAAGTTATGAACGATGATAATATGGATGATACTTGCAAAGTAGCGGTACTGGCTGTAAATCTAGGAATGATTGAAGAGGCTGAACAACTATTTAGAGAATCTCAACGACCTGATCTTATTACACGATTGATTTCAGCTAAAGAGGGCGGACTTAGTGAAATAATAAATGGAGACAATGAGGGAGAAAATATGCTGCTTGTCAAAAGTGCACAACACAAGTTAGCAAAAATATTGTGGGCTAATGGGGAAAATGGAGCTGCATTGAAATTGTTTGAAAATGCGGGAACTCTAGTGCCACATGTCCCTAGAATGTTGATAGCGCAAGGACAGGCGCCTCTACTTGCACAGTATGTAAATAACTCAAATGACAGCAAACTCATAACTTGGTGGGGCCATTACTTAGAAAGTGTAGGTGATCTGGATGGTGCTCTAGAAGCTTACGGTCGTGCAAACGATTTTGGCGAACAAACAAGGTTGTTATGTCATATGGATAGGGTTGAAGAAGCAGAAAAACTGTGCCAGAAGAATTCTTCATCGCTATATCAAATGGCGCGCTATTTAGAAATGAATTGCAAAGAACCTGATGCTGTTGTTAAGGTATTTTTTTTTCAGGAGATAATCTAAGTGACTTTACTATAATATTATAAAATTTACATCGTTGTTCCTCTCCTCAATTATCATCACTGTGGCAGTTTACCGATGGGTATAGTTTTGGCTTGGTATCTTCCAAAAGTGTCATATAACCTAAGGCCTATGACAAGCTGTTTGGCAGTTACTGTTTATAACTATCTATCACCTTTCGATTAACAAAAAAGCCCTATCCACCTAACCTAGTCAAAGTCAAATCTCCGAAGAAATGCCATAAAGCACGGACCTGAGCCACCTGCATCCATCGATTTCCTGCATGTCTTACCAGTTCATCACTCCATCTAGTGGAGAGTCGCCCTACACTTTGCCTATCGGTACGAGGCTGCCACTAGAGAACCTTTTTTCCCCATCGGTTGTCTATTCTTCGAGCTAAATGGCCGGCCCATATTATGTCTACCCATTCATAAATAATCGTTTAATTAAAAGCCAAAACGTATCAAGAGTCATGGAAATATTTAGAATACATCCACAATTCAAGTAATAATAATTTGCTCAAATGTGGCTTTCCTTATTTAGACTCATATCTTGTAAACTACATTTAGGACTAATAAAATGTTATTGTTGTTTGGTACAGATGTATATAAAATGTGGGGCGATTTCATCGGCCATTCGTGTTGCGGCGGAGTCCAGCGCTTGGAACTTAGTATGGAGAGCAGGATCTGCATCTTCTAGACATTCCCTTTACGCTGCATCGATTCTAGAAAATGCTGGTCAGAATGAACAAGCAATAGCCTTGTATCAAAAAGCGGGTAATTTCGAAAACAATTGTATAAACAATTTACATCAATTATCGAGTTCTACTGCACATCTACTATTTAACCTTTTCGCTGTCCCGTGTACTACATATTGTTCATTGCTATAGTCTTACAAATCGGACAGTTGTTGTTAAGGCGACACATCGAAAACCGTTGAAGCGGGCTGTCGCCGGACTGACCCGAGTGAAACATAATTTCTATAAAAACTTCAAAAACGCCGTCATAAGGTCTAAAATTGCGTAGCGCCTGCGACTATTAAGACCGGTTAGAAATCGCTTAGAATCTTAAAATATTTTAAAAATATTATTGATTTTAATAATCCAAATAATGAGCAAGTAAATTACGAATATTGATGTTATGAATGTTTTTGAGTGGTTTCCAAGCATATAGATTAAGTAATACCGTAATTTCAACTATAGTGATTTTTTAGAGGTGTTTTCGCAAATAATTATGATCGAGTCAAAATTTTACAATTGTGTTTTTGAACAAGCAAATTAAGATAAAGACATGAATTTACCTATGTGAATATAACAATGTAAAACGTACAAGCCTAGATTAAATTGTACTGAATCTAATAAGACCAAAATTGTCTTATTTTGTAAAGTTTTAGGGGGGTAAAAACGTTATCGCCGGAAACAATATTTCAGAAAGAAAATGTAGGCAATTGTCTTCAAGACTTGCAACTCTCTCTATCGCACGATACGGGTCGGGGGGCAGGGGCATATTGTAGTAATTTTAGGGGTGTGGGAGCCGTGGTAGCTCAGATAGTTAGTGCTCGCTATAAGCTTCACAGTAGATACGCGAGAAACCCGGGTTCGATCCCCACCGGCACCAATGAAATTGTTAATTGCAATATTAAGTGCTGATTTACCACGTGCTCGGCGGTGAAGGAAAACATCGTGAGGAAACCTGCATGTCTAACAAATAAGAAAAAAATATATTTCGAAGACATGTGAAGTTCGCCAACACGCATTGTGGCAGCGCGGCGGACCTTTCCTTGCCCTAAAACCCTCTCAGAAATGAGAGGAGGCCAGTGCCCAGCAGTGGGACGTGTATATAGGCTGTAACTTTTAGAGGTGTTATCGATATTATTATCGCCTAGGGAGGAGAAAATAATATCGATAACCTAGAAAGATAATACCTCTCATGAAAAAGTTAATGTCTGTGATTATTCAGTGTTTATCGATTATAGTTATTAATTTAGTCTTTATTGAATAAGGACATTAAATTAAAAAATATTTCGAATTTACAATAAAGTAGGTAGACAAATAAATAAAATGTAACAACTTGAAGAAATTATTACTGTTTATTATTACATATTACTTAATTACACTCTTTCTGGAATTGCCATTTCTCTAGGAACTCGAGGGTCAATCATTTCTGGTAATAAACATTAATAATGAAATGAGTAAAGTCTTGGCTGCATTTTTGCTGCCCAAAAGTGATCATAGTATTTATTTTTTTCCTACGCTGAACCACATGGTTTATTAAATTAAGTACGAAAACATGAAAAAGTTGTGTCCATACTACGAAAAAACAAAATTGCCTACCAGTGATATGTAATTATCTCTGGACCTGATAATAGTAATCATGATTTCTTTTTGCTTTTTGTCCTTCTCGTATCAAACAAAATTTGATCTGTTTTTGGTTATGGCCTTCAAATGTAGCATATTAGAATCAGAAATAAGACATTTTCATTTAGAGAATCATGTCCAATAAGCCCATCGGGAGTTGTCCCTAAATAATAGTCTTCGGAATCAATAAATAGTCCACACTCCCAAACTTTTTTTTAAAATAATGTTTCCTAATCTTGATTCTTTGCAAAATGTTAAATTAATGAAATTGCAATCGAAATATTTTTTTTATTTGCTAAATGATTTATTTCTACAATTCTTCGCCCATACAACTTATCTAACTCAATCTTGACTAACTCTGGTTCAATAATTAGCTCGACAGTCGAAGACGGTGATGTATTATATATTGTACACGCCCCTAGCTGCCCGGACAAAGGTTGACTATACAGGGGCCCATACAGCTGTAGATTCGACGGACAACTAAGGGTGGGGCTCGAAATGCCTATGGATATTTAGTATATAAGGGCTAGGTAAATAAATAGGACTTACCTGGTTCCGAAGCGAAGACTGACCACAAGGCTCGGTCAGGCGGTAGGTAGGTGCATGTAAGTTTGTATTGGAAGGTGTGTATGTGTAACTTGACTTAACCGAGGTGATCGGGCAGCGGCCTGATCCGATGCTGCATCATCGTTTAAATGTTTAATGTTCATCGTTTAAATTTCTGTGAGAGCGTAGTCGTTCCCCGGTCGAGCCGACCCACTTGTGCTACAACTATACTACTAATATAGCTGCAGCATGGCTATATCACGTATAGAAATTTCACTAATCAAATCTTTGTATCTCGAAAATTTTAGCATTTTCCTTGGAATCATCGGAATTCCACAGTAACAGTGATACGAACAACTTCTTCTAACGGATTAATATTATTACTGGACAAGTGGTAAAATTAAAAATTTTGTACAACCGATTTCAATAAAACTCAATTACAACATAATATATGTAATGGTTGAAATGATTTCCATAAAATACAAATTTTACTAAATATATATATCATACAAATGAGACCAACTGTGAACAAGAAAAGAATAGGTAAGTATTCAAAATCGGTCCGGAGAAATCGGTGAACATACATAAAAATAAAACAAATATACATACAGCCGAATATAGAACCCCCTCCGTTTTGAAGTCAAATCAACATCAGCTATCCCATACTTTTATATTTTGTGGAATAAATTTCGGTCTATCTCCTAC
Organism: Parnassius glacialis; assembly: GCA_033319125.1. Taxonomy (NCBI): domain Eukaryota; kingdom Metazoa; phylum Arthropoda; class Insecta; order Lepidoptera; family Papilionidae; genus Parnassius; species Parnassius glacialis. The sequence goes on along the minus strand of JAVANC010000005.1, from coordinate 33,898,105 downwards.
CAGTCAACCAATGTACATACAATAGTATGTAAGGTGGTAAGGTACGCGATCAAAGTAAGTATAATTTATTATAAGTAAGTAGTAAGTACACCTACTTACCTGTTGAGCACAGAACTGTTGACTTTAGAAGTTAGTTGCCCGTCCTTTCGATTTACGAAGAAAATTGCATTTTTTTAGTTTTGTCTCTAATCTTTCTCTTCTATTCTAAAATGTATAAAATTATTTTAGTTGAATGAATGTAATACTCATCTCATAATCACTCACATAGTATATAGGTAGATACTTACATAAAAAAATAACAGCCCACTTCTATAAGGTATATGTAGTAAGTCCCCACGTCTACATAGACTATGCAATGTGATAAAATTGCAAAGTAACACAAACAAATTCATTATGTAACTTGTCGTAAAGGCTATGAATGAGTGAACGCTCCTGCTGCTGGTATCGTAGTGTGCGTGAGAATTAATGTAATATGTTGTGTTTGTGTTGTTCACGCCCGGAGCCCGGCGGGAGGCAGAGCGTGCGTTATGAAACAGATAGCATTTTTGAAAATACCTACTCGCGACGCGTATCGGCACTTCACAATCCTCTTAAGTTTCCGTCTTTCGCCTCTTACGACACGCATGGAATTATGTGGAGTAGTGTCACTACTGTAGTGGATTGTTTTACAGTCACTATACGGTTTTATTATATTACTATGAAAAAAGGCTTAACATTGTTCCTGCAATGAATTTTTTTTAAGTAAGATAATATTTTTCCAACACAAAATAGAGGAAAAGAAGTTACAGCCCATATTCGTCACACTGATGAGCACAGACCTCTCCTCATTTTTGAGATGGTTTTAAGGCAAACAAAAGATCGCGTTGCCTCAATGCGTTTTATTTTTTTTGTTAAATTAGGATTTTTTTTTATTTCTCAGTCTCAGGTTTACTCACCGTCGTGTTCACTATTCACTTTTAATTGCAGGTAAACCCCACATGGCATTAAAACTTGCGCTAAGCTGTGGCGATACGAACGCAATAATAACCGCTGTGGAGGCGCTCGGTGATCGCGTCGACCCGGAGCTCGCTCATACGCTGGCCGCACATTTGAGGAGAGCGAATCATCATTCACACGCAGCTGCCTTGCTCGCAACAGCAGGAAAGGTTACAGTTACTTTTAAAATTTATACATAGTCATTTAGATCAGGATTGTATATATTATTTAGATCAACTTTTGTCTGAAACTATGTCTGTTACCTTACTAGCTGTTTCCCGCGACTTCGTCCGCGTGGAATTTATTACTTTTGGATTTTATGGATTTAAATTTTTTGCGCGGAAGCCTAATTCCTTTTCTAAAATAAAAATAGCCTAAGTTACTCCTTATGAAATTAGCTATCTGCCAGTGAAAGTCCCGTCAAAATCGGTCTAGCCGTTTCAGAGACAAGCCGGAAACACAGACAGACAGAATGTAATAATAATTTAGTAGTTAGATATAGTTAGATAGATATTTTGATACAAAGAATATTCGAACAGATATTTATGTTTATTATATGGAAAACAGTACGAAGACGCGTTAGACATAGTCGAAGAATCGACAGCTCCTCTATCGGAGGAACTGAGCGAACGTTTGGCGGCGCCAGCAGGTACAGACGGTCGAGTGGCGCTTTTGAGACGCCTCGCCGATGTATTGGGCGCTCGAGGTCTTTACCATCAAGCAGCTAAGAGACTTGCACACGCCGGCGATAAGGTAATTTAAAATATGAGATTACATTTTAATTGCTTTTAAAAACTTCTGTTCAAGTGATCATCATTCATAGATAGATATTATTATCATGTTGATAGTTAAACTCCTGTTGTGAAAAATAGCAAGTACCCGACTGCTCCAGAAGACATTGTGTATGAAGCTTTTAGGGATATATAAACATACATTTTTATGTATGGGGACTACGTTACGTTCATATAATATTCTCACTCAGTGGCAGACTCGTACTCGTAAGTGACATGTAGCGAGACGTAGGAATTCAATGGATGCAAATGGCTCAGGACCGTGCTTTGTGGCATTCCTTGGGTACGGCCTCTATTCAGCAGTGAACTTGTGATGGGCTGTAATGATGATGATGATGAAATTTCTACTGTGTATCATGATTTCATTCTAAATATTTTCGGTGTGCTAGGCTTGCGTTGCAATGCTCCTTTGCACGCGCGCGTTCTCGCATGTGTGTGTGTGTGTGTGTGTGTGTGTGTGTGTGTGTGTGTGTGTTTGTGTTTGTGTGTGTGTGTTTGTGTGTCTGTCTGTCAGTATTGTTATTTCTTTAATAGTTTAGCTCTTACCTTACCCTTCAAAACCTGAACACCACATTTAAGTTTTGAAGAAAAAAATCTACAATTTGTACAAATTTTCTACCTATTCATTTCATCACGCCGACAGAAAGACAGCACTTACTATTTATACTAAAAATAGGACCTTTAGAGTAAAAAGATTTAATGATTATTATTTTAAAAGTTATAAGTTATTTTATAAGTTATATTAGGCGTGGTGCTGATAGGTTACAATACGCTTCGATTGAGAGCTACCACAATATTAATAGTATAATTGTAGCATGAATGGGTCGGCTCGACCGGGGAAGACCACGCTCTTACAGAATACCAACGTAAAATAACAGATTAATGCTGCTGTGTTTCGTATGGTGAGTATAGATTACCGGAGACCCTATTTACAGGAAAAGAGGCATTCCATCTTAATCCTCATATTGACAACGCATCTGCATTTTTATTCGCAAACGACGATAGATTTAGATGTATATGGACCACGGCAACCACTTACCATCAGGTGGACTGTGTGCTCGCTTGTCACCCTTATTCTATAAAAAGCTACCATAACTTTTTCTGCCACCAGGGCAGCGCCACTTGAGAATGATGTGAAATATTTGACATATTTCATAGCGGTAAAGTAAAATTTTTAGAAAAATGTAATTTTCTTAAATATTTATTAATTAGAAAAGTATAGATATACCAAACAACGGATGTTTCCATAAAACAGAGAATTAAAAAAGTTAAAAATGTGCAGAAAAAAATTAAGAGGACGCTTCTAAGGCATTGTTTTGTAAATATGTATTTACGCGCAGTAGAAAACGAAACATAATAAATAAAACGCAACTTTTTAAAAATCCTACAACATACCGACAATTTCTTTATTGGCGTAGTTGTTCATGGGCAGCGGTAGTCACTTACAATTAGGTGTCCCCCTAATATAAAAAAAATACCTCGGTAACAACTAGCGACATCTGGTGAGCGCAGATTATTAGCCCTCTTTTTCTTTGGTAATGACTCATACTGTTGTTCTCTTGTCAGTGGCAAGTAATAAGAAATTATCCTATATTATAATTTGTTTCAACATTTCTTCACAATATGTTAATGCGTGATTGTGAAATTTTTGGGAGATTTCGAAGGATGCACGAGCCAGTAAATAGTCGATGAGGATAGTATCTCATGGCGTAAAAGCGGACGCATTAACTTGAGTTTCACATCACCTTTGGAACACTTAAAGATAAACATACATTTATTGCATAACTGTGGTACAATATGATCTTAATACAAAAATATATAGTTTTAGGCTGAACAGTCTACTCATGTTGGATATGTGACAATCAACAAAATAAATTTATAATTATCTACTTATTAATATTACTGTTACTAAAAAACTCATTGAGATTCTAAAGAACATTTTCAATTAACAATTTCTTTAATTTTGTTTTGAACATATTTCAATTTAATTGTTTAATAGTTAGTGGTAACTGTTTGTATACACATCATCATCATCATTACAGCCTTTCATAAGTCCACTGCTGAACATAGGCATCCCCAAGGAATGCCACAAAACACGGTCCTGAGCCACCTGCATACATCGACATCCTGCATGTCTTACCAGGTCGTCACTCCATCTAGTGGGCGGTCGCCCTACACTTCGCCTACCGGTACGAGGCTGCCACTTGAGGACCTTTCTTCCCCATCAGTTGTCGGTTCTTCGAGCTATATAGCCGACCCACTGCCACTTTAGCTTATTAATCCGTTGTCTATGTCGGTTACTCTGGTTCTACTGCGGATATCCTCATTTCTAAGTTTATTACGCAGGGAAATCCCGAGCATAGCCCTCTCCATAGCTCGCTGAGCAATCTAAGCTTCCTCATACGGCCAGCAGTGAAGGACCACGTCTCAGATCCGTAAGTCATCACTGGCAACACGTACTGGTTGTACAATTTCGTTTTCCGGTTTTGAGGTATGTCTAACGAGAAGCTGTGTCATAGTTTCCCGAACGCTGCCCAGCCGAGTTGAATCCGTCGATTGACCTCTCGGTCGAAGTTGGACTTACCTAGTCGGACTATTTGTCCCAGGTAAACATACTCGTCAACAACTTCGAGCTTAGTGCTCCCAACAATTACCGGCATAGGTGTGACATGGACGTTAAACATGATTTTTGTTTTGTCCATGTTTATCTTAAGACCTATCCGTTGGGAGACACTATTGAGGTCATTGAGCATAGTACTTAGGTTCTCCAGCGATTCTGCCATAAGGACTATATCGTCGGCAAATCGAAGGTGAGTGATGTACTTGCCATTGATGTTAATACCGCACCCTTTCCAGTCCAGTAGCTTATAAACGTCTTCCAATGCAGCGGTGAAGAGTTTCTGGGATATAACGTCACCCTACACCTCTCTGCAGTTGGATAGCTTTCGTACTCTGATTCTGTACTCGGATAGCCATCGTAGCCCTATTATACAAACACTTCAGCACTTCTATATACCGACAGTCAACTTGGTACCCCTGAAGGGACTGCAGCACCGCCCAAATTTTGACGGAATCAAAGGCTTTCTCATAGTCCACATACGCAAGGCAAAGTGGCAGATTATACTCTTCTGTCTTCTGTACAATTTGCCGAAGGGTGTGTATGTGGTCTGTGGTACTAAAGCCTTTTCGGAAACCGGCTTGTTCGTGAGGCTGGAAGTCGTCAAGTCTGCGTGCGAGACGATTCGTAATGACTCTCGAAAACAGCGCGTAGACGTGGCTCAGAAGGGAAATCGGTCTGTAGTTCTCGCCTTTCTTGAAGAACAAGACCACCGCACTTCTGCTCCACGCCTCCGGAGTAGTGCCACCATGGAGGACGGAATTAAAGAGCTTCTGAAGGACTTCAAGTACCGGTTTTCCACCCGCTTTCAAAAGCTCCGCTGTAATTCCATCCTCACCTGAGACCTTGCCGTCTTTAAGGTGCTGGAGAGCCATTCTAATCTCGTCATACTGACGTCCGGGATATCTTCGGAATAGTGTCGGATAAGACTCTCTCTAGGGTCGTTACTCACACTTGCGTGAGGTTCCAACGATGACGTGTACAGCTGCCCATAGAACTTCTCAATCTCACTCAAAATCTCAGGTGTCCCGGAAACGATGCTGCCACACTCAGTCTTGAGCTTTGACAGTTGGCTCTTTCTGGCAGACAGATCTCTGGCAAAGACTTTGGAGCCTTGGTTCCGCTCGATCGCTTCTTCAATACAAGCTGTATTGAAGTTGCGTAAGTTCCGCCGCACGCATTTGGAGATCTTTTTTTTATAGGAGAGGGGGCAAACAAGCATGCGGCTCACCTGATGGTAAGTGACTACCGCCGCCCATGAACAACTGCAACACCAGGGGAATCGCAGATGCGTTGCCGGCCTTTTAAAAAGGAGTAGGCTCTTTTCTTGAAGGTCCCTAAGTCGTATCGGTCCGGAAAAATCGCTGGTGGTAATCGATTCCACAAGGAAGTTGTGCGAGGGAGAAAACTAAAGATCTGTTTGTTCAGTTGCCTTTATGCTGTCAAATCTATTGAAGACTGTAGCTTCATCTCCCGTCTAACAGCCATGAGATTAAGAGTGTGATTGGAGAGTTTTTGTGTTCTTCTGCGGCGGGTCTTGCAGAACGTAGCTCCGACTGCATGGACAGTTTCCACGAGCTTGTCATTCATATTGTACACTTCATTGCAGTCTTCTAGGCACTGAAAACGGTATTGTAACTCGAGCTGAAAGGTTTCGGGACTTTGGAATAGAGCACGAGGGGGACGGAGCGTTGACTTCATTAGACGAGATCTCTCCAACTTAACGTTTAGGTTCAGTGTGCCTCTAACCATATGGTGATCGCTACCAGTCTTCACCCACGCGATCACGGAAACATCACTGAACAGTTGTCGTCTGGTCGTCATAATGAAGTCAATCTCAGTTTTTGTCAATCCGTCGGGGCTCGACCAGGTCCCCTTTCTATGGGGCCGCTTCTGGAAGAAACGAGTTCATCATAAAGAGTCCCTCTTTCTCCATGAAGTCAGCCAGCTGCTGGCCCCTTGGGTTCCGTTGCCCTATTCCAAATTTCCCTACTTTCAGCTCACCGTCCTCCATTGAAGTCTCCAATTAACACCGTATAGTGGATTTTGAAGGAATGCGTGGCTCTAGAGATATCCTCATACATTTCCTCCACCTCCTCATCGGGATGTACCGAGGTTGGTGCGTAAACCTGTATGACCTTCAGCGAATACCATTTGGTGGTTCTGAGTATAAAGTACGCAACCCTCGTCGACACACTCTCAATCTTTACAACGTTATTAACGAGAGACTTGTGAACGATAAATCCGACACCTCCTTGGGACAGATGGTCGCCCTCCCGGTGATAGAACAAGTTGCCGGATTTGAGGATTACCGTGTCCTCCCCCTCTCTTCGGACCTCGGATAATCCTATGATATGCCAGCATAACTTGTCTATCTCTTCTTCCAGCTACACGATCTTCTCGTCAGTCCTCAGGGTGCGTGCGTTATATGTTGCCAGGTCGAGTCGTCGTAGGTGGCAACCCCGAACCTCCATCGGAGATTCTTAACACCCCCTGCCCCGCCGTTACCATAGTCGCCACCGTAGCCAGAAATAGCGGGGCCGCCGGGGACTGGGAGCCGTCTCTTTGTTACTCTCATCATGGGGGGGAGGTATTTGCCATAGTTACCACGCTTGGTGAGCGGGTTGGCAAGCAGTTTTTTTTATTGTAATTTTGCTGTTATCAGGAAGACGCTGGTGCCCATCTCCTGCCTGTTTCCCATTGTCGCCTCTTACGACACCCACGGGAAGAAATGGGGTAGTGGATATTCTTAACCGCTACTACACGGCAAGTTGTATACACGAATAGCAGTAATATAGGTACTCTATAATAAATCATATTTCTAATAATAGGTAAGTTTATCATATTTATATTGTTTGTTAATGTTTTTCTTTGAATCAGATTTTAAATCAAAATATTGCATATTGTTTTTTACAAATAAAGAGGGCCCCAATATGCTGCCTTGGGTAGTAACCCAGTATTATATTTTCAAATTCAGATTTAACTACCTCAACCATTTTTGTAGATTCATCAAATATCTCTATAACAGTTACTCGCATGCAAGTAAAATAATTATTTAAATAATTTTCTATTAATTTAAGTGCTAGTCCTCTTATTCCTAAGCCTTCTAATTTATTCAACAGACTTATTTCATCGTTTCCACTAATAGTTCACGTGCGCAGACATTTAATACACAAAATCGCACCACTATTACGTATTAAAATCCACTTCACACCATTATTCAAACAATAAAATTTGAGCAGCAGTCTACCATCGATAAAATTCCCGCCAAAAGTCCATTATTAGGCGTGGTTGGCAGGCGGGTGCGATGCGTTGGCTGTTGCGGTCGGGCGACGTGGAGCGCATTGCGAGTTTCGGCGCGGCGTCGCGCGACCGCGTGGCGCAGCTGATGGCGGCCGACTTCCTGCGGAGGCGCGCCCCGTGGCGTTCGCGGCCCGACCTCACGCGCCACATCCTACACTTCTACACGCGCGCCAAGGCCTTCGCTAAGCTCGCCGCCTTCTACGCGGAGTGCGCCCAAATGGAAATCGACGATTATGACGTTAGTGACATTTCTCTACTACACTACATCCGTTATCCATCCATCCATCACAGCCTATACAAGTTCGCCGCCTTCTACGCGAAATGCGCCCTAATGGAAATCGACGATTATGACGTAAGCGATATTTCTCTACACTGCAACGTTATCCATCCATCCATTAGCCCTGTGTACTTTTAAGGACTGATAATGATGCTGATTAATATTAAAAATGGTAGAGCTCCTTTCTGCTTAATAGTATCTATCAGCGAACCTACTCCTGTGCTACGGTTTGAAGAGAAACAGAACCAGTAAAATTATAAACGGTCAGGGCATTCCATCTTATCTCCTTATTTACCAAGGTTAGCAATGTACCTATAACCTTCTTTGTTTGAAGTTTGATGCACATACCAGGACTTACAGTTAGCTTGTTGTCACTTTTATATCGTATAGAAATATTATTCTTTCAGAACTATGAAAAGGCTTTAGAAGCTCTGAAAGAAGCATCTCGCTGCATCGCGAAATCTTCAGATCCTGAAATTGGTAATATTAAAAACTCATGCATGCTGTAAAAATAATAAATGGTCATAATCAACTTCAAAAAAAAACACTGTTTGGTCCTTTTAGGATCTCAAACGCTAGCTCTTCAAGAACAGACATCATTCCTAAAACGATTTATAGAAGTTAAAAAGCTGTTAGAGTCAGGAGACATAAATGCAGGTAAAAGAGATTTAATTGTTGTATGTATGTTTTTTCTTATATTGTATATAAATTAACTCTGTGTCTTAAAGGTTTTGCCCATGGTCAGCAACTAATTCACGCTATTAGTGGTCGACCCGGATTGCTATCTGAAGAAAAAATACTCAAGTTGTTAGTACATTATGGCCCCAATCATCATGAAGTTGAACGTATGTTTCTTTTCATATCTAGGATAATATTATTATTTTATTATACATTTACGAGGGCGCCACTGAAAGTTTTTATAACTGGCCACTTGTAAACGATATAATAAAAAAATAAGTTTAAGTTTACAAAATGGAACTCTTTGCCAATATTATTGTGTATCTATTTTATTAATTTGTGATTTGTTTGTGTAAATTGAAAATTGTCTGTGTCACGTCAGCATGAATTTAACGCGAGAAAATTTTCGTACAATGATTTTTTATGACTTTCGATGTCATTTAAGTCAACAAGAAAGTTATGATAGACTTCGATTGGCCTTTCACGATGAAGCCCCATCTCGTGCCACTGTTTCCAAGTAGTTTAATAAGTTTAAACGTGGTCGCACTAATCTCATCGATGGTGAGGGACGGCCTTCTACGGCGACGACTGAAGATAATATCAGTGTCGTGCGGCGTATGATAGATACTGACAAAAGAGTGACTTATCAGCAGATTCGGACAAACTTAGGTATGATAACATCGGTATGAGTCAAGTGCACAAAATCCTCCATGAACATTTAGCGGTGAGGAGGCTTTGTGTCCAGTGGATATACCTCATAATTTGACAAAGGCCCAAAAATTCCGTCGTGTTGATTGGTGTGGTGAAATGGTTCAAAGATTTAACAGAGGTGACTCAAATGCTGTGTTCGACATACTTACGGGTGACGAAAGCTGGATTTATTGTTATGATCCTGAAACTAAGAGACAGTCTGCTTTCTGGGTGTTTCCTTCCCAGGAGTTACCAACTAAAGTTAAGAGAGGCCGAAGCGTGGAGAAAATATGGTGGCCTCGTTCTTCGGAAGGACAGGTCATCATAGGATCGAAAAACAGTTACTGCAGAGTTGTATATTAACAATTATTTGCCACTTGTCTTGGAAAAAGTTTGGGAGAAACGACCTCGCAGTAGGATCCTCCTTCACCACGACAACGCCTCGTCGCACACCGCCAAGCAAACAATCGACCACTTGGCGATGTCAGTCGTGGAATTACTGGGTCACCCTCCCTATAAGCCCCGACCTCGAACTTTGCGATTTTTATTTATTTCCGAATTTTTTTTTTATAGGAGTGTGGGCAAACGAGCATGCGGCACACCTGATGGTAAGTGACTACCGCCGCCCATGAACAACTGCAAGACCAGGAAAATCGCAGATGCGTTGCCGGACTTTTAAAAAGGAGTACGTTCTTTTCTTGAAGGTCCCTAAGTCGTATCGGTCCGGAAAATCGCTGATGGTAATCGATTCCACAAGGAAGTCGTGCGAGGAAGAAAACATCTAAATCGCACAGTGGTGGACCGCCAATCATCCAGATGGTGTGGATGATATCGGGAGTTCTGCCGCGATGTGCGTTCGTGAAATTTGGCGGCTGGGATTAATCCGAACAATTCCTCAGAGCACTCCCCGTCGTAGATGCGAAAGAAAATGCAAAGAGATGCAACATCTCTTCGCAGTGCCAATGAATCGAGCCGATCGGAAAGGACTCTGTCGTCGACGATTCAAGCCGCTCTGCACTGAATGCGGTCAAATGGAAGGAGCTGGCACTGGGAAGCCCCTGCCCAGAGATGGGAACAGTATTCCATGTGAGGCCGAACCTGCGCCTTGTAAAGTTGCAGGCGGTGTCCTGGTATGAAATACTGTCCCGCTCTGCTGAGCACGCCAAGCTTTTTAGAGGCCAATTGGGCCTTCTCTTCTAAGTGACCACGAAACTGCACGTCACTCGATATGTCCACTCCGAGGATTCCGATACTGGCTGAGGCAAGAAGGGGAGTGCCTTGAAACTGAAGAGATACGACAAAGGGGTTCTTTTTAGCGGTAAACGCGCAAACTTGTGTCTTCTGAGGATTAAACTGGACTAGATTTAGTCTCCCCCAATCCGCGACTTTGTTCAGCAAAGACTCGACTTCAGACACAAGTTCTGGTACTCGGCGACGTTTTCCCGAGAAATATTGGCACGGCCGGTATATAGAGCATCACCAGTGCTGTCATCCGCATAGCAATGAATGTTACCAGTTAGCAAGATATCATTGATATGCAGAATTTTCAGTGGTTCCATCGGATGTAGCGATGTGTTGATGTAAATGGACACTATTTTCAAACATATAATAAAACTAATAACTTGCTAGTTTGTTCAGTTTTTGATTTTCTAAGAACTTTCAGTGTCGCCCTTGTAATTTCCAATTTGGACATATTTGATAACTACCATGCGTACAAAAACATAGGTACAATGTTTTAGATATTCATATACAATTTTGAAATACAAAGTAAACATTCTTTTTTCTTAGGGCTAGAGCAACGGCTCAAGTCGCTACAACAGCCACAACAGGAAAACCAGGCTACTGATTCTCCAGAGCAAAGTATTGAAGAAGTAATCTAAGGATTAAAAAAGTGATATGTATATGAGGTGTTTGTAAAGTAGAATAAAAACAAATTTATTGGATTAATTCATTTGGTGTAATTTTAAATATAGGTACGAGCGGCGAATATAAATTCTAACTTCAAGCCAAATAAGTAAGACAAATCATAACGAACAACAATATTTTTTTTTAGAGGAGATGGGGCAAACGATCATGCGGCTCACTTGATGGTAAGTGACTACCGTCGCCCATGAACAACTGCAACACCAGGAGAATTGCAGATGCGTTGCCGGCCTTTTAAAAAGGATTAGGCTCTTTTCTTGAAGGTCCCCAAGTCGTATTGGTCCGGAAAAATCGCTGGTGGTAATAGATTCCACAGGAAAGTTGTGCGAAGAGGAAAACTTTTAAATCGGACAGTGGTGGACCGCCAATCATCCAGATGGTATGGATGGTAACGCGATTTTTGTCGCGACGTGCGATGGTTAAATTGAGCGGCTGGAATTAGTCCGAACAATTCCTCAGAGCACTCCTCGTGGTACATGCGATAAAATACGCAAAGAGATGCAACTTCTCTACCCAGTGCCAGTAAGTCAAGCCGATCGGAAAGAACTCGGTCGTCGACGATTCGAACCACTCTGTACTGGATGCGGTCAAGTGGAAAGAGCTGGCACTGGGGAGCTAGTGTCCAGAGATGGGAACAGTATTCCATGTGAGGCCGAACCTGCGCCTTATAAAGTTGCAAGCGGTGTGCCGGCATGAAATACTGTCCCGCTCTGCTGAGCACGCCAAGCTTTTTAGAAACCAATTTGGCCTTCTCTTCCAAGTGAACACGAAATTGCACGTCACTCGATATGTCGACGCCGAGGATTCCGATACTGGCTGAGGCGACAAGAGGAGTGCCTTGAAACTGACGAGACACGACAAAGGGGTTCCTTTTAGCGGTAAACGCGCAAAGTTATGTCTTCTCGGGATTGAACAGAAAAGGTTTAGTCGCCCCCAATCCGAGACTTTGTTCAGCAAAAACTCAACTTCAGACACAATTTTGTCCCGGTACTCGGCGACGTTTTCCCGAGAAATACTGGCACGGCCGGTGTATAGAGCATCACCAGTGTTGTCATCTGCATAGCAATGTATGTTACCGGTTTGCAACATATCATTGATATGAAGAAGAAACAGCGTTGGTGATAGCACACAGTCTTGTGGAACACCAGTGTTAATAGGCTTGTAGTCGGAGCATGCACCGTCAACAACGACCTTGATGCTCCGATCTGCAAGGAAGCTGGTGATCCAATCGCACAATTTCTCGGGAAGCCCATAGGAAGGGAGCTTCGAAAGAAGCGCTTTGTGCCAAACCCGATCGAAGGCCTTCGCAATGTCCAAACTAACGGCCAACGCCTCCCCCTTGGACTCTACTATCTATGGGTCAGGTAGACCAGAAGATCACCAGCTGATCGACCTTGACGAAAATCGTAGTGGCGGTCACTAATCAGCTGGTGATCCTCATTCCTCAAGGTACCGCATAAGCTGACAGTTAATAATAATAATAATAAAGAACTATCTATTGTAACCACTTCATTTTTTGAAAATTTGTAGTAGCCTCTTACACTCACGCGGCGAAGTAAATAAGACTAAAGTATGTGACGTAAACGCAACGCATAGGTAAAGGCGGAAACTCGTAATTTGAAGTAAATTCTGTTAATTTAAAGAATCGTAATTTAGTAACTAAACTAATGTAATAAAATTTTAGTTTTATAATTCATATAAATGGCATTTAAAAAATAATTGTTCTGAGCACAACAACTATGGTTCTGACTAAACGCAGTGATCATATACTCTTTGGTTCTGAGGGGTCCTTTTGGAGCGTTCTACAAATAAAAAAAGGATTACCACATGTGGATTTCAAAGATGTAACAGATTAAATCTTATCTCTGTATTTTGAATTTTTAAATTAAAAAATGAAAGTATTTTATATGGTTTGTTTATGTTTGATTTTAGTTACATAATAAGAATTATTTTGGCTTAGCTTTCCATTGACGTCCGTCGAGTTGGGTGTTGATACGTACAGAAACGTGATTTTTACAGAAAGGATACCCTATTATAAGCACACACACAAAGTTTTAACATGCGAAAACGCGTACTTTTTCAGAAAAAAATTACTTGAAAATTAATTATTCTTGCAATTCCTACCGTAAAACTGGCGCCATTTTGTAATGTCATTGTCGTCGTCAGTAGGATGTCGATTCTTTCCGAAAAAGATAGATTTTTAAATCGATTCGAGTCATAAGCTGTATCGATTCATAAAAAATCGATTTCAAAAATATAGATATATTTTCCTGTTTGCATTTACAAGATACCTTAATAAATGATCTCGAGGAGATGTAACCTTTCTGTAAAAAATTTATCAATACCCAACTCGACGGACGTCAATGGAAAGTCTTACCATTATTTTTAGTACTTAGAATAATAACACCTAGAAGCCGAGTCCGCGTCCGTAATGCGAGGCAACTCAAACTAAGCCAGTATGGCTTAGTTCAATACTCGGCCCGTTAGTGCTCAAGGTCGTGTCGTGTTGACAACAGTTCCCGAAATTTTAATTAAAAATGACGGTTTGTGCAGTGAACGGATGTCACAGCACATCAGAGAAACACAAGAAACATAATAACATTACATTTCACGTGTAAGTAATACTTTTGAACTTATATTTTTACTATGGAGTGTAGAGTAGAAGGAGGACCATCTCCTTATATGAAAAGTGTCCCTAAAAACGCGTCCAATAAGGGTGGCGCTGCAGTAGCATAGGATAAATTTAAAAAAAAGGCGCCAAAATTAATTAGAATAAGATGGAGAAATAAACAAGAACCGACCAATCCGCTTGGTTTTGTACTGCGTAAATAGTTGAGGTTTTGTATACTGGCATTTTACTAACTACTCTAGTCATAAAAATTTTCAAATATTTGAATTCAGCTGACTTCACTTCGTCTACAACAGCTATGTTCATATCGTAGTTTTTCAGACGCCAGCGCTGTTGTGGTAGGTTTTGGAACCTCTATTTTCAGTATATAGTGGGACACTTTTTCAACTTTCGCACCTTATAAGATGGTTCTCCTTCCACTCTACACTCCATAATTTTTACGTAAAACATTCATCAAAAATAAATATAAATTTTTAAAAACTGACACATGACATTGTAATATGCCTATATGGAAATGTTGTCAGTAGTAGAAAAAATCTCCCACTTTTTGTCGTGTTATTAAAAATAAAACACGTCAATAGGAATTAAATACTTATAATAATAATACTTCATTTTCCGAAAGATTTGATGATGAAGATAAAGAATTGACTCAACACTTATTGAAAACACCGATTCCAAATGATGTCGGATTTGAAATTACACGGGGTAACGATGATCCTAACTGCAGAAACCATATTGTTGTCTATATAGCTGGAAAGACATCTCACAACCCGAGTAAAATGTAAATATTGCATTGATAACATGCTTGCCAAAGAGAAACTTTCGTTCCATAAATCGGTATGTATGAGGGATAAAGGTGGATTGGTTTACGCCTCAAAAGAAGTTTATTCGACTTGTAGTGTTGCTGAAACTGATCTGAGACGTTATCTAAAAGAAAATTCAGGCAATATTTTCGAAAAAGAAGTCAAAAGATTTTCTTTACGATTCGTATCATCAAAGCGGCAGTTGTTCAGGAAACAGTTTCAGTTACAAGGCTACTGATATAAATGATTTTAATATTCATTTGTGTTTTTCTTATAAAGTTTTCTCAATAACTTTAAGCTGGAATGCATCTACTGTGTAAAACCTGCCAAAATTAAAATGTTCTTATGTTTTTCGTATTGTAGCTTACGTTATGCATGCAGTGAGGCGCGATGCACCATTATTCGATGATTATTAAAAACAAATTAGTTAAAACAAACTGAATAATGCATACTGAATTCACCAGTCGTTCGTCGAACAGTCGTGTGTCGGGCATCGGGCGGGTGTGTATATTGAACTTGCATTAGTCATAATTATAACGTCTCTATTCAGTTACAAAGAAAAATATGCTACAATCACATTTCGATGGCTCATAAAAGTGCTTAGCTAGACAGGCAAATACCCTATTCAAGAATGTTTTGAATTTGGCGGACTACACTTCGATAACAGAATTCGAACAAACTTATTTTCACATTTGTATCAGTAATACGTTACGTCGTAACTGTTAGTTTAATATAGTTTCAACTTCCCTACTTTTGGGGAAAAATTTAATGTATTGGGAACATTGTTTTTTCACTTGTGTGCGTTTCGTCTAACATAAACACAACTTGCTTACGCAAACAAATTTATTCTTGCCTCACGTTTGAACGTCCGCTTTGTAGGGAACTATCGTTCTAGGTGTTATTATTCTAAGTTTTAGTAATAATGAGAGTTTGCGTAATATGTAAAACTCGTTACCAAAAGGAAAGTGGGATAACATTCCACAAGTGAATTTGCAGCTAATATTAAGCAAATTAAAACTATTTGACAATATAGGTAGTTAAAAATTTGTTACTTATCTTAATATCGTAAATACCATCATGTTTGTCTTTATATTACTGAGTTATGAATCATAATAATACCCTATTGAATTTAATTGTTTATCATAACTTATGATAAACAATTACATTCAATAGGGTTGTTGAGTTCCTTGTCTAATACTTATCGATGTTTTTTCTATCCATATCTATTCACAACCAACCTACCTAGAAGTAGAACCTAGACTAAAATTATGGATAAAATGCACAAAAATTGTGAAATTGCGACCGAAACAAAATGATTATCTTTTGAAGTGAAAACTTCTTTAGCGGCGTTGTGCACTTTTTTTGTAATGGGTAAAAAATGTTAAACTCGCGTCAGGTCACGTGTCCTGATCGAAAATTCGTAAGACGGACGGAGAGTAGACAGCCGGCGCGGCGTAGGAGAGGAAGTACGAGTAAGTTAGGGTTAATTAATTTTCATTTATTAATTAATATAATTTTATTATTAAGATTAGGTTTCGATCGAGTCTACGGTACTGCTTGACAAAATTATTAACCGGTTCAGTGCGGGTGACACGCCAGGCGTGCCATCGAATACTTTTGTGCGAGGCATCTTTTTTGGAAAATTTATCCAGAACAAAATAATGATTTCTTATATTTACGCGAACACTACACATTGAATAAAACTGTTTTTTACGGATTTTATCGCGTTTATTTTATTATTTTTATTCCCGACGTTTCGAGTGCTTTTCAGCAACCCATGGTCATTTTTCGGAGTTGACAACCTTTTTTAACTTGTACATGGTACCGTTTTTACTTTATAGGTTTTTAAAACATATTGTGGAAAAATACTCTAATAAGAAACAAGTGAACAAATAATAGCACTCATTGCGAACGCTCACAAACTCAAGTTGTCTGGGGGCACGGCAGTGCCCCCGCCAAGTCGAGCAAAAAAGCGGCACGGCCGTACCATCCTTTTCTCGAAGCAGTTCAGGCCATTTCCGAAACCCTATAACTTCGTTATGGATAAATCTAGAAGCGTGAGTTTTTACTAACCAAGTAGGCATTGTATAAACTCGGTATATTTTAAATTTCATGAAATTTGAACCAGTAGTTTAAGAATTATAACTAGTCATAGTTTCTTAATTTTGTCACTCACTGACTGACCGATCATCAAAACTCTGAGGCACTTCTAGCAGACATAGACACTTCAAATTTGGAATACAATTTTTGTTTAATATATAAATCAAGGAAAAATTTAAATATTTTACAATTTCGGTCCAGTTTTCGAGATACACCAACTGCATAAATAACGTTGTAATCCCATATAAACATATAGTATTACAAAGTTACTTTTGCAGTGAATGAATCAGTGTACCTAAATATGTATAACGGAATAATAGGTGTAAATATCTACCTAGATATAACTATCTACAAAAAGGAATGAGATGTTATCAAAAACATAACTTGTAAAAAAAACCAAGTCTCGCAACTCAGTTCTTCTACCGTAAAAAGTTATGAGATGCATGTAATACCAAGTCGGTTAATTTATTCAGTCCATAGATTGATACATAGATTGACTTGGCAATCGCATGAAAACACAATATATCTCACAAGTAATACATATTATATTAAATTAGATTGTTTAGTGCGATTGCCAAGTCAATCTATGTATCAATCTATGGACTGAATAAATTAACCGACTTGGTATTACATGCATCTCATAACTTTTTACGGTAGAAGAACTGAGTTGCGAGACTTGGTTTTTTTTACAAGTTATGTTTTTGATAACATAAAGAAGTTTCTAGAAAACAACTCTCCTGTTAAAAAAAAAAACAATGCCTTTATCTCTTTTGCTTAAAATGGTTGAAGTGCCGACTTATTACTATAATTTGGCCGAATGGACCTACGAAGTACCATGTGCTCTTGTGATATGGTATAAGGTTTATTTTTGCTTGAAACAGTTCGAAACCTTTCATGCATAAAAAAAGTTCGCTAATAAATAGTCCTTTGTCAATCCGCCGCCGTATAGCGCCGGCGTTTATTTCCTTTTGAAAACACTTGTTTTGCTATTCTTACTAATTAGACGTTTTCAGATCGACTTTACTTTTACATTTGTATAACATTAAATAATATTTAATATTTGCAAATATCAATGAATGATATACCTTATTATTTTTTTCAAATTAAGTTTCTTCATTGTTTGATATTTACAAATGTTATTATTAGGTGAAAATTTAATTTAATAAAAACCAAGGTTTCCAGGGTGATTTAGCTGTAACTACTTATATAAATGATTTTTTATAACAACAAAAAATAGTGCAAAAGGTTTATAATCTCTTCATAAAAAAGTCACTTTCTCTCAATTACAAAGAAAACGCGTAAAAAAAACACGTAGTTACCCACTAAAAACAAGTATCCTTCCATTTGTAACTTATGTTTGATGTCAAATAAAATGTCATGAAATATTTGTTCGCCGCCACAGCTAAAAGTTGTCGAAAATTGGTGCCGCAACGAATCGGTTAATATAGATACATATGTACTTACACATTTTAGATGTAATATTTGTAATATGTCTATACTTTACATCATTAACCTATATTTTCATAACATCACAATAAGCACATGTGCCGTTAGGTTTACCAAACAAATAATTTCGAATGAAAATAAATGAAATAATATAATAATAAATAATCTCCGCCATTCCAAAATATCAAAACTGCACAACGTTAATATTCAAGTTTTCACTTCTGCCGGCACTCCCGGAGTGCAACCCGTCGTTTTTTTTTCTCAACACTTCACAGACGACTGTTTTATCGGACATGAAAAAGTGAAGTATACCCACAATATTTTCTGATAGTACCAATACCAGTAAGTATAAAAGTATTAGATTATTATTTCGAATGTTTTTTTTTCATGTCTTCTCTCCTTATTTTCCCCCAGACTCAAGGGCCATAGCAAAGTGTAGAAAGGTCGCCTGATAATGACTGTGTGTTTACAAAACGTAAGTTTGTTAAATCTCTATAATTATTATGACCAATTTATTGTGTTTTGGTCATGTAGAAAGAATGAATAAGGAAAGAGTGACAAAGCAAATTTATGTTGTAGAGGTGAACGGCAGAGTCGGGAAGGGTCGCCCTAGGCGAAAGTTTATCGACCAAATTGGCGATATATTGAAAATGGGCCAAATCAAGAGTACCTTTAACTGACGAGCGTGTATGCGTAGGTATATGGATGTGGAGGAAGCGAGAGAGGTCTGTCAGGATCGTGCCAAATGGAAGTCCATAGTCTCTGCCTACCCCTCTGGGTGACAGGCGTGAGTGTTTATGTATGTATATGTATATTATTATTGTATCAAGGGAACAAATTTATATTGCAACTGCAAAGTTATTAATATCCTTAGTGAGTTTGCGTGAGTTTAGGTTTGAAATAACTCCGCCCAGAACGGATTCCCGCCTTGTCGTGGCATGAGGGGGGTGGGGGTAGTAGCCGCGGCTTGGTAAACCCAAGGTGGCTACTCTGATGGGCTTGTCGAGCCCTTGGATGTGTGTTAATGAACTGCGGCTAAAGGAGAGTCCTCTCTCTATATCGCTGCAGCCGAGATGATGTCGGAAGGGAAGAGGACTTTGGCGGGACTGTGCCACTTGGTGCTTCAGAGTGATCATTTTTTCTTGGTTCCATGGCCTTCACATATCCGGCTTGGGAAGTCGAAGAGGGAAGTCCTCAAATAAGGAGGGGTCCTCGTTGGTGGGGCCGCCGCGGATTCTTGAAAGCGTTTCCGTGGCTCTGTCAAAGTGTGGTGAAGGTGGAAGATCAGAGGGTTTTAGTAGGTGCAAGTCCAATATAATCCGTTCTTGCCCCCGTAATGCAGGTAGGCATTTTATCATTTGAAACCCGGAATAAAATCTGTTCTGTAGTTACGAATAAAAACGTTGATAGATCAACGCGCAGTGCCGATTCTTGTGTTATATGAAGTATTGCTATATAAGCTTGCGTCTAAGGCAGGTATTAATTGATACATTTATTTATTGTATAGCATTATATTAATATGATACATAAATAGAATGGATGTTACGAGTAGGACTGGGTATAGAATTCTTTTCGATATATATTTTCACACCGTCTTATCTTTATTATTAGTTCCGTGGACGTCCACTTCTGCCGTCAGCGTCAAAATGGCGAAAATCAAATCGCCTCATTGTGTCACGGTTATAGCCAGTCTATATATAGAGGTCAGTGTATAGGGCAGTTACTATACTCTTTGATATACAGTTATCTATGCAACTGATTCAGGCGCAGAAAGGCTAGAACCCAGAGCCATAAAGCCAGTTAACAAATGCAACTGACATGTGACAAAATAGAAGATGAGGTTAGGTTTTTTTGCGCGTGGTACGTAAAGTAGTTTTGTTAGTAAAATCGCAAATTGTATATGAACAGACTTAATTTATATTACAATGGTACGTCACAACAACCAGCTACCGAATAATCTAACACAGTTGCAAAATTTAATTAAGAGAGATCCTGAATCTTACAAAGATGAATTTCGACAACAGCTTGCACATTTTGAAACGACGTTGGAAATTTTTAATCTAAATCCAACACAATATAGCAAAAAACTAGACGAACAGGCGATGTTTTTAGCGCAAATCACGCAGTGTTATTTGAATGAAATGACAACATTTCCACAGAAGATTGTTGATATTTTAAAAACTCATAATACTATTCTTCACAGTGATATGCGGCTTTCATTATGTAAATGCCTGATTCTACTAAGAAATAAAAATTTTGTAACATCTTATGATTTACTTGAGCTTTTTTTCACGCTCATTAAATGTCAAGACAAAAATCTCCGAGAATACCTGAAAACTCATATAATTACCGATATTAAGAACATGAATATGAAACATAAGGATATGAAACTAAATTCAACATTACAGAATTTTATATTTTCAATGCTTCGAGACACAAATGCAAAATCAGCTAAATTAGCAGTAGACATATTAATAGAATTATACCACAAAAACATTTGGAATGACCACAAAACTGTTAACATAATTGCTGATATTGGATGTTTCTCCAAGATTACAAAGGTAATGGTTGCATCATTAAAGTTTTTCCTGAGTAGAGAGGAAGAAGAAAAGAATGAAAACTCTGATAGTGATGATGAAATTGATCCAAGGGATACTATGATATCTAATAAATTTAACAAGAAAACTAGGAAAAGAGAAAAAATGGTAGATAAAGTTAAGAAAATTGCTAAGAAATTAAAAAGGAAAAAAGAAAAAGCACCAATATTCAATTTCTCGGCGTTGCATCTTATAAACAATCCTCAAGGATTTGCTGAAAAATTATTCAAGCAAATAGAATCATCAAATGATAGATTTGAAGTTAAATTAATGACACTTGATGTAATTTCCAGATTAATTGGCTTGCACAATTTGTTTTTGTTTAATTACTATCCATTTATTGCTCGATTAATTATGCCCCATCAAAGAGAAGTAACTAGGATTTTACAATTTGCAGCTCAGGCATCACATGAGTTAGTACCACCAGAGGTTATAGAGCCAGTGATGAAAGCCATAGCTAATAATTTTATTACTGAAAGAAATTCTACTGATGTAATGGCTGTTGGCTTAAATGCGGTTCGTGAGATTTGTGCTAGATGCCCTCTTGCTGTTGGAGAAGATCTCCTTCGAGATTTAGTACAATATAAGTCATATAAGGAGAAATCTGTTATGATGGCTGCACGATCTCTTATTCAACTATATAGACAATCAATGCCTAACTTATTACATAAAAAAGACAGAGGTAGACCAACAGAAGCATTAACAGAAATAAAAGCAAAGCAATATGGAGAATTGGATATTAAGGATTATATACCAGGATCAGAAGTTTTATTAGAAAGAAAAGAAGACAAAAATGTGGAAAAGAAAAATAAAAAAGCTAAAAAGAAAACAGATGATTCAGATGAAGAAGAATGGATTGATGTTGCTTCATCAGATTCAGAAATCGATATTTCTACAGATGAAGAAGACAATAGTGCAGATGAAGATGGAGAAAGCAATAGTGAAGATGAAAATGAGGAGATAAAAGTTGACAATGATAATGGTAAACAATCTGAAGAAAACCTTAATCAAAATAATGATGGCAACAGAAAAATACTAAAGGCTAAAAGAAAAATTTTACCAAAAGAACTTGAAGAAAAAATTGAAACGGCTCGTAACATTGCAATGGATACAATATTTACCGATGAAGACTTTAAGCGAATTGAAGCAGCACAAATAAAGAAATGTGTTAGTGGAGTTAAAAGAAAAAAAAATATTATTGAAGAAGAAGCTAATGAGTCTACTGAACTTGTACAATTATCAGCTATTGAAAATATCCATAAGAAAAGAAAGCACGATAAAAATGCCAGACTAGAATCTGTACACAAAGGGAGAGAAGACCGAGATAAATATGGATATAAAGATCGAAGAAAAAATATTAACTGTTCAAAAACTAATAGAGAAAAAAGAAAGACTAAGGCTTATCAAATGGTAAAACATAAAGCTAAGGGTAAAGTTAAAAGGTCTTTTAAAGAAAAACAAATTGCATTCAGAAACTACTTAATAAAACAGAAAAAAATGAGATAGTGTGTTTTGTTATATTATATTTATAAATAAATATAAATAAACATTTTGTTACTATTTTCTTGGCTCCTATTTCTGGGTGGTTTATAAAAAAATATCCACGAAGGGGTTAGAGGAATCTGGTCGCTCGCTCACTCGATTCCGCCATCCCCTTCTAACCTAACCCGTCCGAGTGGAGATGCCCCAAGTTCCGAGCTCGCTTCGCTCGCTCTTGCACCAAATAAAACACCAAAATATTAACTTTTATAATGGGTGTTATTTAAAGGTTTAGCAGTCTTTGCTAACCAATCGTGAATCTTGCTGATCATGTAGATATTTTGTGGATTGACTGTTTGCTAGGTGTTTCTGGTGAGTGTAGAGAACCGAAGACCCATTTTACTGGAAAAGAGGCATTCCATCATAGTCCTTACGGGTGACGACGCATCTGTATTTTGATTCTTTGTTGAGGATAAATGTAGATGTCTATGGGCCGCAGCAATCACTTACCATCAGGTGGACTGTGTGCTCGTTTGTCACCCAATCCTATAAAAAAAGAACTTATATTATTGTAAGCTGCCTATTCGTGATTAAATTACTGAACATTACCAATATTATTTGCGAAACAAGAGTTGCCGAATTTTCTTTTATTATTATTGCAAAGAGAATCTGAATACTAACCAAATTATTTAAATGCTGTTTTTTGTCGCTATCCAAATTTTATTACGGCTTAACGTTTAATTACTTCTTCTTTTAATCTAGAAAATTTCCAGAATTGACGAGTAAATTTAGATAATTAACGCGAGATGTTGCAATAAAGCCTCGATCAGTTTGAAAAACAAAACTCGTACAAATAAAAATCATTATGTCTTTATATTTAGATTCTTAGAAGAATTCTGCTACCAGTATAATACTCGATTCTGTCAATTTATACACTAGTCATACTCATACCTTATGAAGTTATTCGAGTAGCAGGTCAAATAATGTATAACAAAGTCAACATAAACCCGAATGCAATTATGGCTATAATAGCATATTTCTATCTTTGCAGCGTAGGCCTTTAGCAATCTCGTGTGTATGAAGCCTTGGTTGATGGTTGAACATTAATTAGCTCATCTTAAGTTTGCCATCTCTGGCTTACAGCAAATGATAGGAATATTTTTTTATATTATGTACATGTGGTTTACATAAGAATCATTTCACTTTCACCGTTAATCTGTCAGGTGAAAATGTTTGCTATCTCTCATCAATCACTAATAAAAAACTAGATACACAATCCCATGCAAAAGTTCTCTAAAAACTGTCACCTATTGTTTTGACTTTTGATGTAATTTTAGTTGAAATAAATATACATTTATATAAACTCAACCTTAAATGTATTGCCTAAAGTTGTATTCAAAAAGCTACGTACAAATTAAAAGCGCACCCAAATGTTCGAGTGGGCGTTCATTCGGTGAGGACATTTTTTGTCACTGATTGTATCTATTTTTCTTTATTAGTGCTCGATATTTCTATTACATATATTTTTTATTCTTATTCTGAGCTAAGCTTGGTAGCCCAGGGACTAAAAGTTTATGAACAAAAAAAATCAGTTTATTATAGCGTTGCTTCAACTAAGAAATATTGTATCAGAAAAAGTTATAGTGATGACATATCACGGTTATAGCTCATCCATACTATAATATGGTTTCACTCTCTGGGAGACATTTAGTTGATTGGCATAAAGTTTCCAGGGCAAAACAATGTTGTATAATATAAGCTATTTCATATACATTGTTTTTTTTGTGGTATTGGCCCTCATGAGAGTTGTAAAACTTTGTTAAAAACTAAAAATATTTTGCCATTGCTTTTATTACAAACTAGTGATCCAGGATCTCGAAAACAGCGCCACCTACCGGGTACAATTATGAATCTTTTAGATCATCCAGACTCAAATGCAAAAAAAATCATCAAAATCAGTCCAGCCATTTTCTAGTGCTAGACTAACAGACTGCAATTGACTTTTAAATATAGAGATATTTAAAATGTGTTGATTTGTTTCTTTTGAACTGAGAAGAATCAGTTTACAATAGACAACCAGATTACACATATGTAAGAAAAGTATTTCTTTTATGTCCAACATAGGTACTAACATGTGAGGGACTATTATATTATATAGTAGTGAAGCTTATATATATAATACTTTCAATAAAGATACTAAAGTAAGGAACTATTGTTCCTTACTTTACCTACCTAAAGATTAAGTGACAGACTTCAGAACTTGTGGCTTGAAACCTGACATGAACCAATCAAAACATTACAGTTTTAATACAGTGTGTAATTTTTTTTCTACAGTGGAAGGGAATGGATTTTAAATGAAAACGAAAACTAAGATTTAAATAATTACAAAAACACTATCATTATTTAACTTATTTTATCATGTCTTATTTTAACACATATATTTTTTCTTAAAATACAATCTTTAACTTTCAAAATCAAATTCACCAGAACATACATATGGCTCTAATAAAATATGGTATCACAAAAATAAAGAATAATGGTACAGAACATTATGAACTAGCAACTTGTTTTAATGGTCCTTCCAAATATTGTGCAATTGCATTTATTTTTTCCTTCAATATTCCAAAACCTACAGTTTCTTTAGCATACAAGCATAACAATAAATTTGCCACTTGTGTAACAGCTATTTTACCATTTAAGCAATCCACTAAAATAAGATGCAGTTTATCTTCCTTAAAAACATTTCTGCCTTGTTTTTCGTAAGCAGACCAAACATTGCTTGCTATTGCAGCTGTTACCCTGGCGTCTTTATCATTGTACCCTGAATACGCCAACAAAGCACCTTGATGATTTAACAATCTAAAAAAGAAAATCAAAATAGAACTATTTAAAACTCAAATATTTATCTTAGTCTTAATTTTTGTTATTACAGTGTGTTTTCTACTCCTCCTGTATTTGCTTGACTTAAGACTTGCGTTAACGCTTTTGGTTTTAGCATAGTGAATAGGGTAATATTTGTTTTAAATTGTAACAGTATCTACAATTGTAATTTATAATAACAAATAATAAAAGTTAATAAATAACAAATATTATAAAAGTTAACAAAACAATTTTTTTTTATTGAGTAAACTTGATCTTGACAGCTTGACTAGTCACCTTAACATTGACAGTTACTTTTTCAGTGTTGCCAACACACAACATTTTTCCACGGGATCCCAAAGTTTTTGGTAACCTTGGGAAAAGAATGTTCCATTATTCAAAGCTGGCATATGTTTCGAAAATATTTTTTTCTGTGATAATAGCTTAGAGTATTAAACTAACAGGAGACGACATTGAAGAGCGTTCCTCGCTGTCAAAAGTACGAGAGCGCGGATCATTCCCGTTATATAAAACTAGTTGCGCCGCGTACGGCGTCAGTTACCAAATAGTCGTAAGCGTGAGTTGACCTCCAGAAAAATGCCGAGTTGCAGTGTGTTTTCTTGTAAAAAAAGATCACAGACCTCAAATTTACAAAAAGACGGCGTTACCTTACATCTTTAAGTATTTATTTTGATTTCAATAATTAATATAAGCATTAAATCACGAAAATTCTGATTAATATAGCTGAGCAGGTAGTGTTGCCAACTTAAAGTATTAATACTATAGTAAAGACTTTTGCACTACTAGGACATAATTAAATTTTGCTTAATTGTAGACAAATGTCGTTTCTCTTTGTTCTAATTACACAAGACAAAATCGTGTTATTGAATAGTCTTAAATTCATCAATATTATTGTGATCTATTTGCAAAACTATATTATTTCAAACAACATTAATAATCTTTAATTGTTTTTAACGAAATGAAAACATCAATTTAAATTGTTTTACTGTATACATTATACATTTAAAACATTTTAAATAGATATTTTCATTTCATTATGTTACGTTATGAAACGAAAAGAAGGGGAATTTCGAGTATATAAAATGGTATCATCAAGACTATAATAGTGATGTTCACTGTAATCTTTAGTGTCGATGTTTTTATTTGACTATAAGCAATACTTTGATATATAATACCAAGGTGTTATTTAAAATTCTTTTTTGTACAATGTTTAAACAAGATCTTTGGTTTTACAGTTTTCCAAAAGATCCTTACAGGCGCCAAATTTGGATAAAAGCATATGGCGATCATATAACCTGGGTACCTAAACGAACAAGCACTCTTTGTTCCGAGCATTTTGACTAATCGGTTTTCGTAATCCAATGCAATAATAAAAGGAAACTAAATGAAACTGCTGTACCGACTTTGAAATTATTGGAAGTACTAGTAAGTTTATTATTTTGCTACAGGTTTTTTTACATTATGAAGGATAAAATTCAAAACATGTAACAAATCGAAATGGAAGGTTTAGTGAACGATATTTATTCATTTTAAAATGTTATTTACAAGTTTATTCTCTTAGAAGGTGTCAACGAAATTGTTGTTTTCAGATTATACATGAATTATTAGCGCTTAAATAAATAAATAAAGACAAACAAATAATTTCAGTGTCATATTTATAATCTA
This sequence comes from Parnassius glacialis, assembly GCA_033319125.1. Lineage (NCBI taxonomy): Eukaryota > Metazoa > Arthropoda > Insecta > Lepidoptera > Papilionidae > Parnassius > Parnassius glacialis. The sequence goes on along the minus strand of JAVANC010000005.1, from coordinate 33,871,252 downwards.
TTATTATTAAACATATACAGAGTACTACACTTTTGTACTGTAGAACACAAAATATTACCGCTTTTTACGAAGACATTAATTATTTTTTAATCCTAAGTAAAATGACGAAAAAAAGTATGTTTGGTTAAGCGTAAACTTCGACCAAGAGAAAGCAAATGTTTAATTTTTTTTAATTGCTCTATTCCGTTGCTGCGTAAAGGAAGGACAAAAACAAATAAATAAAAAATCACACTTTCACATTTATAATATTATATTAGTATGGATTGTCAAGAATGATATATAAACTTTTGAAACTGGTTTACAATCGGCTTTTCGAGGGTAAAACTGTACACTCCCGCTCTCTTTCTCACTCTAGTAAATAACGTTTCTGAGTGAACAAAAAGGATAGAAGCACAGGAAAGTGCGATTCCGTGCTGCCAGATGTAGTTCAACCCTAAGCCTTAAAACGGTTTAATTCTATAGGTTGGGTAAAATCTGTAAAGTTAGACCATTTAAAACCCCTATACAGATAACCTTTCTGATTATCATGACATTAAAAAATGGTAAAATCATTTCATAGACTAGGCATATTATATATTTTTAAGCATACAGGAACATTATTTCGATAATGATTACGTTCCACATAACATTGAACTGGCAAACTTGGTGATGGAAAAATATGCAAGCACCAGAATTAGCTGCCTCGCAAAAAAAAGAGTGATCCCAAAAAGTGTATTCGTCACATATACCAAACTTATTCACTTTAAAAACCAGTTAAAATATAATATAATACTTTTTCAATTTGTTTTAATTTTGGTAATTTTGTATTATTATATTGTACCTTATGTATTTTTTTTAATTTACTTTGAATGTAATATTAATCGTTAAACATTTGTTCATTTTTATTTTATTTTATTTGCTAATGTAACTTGCATAAAATTTCATCGACATATCCATATCGACAAGGCCCTCGCACTAGTTGTTTATGGCTTATGCACTGTAACGATGAGACATTTATAAGAGATTTTCAAGGTTGTGTGCGTTTTGCTTAATCGTGTGCTCATATTATGCTGTGTGCGTGCGTAACGACGTGGCCCAATGTTTACGATTTGCTTAGTGTGCGTTACCTCGCCTCCCGCTAGAAGTGACAGACTTTTTTGTTCGGAACTTTAAGCGCATGGCGTCTCCTGTTAGTTGAATACTCTAAGGATAATAGTAATAAAAACGTGGTAGAGCCGGGCTACAACTATTATTGGTTGTATAGCACGATCACGAATTGAGTCAGCTCGACTGGTGACTATAGTTACAGGTTACAGCTGATATTGACAGGATAACCGGTGTTGCAATACCACATACAGATTTATATTCAATTTTAAAGCAACAGTTAAAAGAAGAATGGAAAATGCAATGGAATGCTGTTTTAGAGGCAGGAAAAGGTCGTTGTTATGCATCAATTAATTCAGAATTAAGTATTCCATGGTTTTCTCGCAACGAGAGATATCATAGCAGAAAATTTTATACAATAATATGCAGACTTAGATTTGGCCACTATCGACTGAACGCTCATCTCTCCAGGATGAGAATAGTAGCATCTGCAACATGCAACTTCTGCGATACAGAAGCAGATCAGACTGCAAAACATATAAAATTTAACTACCCAGCGTACGCGATAGAAAAATTGCTACTCATCGAAAACCTACACAAGTTTATGAAAACTCAGAAAGCATCCCGCGTGCCCTGCAAGATGTTCTTAAGAATACTAAGACATATTTAGCACTTTGCATTTGCAATTTTATTCATAATACTGTAAAAGAAATATGAAATGTGGTATCCCTGTTTTTAATAATATTGAATTGACAAATCTACATGGATTGAAACTTGCAAAGATTATAATATAAAGAAGATTTGGCTTTAGCCTTTACGGTTTTTGAAAATATGAAGAATAAAAGAAAATAAGACTTGGCTTCGGCCTGTATGAATTTTGAAGAGATGGAAAGAAGGAAAATAATACTTGGTTCCGGCCTTTACACTTTAAAATTCTATAAATTCAAAATAAAAAAAGATAAGGCTGTGTGGCTTAGTTCCTTTGCCTGCTCTCTCGAGCGAATAATAAAAACAACAACAGTTGTCAAGTGTCAACATAATTTTTTTATTATGATATATTATTTTGTGTTTGTGTGAAAATAGCCGCTTAGCCGCAAAGTTGATTATGGTTATTTATTAAGATCCCATTGTTTGTTGTTGATTTAGAGAATATCTCTGTACGATGAACTTGTCAGAAGAAAACACTTTTTCGAATGGCTTGTTATATGTTGGATTTAATCAAGATCAAGGTGTGTATTCCATTTTGTGTCTTGTTTTCTAGTAGTGGTGTATTATTTTGTCAGTACACACGTTTTGTGATTTCTCAGGTTGCTTTGCCTGTGGGACTGAGAATGGTTTTAGAGTGTTTAACAGTGACCCACTTAAAGAAAAAGAACGACAGAACTTTGCTGAAGGTGGTCTATCCTACGTAGAAATGCTATTCAGATGCAATTATATGGCTTTAGTCGGTGGAGGAAAAACTCCTTTATATCCACCAAATAGAGTTATAATTTGGGATGATTTGAAAAAAGATTCAGCAATATCATTGGATTTTAATAGCCCAGTTAAAGCTGTAAAACTAAGAAGAGATAGGATAGTTGTGGTTTTAGGTAACATTTTTGTTTTATGTTGCAAAGAATATGAGAAAATTATTATTGTACTGTTTATCTAAAATTTCAATGTTTCAGAGAACTTGATCAAGGTGTACACTTTTACTGCACAACCTTTATTGCTTCATGTATTTGAAACATGTCAAAATACTCGTGGACTTTGTGTTGTTTGTCCAAACAGTAATAATGCTTTGCTTGCTTACCCTAGTCGGAAAACTGGACATGTTCAGGTAAGGATAAATATAATTTTTGATTCCGGGTTTATACACTTGCCAAGCCTCAACAAGCCTCCACAGGCACAAGCGTGTAAACGAGGGTGCTAACTTGGCTAGTGTGAACTTTGGGAAGCTTGCTTGTCATTGTTCCAGTCAAAGGTCAGTTATTATACACAAATCAAAGGGCAAGATTTGGCAAGCGTGTAAACTTAGTATTAAGATTAATATTGCTTGGTATAAATTTTGAAAACACATACATTTTTTAGCTTGTAGAGTTAAGTAATCAAGCAGGATCAAGTAATACTCCTGAAGGTCATCTCATAAGTGCTCATGAAGCTCCACTCAGTTGCTTAGCACTTAATGTAGGGGGAACAAGATTGGCTACAGCCTCTACTAAAGGGACTCTCATCAGAGTTTTTGATACAAATAGTGGCCAGAAGTTAGCAGAACTTAGGCGTGGTGCACATCAGGTGAAAAATTCATTATGCTTTAATTGATTTTTAATTTTTTTCCTTCAAGGACATAATATGGTAGTATTTCTTTCTTTTCTTACTCAAACTATCTAGATTTAAATCTATGCCACATAATGATTAATTATGATTAATGGATGAGCTTTGAGAGCTTTTTTTTCCTCTAATATAGTTGATGGGGCTCATTGCAGGGTACTGTGAAGTTGGATATTTCTTAAACTAAGTTAAATTGCTAAAATTAATTTGTGGAAGATGAATCGTTTTAAAAATTCTTTATAATTACACTCCACTCCATTAGAAAACTAAACAAAAAAAGTTCCATCCTTTGTTTATGAATAGCAGCACATATAATTGTAATAATTTCCACACGGAACAAGTATTTGTATGGACTACAAGTAATTGTTCCGGGTCTGGATGTTTGTCCTTGTGCAATTTATGTTTGTAAACTGCCTCCACGATACAGGAGAATATCCTAGTGTGGGGGTAACGTTTTTTTTTAAAAAACAAAAAAAAATAAAAAAAAAATTGTTATCGCAAGGGGAATTGCGACCTAAATTAAAGGGAATGCTCCAAATATTTGTATTTAAATTAAGTCAAAACTGCTTTCAAAAAACCATGGTTGTTCATCATCAGAAAAATCTTAGTTACAATGTTATGTGCTAATTAACATCCTGCTCAGTGGTGAAGGAATAGAATAGAATAGAATAGAATAATTTTTTATTCAATATCGATTATTACATAATTCTTATTGAAAGTCATTTTTTATTTACCACTGGTTCGGAAAATACCTCTGTCCTGGGAAGAACCAGCAAGAAACCCAGCGGGACTTTTTTTTTCAAACATATTTCATTTAACAATATTTTCATTTATACAATTTTTAAATGATTTTTAATAGAACCAGCATGGTGGCGATCACCTTATTGCCAGGGGTTATTTTCATTCATGTATTCCTTGATATTATAATAACCCTTTTTGTACAGTTTTTCTTTAATAAAACTTTTAAACTTGTTTATTGATAAACTTTGAATATGTTCTGGGATTTTGTTGTAAAAGCGTATACATTGCCCCATAAATGAATTACTGATTCTGTGGAGTCTAGTAACTGGTATTACAAGCTTATGTTTGTTCCTAGTGTTTAAAGAATGCACATCCTTATTCTTATTAAAGCTATTTATGTTTTTATGTACATACATTAGATTTTCATAAATATATTGCGATGCCAAAGTTAATATGTTTATTTCTTTAAATGTTTGTCTGAGGGACTCTTTACAATTTAGGTTATAAATCGCCCGAACCGCTCTCTTTTGCAAAACAAATATAGCTTCAATATCAGTCGCATTACCCCATAGCAAAATTCCATAAGACATTACGCTATGAAAGTAACTAAAATACACTAATCTAGCTGTCTTAACATCTGTGAGACTTCTAATCTTTCTTACAGCATATGCTGCAGAACTAAGTCTGCTTGCTAATTTAGATATATGGGGGCCCCATTGAAGTTTCGCGTCAATAGTAATACCGAGAAAAACAGTGGTATCCACAAGACTCAACTCCTCCCCATTTAATAGCACATTGGTATTCGAATGTTTTACATTAGGTATTGTAAATTTAATACACTTAGTCTTATTGCCGTTTAAGAGCATATTGTTGGCGTTAAACCAATGTACTAATTTCGATAGAGCATTATTTACATCGTCATAATTAATTAACTGCCGTTTGAGTTTGAAAATTAAAGAGGTATCGTCAGCAAATAATACTATATCGTGATTGTCCCCTACAAGATAAGGTAAGTCATTAATATAGATTAAAAACAGGAATGGGCCAAGAATCGAGCCCTGAGGAACGCCCATTGATACTACCGATCCGGAGGAACCTTTACCATTTATCACGACTTTTTGAGTTCTGTTACTTAAATATGAAGTAATAAGTCTAAGCGCCAAATTTTTTACACCGTAATGTTGTAGTTTCCTGATTAATGTTTCATGATGAACACAATCGAAAGCCTTGGAAAGATCACAGAAAACACCTAAGGCATCCTGTGAATTCTCCCAGGCATTAAAAATATATTTCATAAGCTCAACACCGGCGTCAGACGTCGAGCGACCCCTTGTAAATCCAAATTGGTTTTTATGAAGTAATTTATTTGTATTAAAAAAAATTAACAATTGATCCAAAATTATTTTTTCAAAAATTTTACTAAGAGTTGGTAGTACAGAAATAGGTCTAAAATTAGCGGGGTCCAATGTACTACCATATTTAAATAAAGGTATTACTTTACTATACTTCATTAAATCAGGAAACACACCAGAATCGATACAAGTATTAAAAATAATAGCAAGATGAGGTGCAATTAAATCTATTATGGACGCAATAACTGTCACGGAAATCCCCCACAAATCTGCGGTTTTCTTTACATCAATGGTTTTAAAGTATTTTACAATATCTTGCGGTAATACTTTTTCGAATCTAAATTCTTTTAAACAGATATTAACATTCTGTTTGAGTAATGACTCGGCGACAGTTGGAGAAGTATTCAAAGACTCTGTTGTCAAAATAGGAATATCAGTGAAATATTTCTCAAACACCGCTGCGACTTCTTGATTTGATTTAGTCAATTCATTGTTAATTTTTAATTGATAGTTCGAGTTACGAGGTTTTGCTTTACCGGTTTCGCTGTTAATTATACTCCACGTCATTTTAATTTTATTCTTAGCCGTCTTAATTTTGTTGCTAATATGTAATGATTTGGCTGTGGAGCAAACTTTTTTAAACATTTTAGAATAATTTTTGACATATTCTTTAAAAGCATCAGAAGGATTATATGATCTTTCATGGTAAAGGTCATATAACCTTCGTCTGCTTTTATGAATTCCCACTGTCGCCCACTCATTAAATGCCTTGCGACTGTTTCCGGAGAATGTTTTAGAAGTAAATATTTTTTTAAATTCATTGCTTATAAGGGTAAATAATTCTCCATATAAAAAGTCTGCATTGTTCTTATAAGAAAGCGATGGAAGGTTTTTTACCATATTACTTCTAAATCTCTCCAGGCGTTTTGCATTAATAGGAACAAACACAATTTTCTCAATTTCCTGTTTTTTGTGCATATAAGGTAATGAAACCAGTTGTCCACAGTGATCTGAACTAAGTTTTTGAATTATTGATTTGTTGTTTGGTACAACACCTGTAAAAATATTATCAATACAAGTTGCACTACACCCTGCAATTCGTGTAGCTTCAAAGAATAAATTATCAAGATTATAGGATTTAAACAAAGAGCAAAATTTAATACTGATGGAAGAAGTTTCCAGGAGATTGATATTGAAGTCTCCACACACTACAAGAGATTTATTCTGTTTATTAAGCTTAACTAAAACTTCTTCCATAATTTTTTCAAAGGTATCATAGTTTGAACATGGGGGTCTGTAAACACTGACAACAATAAGGTGCTCAAGCTCAACACATGCCATTTCTATAGTACGCTCAACAGAGAGGCTCACAATGTCTTTACGTTCTTTACATGATAAGGATTTATTAGCTAATATTAAGGAGCCACCACGTAATTTAGTATCTCTATTGAACGAACTGACCACCTGGTGATTACTGAAATTAAATATGGAGTTGTAACTTTTTAACCAATGTTCAGTAATACATAAAATATGAATAAGGTTACTATTTAAAAATAATTCAATTTCTAGTTCTTTGCCTAACATACCTTGTATATTTTGATGCACCAGGTTAATACAGTTTTTATTATTGCTATTTTGTGAATTTACACAATGAAGTATAGTTGAATTGTATTCTAAGGTATTTAAGTTATCTTTGCTAGAGATTACCTCTATTGTCTTATTATCTAATTTAAATTACTTGGAACTAATTCCAAATCATTTGTAAAATTATTTTTCTGCTCAATAAAAGCAGGTGTTAAGGTAGCCAATAATTTGGCTGGGTTAAAATATAAATAATGAGATAGCGTATTTGCTACCAGTCTCAAACTAAACTTTGATAGGTAATACCTATCTCTTGTCAAAAACTTCTTAATTAAATTATTAATATCAACTAAATGAAATTTATCATTATTATTCTTACAATTAAATGTCAAATTTAAGTTATTATTACATGTTGAATTATGCATCATTAAATTTAAATTATATCTTAGTTTATTTTCCTGTGGCCACCCCTCTATGTAAGGCAATGTAAACAAGATAACTTTAACCACATTTATGTTATTGAGATATTCAATATATTTTAATAATTGATTCTTGTTCATATTGCCTCTTCTCCCAACAAAAATTATTAATATACTATTAGGGTTAAATTTACTAGTTAAAATTTTATTCATAATATCACTGAATGATGCTCCAGGCATGCAGTAATTACTTATCTGTTGCCTTTTTAAACAGTTATTCAATGATATACCCAAATTTTTTCCTATTTCATCACTATACACAATTACATTATTTTTTTCATTACTTTTTAAATTTATCTGCTTCGTTATGGTACTATCATAGAGTGCAGGTAAAGAAAATGAAGTATTACTGCTTGTCATATTATTAACACACACTGTCCCTAAAGAATCTGGCATTGAGCGCTGATATTCATTTTGATATTTTAATAAGGAATCAAAACGTTCCTCGTTATATTTACATGACTTTACCAGATTATCCATGGCCAGTATGTGTTCTTTTATCTCATTCCCTGCTGATTTATACTTATTTGACATAGTTTGTAATGAAGTTTGAAGTGATAAAATTTCTGAATTAAGACACTCTATTTCAGTCTCATAACAATTTTTCATGTTTTCCACCTCAATTGAATATAATTTAATTTTACTAATTAACTCTTGCTTTTCCTTACATATATTTAAATAATTTTTAATATTAATTTTAGTTTTGACTAATTTTTGAACTTTCCTAATATATTTATTGATTTTTATATATTTTCTTAATTTCCTTCTGCTGCATGTAATCCTTTCTGCTGTTCTTGATGAGGTAGAATCTTTAGTCAAATCTATTGTTGTGGAGGGTTGCAATGTTTCATGAGATTTACATTCTACGAGCTCATCGAACAGACTCTGAGTTTGTAATGCTTGCACGTTATCAATGTATTGTTTAAATTGTGAAATCTGCTCATTAGCTTCAGTTAATTGTAATTTCAATGCAGCAATTAATCTGAGGGCTTCCTCATATTCTTTGCTGCATCGGTCAAACTCATCGACTGTCCCCTGGAGCTGATCCCTTTCCTTTAAAATATCTGTATAGTCTCTATGTATCTTAACCATACCACTTTTCAACTGTGTATTTTTCGAAATTATACTTATTATTTCCTTTTCGTTGTCATCCCTTTCTTTAAGTAACAGCTCACACTGCTCCCTGGACGCCCTCAGTTCTTGGAGCGCCAGATGAAGTTGGTTCTCCATCTGGCGCGTTTTGGCGTTGCGAGTATTCATTTTACTATATATTTTAAATAGTAAAAGAAAACAAAGATGGAAAATCAAGGGAACAGAGTAAGCAAATATCCAATTGTAGGACTCTAATAACAGATCTCAAATTAAATTATCAAAAAAACAATTCAAAATGAAATCCGAAAACAACAAAACTTAAGATATATCGTAAATATTAAAAGGGATAACAAGAATTACAGTAACTTTTAAACTTTTAAACGATGTTCGTTACCTGCTGTCACTTTAAATAGAGAGGCACTAAAAATTTATTTATTTAGATATTTACCACTTTTATTTATTATACAATACAATTTGTTCCTAATTAACAACTATAACTTAAATTTGAGGTGGAAATTATCAATTACAATATTTATTTTTACGAAATTATTTGGGAGCAAATTATTTAAGTATTTGTCACCGGGGTTGCCACAGCAAAAAAAAAAATAAAAAAAAAATATAAGGATAAAAGAATAAGGAAACCGGTATGTGTAATAAATTAAAAAAAACATTCCAATTACTGGATTGCAGTAGACTCTATCTTGTCTTAAAGACAGGTAGATAGGTAAACTGTGCTCAGTAGTTGTAGTAGTGGTGGTGGTTCACTACCCTGTGTAACCTATTAATACTGCTACATATATTGCATACCACAGAATTCTAAAAATTATTATCCTTTTTCTTGTTACAGGCAACTATATATTGTATTAATTTTAATCACACAAGTACTAACTTATGTGTAACATCTGATCATGGAACAGTGCACATTTTCAGTTTAGAGGATGACAAGTTGAATAAGCAATCCACTTTGGCAACTGTTAATTTTTTGCCTAAATATTTTTCCAGCAATTGGAGTTTTTGCAAATTTACAATACCAAATGGCCCTCCTTGCATTTGTGCTTTTGGAGTTGATAAGTGCTCTATAATCGGTAAGTTATGCGTTTGAATTTTATTTAACTTTCAAGTATTGAAAGTTTGCTTATATTTTCAATTACTGTTCTATTTTTAAGTAAATTTCGTAGATGGTAATGTTAGAAAAATCATATATACATTATTATTATAGAAATATATTATGCAAGCTTGGAAATGATTTAATATTTATAAACTAATATTATATTATAAATTTATATATTTAGGACCATTATAAAATATAATAATATTTAAAAATTAAGTATAACTTATGAAATTTAAGAATAGAATCATAAATGTGGAAAGTACTTTTTTGGTATGGATACCATAATAATAATTTAATTTCTTCTTGATCATCATTACCAGGTTCTTTTCGGCCTTTCTGCTACCAAATAGCAGTGCCTGCACTACTGTGTTTCGGTCTCAAAATTATACCCTTGACAAACATTAACAAATTATAAAAATTAAGAAAATAGACACATTTTGAAAGTGAACTGCAACTACAATTTTTATTTCAACCCATTCAAACTAATTTATTTGCGTGTGACATGGCACGATATCAACCGCTTTTAAATTTCTATTCTTTAAATATATATTTTTCTTTAAGTATAATAAGTAGCCTTAAAATATAAAATAAAATATTTTATATTTTATAATTGGTGGAATTAGAAAAAAATCTTAGGCATTAAGAAAATGGAAATGCTAACTTCCATTTAAAATTAATATATATATGAGGGCTGTTCCAAAAGTAATTATAATCGGTTATTTCTAGTGCACATGAAAATATCAAAAAAATATTTTTTTTGCTTGCTTTATGTACATACCCATACATTAGTTCAACATAAATCATATAAATAAGCTACGATTCCCGCGAGGTACATTAATTTGAATACGAATCATCGAAGGGATAACATTTAAATGGAGAAAAGCGAAATTAGAGCCATCATCAAGTACCTCTGTTTAAGAAAATGTCTACTAAAGACATACACAGTGACTTGGTGGCAACATTGGAAGACTCTGCTCCTACAAATTCCACAGATGCACGCTGGGCCAAGGAGTTAAAGCTGGGCAGAAAATCCACAGAAGATGAACATCGCTTACTGAAGATAATGTGAAAAAAACCAAGATGTCATATTGGCAGATCGAAGAGTGACCATCGGGCATATAGCTGAGGTCAAAGGTATCTCACATGACAGTGTTCGAAGAATCCTTGTGAACGAATTGCATATGAAAAAGGTCAGCGCGTAGAGTACCGAGAATGTTAACCGACGAGCAAAAGTAAAAACGAGTCGACATTTCGAGGATAAATCTGGAAATGTTCCAAGCAGAACAGGAATTTTTTTGTCATATTCCGTGACCATGGACGAGATCTGGATCCACCATTTTGATGCTGAAACATTTAGTTTAATTAAAAAAAAATTATGGAATAATTATGGTAGAATATATGGAAAAGGAAGCCACTATTAAGGAAAAAAGACGCGGCAAACTGCGAGTTGCAGTGCTGTTTCATCAAGCCTGCTCCTTGCAATGGCTGCCATTCAAGAAACGGGATTTGAACTGCTCGAACACCCGCCCTATTCGCCAGATCTAGCTCCCAGTGACTTCTATTTTCCTTAGCTCGAGAATCACCTTCAAGGCAAATTTGCAAATGATAGCGAAGTAGTGGATGCTGTTGAGGCTTCTTTTGGAGATTCAAGATAAAGATTTTTTTTTCGAAAGGAATTCTGGGTTTAGGAAAAAGATGCACTAACTGCGACTTGTTAGGAGACTATGTAGGAAAATAAATTATTTTTTTAAACTATAATCACAGTGTTTAATATTTATTATCATCACGCTTGGATCACCCCTCATATATATATATATATATATATATATATTATATAGGGTTATTTTGCAATAACCGTTCAAATGTGCAGAGAAGGTTCAGAATAACTAATACAGGCAAATGAAGAAGGGGTGGAAAATTTATTAAAAAAAATTTCAAACATTCTTTTTTATCTTTAAAGTTCAAAATGCATTGTAATGCATTATTTTAACTGATGTCTAAGGCCTACTATTTTCAGTAGTTATTGGCCATAAATCACATTCAATTTGGGATAATTTCGAATAAAAGCCTTATTTACTTGTATTTTCAAAAACTTCAAAAACATTATATCATTATTTGTATATTTTAACTTAAGTTTAAAATTTGGCTACTCTGCAAAATAACCCTATATATATATATATATATATATATATATATATATATATATATATATATATATATATATATATATATATATATATATATATTATACATATACAATTTAAAAATAATTATGATAATAAATAATATTTGAAATTTGAATGATTTTATATCTGAAATATACATTTTCAGTTATTTGTGCCGATGGTTCATATTACAAATACAAATTTAATGACAAAGGTGAATGCAACAGAGATGTCTATGCTCAATTTTTAGAAACATCTGAAGACAGATAAATGTGATAATGATATTTTATTTTTTAGAATAATAATATTGAAGCAAATTAGTAATATATCACCAAAAAATTTGTATCTAATTTTTATTTTGATATAAATGAAGTCATACAAACTTTCACAACACTTGTTCCTTACAGTTTTAGTAAATCTTAAAAGTATGTAAGTTATTTTATCATCATCATCGTCATAATTTAATAACTTCATTAATTAATTTAATTGAAGTAAAAAATTATTGGTCCCGTGTTGTTTAAAATATCCTTATGGAAAAAAATCTGAAAACAAAAAAATACTTTAAAAAAACAATTGGTCTGTTCTTAACCAAAGATTAATTCAATTATATTTTTAAAATAATTTATCATACCATACTATTTTGATCATGTAAAATGTAAATTTCTAAAATTTGGGCAATAAAAAAAATGGGGGCAAGTTTGTAGAAAGTTGATTTATGATTTGACTTAACATGTTGTACATTTAGACAAAGACTTCTATGTGTGCTACTAGAGCAGCAATTCATATCAAAAACCGCCGTGGAGCACGCAGGCGCTGGCTGAGCGGGTAGCTGCCACAATAAATATGCCACGCAGTTGTATTATCATTTACGACAGTGAATGTTTTTAGGCAAATGCGAAATAAAGTGAATAAATTGAAAATCACGTTGACGAAGTCCTCACATGAATAATACGTTTACTTAGTCACATTAAACAAAATCAGTGTTAGATTGTCGAGAAATAAAGAAGACTAGTCTCTGTCGACTAGAGGTGTTACGGCGAATTGACCGTAACTTTTGCGCAATATATTACCTACTGTAATGCTACCGTTTTATTGCCCATCTAGTAGTAGAAGTACATAGAAGTCTTTGATTAAAAAAAAACATTTTTACACCATTTTCATAGACAATGTTTTGTGATTATAACATAATTGTTATTGGAACATTTCATACTATTTGTATATTTATAATTGTTAATTGGTAATTATGATCAAAGATATTTTATAATGTTGAAAAATCCTATGTCCTAAGCTTTCACACTTGAATGTAATAAACTTTTAACATTTGATTAATTAACAGTAATATCTGTATAAATTAGCTTTATGTTAATATTGGGATAGGTAGCAAAAACAAATGAGTTGTAATTTTGTGAATGAATTGTAATATAATATCTACATAATACTATCAATTTCAGACTTTACAATATTAGCCTTAATAAATTAATATACCGAAAAGTAAATGAACATTATGTATAAAAGTTATAATGGAGTGAATTATTTTACAATTATCACTATAATAAAAATATTTTTTTGTAAATAGGCCATTGAATTGAATTGGTATAATATTTTAATCGAGCAAAAATTAATTCATCGTTAGAGTTGTCAAATCTCCCCATAAACGGATTCTTGCCGATTTTTTTAAAATTAGAATTATGTCTATTTTTGTTGTCTGTGTTTTTAAAGAAAAGTATTTGATATTTTTTACCTCATCTCCCTCTCTAAAATTAATGTTAAATGAACACTTCATTTTAAACGAAGGATATAAAAACAAAAAAGTTTTGTTTTTCCAACAAAATCAAGATTTGACAATGGCGATTAATGTATAAAGTATATCATAATCAAAATTAGTAAATCTGTATGTACCCCTTATAATTTAATTTTGTTGCTACCGGAAAGATCAGTAACACTTGCAGTGATACTATCACAGCTGTTCATGGCATGGCTTAGGGATCAGTTTTAGGACCTTTACACTTGTTGTCATACGTAAATGACATGCGTAGTCAGATTAAATACAGGACATGTTATCAGTTTGCCGATAATACTATAATATATAACTAGTTATTAGTAGAAAGAATATATCTATGACTTTGGACCAATTACAGACTGATTCCGACAACTGAGCAAAATTATATCATGACGCGGCCCTAGTCTTAAATGCCAGCAAAACCAAAACTTTTACATATTAAATCGCCATATCTAAAATTATAACAAAAAAAAATTATACATGCCCTGGCCCATAGTTGCCCTCATGCTTCTTCCTCTAATTTTTGTAGCTGTCCTGTAATTGCAGTTATAAAAAAGCATACATACTGGGATTATACATGGATACTAAACTAAACCGAGGTTTTCATATTAATCACGTGAGCAATAAACTTAGGTAATGCTTGGCAAACTTAACTGTCGCGCGAAACAAACAGCATTCACGAATTTTTCTGCCACCATGGCGGCGCCATTTAGGGCTGAGGTGAAATACTTGACAGATTTCATGGCGGAAAAAGTTAATTTGTTACAAGTGTGAAAATTACAGTTTCTTTCTGAAATATTAGTTTTATTTCATGTTTAATTTGGTATATACTCGTATTTTATACTTAATGATAAACCAAACTACGGAAATTTCTAAAAGGAGAAGAATTAAAAAAAATTAAAAGTGTAAAAATTAAAGAACACTGACGTATTGTTTTGTGTATAAACATGCACTAGAAACCGAAAAACTTATTTAAAATGTAACTTTTTAATGATGATAACATTGTGTTACCAGCAGGGCTAGCATGGGCAGGAGACAATTTTATCCCCGGGGAAAGGAGAAAATGCTTATCCCCTCGCTTAGTTTTATCCACCCTTCGAACATGGGCACACCGGTGGATATAATATCTACAGTAGATAAAATGGGAAATAGATTTAGAATTAGATAGATTTTTTGTATGAATATAAACTTAAACCCACGTCCAATGAACTAGGATAGAATTGTCCATTTCAAATGTCAAAAAAGCATAATGTTTTATCTTTAATTTGGTTCCATGCTACGGACGGACTATTTATGTCTTTCGTTATGTCAAACGGGGATATACTTCTCCCCGTTGCCGTGCTTTGGCATAGGGACAAGATAATTATATCTCTTGTCAGTGGATATAATCGGAGGATAAAATTTTTGTCCCCAGCCCATGCTAGCCGTGCTGCTGCGTGACAAATAAGTTCACCTCAGTCCCTAACTAGCGACATCTGGTGAGCGTGAGATTATTAGCCCTCATTGTAATCCACTTTTTAAATAGATACTTAATTGCGATCTATCCGGAAGGCCTATGTTCAGCAGTGAACTCTTGATAGGCTGTAGTGAATGGATAAATGAAAAATGGTCTTACTACAATTTATGAAATGAATTTAAAAATCATTAATTCATTGGGGATTGTTAAACCAAAACGATAACTTATTTTTTTAAAGGTACAGCAGAATTGAGTTAAAATTAATAACAAATGTTAGTTATGGTATAGCTCAACAAAATGTAGTATATACTATATCCATTAAGGCAGTAGACGGGGGTAATGTGTTGGGTTTTAATTTCCACATTATGGGATATATAGTGTTTAATTACTTTAATTAGTGCACAATTCATACCTATAGTCAACAACACCTCTAACTGTTATTATTTTGTATGATCTAAATGTGACTTAATGCAATGTTATCAAATTTAGAAAATAACCGTTTGCTTATTTTTAATTATATTGTACTCTTCTTCACATATATTATCTATGTTTATTTAAGATTCAGCCTTAATTCTTGATATTTTTGATTTTAAAAGTTATACAGCTTTTGTTTCTTAAATAACAGAACTAATACAATATTAAATGTGAATATGAAATAAGAATAATCTATAAAACAACATTCCTTGTTTTAGATTGGGTAAACCATTATGCACTATGAAGTAAACATTTCCTCCATAGATAATTGCACAAATTATATAAAATTCTTATAATTACATTATGCTTTTCTTTCTTTTACAAGACGTTATGCTGTAAATGAAGTGCATGAAAACCCCTTTTTCAAAACAAAATACAAAGTTCAATTATTAATGAACCGTTTAGTTTTTACATTTTTAAGTCATTCTAAGTTGCAAAATTAATATAGTTTGTAACAATTTTTGTTACATGCACATTGTATGTAATAAAAAGGATCCTTACGGAGAACGAAGTGTTTCTTGAATATAGAAATCGGACTTTAAATAAGTTGTAGGTTTTTTTGGCAGAGTTTCTTCAACCAACAAATCAACTTAATCTGTTTATATTTAGGCTATTGTGATTATTTGCCGAAGTAATGAGATTTAGGGAAAAAGCCTTTTCTTTTCTTTTTGAGAATAATGTGTAGAGGAGCTAATTGTTTACCTGGTGGTAAGTGGGTTTTAACAAAAAAAGGAGGAGGTACTCAACTGTATTTTTTGTGTGAACTTTTTTATAGGTGAACTCATTTTGATCATTCTTCTTTTATTTGAAAGCTGGTGCTTCTCATGTGGTCCCATATAAATTTGATCAAGATCTGACCAGAAGTTCTGAGTTATCTTTAATTATGCGTATTTAATTGACTTCGACTAATATGATGTTCTCATTTTATTTATGTTGAAGTAGGCTGTACAAAATTTTTAATTTTACCACTTGTTAGACATGTAGCCAACTTTACTCAAATGTTTTGTAATTTCTGAGAACCGAATCGGATTGTCTGATATTCTTAATATACAAGGTATTCTCGCTTTTCGTGACACAGTTGTTCGTGCACTTCTAATTAGTGGCTGGCAAAAATAGAGAGGAAAGTGGCATCTACCTATATGGACCCCTGGGCACAAAAATGAAATTCTCAAAACCGCGAATTAACTTTTTAGGGAGCTAAAATATTCCTATGTATTTTAGTGATTTCGAATTACCAACATTCTAGCAAAAATATTTTTATCCGAATTATGATGTGATCGCATAGTATTCCTTTTTTTTTTTTAAGTCTGAAATTAGTATATTCAAAGAAACCCTAAATTGATCTCCTTAAATATTTATAAAGCTTGTAATGAAATGCAGTAATATTAATTTTCTAACTTTACACAATATTATAATCTTATTTTCAATGTTATATTTGAATTGTTTATTGAATTTTATTAAGTAATTATGTCTTGATTATGATTCTGTGTAATTTATAAATAAAGTGAAATATTAAATAATGGCTTATTTTTAATTTAACTTTCTCAATGTTACTTTTATAAAATGTGAATTTGTACCCCTTGTTACAAAAAAATAATTCCGTCTGATTTTGGATGGATGGGATTTTAAAATATTACGGGAGTGCGTCAAAATATTTCTATTCTATAGAGCGTATTCATGTAATGCATAAATATTGTTAATATCACAGACCTACTTAATATCTCTAAAACTACTGCTCCAAATTTAAAAATAGTTTTGAAAACCCAAAAGTGCACACCTTAGAGCGTTTCATTTAAAGAAAATAAATTGTATTATCGACTATTATTTTAATAGGTAATGTCACCTACAAGGAAAAAAATTAATAAATGAATTACATAAAGTATAAAATAGATATAGGTTGTAGGTTGTATGGTACATTTGGCCTTTGTCTATCAAAGGCTAAAAACTATGAAAGGGCCTTTAAATTTTGCAATAGCAGTAAAAGTTGAAAATCATTTTATTAACAAACTACGCGAACTAGGCTATTGATATGAAATAGCGAACCAGTTGATGTAATTCTGACGCTAATGAAAAAAATCCGGTCGCGATATGTCAATTTTTTCAAGATTTATCGTGACCACATACAAAATCAACATCGGGACACGCAGGTAAATTTTTTTTCAGTTTTTTTTTCAAAGTAGCAATACTTATAAACTGATTTTTTTAGAAAATAAAAGATGGATTAATGAGTGGTTTCTTGATATATGGCTACTCATATTATAGTATAAATGCAATATGGTTATGGTGGCGTTTTAAGAACACAACACTGAATGACCTTGACGTGTCGACAGTAAAACACTACCTAATAACGCTTAGCGTTATGAGGCGTGCAATAATGATTTTCTGTTTAATGATTTAACATACAGAACAAAATTTGAACCAGATCCAAGGTAGTAGATTTTTTATAATTTACGTATTCGATATCTGCCTGAAACAATTACTTCTAATCAGGCAATATTTATGTAGGTAAAGAGGTCGGCTGCGAAGTACTTTTTTACAATGTATAAGTCCTAAATTTATGAAAGTTTATTTTTGTTTCATAGACCTTATGAGACAAAAGCCCATTTAATATAATAAACTACTAAGATAAAGAAAGTAAGGTCTATGAATTAAAGCAATCGTGTAAAAAGTCTCAGATGTGTGAAGCATTTGAACGATGAGTCTTGAAAAGGATTATTAAAAGTGTCGATTAGACTTCCTTACTGGGGCCGAGACCACGGTAAACTCGATAACCGATATGCCCTAGGCATATAATCTTAGTGCCGTGGGCATCGCGCACCTCTACGAATTATGGTCGGCATCTTGTTATGTCCATAAGTTAACTATCTTTTGGATTAAGTATGTGCTACCAGACCTTTTGTGAAAAAGCACTCAACTCTATGTTTTGCAATAGGCCTATGATACATTGATATTCAGTTACTGTCGTCTTAGCTTCGAAGCGTGCTACTTTTAGGTTTTATTAAAACAATGGTGACAAATGAGCACACAGTCTACCTGATGGTAAGTGGATGCAGTGGCCTATAGACATCTATTCGCGATTAAGAATCAAAATGCAGATGCGTCGGCAGCCCTGTGGATTAAGAATTCCAAATTCAAATTTAGAAATTCATTTAGCTGGTACATTTGAGTTTTGAAATCGGTCATTTATTTGGTGTTTCCTCATCGTTTTTTTCTTTGGCGTCGCTTATTACCGCACAATGGAAAACATGAAATATCGGTATATTTACGAGTACGAGTTCTACCGTGACACCAGTGCTGCAGAAACAGCTCGAAGGATTAATGACGTGTACGGCGCTGGTGTCGCAAAAGAAAGCACGGTGCTTTTTTGGTTTCAACGTTTTTGTTCTGGACATTTCGACCTTCAGAACCAATCCCGTGGACGGCCGGAGACCAAAGTGGAAAATGAAGAATTAAAGGCTATTGTGGAAGCGGGTCCATCACAAAGCACTACAGAGATAGCTACAGGCTTCGTGGTAAGTGATAAAACTATTAATCCATTTGAAGAAAATCGGGTAAGTAAAAAAAACTGAACGATGGGTACGTCATGAATTGAGTGAATCGAACTTGCAAACACGCGCCGACTGCTTTGTTACGTTGCTCAACCGACGCAATAATGAAAGAATTTTAAATCGAATCATTACTTGTGATTCAAAGTGGATACTGTACGATAATCGGAAGCGCTCGTCGCAATGGCTGAAGACCCAGCCAAATCCTATGCCCTAAACGAAAATTGACTCAGAAAAAGTTACTTGTGTTTGGTGGACTAGCGCCGGTGTCGTTCACTACAGCTTTTTAAAAGCTGGCCAAACGATTACGGCAGATATCTATTGTGAGCAACTGCAAACCACGAAGGAAGAACTAGTTGCTAAACAACCGAGATTGGTCAATCGCTCTAGGCCACTCCTGTTTCACGACAACGCAAGACCACACACTGCACAACAAACAACTCTTAACTTAGATGAGCTACAATTGGAATGTCTGCGACATCCACCGTACTCCCCGGACCTTGCTCCAACAGATTACAATTTTTTCCGGAATTTGGACAACTTCTTACAAGGAAAACATTCAACTCCGATGCAGCAGTCCAAACCGCCTTCAAAAAGTTTATTGATTCTAGCCCGCATGGTTTTTTTAGTAAAGGGATCAATGAACTACCAATGAGATGGCAAAAGTGCATAGATAACAACGGTGCATACTTTGATTAATTGAATATATTTTACAAAAAAAAATTGACTTTATATTCCTCCCGTACAAAACGCCGATTTCATATGTAAGGACTTAATATATGTTACTTTACAAATGTTAAATATTATTTAATGTTATACAAATGTAAAAGTAAAGTCGATCTGAAAACGTCTAATTAGTAAGAATAGCAAAACAAGTGTTTTCAAAAGGAAACAAACGCCGGCGCTATACGGCGGCGGATTAACAAAAGACTATTTATTAGCGAACTATTTTTATGGATGAACGATTTCAAACTGTTTGAAGCAAAAATAAACCTTATACCATATCACAAGAGCATATGGTACTTCGTAAGTCTATTCGGTCATATGATAGTAATAAGACGGCAGTTCAACAATTTTAAGCAAAATTAATGAGCGATCGCAATGAGTGCTATTATTTGTTACTTATTAGACTATTTTCCAACAACATGATTGAAAACCCACAAAGTAAAAAGAGTACCATGTACAAGTTAAAAAAGGTTGTCAACCCCTAAAAATTTAAAATTTTCAAATTATCCAGAAACGAAGCCGCAGGCACAAACTAATGAATACTTGCAAAATAATGAATATTTTGTTCTGGATAAATTTTCCAAAAAATCAATTTAAGCTTGTTATAACGATTTTTAAAAAGACACGACTCGCGTGTTATACGCCACACACAAAAGTAATCGATGGCGTGCCACTCGCACTGAACCGGTTAATTATTCATCGAAATGAAACTGAATGAAAAATGTCTGATACTGATGTATGAAGGATTAGTTCGTGTAAGTGAAGATCTTTTATGTATTGATGATTTATCAACGCGACCGCCGATCGTCGGTAAGCTTGGCCGAAACACTTGGTAAAGAGAAAGAATTTCCGGAACGGTTTCTAACGGGAAAAGTTAAGAGAATTTAAAACCTCTGGAGAATTTATGCTTTGAGCTTCTTCGTAGTTATAGGTAAATAAATATCAATCTAATATATAAAAATTATTTTTTGTTAGTTCGTATTTCATGCGCTGCCATAACATTCATCAGATTGCGGTAAAACTTTGTCAACTTATTGCTTGCACTTGCGCGAAGATTTTAGGCATAGTACAATTAACTTACACTAGGTGGCGCGTGTATCGTACAGTCACATTTATTTCAAAGTTATATATCATTCAATGAATGTAATATTCTTCCTAAAACAATATAACTCTTCGAAATTTAAAACCACATTTTTTTATAGGAATGGGTGACAAACGAGCACAGTCCACCGAGTTGCAGTGTGAGCAGTGTTGTTGTCTGGTGGTTGCCGTGGCCCATAGACACCTACATCTATCCTCAATAAAGAATTAAAATGCGTTGTCACCGGTCAGGACTAAGATGGAATGCCTCTTTTCCAGTGAAAAGGGTATCTGGTTCTCTACACCCACCATACGAAACAAAAGAATTAAGCTGCTATTTTACGCTGGTATTCTGTGAGAACGTGGTCCTTCCCCGGTCGAGCCGACCCATTCGTGCTACAACTATACTACTAATATAGCTGCAGCACGGCTCTACCACATAAAACATTTACACAATTATTTCTTCTGCTGCAGCAACGCGGCGGGTACCAGATAGTACATAATAAAATACAAACACCAATGATGTTGTATATAGAAATATAATGATAATAATCGGAATTAAGTTGATGATAGACATAGATGTCTGTCATCAACTTAATTTCGATTATTTTCTATAAAAAGAACATTCCTGTGGAATTTCCATCGCTCTTTCTTCTCCGGTCATAGGTCACTTATTTCAAAATACTTAATAAATGACGTTTGACTATCGAAATTTTACTTTAATACGTCGAAGAAATAAAGATATTTCATATGGGATATGCCTGAAAGATCTGATGGCCTCCGATAGATGATGATACGACTATAACTATCCCCTGTAACATACGTTGTACCCATACCGGCGACGGGGTGTAGCGTCGAAGGTGTGAGACATCTAGTACTGCGAACCTGCCAAGCGTAGTGATTATGGAAAATTCTCCCTACTAATGAAAAGCCCTATATCCGCAGCGAAATTTTACGGGTTGATGATTGTAGTTTTTAAATAACATACAAAACTGTAGAAGACTTAGGAGAATTTTAGTGGTGGTGGTTGAATAATAAAGTTTCTATTTTATAATAATTAAATAAATATAATTACATATTTATTAATAGAAATCTATATTAACTATACAAAACAATGTTCATCTTTTGAGTACATCTATAAATGTATTTCTAGGTATTTTGATGTTGGCTACACTTCGCATTTTCTTTTTACCCTCTGCTTGTTGTTTTAACAGCTTTTTCCTGCGTGTAACATCACCTCCGTACTGTGAAATAAATGGCAATAATATATTATATAAAATAAATTTTATAACAAATTTCTCTCACCCTGTTACAAAATAATTTATACCATGTTTATAGTACATGAGTCAACCGATTTCGATCTCTGCCGGCATCAGTAAAATTGTTGATTGCAACTGTAAGTGTCGATTTACCACGTTCTTGGCGATGAACGAACACATCGTGAGGAAATCTGCATGTCTGATATAAAGTATTATGAGGACATGTGAAATTCGACAACATGCACTAAAGTAGCGCGGCCTACTAACTACCCCATAAACTTCTCATGTTTGAGAGGAGCCCTGTGTCCAGCAGTGGGACGTAATAGGCTGTAACATTACTTCGCTTTTATATCATCATCATCATTACAGCCTTTCATAAGTCCACTGCTGAACATAGGGTTCCCCCAACCAATGCCACAAAGCACGGTCCTGAGCCACCTGCATCCATCGACTTCCTGCACGTCTTACCAGGTCGTCACTCCATCTCGTGGGGGGTCGCCCTACACTTCGCCTACCGGTACGAGGCTGCCACTCGAGAACCTTTCTTCCCCATCGGTTGTCGGTTCTTCGAGCTATATGGCCGGCCCACTGCCACTTCAGCTTACTAATCCGTTGGGCTGTCTAAAGAGGGTGACCCACACTAAATATAACAATGGAACAACAACTTTTAAGTTAAAACGTAATCACCTAAATGGGACGAACAACAAGCAATTTGCCACATTTTCGACATTGATATAACCAAGGCAAACCTAAAATTTGCGGCAATTCGTTATGTAAATAAAATTATAAGTTATGCTGGTTTTAAAACTTATAGATTGTAATAGGTCTTAAGAATAATGGATGGCATTTATTTTATGAAAAATTCATAAAAATCGAAATGAATTTCATTTACCAAATGACGTTATAAATTAGGGGTATTCCCAGTAGTCTTACCAGTAAGACTACTGGGAATTTTCTTCCCAGTAGTCTTACTGGTAAGACGCTGGATTTTCTTATTGAGAACTTCCCAATAGTCTTACTAGTAAGTCTATTGGGAATCTTCGTGGCGTGTTGTATTCCCAGTAGTCTTACCAAATAATTATATTAGTAAAACTACTAACAATATCTTTACCAAGTACACAAACATATTCTTCAGACCGTATCTTTCTATTGCCTCAGTCTTATAGTTCGATGGGACATGACCGGGGAGAGATCAGGCGCAGGAGCAACAGCTGTACATGTTTTCTGACTCCGGGCTACTACGGACAATTTTTTTAACAGATAAAATCAATAACTGATTTTGGCACCGACTCAGGATTCGAACCCGAGGCTAAATATTTAAAATAATTTAGCTTGACCTGGTGAAAAATCTCTCTTCTAAAATCTGTGTATTGATTAGATCCGATGGGATATATTCTTCACATTTTTAATAGATATTATGGTGTCACATATTACATTTAAAATCTGCAGTGCTATGCTTTAAATCTATGAACATAAGATAATAATCTACAAAATATAACAATAATCGTTGCATTTAATAACTAAAGCAATAAGAAAACATGCTTTTTATAGTACGGCCGCTGAGTTATTACCGATTTGACAGATTATTCTTAAATTAATCGATATAACCTTGCACGAGCGACACATTTGCCGAATGATTTAGAATACCTCTTTAATATAAAAACTTTATGTCAAAATGTCAGAATCAAGTAATTTTCCAATAAACTCTGTTTCAAAACTTAAAATAGTTTGTAAATAATATGAAAACATTTATTTTTTGTTCTTTGGCGCGCTTGTACAAAGTTACATCGTGCGTCTAGTTTTCATAGTGATGTGCTTGATAGTATTCGGTCCGAATTCATTGGAATAGATATGATATTTATTTTATTTGGATATTTTTATTTTACTTATTCCTTCGAGCAACTAAACTATAATGCTACCATCTTTTTGCGTCTCCTAATTGCACTGTGTTGCCAGTATCTCTATGATTTTTAAGATTTATGTGTGATCCAAAGACAGAAATACTGTTTTCTATGATTTAAAAATAAATACAATTAAAATGATTATGTATAATTTTTAACATTCATAATATATAAAACAACATTTAATAAATATAATTTTCTCCCTCAATTAAGCAATGTTATAGGTGTATTTTTTTAAGTAATTGGCGATACTATTCTGGCAACACCCTTACCACCGCTATTTTAATCTGTTTAGTCGTCTTCCGTACTCTCGTGCGCACAGACTACGTTCTCTTGTGTAACCGTTGTTTTTTGACTCGGCTTTCTCCTGTTTATCGTTGCGCTTTATTGGACTAATTTTGTTTGTGTTTGGTAATTTTGTTGAAAATGCCGAAACGAGGAAAAACATTGAATAGTCAATGTCGTGAGCTTGTACTAAAGCTACAGGATTACTTTGAGCGTGAGTCACAAAATGGCGGCCCTTTGATTCCTGTCACTCAAGTGAAAGATCGGGTTTCACAAGCTCTTGGAATTGGTGCAAAAACACTATATAATATAAATAAAGAAAAGTTTGGTGCTTCTGGAAGTGAAGATAATGTTTTACGCACTCCTAAGAAAAAACGAAGACAAAAGCCCGTGACAGGTGTTGCTGTTTTTGATGCAGATGCAATAAGAAACCAGATATATGGTTATTATACTAGGAACGAGTTTCCAACTAGACGTTTGCTATTGGTTTCTTTAAAAGAAGCTGGCTTGTTTAAAGGCGGTAAAACGGCGTTGTCAAAACTATTGCACGAAATTGGGTTTGAATATAAAAAACGAATAAAAGCAAAATATTAATGGAAAGATTTGATTTAATAATTAAAAGGAGCGAGTTTTTAAGAGAAGCCAGAAAAATCGAGTCTTGGGACAACGTCGTTTTTGTTGACGAAACATGGTTAAATGCGAACCACACTGTGTCACGCTCTTGGACTGACGAAACAAAAGCATCAACCTCAAAGGTTCCAATTGGAAAAGGATCGCGACTGATAATTTGTCACGCCGGTTCTGCTGGAAGTGGTTTCTTTGAAAATGGACTGCTGGCTTTCGCGTCAAAAAGTACTTCCGATTACCACGAGGAGATGGATACAGACACTTTTACGAATTGGTTCGAAAATCAATTATTACCCAGCCTGCCAGAGCCTTCTATCATAATAATGGACAACGCTTCATATCACTCGAAACAAGTGAATAAAGCGCCTACTCAGGCCGACAAGAAAGCTGATCTCGTAGCATGGCTACACCAAAATGAAATTGAAACTACTGCCGAAATGCTAAAGTCTGACTTAGTAAAGTTGGTACGCGAAAATAAAACATCAAGAGTCCGTTATGAAGTAGATGAGATAG
Source organism: Parnassius glacialis (assembly GCA_033319125.1). NCBI lineage: Eukaryota > Metazoa > Arthropoda > Insecta > Lepidoptera > Papilionidae > Parnassius > Parnassius glacialis. The sequence goes on along the minus strand of JAVANC010000005.1, from coordinate 33,845,692 downwards.
CTCTAGCACATGGACATCGGGTACTTCGAATTCCGCCTTATCACTGCCAGTACAATGCCATTGAGCTAATATGGGCACAAATCAAAGGTATTGTTTTTTATCGCATAAGTTATGAATATGAATAATTTGTACTATTATAACATCCAATATTCAGCATATAAGTAAAAAGATACATAACTAAGAAATAAATATCTCATGTCCCTTACATGTAGGTAATTGTGTAACATTTCGTTTATTTAATAAATTAACGTTATTTAATGTTTACATTACAGGTTACGCAGCTCGTAATAATACGACTCCGTCATTCAGTACTAATAAAATGATGGGTCTATTAAAAGATGCTTGAAGCAAAATAACGAAAGAAGATTGGGTCAAGGTCGTCGAAAAGACTCGAAAACTAATAACAGAAGATTATGAACGCGATATAAGAGTGGACACCATTATAGACAATGAAATTGTCATACAAGTGACTGATAGCGATGACAGCTCTGGCGAATCTGGTTCAGAGTCTGAATAATAGTTTTAATAAATGATAGGTAGTCATTTATTAAAACATCTTGTACCTACTCTATTCATTAAAATGTGTAACAGTGTTTACAAATTTGTTTTATTTTGATATGTCCTCGACCAAATTATCTACGCCCATCAAGGATACTCCAACTAATAAAGAACCTGTGTCTTTAACTATTATTGTTTTGATTTTATTTCATTACACACTATACTAGAATATTTAAAAACAAACTGTTCCCAAATGATATTAGGGTTACTGGTTCAGTCACTTCACTAGTATTGTCAATTCGTCATGTGTCAAATCGGTAATAACTCAGCGGCCGGAGTATAATAACAAAATAAAGTTACTTTACCTAATTCAAGAGTAAACCAACTAAAGTACTTGATAAAAATGTCATGTATTTTGTAAAATATGACCACTTAGATTTTTTTTTCGCGTATGTCTGTGTACTTGGTAAAGATATTCTTAGTAGTTTTACTAATATGATTATTTGGTAAGACTACTGGGAATACAACACAGCACGAAGATCTCATTAAAATCTCGGAAATTCCCGTTAGTCTTACCAGTAATACTACTGAGAAGAAAATTCCCAGTAGTCTTACTGGTAAGACTACTTGGTAAGATTACTGGGAATAGCCCATAAATTAGGCTGAATGAAGTGAGTGAATCTGTGGTCTATGCTCAGCAGTGGACTTTTTAAGGATGTAACCATGTAATTAATGGATGAATGGAAGTAAGGCCAATATGTAGTGATTTAAAAAGTAATTATATTGCAAGATGGTAAGGCGCATTGCTTTAGCTTAATAAAAGTAAAATATCGCGGGACAGATGCCGGCAAATTATTCCACTCCTTTGCTGTACGCGTCAAAGAGAATATAACCACTACGTTTAGTACGCGTTACGAACGATGAAGCAAACCGTTTAGTTCGAATGCATTGAATGTCTACAATGTCTACAATAAAAGGGTGTACCACTTGCTGAGCGTCCGGTTGTGAAAGGGAGAGGCAGGAACTATGTCATGCAATTACTGCGCACACTCTCTCCAAAATGTATCTTGTAGAACACCGCAAGGAATTTAAAAACTTTTACTTTTAAAGTCTATAAACCACACACAGTAAATGAGATTAATAATTATTGCACATTTATAAGTTTAAGGTAAGGTTTATGGGAAAGAAATCTAAATATTATCCACTCACACGTCCAATCGGTATCCAAAATAAAAGTAGTGTTGTACGTCCTGGATACTATTGTATCCATAGCGTCAAATTTTATAAAACTGACATCTAGGGGCCATCTGCAGTTCTTTTTGTGAGTTTTGTTTATGGAATCGATAGCTGACGAACTATTTTACGTACTAAATACGAGATGGCAGTGTAACAAGCCTTGACGAATGAACAAATAATTATCTAACTACAGTGCTTCAGTCTCCTTTACACTCGGTGTTTTGTGTTTTTGTAGTGTCGTAAGTCATTAGTTTTATTTAATATTTCTTAGATTATTATACATCATAGTAAACAAGATGATTTGGGCTTTATAATTACGTATACATATCATAGTACTAAGTGTAAAATCGATTCATATTTTAAATAAAAACTATAACTGTTTAAAAAAAATGGCCATTGTGAAGTCGTCAGCCCAATTTTAATTTTGTTTACTTTGTTTTTCAGTATAATTATATTTAATCAACGAGTGATAGTTCGTAATAAATAAAATAATGCACTTTAAAAACAGAATTAAACTGTATTCACTGAAGATTCCTTAAAAATGTTATTGTGTTCCTCGGGTCTTTTGTTGTGGATAGTTTCGTATCCATGAACGTAACCACAATGGTTCTAAATAAGGGTCGGTACAAACAGCAAAATATGTTTGCAATATTTTTGCCTTGTTATTTTTTGCAGGCTGGGTCTTGGTTGGTTTGGGTTATAATAAGTTTTTTATGCCGTGTAGTGGCGGTCAAGAATATCCACTACCCCATATCCTCCCGTGGGTGTCGTAAAAGGCGACAAAGGGAAACAGGCAGGAGATGGGCAGCAGCATCTTCCTGGTAACGGCATAAATACAATAAAAAAACTGCGGTTGCCAACCCGCTCGCCAAGCGTGGCAACTATGGCAATATACCCCCCCCCCATGAGCAATGACAATAATAAACGGCCCCCAGTCCCCGGCGGCCCCGCTATTCCTGGCTACGGTGGCGACCATGGTAACGGCGGGGCAGGGGGTGCTAAGAATCTCCGGTGGAGGTTCGGTTGCCACCTTAGACGACTCGACCTGGCAACGTACAACGCACGCACCCTGAGGACTGACGAGAAGATCGTGGAGCTGGAAGAAGAGATAGACAAGTTGCGCTGGCATATTATAGGATTATCCGAAGTCCGAAGAGAGGGGGAGGACACGGTAATCCTCGAATCCGGCAACTTGCTCTATCACCGGGAGGGCGACCATCTGTCCCAAGGAGGTGTCGGATTTATCGTCCACAAGTCTCTCGTTAACAACGTTGTAAAGATCGGGAGTGTGTCGACGAGGGTTGCGTACCTTATACTCAGAATCACCAAACGGTATTCGCTGAAGGTCATACAGGTTTACGCACCAACCTCGGCACACCCCGATGAGGAGGTGGAGGAAATGTATGAGGATATCTCTAGAGCCATGCATTCCTCCAAAACCCAATAAACGGTGTTAATGGGAGACTTCAATGCAAAACTAGGCACAAGAGAGAACGGTGAGCTGAAAGTAAGTAAATTTGGAATAGGGCAACGGAACCCAAGGGGCCAGCAGCTGGCCGACTTCATGGAGAAAGAAGGACTCTTTATGATGAACTCTTTCTTCAAGAAGCGGCCCCACAGGAAGTGGACCTGGTCGAGCCCCGACGGTTCGACAAAAAATGAGATTGACTTCATTATGACGACCAGACGACAACTGTTCAGTGATGTCTCTGTGATCGCGAGGGTGAAAACCGGCAGCGATCACCGAATGGTTAGAGGCACACTGAACCTAAATGTTAAGTTGGAGAGGTCTCGTCTGATGAAGTCAACGCTCCGTCCCCCTCGTGCTCTAATCCAAAGTCCCGAGACCTTTCAGCTCGAGTTACGAAACCGTTTTCAGTGCCTAGAAGACTGCAATGAAGTGGACGATATGAATGAATGAAAGAATGAAAATTTGACCTGCTGCAACAGATGACTCAGAGTTTTGGCACCGATGGCCTCTGGAGTTCCTACATCTTTTGCAGCAGCGCGTTAAGTGGTCTGACAAGACGAATCCTCCTCGGGTTGGAGACCTCGTGTTGGTTAAAGAACCCAACGCTTTGCCTTTGTATTGGCGCCGTGGGCACATTGTTAAGTTGTCGTATGGATCTGATGGGGTGCCTAGTGTGGCCGAGGTTTTGGTCGGTGATTCGGTCTTGCAACGTGCCGTGGCGACTCTGTCCCGTTTGCCAATTTACTCGCGGACATAAGTCCTTATGTCCGGGGCGGGGGTTTGTTTAGGCCAAATATTAACCAGTCACCGCCGGCCCCCGCTCCCGCTCGCATTCCATTCGAGGGCGGCGGTCGAGATTAGTCTAGAAAAGAATTGTCGCGCGACAGCCGGTCTGATATACGTCTAGAAAAAATTGATTGTGCGCGATCGCCGGGTCGGTCTGAAGTTACGTGAGAATTTTTAGGTCTCATTTAAGCCCGCCTCCTTTGTGTTGTCTAATTTCGTTCGTTTTGCGTGACAACGGGGCTTGGCTTATATAATTCTTGTTGTAATATTTTTGATTGATTAACTTAACTTCGATTACCATTAATTTGCGTCGAAGAGCTGCTTTGTGGCATTTTGATATCGTACGAAGGAATTTTGCTTTGTCGTGTGGAACGCTAGAACCTAGTGACTCGAGAAGAGATCGCGGTCGTGCTCGTGGTTATAATTTTGTGCTAAGTTAACCTGGGACATTGAACTTTGACCGACCGTTCTTAAGTAGTGCAGCGTGTCACTTGCTTTAATTTCGATTAACGTAGATTTGGTTGAATTTGAAGTTAATTAAATGTACAATAAAGTTGATAAACTAATATAGTGAAATCAAAACAGAAGGCTTCAATTGGTGAACGCCCACTGGAGGGATCGCACATTTTGGAGAAAAGCAGCGCCTGTGGATCTGCTGTCCGATTACATCGGGACGTCATGTTACATTTATACACACTTTCGCACACTACTTACGTATGTAAGTAGTGTGCGAACCTTACTTACCACCTGACTGATACCCTGTGGTCAACCCAAACTCCGGAATTCGGTAAGTTGTGTTGTTGCTTGCTTGTTAGCCCTTAGTTAAGAATTATCCATAGACCTTTTGAGCCCCACCCTTGGTTGCCCGTCAAGACTGCCGCTTATGGGCCCCGGTAGGGTCTACCTTTGTCGGGGCAACTAGGGGCGTGTACAATTATTATTGAATTAAATAGTTTATTTATGCCTACAAATATAATTTTTATTTTTATAACGTAATCCTAAAATACTGGTATTCAGTTGAATCCGGTTTGACTGGGTGCCGACGCCAATATAGTTGGGAAAAAGACTAGACAGGCAGGTGGCGTTCTGTAGTTCTGCCTACCTATACAGAAAAAACTAAAACTTTTTTTTCATTGACGCCATCTAGTGTACAATTTTCGTAAATGTAGGGACTAGAATTCATCCACGTGTGTATATTCAATGACAGATGTTATTTTTGGACTTTGTGTTGAATTGTGTGGATTTTAAGGCAATGATATGACCTAGTAAAATAAGTGTAATGTCCGAGTAACGCGATTGCTACTTCTACGACTTAATAATGTTCCAATTAAACAAAAACCAAAATAAACTAAAAAATTATGACTTTGGCGCCATCTCGCGGGAATATGCATTTGCAATGCCTGAAAAAGACTACTAAGTTGAGACAAATAGCTATTGTTATAAGACAATTTATGTACACTTGGTTGGCAAATAAAGATTGATTGATTGATTAATATGACCGGGACCAGACCGTATGTTTCACCTTAATCTAACCAATATAAAGTATAACTACTAGTACAGAAAGACACATTTCCGCGCTATGAAATCTGTTAAATATTACACCTCATCTTTAAGTGACGCCACGCTGGTGGCAGATAAATTCATGGATGTCCTCATTTTTAGAGCGCAATATTGTATTTGTAAGGTTTTTTTTTAATAAATATTAATGTTTTCTCGATAATATTCAATTATGTTGTAACATTCAATTTTTGTTGTGTAATGGCTGCGTAAGAGAATTCACTACCTAATACCATCCCGTGGGTGTCATAATAAGCGACAGAGTGAAATAAAACAGGAGATGAGTGGCAACCACATATTTAGTTTTTATTGTTATACGAGATATCGTATGTATTACGTATGTTCTATGATTTCTAAGGATGTGTCCATCCACATAAATCATAGAACCTATACTATCAATGAACCTAACGTAATATGTTAAACATGATTGAGCGACAGTTATAATATCATTTTACAACTGTTCGCGCAAAAGCGCTAATGTCAAGCATCGACGTTAGATGGCACTCAGCTCGGCGCGATACGGGATGAAGTTCGTGCGTGTTGAACGTCCGAGCGTGTTGAACGGTGGGAGTCGAGAACGCCCTAGAAAAATTAAGAGTCCAAATTCATCGCGGCAAGAGATAACACGCGTTCTTTTGCCGGGAAGTCGGAAGCGGAATACGACACGCGCATCTAGGAAATATACGATTTACCATACGTAACGCGCATTCCTGTTTTGTTAGCTTCACCCGGGACTTATTGTGTCTAATTCAGAATCTGTATAAGTGGATTCGACTGTATTAGTTACTAGTGCGGTATTTGATATTCTAGAAATAACTGTGACCTTTGATCCGTACGTTCTGTGTTCATTTCGCGAGTTAGGCGTTATAACAAACGAGAGTTAGTGGCTTCTGTAGGGTAGTTAATCGTACGACAGAGTTACTGGACCTTCATCGTGACTAACGAAGAAAGTGACGTGAGGTGGAGAGGTGCTGAGGTCCGAACTTCTGCAGATGGTAACGGTCTAATAAGATCAATAACACTACCAGCCACACCCAGATACACATTGCTGACCCTTACTTTCCTAGCACTATACATCCACACGCGACCTGACCGAATCCTGAGGGACCAGTCAGCTTGGATAGAGGTAAGTAAGCTCTGTTTAATAGAATACAACGCTCCCCCCTGATCGTTTATTGTAATTAGAAACTTTTCACCTTTGGCCTGTAGCAGGCCCGACCAGCATCTGCTTGTAGGTTCTCCGTCTATGGGCCGCGGAGGACCCTACCCCTGGGATAAGCAGCTGCTGGCCGTAACATTTGGTAGCAGAGCGCGATTCTGGGATCGATTCCCGGTCGATCCACCGACCATAGTGTTTGATAAAAATTAAACAATTTTGGTGACAGGGAGCGTTGGGTTGATTGGTTTAATTTTGTGTCTACAATCACGCCCGTCCGTAATACGTAAAAATATTTTTTTTTAATTATATATTTAATAATAAAATTCCTTTCTTTAGTGGCTTGCTTTTTTGTTGTTAGCGGTTAAATTTGAAAAGCCGCGCCCGGTTAGTGCGCAAGCGGGAGTTTGCGTCATGTAGGTAGATGGTTATTTTTACCTAATCGGTTAATTATCGTTGTCGGATAGTTGTAGTGGATTACTTATCGAAGGGTCGATTTCCGAGCTAGGCATTTTTTGTTGATGTGTATGTTCGTTTATGTATCTTTCGTATTGTAATTTGTATCTGAACTGAAGAGTAGTAATTTGTATTTACGTAATTTGAATTTAACTTGATTTGATCGCACTAGTATTTGTTATTTGTTAATTTGATTTGTGTCTTTTCTTTTGTACTAACTGGTATTTGGTATAAGTAGCGGTTCTTATTTGTGTAATTTCTATTCAACTCGATTTGATAGGAACTGCATTTGTTAGCTGTTGTTTTTTTTGTATTTGTTATTTGTTATTTTTGTAATTGTGCTCGAGCCGCGTCGTAATTTGTATTTAGTAGTGATGTCCTCGCCCAAGATGCTAATCCGTTGCCTGCGGACTGAATTACGCTGGGCCACCAGCGCCCATGCTTTGATAGGTCGACCGGATAGGGTCCATAACTTGATGAAGCGGTTCGAGCAGGTCGATGCTCGAAGGGCTGCAGTGGAGGAGGCTTACGCTGAGCTCGAGGATTCGGATGTGGAAAAGGGAGTCCTGGACTCCTGTTTCGCAGACTACGAGCAGTTCTTTTCGCTCACGGACGAGTTGATCGAGGCTGAAGGCAGGTATGCCAAGGAAACGCGTGAAGCTCGAACGAGTGGCCTGCTCGAGTCCTTTCGGAAGCAGCCTCAGCCGGAGCTGTTGGGACGACTCCCAACTCTGGACTTGCCAAGGTTCTCCGGGGTCCTTTCCGAATGGCTGACCTTCGTTGGTCGTTTCGACAGCCTAGTGGACGCCCGGAGTGACTTGACCCCGAGCCAGAAGATGGCGTACCTCCTGGCCTCACTGGAGGAGGAGGCCCTGGGCGTTGTCAGCCATTTGAGCTTGTCGGACGACGCCTACCAGACTGCTCGGGACCTCCTAGCTAGAAGACGCCAACGTCCGGCGAATTGCGGACGAACATGTTAAGCAGCTTCTACGCCTCCCGCTGCTTAGTGACCGGGCCAGACTACGTCCTGACCTGTTGCATCCAGTCTTGGTGGCCTGTAATACGTTGAGGCGGCTGGATTTACCAGTGGGCGAATGGGCCTTTTTGTTGCTCCGCATCGTGCTGTCCCGCCTACCTCTCGACCTTAGAATACTTTTTGAGGAGAGGTACGGCGGGGACGAGGCCTCCTATATTCCGCCCTTTTATGACCTGCTGCGGTTTTGGAGGAGCAGTGCCGACAGATCGAGCACGCGGCGGGCACCGTCGACGACTTACGAGCCGTGCCCAGTGAGAGGCGGAATCCGCCGGGCAAGTCGTCGTCAACCCTGCTCCTATTGTCGAGCATCTGATCACCGGGTAACGTCTTGCCAGAAATTATTAAGTAAGCCGGTTCCGGCGAGGCGAACTATCGCCAAGGAGCGCCGCTGGTGCTACTCATGTTTGGAAGGGCACCTCCAGCGAGACTGTCCGCACCGGCGGCCCTGTCTGCATTGCTAGGGCAATCACCATGCCGTACTGTGCCTGGGTGCGAACGGCGTCTCCTCTCGGGGCGCTGCCAGGCCCTCGACCCCCACGGGTGCGGCCGGAGCTAAGTTCTGCAAGACCCGCCGCAGAAGAACACAAAAACTCTCCGATCACACTCTTAATCTCATGGCTGTTAGACGGGAGATGAGGCTACATTCTTCAACAGATTTGACAGCATACAGGCAACTGAACAGACAGATCTCCAAATGCATGCGGCGAGACTTACGCAACTTCAATACAGCTCGTGTTGAAGAAGCGATCGAGCGGAACCAAGGCTCCAAAGTCTTTGCCAGAGATCTGTCTGCCAGAAAGAGCCAACTGTCAAAGTTGAAGACCGAATGTGGCAGCATCGTTTCCGGGGCACCTGAGATTTTGAGTGAGATTGAGAGGTTCTATGGGCAGCTGTACACGTCATCGTTGGAGCCACACGCAAGTGTGAGTAACGATCCAAGAGCGAGTCTTATTCGACACTATTCCGAAGATATCCCGGACGTCAGTCTGAGCGAGATTAGAATGGCTCTCCAGCACCTTAAAAACGGCAAGGCCCCAGGCGAGGATGGAATTACAGCGGAGCTTCTGAAAGCGGGTGGAAGACCGGTACTTGAAGTCCTTCAGAAGCTCTTTAATTCCGTCCTCCATGGTGGCATTACACCGGAGGCGTGGAGCAGAAGTGCGGTGGTCTTGTTCTTCAAGAAAGGTGACAACGCTCTCTTGAAGAACTACAGACCGATTTCCCTTCTGAGCCGCGTCTACGTGCTGTTTTCGAGAGTCATTACGATTCGTCTCGCGCGCAGACTTGACGACTTCCAGCCTCCCGAACAAGCCGGTTTCCGAAAGGGCTTTAGCACCATAGACCACATACATACCCTAAGGCAAATTGTACAGAAGTCCGAAGAGTACAATTTGCCACTATGTCTGGCGTATGTGGACTATGAGAAAGCCTTTGATTCCGTCGAAATTTGGGCGGTGCTGCAGTCCCTTCTGCGGTGCCAAGTTGACTGTCGGTATATCGAAGTGCTGAAGTGTTTGTACAGTAGAGCTACGATGGCTATCCGAGTACAGAACCAGAGTACGAAACCTATCCAATTGCAGAGAGGTGTAAGACAGGGTGACGTTATATCCCCGAAACTCTTCACCGCTGCATTGGAAGACGTTTTCAAGCTTCTGGACTGGAAAGGATACGGAATTAACATCAATGGCGAGTACATCACTCACCTTCGATTTGCCGACGATATAGTCCTCATGGCAGAATCGCTGGAGGAGCTAAGCACTATGCTCAATGACCTCAATAGTGTCTCCCAACGGATAGGTCTTAAGATGAACATGGACAAAACAAAGATTATGTTTAATGTCCATGTCACACCTATGCCGGTAGTTGTTGGGAGCACTAAGCTCGAAGTTGTTGACGAGTATGTTTACCTGGGACAAATAGTCCGACTAGGTAAGTCCAACTTCGACCGAGAGGTCAATCGACGGATTCAACTCGGCTGGGCAGCGTTCGGGAAGCTACGACACATCTTCTCGTCAGAAATACCTCAAAACCTTAAAACAAAATTGTACAACCAGTGCGTGTTGCCAGTGATGACTTACGGAACTGAGACGTAGTCCTTCACTGCTGGCCGTATGAGGAAGCTCAAGGTCGCTCAGCGAGCTATGGAGAGGGCTATACTCGGAGTTTCTCTGCGTGATAAACTTAGGAATAAGGATATCCGCAGTAGAACCAGAGTAACCGACATAGCCCAACGGATTAGTAAGCTGAAGTGGCAGTGGGCCGGCCATATAGCTCGAAGAACTGACAACCGATGGGGAAGAAAGGTTCTCGAGTGGCAGCCTCGTACCGGTAGGCGAAGTGTAGGGCGTCCCCCCACAAGATGGAGTGACGACCTGGTAAGACATGCAGGAAGTCGATGGATGCAGGTGGCTCGGGACCGTGCTTTGTGGCATTCCTTGGGGGAGGCCTATGTTCAGCAGTGGACTTGTGCAGGGCTGTAATGATGATGATGATAATGAAGTTTTTTTTCGCTTGGTGTTTCGTCATGCTCTTATCTCATAGGTTTTGTTCTTGTGTTATAATAATGTTATTTTTGTTTACGGTTATCGACTTTTATTCTCTTTTTTATTTAACTTCACTTAAGTTATATGGAGGATGTGTTCTACGATTTCAACTCACTTGATTTTCCTTGTTATTTATTGTCAATAATTTAATTCTCATATTTAATAAAAATCATTCATTTTTTTTTTCGGTATATGGTTTTCGCTTGGCACAATTTGTTTAAAAAGTGGATGGTAATAATATGGTTTTGTGAAAATAATTTTTTTTATTATGTCAATAAACTTGATTTTATTATTGGTGTTTAATTTAAAACCTCATCTAAAAAAACTCATAACTACCTTTTTTAAAGTTTCTTAAATTACAAAGTGTGTATGAGACCTTAGATAGGCGGCCATCTTGTTTATATTTTGCCTTCGCGAGCGAGTCGAAAGCGCTCGAGACCTCACGGTAATATTACGAGAAGTAGGTGTCTTGTTTCGATTTATTTAACTACTTAGTTTTAATTAAACATAAACATCTATGCATCATAAGACAGGTAAATATGTCTAGTTTTTGTGACATTGAATTATTTGTAAAAAATACAATATTTCTTGGTTGTGATGTAAATTAACAAAATTTATACGTTTATTTTTCTCCGAATTCCATGTTCACACTAATTTTTAATATCTTAAAACCTACATAGGTTTAATGTGTATTCTTTTATCAATTTTTCGTAGCTTTTTTCTTTATTCTAGCTATTATAGTTAAGTCGCTATGTAGGTTTTTTGTTACTACATGCGAGCGCAGTAGCAGCCGAATCAGAGCCGCGCGTATCTGGACGTGCAAGGGTATAACAATCGTGCGGGCTGGACGCTTGAGTGGTTATGAATGTTTTTTGAAACTTACCAATTTAGCAGTTACATCTTTTCTGTACGCTTTTAGTGTTTCTCTTGCATACACTTTCCCAGAGACTACTGCTTGAATTGCAACCTGAAATTGTGGAGATCTTTTTTGTAATAGTATATTTCCATCAATAATAAGTATAATCCAATTGCAGGTTACGATGGGGGCCTACGTAATTTATAAGTAGCTAAAGCAAACAAAATGATAAATGACAAGCTATTCCTATGATAAAACATAAAAAAATTGTACGTGGTAATAGGTTAGCTCGACCGGGGCAGGACTACGCTCTCGCAGAATACTAACGTAAAATAACAGCTTATAGTTCGGCCGTTCAGAGAATGCGTTCCTGACACCTATCAGTTAGTCACGACTAGTGATGGGCACAACATAACACTGAGTTCGTTACCGTTCCTCCAAAATGAACCGCCGCGTTATTTTTAAGATTATATTCGTTTTAAATTGGCGGAATTATTTAAAATTTTAAAACCAAAAAAAGGTAATATTAATATAATAAAATTGTTTTATTTATTCTTTGTTACAAAGTTACAATCTGTATTTCTATGCAATAAAGTACATTGAATTGAATGTGCGTACAGAATATTAATCAGACTCCGATTCGCTTGAGGAGGTGGTGTCTTCATCATCATCTTCGCCTACATGTATAATTATATTATTATCAATAACAGAATCAATCCTGATATCTCAGTCAAAATGTTCCACAATCAGGTTTTTAGTCTTCTCAACAACCTTTGCCCAGTCATCTCTTGTGACTTCCCCGCAGGCTTTTTTTAATAGGGTCATGATCTTTTTCGTGCTGAATGGCGGGGAAGTATTGTGGCGGGCGGCGTAACCTTTTATTTGAGCCCAGATTAGCTCAATCGCGTTATATTGGCAATGATACGGTGGAATTCTTAGAACGCGATGACCGTACTCCAGAGCCAGTTCATCGATTTCGTATCGCACATTTGCCGCTTTATTTTCTTTAACTAATTTAATTAGCTCTGGTTTTAGCATCTGCATATTTGCGTCAATGCCTTTTGCTTGTAACCAAGCCACCATTTCTTCTTTTTTATTAGCTTGGGTAGGTGGTTTCTGTATTTGAATCGAGTGATAGGAGGCATTATCTGTGAATATTACAGAAGGCTCTGGTAGGCTGGGCAAAAGCACGTTCTGGAACTACTCTTTAAATGTAGTGGCATTCATCTCCTCGTGCTAGTCATTTGTGGTTTTTGATTGAAATGCCAGTAACGCGTTCTCCACAAAGCCGTATTTTGCAGAACCTGCGTGGCATATTATGAGACGGGCCCCCTTACTCATTGATACTTTCGACGTCGACGCTTGTGTATCATCCGTCCAAGAACGGGAAACCGTGTGATTGGCGTTTAGCCATGTCTCGTCAATGAATACGACATTATCCCAGTTATCAATATTTTTTGCTTCTTTCAAAAAACTTATCCGTTTTAAAATTATGTCGTATCGTTCTAATAAAATTTTTCTTTTGTCTGTTTTTTATAAGAAAAACCAATATCTTTTAAGATTTTGGTTAAAGCAGTTTTACCCCCGCTAAACAGTCCAGCTTCTCTTAACGATGCCAAAAGCTTCTTCCTGTTGAGATATTCATTTCTGGAATAGTAACCATATATATGATTTCTGATTGCATCGGCGTCAAAGATGTCAATATCTGTCACGGGTTTAGTTCTACGTTTCTTCTTCGGACTACGTAAAATATTATCTTCCGTGCCAGTAGAGCCGAACTTTTCTTTATTAATATTTGTTATCGTTCGTTTGCTAACTCCAAGCGCCTCAGAGACGCGTTCTTGTACTTGTTCGACAGGTAACAGGAGTCCGCCATTTTGCCGCTCCCGCTCAAAGTAATCTTGCAGCTTGATGATTAACTCACGGGCTCCACTTTTAAATGTTTGTCCACGTTTAGGCATTATTATGCACCAAAAGTAAATAGAACGCAATACAAAACACAATCGAAGTCCGATTTAGCGCCGATGTCAGTTTGAAAAGCAGAAACAGTCCATTAAACGAAAGCCGGGTAATCAAATAAAAACAGATCGAAAACATTTGAAGAACGTGGTCTATGCGCACGAAACGACAACAGACGACTGTTTTAGCGTCACAAAATGGCGGCCCATAACGCCATTTGGGGTTACCATTTTCAACCTAAATATAAAAATGCTACTTTCTTTCGCGCGTTCGGTTTGGTCGTAGTTTTATTTTTATATTTAATAAAAGTTATCTTATAGTCCATTATTTTCAAATTCTTAAAAAGAAAAACAAAACGTATTATTTTATAAAGTATAACTGTATAAGAACAGATTACGATACTGTTATTGCCTGTTATTGTTAGCACAGCACTACAAATATAAAGCGCTGACATAACCTTGTAATAGCGCAGTACAGATATAGAAAAATATTGTTTACCAAGTTATTTGACACTCAGTTTGGCACAAAATTATAACATTCATTGATTATTGATATAATAATATTGTTTTAATGCTCATCAATTGTTAAAACGGTAAACAACCAGCAAAAATATTTTTATCGTAACTGCAACGCCATTACAAAGTTACGTCGTCAGTTCAATCGCGACGTGTCAGGAACGCATTCTCTGAACGGCCGAACTATAATGCTGCTGTGTTTTGTATGGTGAATGTAGAGAACCGGAGACCCATTTTACTGGAAACAAAGCATTCCATCTTAGTCCTCAGAGGTGACAACACATCTGCATTTTGATTCTTAATTGAGTATTAATGTAGATGTATATGGACCACAATATTCACTTACCATCAGGTGGACTTTGTACTCGTTTATCACCCTTATTCTATAAAGAAAAAACTTCATTGTTTATTCTACAATATATAAGTATAATATAAGTAGTGAGAGGCCCGTATTAATAAACGTTACTCAGCTCAAGTACTATTTGAGTACAATTTTGAGGTTATGATCTTATTAATAAACACATCTCAAGATGCGGTATAGGTTTACGATATAAGCTGAGTGCCACACTGATTAATAAACGAAACTCGACTCTCAAGTGTGTATACTTGAGTGCAAGTCACAGTAACAGTATTCCTAAGTACAGCGTTTTGAGATACTGTTTTTATATGTTTATTAATTAGCAACGATCTTGAGATGCTGATATCGTAATGAGGGCGTATCAAATGATTACGCACTTGAGTTCGTCGTAGAGTAACGTTTATTGATACGGGCCTAAGTGTTAGGATTCTGTCTGGGTAGGTAGGTACCACCGCTTACGTGGTTTTGCCACCAAGCAGCAGTTCCTGCTCGACTAAAGGGTATATGTAAGAAACCCGTATATGTAATAACAGGCTGTGGAGCATTCCAGTGACGTAGCATGGGCATTGGTTCCGGACGGCAAATTTTATGGGCCAGTATTTCGGAAGTTAAAGTCAGCTCCATGATTTTCCTTTTTTAACAATGCCAGTATAATCTCAAAAAAATCTAAAATTTTGCTGTTAGCTTGTTACGTAAGTTAAGTTGGTAGGAGGTATCCATGGTTTGCAGTAACCACTTATTATCTGACTGTATGTTGGTCTAACTTCAAATTCATAAAAAAAATTACCTGCACCATTTGTCGTGGTATCATTTCTTTTAATTTTTCCGTTAGTCTTCTAGCATTATATTCTAAGCGTGAGGTGTGAACAATAGTAGACAACTCTTCCACTGAAGTCCCATTGATAAGAATGTCCATCTGAAATTCGTAAAATTAAAAGTAATACAAATGTGATTACAAAATTAATTAAAAAAGTCATCAACAGGTAATAAACAGTCTCCTAGTGATTAATATGTATTAGAAATGTTTTAATTATATAGTTAGAGAATGGAGTTATAATATTCCCTAAGAAGATTTTCTTTATCTACTAATTTGATTTAAATTGTTGGCGAGACTGTTCATGATCATGTAACATTTGTACGAGTATGACTTGAGTGATTGCCATTATATTCACACCTTAACTTTGTTTTTTGTCTAACGATGGTTTACAGCTATACTAAGATCCGATAGGTGGTGCGGTTGTTGCGGACCAAAATTCAATGTTGATTTGGTGCAAAAAAATCTGGTCGAGTTTTGAATAAATTCTATATTTACTTTTACACTACGGGAAACTTATCACACTACCTACAAGTTTTTATTACAACTGGAATAATAGCAAATCCATATAATAAGCATACCTATTACGGAAAATCTTTTCAATAATGAACATCTTTTCCTCTGAAAAGGTGTTATTTTTGTAGACCTGTGTAGATTCTAACGTTCATAGGAACTTAGAACAAGTATAAATTGTATAAAAAAATGACTTTGAAACGGGAGGGGCCCAGTACAAGCAGCGGAATATTACGGACCGATAAAAAAGGAGATTATTAAAAAAAAGTTGATTTACTTCTTGAGAAATATTTTAGAATTACTCACTCGCACTAGAGCACTAGGATGAAAGCCATAATCTTGATAATCAAAACTAGCAAAGCCGGAAGTGATGCTCTTAAGTGTATCATGAAAGTCTATTACAACTTCAGACAGCGGGAGAATAAATTGCATCATTGTCATTTTTTCATCTACTGCACTAGAAGGGAGTGGCGTACCCCGCCTGTCTACACACAGAGTAGTTACTGCTCCAATGAACTCCACAGGAGTTATTATTGTACCTGCAATGAAAAATTAAATACATTTTTATTCATAACCACAGTCTGGTAA
This sequence comes from Parnassius glacialis, assembly GCA_033319125.1. Lineage (NCBI taxonomy): Eukaryota > Metazoa > Arthropoda > Insecta > Lepidoptera > Papilionidae > Parnassius > Parnassius glacialis. Next base: position 33,829,350 of record JAVANC010000005.1, on the reverse strand, counting down.
ATATTGCGTTACTTACGTCACGTCACTATTTGGATAATGTATTGGAAATAGATAGAATAAAAAAAGACTACAACATGAATTAATTTCTCCGGAAATGCGTCGGTGTAATACACTATTTACAATACACACTACGTTGTAAAGCGACTCTTAGTGCGACCTTGTGATCCCTGCAAAGAAACTTCGCTATTTTGGCCAATTCCTGCATTGATTTCTCATCCTTATCAGCATTTTACTTACTTCACAAGTTATATTACGTATTTCAAGTCGGCTCCGTGGCGCAGTGGCTTAGCAATGAGTTGCTGCGCTAAGTACCGTGGATTCGAATCCCGCACGGAACAAGTATTTGTATGGCCTATAAATAATTGTTCCGGGTCTGGATGTTTGTCCTTGTGCAGTTTATATATGTAAACTGCCCCCACGATACAGGAGAAAATCCTAGTGTAGAGCTAACGTTTAAAAAAAACAGAGAAAAAGAAGTGATAAAACATACCCATTACAAAAGGCTCATAATATTCTTCTATGTGTATAGAGTCTGGTAACTGTATAGGATTTGTTATGATGACCTCTTCGCTTTTGTAGTGTTTAATGATTTTTGATCCTTTTAACCTGAAATCATAAATCAAATGTAAGTTAATAAAAAAGAGATAAAGTGATTCCTTAGTGTTTCCGTGTTGTCAATTCATTACATAGATCCAATTTAAGTTACAGCCTATATACGTCTCACTGCTGGGCACAGGCCTCATTCTTCTCATTTCTGAGAGGGTTTTAGGGCAAGGTAAGGTCCGCCGCGTTGCCCCAGAGCGTGTTGGCGAACTTCACATGTCTTCGAAATATTTTTTTCTTATTTCTCAGACATACAGGTTTCCTCACGATGTTTTCCTTTGCACGAGCACGTGGTAAATCAGCACTTAAAATTGCAATTAACAATTTCATCGGTGCCGGCGGGCATCCAACCCAGGTTGCTGGCGAACTGTGAAATTAACAACGAGTGCTAACCATCTGAGCTACTACGACTCTTAGATCAAATTACAGATTAGATACAGATTTACATAAACACTTAATTTAAAAATAGTTGTAGGTGCAACATTGTAACGCATTTTGCCGACAGCACCTGTTTGTATGTCACCCACACCGATCGCCCATAGTCACGTCGTCGTCCCTAAACCTCCTAACTGAAATAACGTGTAATAACTTTTTAGCGTAAGTACAATTGTGAGAGTGACTAGACCTTGTTGTTTGACCAGACTCTAAGTTTCATTCCTTTCTAAATTATTTACCCTTGCCACCGTAACTCGGTGAAACACGCAGTGAACGGTCACACCGACTTTACAATACTGAAAAAAGTACTAGGAATTTTTTGGTAAATGCTTGTTCAATATAAAAGCTAATGATTTCTTATATTTACGTGAATACTACACGTAAAACCGCGATCAAGCAAACAAAACGACAATGCATATAAAACAAAATGTAATAAGTTAACCCTTTTTAACTAGTAGTAAATTAACTACATTTTTGTGTTTGACTAATAAATCTGATGGATCTGCAAAAACCCTACCTTATAATTATCCACTTGCAAATTATTTACTAAATACTTACCTAATTTAAAATAATAACTTAAGTACAAACGCATAGGCGTCAATTTTAACACATTCTATTACACTATTCAACCGTTTAATCTTCATCTTATAAAACACCTGCTTTCGCCGCAAGCTTGGAATAATGGACAATAAGCGATACAATATAATAGATAGCAACAGCTTTATAGCTTGCTTATTTATACTCGAAGGAAATAATGCTCTCGACTCATGCTGTAGATCAAGACTGTTTTGATTTTTAGTAAGAATATTTATTTTATAGCAAGCTTTTAAGAAATAATACTTTCGACTCATTCTGTAGATCAAGACTTTTGATTTTAGTAAGAATATTTATTTTATATTAAGCTTTCAAGAAATAATACTTTCGACACATGCTGTAGATAAAGACTGTTTTGATTTTAGTAAGAAAATTTAATTTTATATTAAGCTTATAAGAAATAATACTTTCGACACACCTGTAGATCAAGACTGTTTTGATTTTTAGTAAGAATATTTATTTTATATCAAGCTTTTAAGAAATACTGGGTTCGATCCCCGCCAGCACCAATTAAAATGTTAATTTCAATTTGAAATGCTGATTTACTACGTGCTTGGCGGTGAAGGAAAACATCGTGAGGAAACCTGTATGCCTAAGAAATTTAAAAAAATATTTAGAAGACATGTGAAGTCCGCCAATACGCATTGGGGCAGTGCGGCGGACACTTTCTTTCCCTAAAACCCTTTAAGAAATGAGATGAGGCCTATGCCCAGCAGTGGGACGTATATAGGCTGTAACTTTACTTTTTTAAGAAATAATACTTGCGCTCACATGCTGTAGATCAAGACTGTTTTGACTTTTAGTAAGAATATTTATTTTATATCAAGCCTTTAATAAATAATACTTTCGATACATGCTGTAGATCTAAACTATTTGTGGTTTTTTATAAGAGTATTTAGCTAATAAAACATACATTAAAGTCTCAAAAGCTATCCCTCTTAAACATTTCATACTATATTCCGTGGGGATATTCAGAGGAAGCTATACAATATCTTTTAGATGTGTAACAATATAAAATATTGAAGTATCGCAGTATGTAGTATCAATACATATAATTAAAAATTTTGTACAGCCGACTTCAATATAAGTTATTAAGAAATAACTCAAAAAATATTGGTCTGACCTTGATCAAATTCATATAGGACCACACGAGAAGTACCAGCTTTCAAACAAAAAAGGAATCATCGAAATCGGTTCACCCAGTAAAAAGTTATGAGGTAGCACACATAAAAAAAAACATACGTTAGAATTGAGTACCGTCTCGTTTTTAAAGTCGGTAGAAAATAATTTATCATCATAAAATAATCATAAATCTTAATTATTGTAATTTTGGAAATTGCTACTACACCCACATGTTGTCACTGGCTTTTTAAGAGTAAAGAAATATAATAATAATAAGAACAGAGTGCCAAATGATAGATAACAGTCCACCTGATAGTAATTAAATCTTTCTTCAAATTTAAATACTACCCTATTATGGAAAGGATAATCTTTAGAAAGAATCATTAAAACCGGTTCACAATTGGCTAAGATATTGTGTAATACACCTACAGTCAAATTGAGAAGCTCCTTCAAAGTCAGCTAAAAACAATTGAAATATTAATTGCATACTTACTTAATTTTATATGGTACTGATGGAGCTGTAAGAATTGCCTCAGCTTTGTATTCTTGTAAGAGTCTTTGCGTAAAAACATCAAGATGCAATAGACCCAAGAAGCCCACACGCCATCCTTGGCCTAAAGCTGGACTGAAATTATTATCAATAGAAAAAGAATTATAATAAAAAGGTAACATAGTTAATAACAAAAAGTCAACATTAGTTAATAATAATTAAAAAAGGAAAAACAACTGATAGTAAATTAATTGCTGTAGCTCATAAGTCTATTATTAATTAAGAATCAAAATGCAGATAATGCATCTGCATTTTGATTATTGAATCCGTGAAGATTGAGATGGAATGCCTCACTACCAGTTTTAAAGAAACAGAAACTTTTTATTCAATACAGATTATAAATAATACTTATGTGGTACCACATAGCGGCACCAATTTTCGACAACTTTTAGCTGTGGCGGCGAACAAATATTGCATGACACGCCGAGCGTGTCAAGCGCCACAGACAATTTATTTGACATCAAACATAAGTTACAAATGGAAGGATACTTGTTTTTAGTGGGTAACTACGTGTTTTTTACGCGTTTTCTTTGAAGTTGAGAGAAAGCGACTTTTTTTATGAAGAGATACAAACTAATTTTGTACTATTTTTTGTTGTTATAAAAAAACATTTATATAAGTTGGTACAGCTAAATCACCCTGGAAACCTTGATTTTTATTAAATTAAATTTTCACCTAATAATAACATTTGTTAATATCAAACAATGAAGAACCTTAATTTGAAAAAAAATTATTAATATCATTCATTGATATTTACAAATGTTAAATATTATTTAATGTTATACAAATGTAAAAGTAAAGTCGATCTGAAAACGTCTAATTAGTAAGAATAGCAATACAAGTGTTTTCAAAAGGAAAAAAACGCCGGCGCTATACGGCGGCGGATTGACAAAAGACTATTTATTAGCGAACTTTTTTTATGCATGAACGATTTCGAACTTTTTCAAGCAAAAATAAACCTTATACCATATCACAAGAGCACGTGGTACTTCGTAGGTCCATTCGGCCAAATTATAGTAATAAGTCGGCACTTCAACCATTTTAAGCAAAAGAGATAAAGGCATTGTTTTTTTTTTTAACAGGAGAGTTGTTTTCTAGAAACTTGTTTACAACTTGAGTTTGTGAGCGATCGCAATGAGTGTTATTATTTGTTCCTTTGTTTCTTATTAGAGTATTTTTCCACAACATGTTTTAAAAACCTATATAGTAAAAACGGTACCATGTACAAGTTAAAAAAGGTTGTCAACTCCTAAAAATTTCAATTTTTCAAAATATCCAGAAACGAAGCAGGCATGAACTACTTGCAAAATAATGAATATTTTGTTCTGGATAAATTTTCCAAAAAAGCAATTTGAGCGAGTTACGATTTTTAAAAAGACACGCCTCGCGTGTCCTACGCCACACACAAAATTATTCGATGGCACGCCTGACGTGTCACCCGCACTAAACCGATTAAACAAAAGAGTGACTTTTAGTCACTTTTTTTTTATTACCACTGGTTCGAAAAAAACCTCTGTCCTGGAAAGAACCAGCAAGAAGCCCAGTGGGACTTTTTTTTAAATAACAGCTATCATCTATGTTATACAATTAACCACACAAAAGAAATTAAAAATAGCTTGGTAGCGATCACCTCATTCTCAGGCGTTATTATCATCCATAAATTCCTTAATATTATAATAACCCTTTTTATACAAACTTTGTTTAATAAAGTTTTTGAACTTTACGCAGGTCTTATTTTGTATATTTTCTGGGATTTTGTTGTAATAAGCATATACATCGCCCCAAGAATGAATTACTGACTCGGTGGAGTCAAGTAACTGGTACTACTAGCTTGTGTCTGTTCCTAGTATTTACAGAATTAATTTGACTTATTTTTGTAAAACTACTTTTATTTTTGTGTACATACATTATATTTTCATAAATGTATTGAGAGGCTAAAGTTAATATATTAATTTCATAAAATTTTTGTCGGAGCAACTCTTTAGGTTTTATATCATAGATTGCTCTTATGGCCATCTTCTGTAAAACAAATATAATTTCAGTGTCAGTCACGTGTCCCCATAGCAAAATACCATACGACATTATGCTATGGAAATAGTTAAAGTAAGATTTCTAATATTTTTTACAGCATAATATGCTGCAGAAGTTATTAGAGTCTGCTTGCTAATTTTGATTTTTTGAGAGTTCTGTTACATGCAAAGAAACTTAAAATACCTTAAAGTTTTCAAATGGAATGCTTGCTTTGGTTTCAATTTAATTAATCACTGGATCCTTAGCTAAAAGTATTGAAGTACTAAGCCATTTATTTTATAGAATAAGGGTTGTTTGTCAACAAGCACACAGTCCACCTGATGGCAAGTGGTTGCTGTGACCAATAGACATCTACATCTATTTTCGTTTGCGAATTAAAATGCAGATGTGTTGTCAGCCGTAAGGACTAATATAGAATGCCTCTGTTCCAGTAAAAAGGGTCTCCGGTTCTCTACACTCAACATACGAAACACAGCAGCATTAAGCTGCTGTTTTACACTGGTATTCTGTGAGATTGTGGTCCTTCCCCGGTCGAACCAAGCCATTCATTCTACAACTATACTATTAATATAGCTACAGCATGGCTCTACCATATAGAAAATTTTATATGGAAATTTAAACGTCTTTTAATATTATTAGTCTCATGAACCATTCTTGGTAGAAGAAAGATATTGTTTTATGTGGATATGTGGTTTGATGTGGGTTTATTAATAAGGTAAAGCCTGAATACATTCCTAGATCACAGACGTCTTGGAATGTCAATGGGCACTTTTTCATAGATTAGACTACAAATTAATCATTAAAAGCTGAAGGTAGCCCGAAACCACATCATGTCATAAAATTAAAACAAAATAATATTTTAACATGATAAAAACTAACATTAACATAAATTTATTTAGCAAACAAAAATATTCTATTTATGATATGTAAATGGTTAATTTTCAAGCAATACCATTGACTTTATCTTGAAAACAGTAACTAATCACTCTCCTAATTGTTCTGGTTAAGATTTACAGAACTTAGGTAATCATAATATACTAAGACTTTTTAAATCTACTTATGGTTATAGACTTTTTTTAGAAATGCGTGCCATTGTGGATGTGTAACTTGCCTATAAACATAAAATGTGACCATATTTACCAAATGATCCACTAGTAATAACACTAATTATGATGAGTCTGTAGAATTTTAAGAACAGGGCAATAATATGGATTTTGAAAATTATAAAAGAGAAACTTAATGTGAAAATTTGTATAAAAATTGCAAAGTTTACCTTGAATCAACATTTACACTAACAGCAGAATCATTTAAAGCTAATTTTTTAATGGCATCACTGAGAAAAATGTGCTGAGATTGGTCAGCAGGAAATATCCCAGCATACACCATATGTTTAATTGGTTGTGCATCAGTAGTTTGAGCAATATCAGTTGCCTCAATTGACAATAAATGGTCACCTACACTTCCACCACCTTTAGGACCAAGACCTGAAAGTAATTTATAAAATATAATAAATTATAAAGGATATTATTTTTAACATGCTTTTATTAGCTTGGTATGTATCTAGATAACAAAATTTTTGAATGTGATTTTCATCCCCTTCAAAATGTTGGATTGATTTGAAACTTCGCACACTTATCTAGGACTGATGACAATGCAATAATTTTAATAGTCTGTCCCATTATCCTTGCCAGGATCCTCAAGATCTACGAATAATTCATAAAATAGCTACGATTTCTGCCAGTTCAATATAGTATAAGCCGCATAAAAGAACTTTATTCAAAAAAAAAAACACACTTTTGTAGATAGCCGCAGTAAAAAATTGAAAATAAATAATAGTTTCAAAGTAAAAAGTAGAAAATAATTTTTAATAAGTTTAAAATAAGAAAATAGTTATTAACAAAAAAATGTTGAGTGCTTGATGTCATTTGTTGTAAATATTCTTGTGGATATTTGTAAAATTAGCGTCATTGTAAAATTATCTTAAAAAGCATCCCACACCTTTTTCAATAAAATGATTTTTTTATGTTCATTACTTACCTACCATTACAACTTGACCTGCCGTTGCCTTATTAATGGGTTCTTCTCCTGGTCTCAATAATGCTAGATATTTTACAGTATGCTGTTTAGGATTTGATTGCCATTTGACTTCTTGTCCAATTTCCACTGTTCCAGAGTGAATATATGCTAAGCAAAGCACTCCTCTATACTTGTCATGCCAAGTGTCAATTATATGTGCTTTGAAATAACCAGCGGGATTTACATCTGGTGGTGGTATTCTAGTTATTACAGCTTCTAATAATTCTTTAACTCCCCATCCTTTTTTTGCCGATATGCTCAATACTGTATCAGGGTCAATGTTAAAAAGAGAATTAAGCTGAGACTTGACATTATCAGGATCAGCTCTAGGTAAGTCAACTTTATTTAGAGTAGGGATTATAACTAAATTATTTCTTTTGGCCAATGAATGAACAGCTACAGTTTGTGCCTGAATACCTTCATTTGCATCCACTAAGAGAATTACTCCTTGACATGCTGTTACACTCCTAACAACCTTAAAACATGTAACTGTAGTGCAATATTCATATACATTTGATTTTTAATTCCAAACTAGGAATTAAAAATCAATAAATTAATTTTAAAACAAAATAAAAATTTATTATACCTCATTTGAAAAGTCTACATGGCCTGGAGTATCTATAAGATTTAAGAGATATAATTCATTCTTAAATGTATAATTTAGTGATGCTGTAACAGCTTTAACTGTTATACCTCTTTCCTTTTCAACCTGTAATCAAAATTAACTAAAGTAGAATGTGCATTTGGGTGGTAAATATAAGGCAATATTAAAGTTCTGATTGCAGACAAACATACTTGTAACTGATCTAGTACTTGTGCATTTTCTGTGCTAGCTTTTATTACACCAGTTAGTTCCAGTAACCTGTCAGCTAAAGTACTTTTTCCATGATCAACATGAGCTACTATACTAAAGTTTCTAATTTTTCGCCTATCGAAAATTTTAGAGTTGCATTCAGTACTATTCATACGGTTCGATAATCTGAAATAGAGACGTGCAAATTCATATTACACACTATTATTTATTTAGTCAAAATAGTTATTATTTAACCTTCTAACAAACCTTGTAAGTTTACTGAGACATATTAAGTTGAAACGGTGTATACTTTTAAAAATATTAACCATTATATGTCATAAATTATTGCTAAAATAGTAATAGGAAGACAGTAATTACAAAAACGACGAAGTTTATAATATAAATCAATAAATATTCAAAACAACGAGTTTAGTATTATTCTACGAAGGATATAGTAAAATAATATTATTTTAGTACATAGGTAGGTTAGTAGGTAGCACAAACTGGCTGTCACAAATATATAGTGTATTATAATGGTCACAAACTAACAAATAAGAAATAATGGTATGGTAGGTATAGTAGGGATGTGAAAAAATAATTGATTGTCATATTATACGATTATTTTTTTCTTATAATCGATTTCGGAAAGTCGATTTTTTGTTAAAAACCATTGATTTTTAATAAACTGATATTGTAAATTACGCGTTTTAATCGATTTTTGTAATCAGCGACATCTGTGCTATGGATGTAAAACGTGAAGTAAGTTTAATAACATGAATAAGTCGATCAAAAGAACAGCATCATCTGTGCGACAGATGAAAAAACGCGAAGTAAGTTCACTAACATGAACAAGTCGATCAAAAGACGGCGCCACCTGTATGTATCTATATGTATGTAAAACAGATACGCCTTTCGTATGTTTTCAAAACTTTTCTTTCTCCGCTACGAGTAAAAGTATTTTGTGGTTTTCTTTCTTTCTTTGGATAGTATAAATAATTGTTAAGCAATAAAAATGTCTTGTAAAACACCTAAAAGTGGCTGACGGAAGAACTTTATAATGAAAAAATAATAGCGGCCAACACGTCAATAGGCAAAATAGTGTATTGGGCCTATATATTGCGGCATCACTATCTAAATCTCAAGGCAGATGCCCTCAATATATGGAGAAGCTCTGAAGGAACTTTCCCTAAACTAACCGAATTGGCTCTTAAACACCTCTCTATGATGGCCAGTTCCACGCCAGCCGAAAGATTATTTTTGAAAGCGGGAAATATTTACAGGAAAAAACAAAACTGTATTTTAGGAAAGAGGCGAAGAAGAATTTTGGTAAAATTATTGTTTTAAACTCTAACTGAAAATACATGGTAATATTTTTTTTACTTTTTTTTGTTTACAAAAGTTTAAAAAAGATTTGACTTGTATTTTAGTTTTGAGACCAAAAGGTTGTCGTTTGATTATTTAAACTTACAGTATAATTTTATTTTCATTCTAATCCAATGTAAATGGTACTGAAGATTTGTGGTTATAATGATATTTAGATTTTTGTTTGTTTAAACTTAGTTTAAAAAGAAACTGTCGTTTACTAAACTTATCATTTCTTTTTATTTCTAATAAATTGTTAAATGGCACTGAACATTTGTGGCAGCAATTATTTTTAGTTTTTTATTGGTTAAAGTTATAGGTTAAGAAAATTGTTTTGTAGTTTAGTTTTGAAACCAGCAGATTGTCGTTCTGATTATTTTTATACTTATCATTTTATTTAATTTTTATTCTGATATTTATATATATATATATATATATATATATATATATATATATATATATATATATATATATATATATATATAGAGAGAGAGAGAGAGAGAGAGAGAGAGAGAGAAATGAGAAAGCAGGCATGTTTTACGAATAAAAGACATTATTTCGCAAAAATCGATTATTTCTTTAATAAAACTTAATTTTTCTAAATCGATTAGTCACAAAGCAGAAAATCAATTCCTTAGTAAACGATTTTCTTCCCTCCATGGTCACATCCCTAAAGTATAGTACACAGAAACAGAACATTTTTTTAAATTGGCTTTACCGCTCTGGATTCTAGCCCTTCTGAGCCTAACACAACACAATTACTCTCTACCGTCTTACCAGAAGTCTCGGTAGTAGTAACGAAGACGTCGTCCAGCGTTGAAAGAAAATTTTATTAACAAATCATTACAATATATAAAATTTCATTGAGGTCAATACAGTCACTAATTTACGTAACTTCTAAGACTATTCAGCAAAACTCTTGGTGTGCGTGAGTTTTGGAACCGCGGTCACAGTGTCATTGCGTTGCAATTTTTAGAGCTGAACAGAACCTAAGAAGTAATTTGCGGCATCACTATTAAATCTCAAGGCAGATGCCCTCAATATATGGAGAAGTTCTGAAGGAACTTTCCCTAAACTAACCGAATTGGCTCTTAAACACCTCTCTGTGTTGACCAGTTCCACGCCAGCCGAAAGATTATTTTTGAAAGCGGGAAATATTGTCAGGAAAAAACAAAACTGTATTTTAGAAAAGAGGCGAAGAAGAATTTTGGTAAAATTATTGTTTTTAAACTCTTTAAAACACCTAAGAAGTATTTCGACTGATCGACGGGATTCCTTTTTTTTATGAAAACAAATTTTATTTCCTAAGCAGACCAATTCAAGCTGACAGTGCTGTCAATACATTTAAGTGTTCCACCGAGTGTGGCAGAAGCAAGCAATGCCACGAACGATGATATCTGATTACTAAAGTCTACCGTACCTTCTTCTTGTTTAATTTGTTAACAATAACTATGCTGCTAATAGTAAACTAAGTAACCAAAAGAGCAATGGCAGAAAAATAGTTGAGAAAAATTATAGCGTCTGGAAATAAGTTATATATAAAATGAGTTTTATTAATTTTCTATGATTTTTCAAATAAAAATGTATTTTAATTAAAGCCACAGAAAAAAACAAACATTTTTGGGAATATCAAATGACTTAAATCATTTTACTCCATTCAAATGTTGCCATTTAGTATATTCATACTATTTTCGTATACACTTTGTAACACTACCAACACAACACACAAAATATTTTTATATTAAGTTATTATTAGTAATAACTGTACTATCAGTAATAATAACAATAAAAGTGAAATGGCTGAGAATAAGTCTCTTACAAAGAATTTCCTACAATAATACATTATCTCAATCATAGTATTACGTAACAATTCCATTTAATGTTATGCCAACACTAGCTAAAATAAAATGTCACTGTTTTTTGTACTGGCTTTACGGCTCTGGGTACTAGCCCTTCTGAGAATGTCACTATGATACAAAAGCCCTGGAGCCATGCCAGAAATATACATTCATAATATGCAAATATATAATAGAGATACAATAATCTAAAAACTCTCAATTATGTATTATTTGTTAAGCTAACATCAAACAACTACAGGAAGCATGACTCTTTCCAAGTGACATAGGACATAACCTAAAAAGGTTCAAATGTAAATATCTTTTTTTTGACACCTTCTCAGTACAAAATTCTTTGATAGAGTTATTAAGGGACTGACATTTTAAGATATTTTTGGTATATAGACGCTCATAGATATAATAATAGAAGGAGATATGCCCGGTAGTTGAAAATGTATCGGAACCCGGTGTCTCCAGTTGGCCCCTACCACCTGCCTAGTACTACACTTGCAGATCAGTAAAAGCAATAGATACGCAGTCGCGCACACACCCGCATTTTACAAATCAGAACGTACTACACAATCAATTATAAACCGTATCCCTACAGAAACAGCGTGCATTTACCATGCACCGTATTACTTACTCACACAAAAATATCAGTCGCTATCATTCTATATATTTACTGTGGTTGTGCTGTGCATTTTAAAAACAAAAGCCATTTATTTTACATATACATTAGTGATTGACTAAATTGGAAAGTTATCGATTCTCTTCCATTTATACCAGAATTGCACTAAAATTTAAAATAAAATAAATAAAAGCGATATGCACAGGAAATTATATAATAAAAATAAACAATATGTAGCTAAACGTAAATTATTAAGTACCTAACCTACCTAACAAATATAATAAAAAAATCCGGTTATGTTGGTTTAGATTGTGATGGCGTATTGAAAAAGTAGGTATTTTGGCATATGGTACTAGTTTTTGCAGGGAACCAGTTTGGTGGCCTTCCTGTGGCATCAGTTCATTTCTTTTTTAAATTAGCATCTTTTGGGAAGCTGAAAATGTACGATAATAATTTATTTATTTGTCCTACGCAATTTCTTAACCTCACCATGTACCTTGCAAGCCTTTGTTAAAAACCCCTGGTTGGTTAAGATATTGTTAAATATATGAAGACAAACACACCCTCATGCATAACAAATAAATAGCCAGGAGAATCATGTTGACTTATTTTTAGCAAAAGTCACTATTATAATATTATCTGAATTCTGAACCATGCCAATTTGGTATAATAACGCATTCGAAGCTTTTTAAAACATAAAAGTATGGAATTAACACGGAGATAAGGCATAATATACTATAATTCAACCCAAAACACTTCACCGATGATTAACCTAATTATTTAAGCAACTTACTTTATGATCGCTAGTTACGAATTTAGTGTACTAAACGGTGAAAATAATTAAATACCATTATGTCACATCAGTCTTCCCACCGGGCTGAAATGGTTGACAAATTGAAATAATAAACTATAATAGCAATTCGCCAATCGACATTGTTGTCGTTAGCATACGTTAGTGGATCTGCGCAAGCACAACACTAACTCATCGCAAGATACAGTGGCCGTACTACACGATGCATCCCCATAAATAAAGTATCATTTTGTAATATTTACATTGCTTGTTCAGTCGCTTAGCGATATACATAAGTAGTGGTTAAGGAGCAATGTATTTACTACAAAATAGTACCGTTGCAGTGATATTTGAAAACAAAAATAACGCATTAAGAGAAAAAATATTTTACGATTTGTTGTTTTTCATGATTTTAAAGATAAAGATAGTAAAATACTTGTTCTTACATATGGTAAGTGATTCCATGATCTACAAAGATTTTGTTTTGGCTTCGGTTTTTACAAGAAACCACTGAATAACACGGCATTCTGATATTGTTTCACGATTACGGTTGAAAGTATACTAATACGCAAAGACGGCCATTTGAATAGAACCTGAGCATTTTGATCATATCGTGCGGACACAGACACGCCCCCTTGCCACTTCTCCTCTTTTTAATATTTCTATGTAGACGCTACTATTTCTTGTCAACTAATTTTATGTATGAAAGTCTGCCATGGCTCTTTCGGTATTGTATCCATTTAAAGTCTATTTATTGAACAAATTATGTGTACGTTAAAACAAGGCCAATTTACTACCGATATATAAAATAAATCTATATACATACACACATAAAATACAATGGCAATTTTCGTTTTTGAGACAGGAAACATTTTTATTGTGTCATTCAGCCACGTCATTTTTGGTTGACTGAAAGGGTTGTTAGGTGTTAGTATACGCGGCATTTATTATAAGTTTCTTGATAAATAGTTAATCATGAATATATTCCGCTTGCTCGCCGATTTATCCCATCTATTAGCTATTATAATATTATTAATTAAAATATGGAAAACTAGATCATGTGCAGGTGATTTTTCTTATAACCGGCACGCATCTTCATTATTTTGCGGCTGGACACATAATTGTAAATATCTTCATTTGTTATCTTTCAGGAATATCGGGAAAGTCGCAAATACTTTTTGCTATAGTTTATACGACGCGATATTTGGATTTATTGACAACGTACGTGTCCGCCTATAACTCTGTTATGAAAATTGTTTTCATCGTGGCCTCTTACGCTACAGTATACTTGATGTATGTGAAATTTAAAGCTACCTACGATCATAACCACGACACATTCCGGATTGAATTTTTACTGATTCCATCTGCTATACTTGCATTGTTGATTAATCGCGAATTTACAGTTCTTGAGGTTGGTACCTTACTTTGATTATTGTATATAAATATAACTGAGTTATTTTTTTTGTTATTTCCTAGCTAATGCGGATTATTGTCGTTAAATTTCTGTTATGATAAATTACAGGTTTTATGGACTTTTTCAATTTATCTGGAATCCGTTGCAATCCTACCACAGCTATTTTTGGTTTCCAAGACAGGTGAAGCTGAAAGTATAACCTCTCATTACCTGTTTGCTCTTGGATCATACAGAGGTCTTTACCTTCTTAATTGGGTGAGTTACTTTTAGATTTTGATTTACTACTCTTTTTGTTTTAAATTATGCTTATGAATGACAATACACAGTTAAGTATCATCATTCATATGTATTATTGTATAATTTGCGTTAACTTCTAAATTTATTACAAGTATAAATTCAAAATAGTTTCAGACTTTTGTTGTGGTTATTTTATGTTTTTTATATTTCAGTTGCTATAAAGGAGCAGTAAGCATAAATTATTGGTTTTTAGGTTTGACTGTGTTATGCTTGCCCCTTTGTTTGACAATGCATCTTTATCGGCCTCCCACTTTATTGTAAACATTATATCATTGATCAATAATAATAATAATGAATTCTTTATTTATTTTTTTATATGAAAATGTTTATATTGCGAGAAATCCAAATAGAGTAATCGTGGGAGGTCTAGCCCTAATCCCAATATTTTTTCCACTTTAAGCCAGCAAATTTTAAAGGGCAATTTGAAATCTATTCATTTTAAATTAAAAATAAATAATAAACATAGCTAAACTGTCATGTAGGTATATAATTGGCCCCAGTTTTTTTCACTGTTGGGTACAATTTCAACATCTCCCCGGGCTTGCAGTTACATTGCTGAGAGCTACTTAAGTTTCATCATTATTATTACAGCACTTTACAAGTGCTTTGCTGAACATTATCCCTATTATGGTCCTGAGCGACTTACACCCTGCTTGTTTTAGTAGGTAGTCAATGCTTCTAGTGGGGGAGCCACCCTTCAAATTTTCGGTACTAGACTACCATTCAAAACCCTTTAGTTCCCATTGTTTGTCAGTTTCTTGAAGTATATGACTGATCCATAATGATATTTGCAGTATGAATTCTACCACAGAGAAATTTTGGGTATAACCTACTCCATAGATCGCTGAGTGATATCAAGCCTCCTCATATAGCCAGCATTGAAGGACCCTGTCTCAGATACATATGTAATTAATAAAACAGACAAAATTTGCCAAGTGCAAGTTGGGCCTTGTTCATTGAAAAAAGAAAAACATAATAAAAAATGGTTGCTTGTTTAGGTCACAGCTTATAAACTACATTATAAATCGATGTTTTCAATACTTGTTGTTTAAATAGTGTATCTGAAGTAGTATACTCTAATCAAATTTCTAACTAGTTTAGTTTTTTAGATAGACCCTGTAACAATGTCTAAAATTGACACCTTTGACATCCCCATTTCTTTGTTTTTGAAGATAAAAAGAACAAAAATATTTTGTACTCTATTCAATGAGCACTAGATAATGTCACTCCACCAGCTATTATAAAAAATATTTTTAATTTTGGATCCTTTTTCATGTGCCCGGAAAATAATTTTATTCAACATTGTACACCAAATTCACAAATTGCAGGTCCCAGGACACAGAAATAGATTGATTGACAGACACACAGAGAGCTTAAAGCTTACTTTAAAAAAAGCAGAAAAATCCAATTTGTATTGATAATAAATTTTAGATGTGGTTGAGCCACGCTGCAGCTTTTTGGTTGTAGCACAAATGGGCTCCACTCGACTGGGGAAGGTCCATGATCTCACAGAATACCAGCGTAAAATAGCAGCTTAATTCAGCTGTATTTTGTATGGTGAGAGTAGAGAACTGGAGACCCTTTTTACTGGAAACAAGGCATTCAATCACAGTCCTCAGGGGTGACAATGTGTCTGCATTTTGATTCTAACAGAATAAATGTAGATGTTTATGGGCCACAGCATCCACTTACCATAAGGTGGACTGTGTGCTTGTTTATCACCCTTATTCTATAAAAAAAGTCACACAGATGGATTAACTTTGGGATTAGCTCACTTAGATAGTCTCTTAAAAGTCAGCCACCTATGCCGACTTAAAATAATTTATAAAATGAAGGCGGGCTGGAATTAGGATGTAAAATTCTTAGTTAAATGGGTTAAATACGAAATAATCACTAATTCCAGTTCTTTATTCTATGTATTAACCACAACAAACATTAAAAACCCAGAGAACATGCTAAAACACTATATGGCTTAGCATATATTATACACCTAATATTTAATCTATGTGATTTTATTATGATATTTCTGCACCTGTGGCCTTTCTGGCTGCTATGTATTGACTTATCACTATTGATATAAAGGGTATTTTGTCTCTAGTTCTGTAACATATAGAATGAAAATTAATTTATGGTAGATTAAGGCAGACAATTTTAGGTATGAGCCATTATTATTGCATTCTACTCTACATTAATAAATAATTTGAGGATGTATTTTTAAGTGTTTTATAGCTCTATTTTTAATTGATATTTTCAGATTTATCGTTACATTGTTGAGGACCATTACGAACTGATTGCTATAGTGGCAGGTGTCATACAGACAGTTTTGTATTGTGATTTCTTCTATCTATATATAACAAAAGGTAAGTTTTAAATTTTGTAAATATTATTGATAATCTAACAGTTTTAAATAGTAAATATCCTAAATTATGTTTGTAATGCTTAATGTTTAATGAAAAGTCTCACATGAGAAACGGTTTTTGATTAATTCTAAATTTTAGTTCAAATTCCATAAAACCTTTAAGTTGTGAATTCTAAATTGTACCATAATAAAATATATTAAATTGTAATTGTAAATTTTAACTTAAGTGCTTAAGGTACCTGAACACAAAAATTAAAACCACTTTTATTTAAGTGTCTATTTTGCTAATGTCAACATGATATTTATCAACAGAATGAAATGAAATGATCCTTAAGTAGGATTTTGCGAGGACTGGTTTTGTAATGGGAAATTACAATTGCTATTGTGGGACTATTTGTGAAAGTCAAAGATGGTAGTAGCAGGGTAAGAATGTCCACTACCCCATATCATCCATTGGGCGTTGTAAGAGGTGACAGAGGGAAATCAACCAGGATATGCGTAGCACAACCTTAATAACAAAAAATAAAAATCTCTGATTCCCAACCCACCTGCTAAGCGCGGAAACTAATGGCACATAACCCCCCTTTGAGGCAATGTATGGGGGAGGCCTATGTTCAGCAGTAAACTTTCGATAGGCTGCAATGATAATGGTAACAGATGCTTTAAAACTATGAAATATGTTAACAATTGTTTATAAATGAAAAATTTTATAATCCTTTCAAACCTCATTTTGTAGTAATTCTTCTAAATTGCTAACCTTTACATACAGGATATGTAAATACAGGTTAAACAAAAATGTTCCCTAAATATCAATTGTTTTAATTAAAAAAAAATGTTTTAATTATTAAATTATATTTTTTTATTTCAGTGTTAAAAGGAAAGAAGCTCCAACTTCCAGCCTAAACACAAGCCTACTGATGCAATAAAACTATTTGACATAAATTTGTCTTCTGTTAATATAAGTCAATAATATTACCTAAGATCTAGCTGTACAATAATTATTGTGTGGGTTATTGTGAAAGCATTATTAAAAACAGTTATTTGTGATGGAAATGGATAATTCATTATAATACCCATTAATTTTATTATTACTTTAATGGTGTCTTACATATTATGTCAATTTTAAATAAAATGTTAGTGTGTCAGTGTAAACCTTAGAGTAATAACATACATATGTACGCATAGAGGGAATCTACCATTGTACTTATATGATTCCCTATAAGTACAATGGTAGATATACTTATTTCGATTTTTTTAATTTAACTCAAATGAGGGAAAAAGCTACAAACCTATTTAATGAACTAAAAAATAAAAGCTACGAACCTGTCTGCTAAGCGTGGCAAATTATAGTAATGGTAATAGGTGGTTTAAAATTAATAAATGTTAAATTTTTTTATAAATGAAACCATACATCTTTCATTAATCTCTCGTACAAAGGTTTAAATAGCAAGCAACTTGGTTCCCATTTGTTATCTTAATTTTATATGCTGATTTACCACTTGCTAAGCTACCATCGATAAAGCTATAATTGCGTGGATGTAAATATTTCGAAATCTTGATGTGAGTGAAATCTTCCACTGCGCACTTGAGCAGGATCTTTATAATGCCATGTAGCGGCGGCGTAAAGGAATTCTCCACCCAAACTTGACGCTCTAAGAACTCTTATCAACCCTCGTGTATGGTTAGAGGCGACAGGGAAGTGAAACAAGAGATTGGTAGCAGTATGTTCTTGATAACAAAATAATAAACTGCAGTTACCAACCTGCCTGCGATATACCTTTTAAGGGACATGCCTATTTTCAGCTGTAATTAATTAATGAATGATGGCTAATATCTTAAGGGAGCAGAGAGGTTACAAGAGAAACAGTTGAGAGTTGATACAGTTGTAATCGATTTATTGGTACTTGTGGAGTGTGAAAGAAGGAAGTGCCTTCTGTATATGCACCGCAAAACAAACCCAGTGTTAATTAGACAAACTTAAATAAAATATTTCGAATAAGTACTTGGTTTTGGTAGTGTTTACAGCTTATGTTTGCTGTGAAACCCACAATAAGGCTAGGGACAATTTAGCAGAAACATACTGGCTTAATTCTAGTAGATTTTTTAGTAACTTTTTAACAGTATATTTTAATTTAGCCCGAAAATGCGAAGTTCCGCATTATTCGACTATGTTATTGTTGTAGATGTCCCTAGGTTTAAGTTATATTAATAAGTATTTTATACAAACCGAATTATTCAGAATCCTTAATTTTACTAAGTCATAGACAAAATTACTCTTTATCAACAACATTTTTATTTCACTAATGGCACATCAGTTGCAATGTCTATGGAACTGAAAAAGGCAACAACCTTGTGAAAGAAAGGCGACAATAATACAGTACAATCTTATTGTGTACCAGGTAAAATGTCATATGCAAAAAAAGTTTAGCTGCAAGAATTTTATTATTTTAGGATTTCCTCTATGCCTGTACTTACTCTGAGGTGTAAACTACATTTAATTAACATTTATGATACATCTAGTATGTAAAATTTAAATAATGATAGATATCTAAAAGATCTTTTATACAAAATATGTTTGTCATTTTTCCTATCGTAAGTAGGAAATGCAACCAAATTTAGTGTAATAAGTATAACATATTACATATTTGGCATGATCATGAGAATTTGTGACCATAATATATACATTATCTTGTCAGCTTTTATGTTACATTAAAAAATATAAAAGTGTAGCAAACAAATTTTATAGCTACTAGATAGGTTGTTAGGTGTTAATTATTGTATGAAGAGTTGAATCAAGCCATTATAATATGATTATAGTAATCATTGTAGGCAGCCGAGTCAACAGTAGTATAATGAGGGCATCCACGACTTTTTCAGCCACCAGGGCGGCGCCACTTTCGAGTGAGGTAAAATATTTGACAGATTTCATAGCGGGGACGATAATTTCTTAGGAAAATGTAATCTTTAAAGTTTCTCTCTGTATTATTAGTTATATTTTATATTAATTACATTAGAAATGAATAAACCAAACTATAAATATAACTAAAAGACGACTTTAAAAAAAATAGTTATAATGTGCAAAAAATTAAAAATCAAACCACTGATGCATTGTGTTATATATTAATATAATACTCGAGATAATGATAAACTATTATTTAAAACTAATTTCTCAATTAAATGACATTGTGTAACAAAAAACTTTACCTCAGTCGCTAGTAGCGACATCTGGTGAGTGGAAGATTATTAGCCCTCATTAAAATAAAACATATTTCATGTCTGACTAAAAATTTATTTGACATATTGTGCCTCATTTATTCTTTAATTGCAAAACAAAAGGACAATGTTACAATATCTTAATAAACTAAATATATATATATATATATATATCTTTTTGTAATTTAAATGTAGATATTTTTCATATGATACATTTTAATGTTATTTTTTGCAACAAGTATTCTTAAATAAATGAAATCTTAAGTGTACATCTGACTTTTGAATACATCCTTGCTATAGCCGCAACTGATTGTAAATGTTGACTGAGTAAATATACCATATTTTCATTTAATTATGCATGTAAAGTTATAGCTAACTAAAATTAGCAACTAATGTATACAAAACTGGAAAGAAAGTTATTTACTCTACACTATACAATACTAATATTATACATTCAATTTTTTGCCACAAAGTAATGCAGCATAAGATGCAAAATCAGCTAAGTGTATTTGTTCCTGAAAAAAAACACAATTTAAGCAGAAATTAATTATTACAGTTTGAATAATACAAATAAATTAAATAATTTATTTTGAAACTGATGATGATAAATAGACAGGCCTGGATTTAATTTGAACAATATCTGCATTGCGTTTTAGTAAATTTATCTCGATATTCGATTGGATTTCGAGTGTGGCGAAATGCAGAATGGGTTGATTAAAATGCTAAGTTTACTGTATAGTAATTGTTTAATTTCTTGCATTGTTATGTTATTTTGTATGATCACTATTTACCAAAGGAACAAATGATTTACCATGCCTGGTAGAAACTAAAAAGTCTAACTTTGGTGAAAGTGAGACGCTACAAACCTGTTGCTTAATATGATTCAAAACAAGATATGAATGCCAAAACAAATGATAAATTGGTAATATCTAGATCAAGTGTTAAGCTTGTAATATCGCCGGAAAGCCTCTATTAATCACGGACAAAATAGGTATCTAAAAAGATCTTTATGATGCTGTAGAACGAATTTATAGGAATTTTATTGTAGTGGAATAGCACCCTAAAAAGAATAAAGGATTTATACAAATGATCCCTGAATATATTATATACTACATATATAATATAAATATATGTATATAATATAAATACATGTCAGACGCACATATATTTATATTATATATGTAGTATATAATATAAATATATGTGCGTCTGACATGTATTGTTTCAGTTAATTCTGGAATATTATGAATCTAAAAATTTGTCAGACAAGATACTATTAAGACCCATGTCATCATCATCATCATCATCATTACAGCCCGTCACAAGTCCACTGCTGAACATAGGCTCAATGTCAAGTATATAAATATTTAGAATCTTTTAAAATTTGATACCTAGTTAGCAATAAAGTATTTTTTACCTTTAACTTCGTGCTGCTGTTCAGTAAGCTGAAAATACCATTAGAAAGACTAAATTCACTTATAATAGCGGTGTATAATACTCCAATCCGAAAATTTTCTTTCAGCTGTAGACAGAAAAGTAATTTATCACCATGTTCAGTCAGCAATCACTATAATATACAAGCTGTTCAAAAAAAAAAGTGAAAATGCTGTACAAATTCTTTCAAATTTAAAAAAGTAAATTTCTTTAAAACATAATGTGAAATAAAAATCTAAGGGCCTTGCTGTAAGTGATATATGGCGTTTATTCCGTATATCCACCCTAGGGTAGACACTCGTAAATTCGTGTATGTTTATCCACCTTAGACGGAGTGGATAATCGATCACTTTTCGATTGTTGTTCCGACTTTCCACCCCAAGTACAGTTCAACAGAAAATATATTCTTACTTTATTATATTATTGATTCATTTTTAATAACCACAAACTTAAGCAAAAATCATAAATTCTGCAATATAATATAATAAATAATCATATGTCCAGGAAATGACCAACACTCATTTCAATATTGAGTAGATGTAATTGTATATCCAGTATAAATTTATCTCTTTTAATGTACATTTGTAATCGTTTTCCAAATTTCTTTGTTACCAAAAACTACTACATTTGGATGTTTGTCTTTAATTTCATTTGCTATTGTTTTATGCTAAGATTCCAATAAATTTGTAGTTCTTTGAGACCCTCCGAATGAATTCCAAACAGCCACATAATTTTAGTTTTTGAGCCATGTCTTATAGTAATTCACAAATGCTATCATGATATTATCATCATTATGCGATGTTGTAAATTATGTCACATCGAATGATACTGAACAATTAAAAGTATTTCTAACAACAAACAATTAAATGATTACAAACTATTTACAAAATTAATTTTAGAAACAGTTTGGACGCAACCACATCATTCCCAGGGAATGAAGCAGTAGTCACTGCAGTACAGGAATTTTTAGGTTTTCAAGATAAAGACTATTCCAAGTGTAAAATAAAAGGTGACCATGTCGAACAAATAAAATAACATTTAATAAAAGTCACTCATTATCACTTTCTCTTAAACACTCATTCGTCATTAGTATATAAAATTTTAAAAAGAAATCACCTGTGACTCCAAAGGCAATAAAACATCTGGTAGCCAGGTTGATATATTTCTTGCTTCTAATTTGTGAGCTATTAATATGGCAAGTTCTCTAAGAGTATCAATATTATTAGAATCTGTAATACACAACACACATTATAGATAGAACAGTATAGAACACAGTGAACAGTTTAATTACCTACTCTTAATAGTACTCAATTGTGTAGTGACAGTGTAACAATCCAAATGCAAATATCGGCTGTCGTAAGAGGTGACAGAGAGAAACAAATCAGGAGATGGGCAACAGCATCTTCATAATAACAACTAAAAAAAACTGCAGTTGCAAACCCACTTGTCAAGCCTACTATGTCAAATATCACCCTTATGAGGCAATCGGCTGTAACAGTAGTGTTACTAATAGTATTTGCAATATAACTTTTTTTATATAGGTTAGTGTGACAAACGAGCACACAGTCCACCTGATGGTAAGTGGTTGCTGTGACCCATAGACATCTATATCTATCCTCAATAAAGAATCATAATGCAGATGCGTTGTCATCCATGAGGACTAAGGTGGAATGCCTCATTTCCAGTAAAAGGGTCTCTGACACAGAGCTGCATTAAGCTAATATTTTGTGTTGGTATTCTGTGAGAATGTGGTCCTTCCCCGGTCCGATAATAAAGCAGCAGTGTGGCTTTACCATGAATAACACATTTAGTATGATCAATCTTTAGGGTGAAGTAAAAGTTGTAGATAAAATTTTACCTTTATAATCTAAAGCTAGGGCTATTTTATATGGAGCCATTTTATTGTGGAGTCGTAAATATTCTTCTTTGGTACTGTTCCATAATCCATCAAGTAAAATTGTAAATAAAGCATCTTCAAATGACATCTTGCAATTCAAAGAGGAGGTTTCAGTGCTCTACAAATTTAAAATATTTTTAAGTAACTACATATTACTTAAAAATAGGTATAATTCATAAAGTATATTATAAAGTACTTACAACTTCTGTATTTATAGATATATTCTCAACAATTTTCTGGCCCCAATTAAAGTTAGCCAATATATTAACATTTGCTGCATTTCCATCTTGTTTAATGTCACTTAGCATAAATAAACTTGGTGTTGTAGTTATCTGAAAATTAAGTAAATAAAATTCTATAAAGTACAAAAACATCTATATATTTTTATAGTTCCAAGAATTAACATACAAGCTACACAATTACGAATATGTAGTTGACGGCATAAATTCCATTTCATCTTGTTGGTGTCATGGGATTATGAGAGAGGCAAAGAAAGGTTTTAGGACTTCCAATCGATAGCAACATAGTCATCTAGTTTGCAAGCCATGAAATACCCAGTCCGGCAATGGGAATCAGTGTTAAAGATGCAAAACATCTGGTGATGGCCTACTAAGTGTGACAATTAAAGCATTTCCTTCTCGCAACAGGAGAGGTCCATGGAAAACAGGACTTTTATGGGTTAACAAAGAAGAAAATTATATGCAAAGCAAATTAAACCTAAGCAAAATATTTATTGAATACAAGTCATTAGAAAACTTAAATTTAATAATAGACTAAAAACACTCAAAAAACATTCTACTTACATCACTAATACAACATCTGCAAGATTCTATCACAGTTGCAAGCTATGGAGTATATTTTTGTCTCATATGACGATTGCTATAGCATTTACCATCAAATATTTAACATTATTATTTCATTAATATACTATATATGCCACGCTTGGCAGGCAGGTCAGTAACCACAATTTTTTTTAATAATTTGGAGTTGTTATTTCGCTCTGTCGCCTCTTACGACAACCACAGGATGATATGCAATAGTGGATTCTTTTATGCTGCAATTACAAGGCCACAATAATCATCATGTGTATCATCAAACTAATCAATATTTTAACACATTATTTTCATACAAATTTGTTCCCAGCTTAAGCTGTTTTGGCTATCAGTCTTTAAAGGCTGATCACCTAATTCAACACAAATATTCTATAATTTATCCAATTGCTTTTCCCTACACATTTTAAAATTAAAAGCCTAAATTATCATACAGTCCTACTCCCCTCAGTGTAGTGCTAAGAACACTAGCTGCATTTCCTTGCTGAATGGCTATACATAGCCTATGTAGCGAGAAAAGATACAGCTCTCTTATCAGCGGTGATGACAAGTCATGGATACGGTTCCTTTAGGAACTACACTGCACCTGCCACATGGACTGGTAGTCTAGCATATGGCACAAGTATATAGTCATATTTCAGAAAATCGTACTTGTGCCACTTACTCAGGTTCAGTCATCGTTAATGCCACTCTGGCTCTAAACAAGATACTCCTTAGGTGAGAGGCTGCAAGAGTCTATGCATTTAGCATTTCACACTAAAGCTTTACCTCTCTCCTAAGTGACCAAAGTCATACCATCAAATCTCCTGTCATCGTCTCTAAATATTCCACAAGGCTCCAAATTAGAAATTTGTAGAGACAAGAGCTCTTTGGATAACATATGATTTTTCTTAACTGTATGATAATTTAAATTTTTAAGTATTTTATAAAATAAAGTAATAAGTGAGCATGCAGCCAACCTGATGGTAAGTGAGTCTACTGTGGCCCATAGACATCTACGTCTATTGTCGATTAAGAATCACATCACAGATGCGCTGTCACCCCTGATGATTAACATGGTATTCCTTGTTTCCAGGTTTTGCATTTCTCTACACTCACCATACGAAACAGAGTAGCATTGAGCTGCTATTTTACACTGGTATTCTGTAAGAGTGTGGTCCTTCCCTGGACGAGCTGACCCATTCCTGCTACAACCATAACATAGCTATAACATGGCTCTAAAGTAAAGTAAAGCTGCAGCATATATACGTCCCACTGCTGGGCACAGGCTTTCTCTCATTTCTGAGAGGGTTTTAGGAAAAGGAAATGACCACCGCGCTGCCCCAATGCGTGTTGGAGAACTTCACATGTCTTCGAGATATTTTTTTTTATATTTATTTCTCAGACATGCAGGTTTCCTCACAATGTTTTCCTTCACCGCCGAGCATGTGCTAAATCAGCACTTAAAATTGCAATTAACAATTTCAATGGTGCCGGTGGGGATCGAACCCAGGTTACTTGCGTACTGTGAAACTTACAGTGAGCGCTAACCATCTGAGCTACCCCGGCTTGACATGGCTCTACCACATACAAAATTTATAATATTGTATATGTTAATGTGATCTAAATAAATGATTTTATTCCTCATTTGTAAAAAAATTACAAACACAGTATAAATATTTATGCCTGAAAATTGACATATTTAAAATATCTAAAATAAATACTAACTGAACTCCACCAATATTTCCTATATCTCTGCCATTGCATGAAAAACTGCATTATATCTTGTGAAGGCACCACTAGGTTGAGACACAATTCTGAAGTTGTTTTTAAATCTGTATCATCCATTTTGAATTGCCTAATTTCTTGTTTCTCAAATTGTAGCATGTTTTGGTTTATCCATCCATATGGTAATGTTTGTTCTTTATTTAAAATAAAAGCTCTTGATTTATTTAAAAAAATTGGAAAATTATTATTTGTCTTAGAATATATAAATTGAAGCCATTGGGTATATATATTTCGCAACAGAATTTTGCTTGCTGTATCAAATGAAAAAGTAATACTTCTTTCATTTGGTTTAATAACATTGAAGAAGTTTTGCAAATTAATAACTCTTTTAATTTCAGTTCTCATTTTCCTTTAAAGACTGGTTACAGTCATTATCATTTACTTCATGTAAGGGAATGTTGCCTGGTGGTGCAACAAAGTAATCATCTTCCGTTACAGTAGCATTTTTAAGTATGTCTGTTTGACAGTTTCCTTGTGTTACTTTATCAAAACGAAGGCTAAGATTTCTGAAAAATATATAATTAATAATTTTATTAACCCTCAAAATGTTAAAGTTACATGTATTATTAGTCATAATATTTTATTTACTTGTATTAGTTATATTTCATTTAATAATTAGTAGATAAAGAAATATAAAATAATTGTGTTATAAGTAGTTACAACTGACTTAGGGACCTTCAAGAAAAGAACCTAAACCTTTAAAGGCTGGTAAGCATCTGTAATTCCTCTGGTGCTGCAGATGTTTATGGGCAATAGTGATCAGTAACCATCAGGTGACCCATATGCTAGTTTGCCTTTTCATCTATAATGAAACATTATTTCAATGTAACAGTAAATTATTAAAAATTTATGTTATTTTAATTACAAACAAATTTAGTGGTTCTTTTTCTTATAAAATTGTAGACCTGCATGTTATCTATCATTATTACACAGCATGAGCTTGCATTTATACAATGATAAAGAGTAACATGCTGGTTATAACATCTTTTCCTCAAACTTCTTAATGCATATTAAACTGTCTAGAATAGTTTCACCTATCATAAAATATAAATTTATAAGGGAAAAAAAAATGTTTTTTTTACATACTCATTTTCTAAGACTGAATATAATGGTTCGACATTGTCTGTATTTATATGAAGGATTTTGTCAGCAAATGATATAGAATCTTCTAAGACTTCCACTCCCTCTATATTATTACATTTCACTAAAGAAAGTCTCTCTAAAAGAGCTATAGTGTTTGCGTCAACTTTCAACTTAGGACTTAGTTTATTTTCCAACGTTACAACTGGCGCTGGAGGTATTTTTGTAGAAAATCGTTTTGACAGAAGTCTAAAGAAAAGTATTTTACTTGTGATATTATTAAAGTTCATATTTTAAAACTAGGAGAAAAGAGTTTAATGTGTAGCAGGTAATCTGTACAAAATTTAAATTGTTTTGTATTTAGTGCTTATGTAAATGCTTCTTTTTAATTTTAGTTTTGCACACTGCACACTAACACTAATACAAACTCTCAAACTCAAACGTTAGTTTCTTTATCTACTCTGTGCTCGGATCACAAATACAAATTAGGGGGAGTTTTGGCGGGAACTTGATCGGCGGCGGTTTGCTGCTTCTGTATTATAGTTTAAATAATAGTTTGAAGTGGATTTTGATATATAAAAGTGGTGCGATTTTTTGTATTAACTTTCTAAGCATGTAAACTATTAGTGGAAACGGTGAAACAAGTGCTCTGATGGTGATGGATTCTCAAGATAAGCTGTTTGCATAGGCGCCTTTAGATACCATCGCCAACTGTCAGCTGCCTGCTGGCTCAAGTTGCCGTCAAAATTTCCCAAGAGCTGCACAATGTGACGCATCAACATATTGTGAAGCAGTGAACTGTGAAGGATAATAATACATAAAGACAAGGCTTGGGGAAATTATAATAAACCGAATAAAAATACTCAAGACTTGGCCTAAAGGTCTAGATACCAGGCCATAAACTCCAAAAAAATACAAATTAGGGCTAGGGATGTTCGATGGTCATCGATTTAAAAAATTAAAACATCGATATATTAACAACGATGTTGATACATGTCAAACACAGAAACATCGATGTCAATGAACCCATAATCGATTATTGGGAACTTGCGAACAATGCGAACCCGCGAAATCAATATCAGCTAAATCTTGCATCTCCTTTGAAGATCTAAAATTTTAAATATTTTTTTAGAATTCCTGAACGCATCGCTAACCTAAAAAAATATTATGGTGTGTCAAACTTAATTGTTAAGTGTCACCTATAATGTCACAGTGGTTACCGCTTTGGCTTTATTTTGTAGTATCGTTGTCGGTTGTCGCATAATAACTATTCTACGTAAATTGATATTCAAGTAAATTGTTACTTTTCTCTTGCTGTGTATACCCACATAATTTTGAAACAATATGTAAGTATCTACACATATACAAAAAATATCGATAATGATCAACATCGATGTTTTGAATTGGCTAAACATCGAACATCGATGTTGAGCTATCAATGCCAACATCGATGTCATCATCGATGTTTCTGCAATATCGAACATCCCTAATATAAATATGCCGAAATTAAATCTTCGAGCATAGAAAATAGAGGAGATGGCAAGCCTAGAAAAAAATCGTGTCAAATTGAACCAATAAATGGCGGACGCTATAAGCTCCGCCCATTTCTTAGTGATGTGAAGTCAATCAACTTTTAAAATTTAGTAACACCTATATTATATTTATATTTTATTTATTTATAATATGCAAAATTATATTTTCTCTAACGATTAGGGAGGCTAGGGGAATTTGGCGTGAATTTAACCGCCAGCGAATTGTTGCTCCAGTTTTATCGTTTAAATAATGAACTGGGCCTATGCCTTAATTTGTTAAGAGTAATTGCAAGTTAACAATCTTAATTTCCAAATTTTGCAAAAAGTTAAAATGAAATCAACATAAACAATGTTTTAATCATGAACAACATTATTTTCCAGAGGTTCCACCTCTTAAATTTAATATAGCAAGAATTCTATAAATGTTTATAAAAATATTTTTAAATATTTAACAGTTTCCCTGTCCACAAAACAGGCACATTAGTTAAACAATTTAAATATTCATATATGATTCATGGGGCGGGGAAAGAGATAATAAAAAATATATGTAGTTTTTTTTGATAAATATAAAGTAAATATCTATATTATGAAAACTAACTAATATTATGTATGTGTCAAAATATGCATAATCAGTAATGTTAAGCATCAGTAATCACTTCTTCTAAAATAACTACTAATCATATTTGCGTGACAAACATTGCTTGTTGTACAAATTTAACAAAACTAGAAACTTACAGCCGGAAAAATTGTTGGCACTGCATCGTTACAAAGCCTAACTACAACTACATCAAGAGTTTTATATTAATAGATTCCTTTGCAAAATGTAGGGAACATATGAGGTTTTGTTTATCTGTTGGGTTGATATTTTCTACACCAATAGAGTTAAGCCATATTTGTCTTTTCTTTTTGTTATTTGGTAACCTGAAAATGATAGAATAGAAAATAATGATTTAGATCTATGAAGTTGCAAATAATATTACAAATTAAACAACAGCATGGTTGTTATAAAAGGTGACTTAAGGTAAATTATAGATAAAAAATATGCTTAAAATTTATGTATATTGCATTATTAGAAGGCACGGATGGGCTAATATATAAAATACATAATTAAACAATATATAATAAAGTTAAGTAATAATGTCCGTAGTCTTTGAGGTATTTGCATGTCTGCCTACAGAGAGAGATTACAGGCGCTAGACTGCAATCAATGCAATCTTTACTGCTTTGCTTCACTTTTATTATGTAGGTACCGTAGGTACCTAACATGAACGTAACTCCGTTTCCGTATAATTTAGTTAATCATTTATGCTTAAACTGCTCAGACCCATGACACCTAAATAATGCAATGCATAACGCAAAACTTTTTCACATATTGCGACAGAATAAATCAATAAAAACCTTAATAAAGTATGTACTTGAAAGAATTTATTGTTAACAATGTAACATCACTATTTACGAAAAACAAAATTTTATAGATACGCGAAGAATGATAAGAAGTAATTAAATAATATGAATTAAAGGTTTAAGGTAAATAATTACACCCATCTTCTTACTGTCGCAAAAGATATATAAACGTTTTTACATTGTATTTACAGCAAAAACTAAATCACTCACTAATGAAATGATATTTCGCGTGATTTTTGACTATATTTTGAGGCACAGCCTCTTACATAACACTTAGTCATCTTCGTACTAATAAATAATTGAAAAATTCGCTATAAACTGCTTAAAAATTCGTAACATTTTAAAATTTAGAAATATCAAACGACTTTTTATAGCAACAAATCTGAAACAATAAATGGCGGAATTGGCCGCAAGGCGGGATTAAATGACGTCATCTTAAAAAAAATTACCAAAATACGAAACAATTTCTATTACCTGATTTTTTTTATGAATGGCACTCTTGGCTGAGTAAAAAAGAGATAGACAGCGTATTGACAACTCAATGTCGAATTCAACCATATTTTTATAACCAATAAAACATATACAGTGGACCCCTGGTAATCCGACAAACATTTTGCAGGGCAGTGTCGGACTATCGAATTTGTCGGATTATAGAGTACCGGATTTTTTTATAAAAGAGTACCTTGTAATCTGACAAATTCCAGATCCAATGATAAGATTCTGTATGTTATATATGTACTATGAAGTACAAATTATACTTCACTAGCTGGCCAGGCAAACGTTCTGCCCTTTCCGACGACCCTTCCCATAAAAAAATCCTTAAATTCGCAATAAAAAACATTGAAGGTCATTTATCGGGATAAAAAATATCCTATCTCTCAAGTTGGACCAAACTGAACACAGTGTGCAAAATTTTATTGAAATCAGTCAATAGTTTAGGAGTTCATCGCGGACAAACAATGTGACACGTAATTTTTATATATAAAGATTATGTATGTCTTTAGTAAATAAAACAACACAATAGGGAGCTTACATTTTATCATAAAATTAACGTCATTAATGCTATAGAACTTACAAATATGCAATAACTTTGCATTAGGAAATAATTGTGTACAAACAAATGTACCTACTAAAATAATCAAAAATTATGGATCAAGTTATAACTTGTTTAATCATGCATTTGCGAAGAGTATCAAAAAAATATCTAATATTTAATAATAGACCATCTCGGATTACAGGGGGTGCCGGATTAGACAGGAGCCGGATTACCAGGGGTCCACTGTAGACGTTCTGAGTAGCTCCTCTATTTTCTATGTTCAAAGAAACTTTATACGAATCAATTATTACTCAACACATTCAAATTACAAGAATATGACATATCACCTTAACACAGACTCCCTTTACAATCACAGACTACTTTTTTTTATAACTGGCATTACGGCTCTGGGTTCTAGCCCTTATGAGCCTGAAGTTACAATTTATAATTATCCTTCATAGTACACTGCTTCATAATATTATGTTGATGCGTCACATTGTGCAGCCCTTGGGAGATTTTGACGGCAACTTGAGCCGGCAGTCACGTGAAAGTTGGCAATAGTATCTCAAGGCGCCTAAGCAAACACCTTATCTTCAGAATCACATCATAGTAGGAGATAACCATGATGTAGTATTATTTGTTGATGACACTTCCTTAATTTTCAAATTAAGACGACAATTACTAAAATATGACGAAGTAAATAATGCTATATCTAAATTAGTAAATTGGTTCAATGTTAATAATTAGCATTTAAATGGCACTAAAATGAAATGTATGAAATTTATGACTCCAAAATATCAAACAATTAAATACTAGGGTTGGAATAGATATCCGGTACTTGATTTTAATTATGTTTTCAGTTTAGGAGGCTTGTCTGGGCTAAGCATGAACCTTTTACACTGTTTTTGAATGTCGGAAATGAGTTTTGAATTAATTACGATAAAAATAAATTTCACTAAAAATTCCATATAATGAAACGCAAATATGACATTTTCAACTTTCAATAAGTACTATTTCTCATCTATATTGAATAAAAAAAGTTTATGTATTTGTTTATGTTTTATCACAATCAGAACACTTGTTTTACCGTTTCCACTAATAGTTCACATGCGTAGACACTTAATACACAAAATCGCACCACTTCTACATATCAAAGTCCACTTCAAACCATTATTTAAACAATAATACAGGAGCAGCAAACCGAGTAGTTTCCGCCAAAACTATGTAGTGTAGAGTGGAAGGAGAACCATCTGATAAGGTGCGAAAGTTGAAAAAGTGTCCCACTATATACTGAAAATAGAGGTTCCAAAACCTACCACAACAGCGCTGGCGTCTGAAAAACTACGATATGAACATAGCTGTTGTAGACGGAGTGAAGTCAGCTGAATTCAAATATTTGAAAAATTTTATGACTAGAGTAGTTAGTAAAATACCAGTATACAAAACCTCAACTATTTACGTAGTACAAAACCAAGCGGATTGGTCGGTTCTTGTTTATTTCTCCATGTTATTCTAATTAACTTTGGCGCCTTTTTTTAAATTTATCCTATGCTACTGCAGCGCCACCCTTATTGGACGCGTTTTTAGGGACACTTTTCATATAAGGAGATGGTTCTCCTTCTACTCTACACTCCATAGCCGAAACTCACAGACTACTTAGTGGATACTACGCCATAGATAAATAAATATAATTGGTAAATCCAATTGGGCATACCTTAAGCCCATAAAAAAATACGTATAACATGATTAAACGGAATTTTTAAAGTAGTTTAAATACATTTCGACAGCACTATCGCCTTCAACACCCTCGAAAACCATGAAAATGACACCCATCATGAAAAAATTGATAACCATTGCAGCTGCCACCTTGGATTTACATTTCGACAGCACTATCGGCTTCAACACCCTCGAAACCCATGAAAATGACACCCATTATAAAAAAATTGATACCCATTGCAGCCGCCACCTTGGATTTACATTTCGACAGCACTATCTTCTTCAACACCCGCGAAAACCATGAGAATGACACCCATGATGAACAAATATACCTATTGCAGCCGCCATCTTGGATTTACATTTCGACAGCACTATCGGCTTCAACACCCTCGAAAATTATGAAAATGACACCCATGATGAAAAAATTGGTACCTAATTCAGCCGCCATCTTGGATTTACATTTCGACAGCACTATCAGCTTCAACACCCTCGAAAACCATGAAAATGACACCCAAGATGAAAAAATTGATATCTTTTGCAGCCGCCATCTTGGATTTACATTTCGACAGCACTAGCGGCTTCAACACCCTTGAAAACCATGAAAATGACACCCATGATGAAAAAATTGGTACCTAATTCAGCCGCCATCTTGGATTTACATTTCGACAGCACTATCGGCTTCAACACCCTCGAAAACCATGAAAATGACACCCATGATGAAAAAATTTATACTTATTGCGGCCGCCATCTTGGATTTATATTTCGACAACCCTATCGGTTTCAACACTTGAAAACCATGAAAATGTCACCCATGACAAAAAAATTGATACTACTTACTTTTAGTACGTACTACTATTATTTGTTCTGTGCTTTTAAAATATTGTAATAAAAAAATCTCTTATTATTATGATAATCAGGTATTTAAAAAATTTGGATATTCGAATATTGTGTAGGTATTTGTACAGCGATCTTTTTGAGCCGCTGCAAACATCCGAAACAATGTCCACTCACGACGGCGACTGACCAGTATATAAAAAGTACTCTGTGCGTCGAACTGAGTGAGTGACTAAACTACTCTGTGGCTTTAGCTCCCTTTACAGAATTAATTTACATACAAGGCTTCCAAATCAACGAAAATTTCGCCATTTTGGAGCCGAAAAAAATTAATTATAGCTAAACAAAACAAAATTACACTGCCATTTACATTCAGTGGCTTCCCACATGATAGATGAAGATATTAAAAAATAGATTGATTTAAACAATTGATATTTTCAAAAGTTAGAGTGTTTACAAGCCTTCCGGGCTTGATAAATCCACACCATAAGCCACTAAAACCCCTTTTTTTTATTTAAAACTAGCAATTAATCGATTTTAAAAAAATATTAATAAGTTCAACAATCATTTATCTTTCTAACAATGTGCTTTTTATATCATTTATATGTATAATATGATTGCTAGATACGATTTTATTCAATAAAACGTTGGAATCTTAATTTTTAGGCGATAGTAGAACATACCTTGCGCTTTCTAAAGCGCTTAAGGTATGCAATATGTAGCAAGACTACATTGTACGCATGCTTATATATTAGTCTATGAATTCAACTTCCTTCCACAGACAGCTGTTACTGTCAGATGTCAGTGTCAGTGGAACTGGTGGAACTTCTTTTTTTAATAAGATGTTTGGTGTTGCGTGTTTTTTGATAGATTTTGCCGGCAACCTGAGCCAGCAGTTACTTGGCGATAGTATCTCAAGGCGCCTAAGCAGACATATACCTTATCTTGAAATTCACATCACCATCGAAGCACTTGTTTCCCCGTTTCCATTAATAATTCACATGCGCCGACATTTAATACACAAAATAGCACCACTTTTACATATCAAAATCCACTTCAAACCATTATTTAGGCAATAAAACAGGAGCAGCAATCCGCCACCGGTCAAGTTTCAAGTTCAAGATCGCCAAAACTCAGTAGAACACTTCAGATATGTAATTTTTTTTCTGTGCTTATAAGGAGCTATCAAAATTCTTACCTATTTTGGTATGTAGGGTTGATACAGAAGGATAATATTAAATAAACAAAACATTTATCAGGTTTTTATTACAAACTGCTTACTATCAATATTTTATTTTCATTTTCGATTTTTGAAGAATTTGTTGTGCTTTTATTTGAATGGTAAATTTTAAATGTAATATAAAATTTCTTTCTTAAATAATCTAATAGAAAGCACTCAGATATATCATTATCAATGTTAATATACAAATGTTAACAATGTTTATTTCGAAATCAAAATATGCGCGAAATTTTTGCAAATCAAAAAATGCTAAATTTGTTGACGTATATGTATACAATATCTATCTACCTATTTTTATATAAAAAATATAATCAAATACCATTATCTGTTGGAGTCTTTGGGATAATTAAAAAATATCTTTTTGGAACGAAGTTACTTGTCGGACGGTACGGATTTGGCGGATAGGGGCTAGGCGACAAAAGTGTAAGATTTTTCCGTAACGACCCCTTCTGGCGTAGTGTAGACGGCCTTGGCGGCTGGGTATAAGGAAGCGAGACGGAATTATAATTATCCATCTCCCTCATACTTTTTCTTATCTTGCCATGAAAAACATTTTTTTTAAATGACGCTTCATTTTAATAGACGCTAGTAATTCATTTATGTGGTTTTTTGTTTATGTCATTTATTAATCAATAATATATTACGTTTGTCAATAATAATATACTACCAAAGGAACTTCGTTCCAACCGAGTGTTCCACAACACTCACGTAAGTTTTTTTAACTACATAGGGGTTAAAGGTAACTACGTACATATATGTACGTCTCACTGCTGAGTATAGGCCTCCCCTAATTTTTGAGAGAGTTTTACGGCAAGGAAGTGTCCGCTGCACTGCCCCAATGCGTGTTAGCGAACAGCATATGTCTTCGAATTTTTTTTATCTTATTTATCAGGCAAGCCGGTTTCCTTGCGATTTTTTCCTTCAGCGCCGAGTACGTAGTAAATGAGCACTTAAAATTGCTATTAAAAATTTCATTGGCCGACGGGGAACGAACCCGGGTTGTTCGCGTATTGTGAAATTTACAATCAAGTACAATTACCTAGTGGAGTCTTTGGATCTAGTTAAATAATAATATATTTTATATTAACTTAAACTATTTGCTTTGAACAAGTTACAATATTATTGCATAAACGATTAATAATAATTATTAATTATATATGTATTTACGTTCTATTATTGTTAATACACACAGAACAGGAAACATCTTTACACTTTTTCTATTATATTACTAGCGACCCACCCCTGCTTCGCACGCGTGATTTCTGGATCTCGACAATAGCGCCACGCCATGTACTGGGTCCAAATGTGAATCTAAACTATTTAGGGAACCATTCAAACACAAAATATTTCATCAAAATCGACCGAGCTGTTTTTGAGTTTTAAAGAGACTAACGGACAGCAATTGATTTTAATATATTTAGTTGAGTTAACACTGAGTTTGTGCAATGAGCACTTGTCGAGCAGGCTTCAGACTGTATTTTTCTGCCAAATTGTCCTTAGCGTTATTGTAGGTGTTGCGGACGGCGAGGGAGCCGCCGCCTGTCGCCCCTTCATACCCCGTTGCGCCCCGCGCACCCCCGCACACCGGTAGCAGATCACGTGATGTCGCGACCAATGAGCGCGCCGCATCGCCTTACGACGCTACTCACAGGCTGAGACGCTCTCTTACGGAATATAAGAAGGGCGTTTTGGTCTGTGAGGCGTTTATTTCGTAAGCGGCACTCGAAGACAACAGCAAGCGAAGAAATCAAGATTCCATAGAAGATTGAAAAGTGAAGACACCCCTCTCTCTGTATATATAGTTGATAGTTAATAGTGCCGCATTTGTAAATAACTAAATACAGTTTAGTCATCAGTACCATCTTTCCTTTGAGCAGTCCCCTAGCGTAGTACCTCATAATCAGTCATACAGTCCACTAGCAACACTTAAATTCATACAGTCCACTATATTCCCTAATATTCTTGGTCCATCGCCGCCGGATAAGAAGCCAGGAGAAAGAAGGTAATTACAGAAGAAAGAAGGTAATTACAGGAGAAAGAAGGTAATTACAGAAGAAAGAAGGTTTTTACAAAAGAAAGAAGGTAATTACAGAAGAAAGAAGATCATTATAGAAGATCTTCAAGGAAGAAAGAAGTTCGTCGACGAAGAGAGAAGATCGTCTGTACTAACTTCTTCTCTGTTTCTTATTACGGCTACGTCATATACGTCTATTGACGACGACGAAACGCCGGTAGGAATGCGGATATTCGAGGAAGCACCCGCGTCCCCGTCCGATTATCTTTCGTTGGCACAAGCGCCCTCCGCCGCGCCCCAGGCCCCGCTCGCGCCCGCATCTATGCCCGCGCCCGCGCCCCCGCCGCCGCGCCCCGCTATGTCCGTGTCTACAACCAATCGCTTGGGAGAGGTTAGCAAATCCGCGCCGCGTACAGAGACGCTCGCCGTGATTATAGAAGATCTTCCGATAACAGAGATTAGTTCGATAGTGCGTACCGTCGCGCCTGTAGCAGACGTTGTACATAGGCCCGCGCCCCGCGCCCCGTCGGTCCGTTCACTCCGTTCAGCCCGGTCGACAGCTAGCGCGATAGCAAAGTTAAAGCAAATCGAGTATAATACCGCGGAGGAACTAACTGCAATTCGAAGGAAGCAATTGCAAATAGAAGAAGATCTTATCAAGAAGAAATACGCTAGGGACGTCGCTCAACTGCAGGAAGAAACAGATAGGGAAAGTTTAAACGAAGACGAATTAGTGGAAAATAGGGTACGCGTCCTACCGCCCGTCTCAGCCCGCGCCCCGCATCGAGATAGAGCAGGCCCCACCGAGTAGGGGGACCGGTTACGACCACGCTGACGATGCCCAGGGTAGGTCGGTTGCGAATGATGTTCAACCGCGTCGCGTAGATACGATACAGAGGGACAGTGGAGTCGCCGTAGAAATGAACCAGGTGGATCGCCGTGTACGGGTTACGTCGTCGTCGCGCGTCCAATGCCGCACTCTATCGCCTAAAAATAGATCATCGCCAGATCTCCACGCGGATCGTAGATTACCGTCGCCGTGTAAGGATGTAGGTGTACATAGATCGCCATCGCCACATCGCTACGCGGATCGTAGATTACCGTCGCCGTGTTATAAGGATGTAGGTGTACATAGGTCGCCAGCACCACAGCGTAGGCTAGAGGGAAATTGGGATAGAGATAGGTCGCTCACCCCGCGAGGGAAAGATAGGGGTATAGAACGATTAGCGGAAGATTTAGAAAGTATAATTAGAGTTAGGCCCGCCGCCGCGAAGCAGACGCAGGACTTGCCTAGTTTTAACGGTTCGGCCGCGGAATGGTTAGCGTTTAAAGCCGCGATGAAATAATCCACGCGTTTATATGGATTCACAAATACGGAAAATATGGCAAGGTTAAGGAACTTTTTATGCGGTGAGGCTAGGGAGGTAGTATCAGCGCTGCTGTTTACCGCGAAGGATCCAGCAGACATTATGCGGACACTGGAGCAGTGTTTCGGCCGCCCGGAAGTAATTATAGATCGTGCGTTAGAGGAATTAAAACGCCTTCCGCGCCCGGGTTAAACCGTCCAGGAATTAAATTCGTTCGCTATTAAGTTGCAATATATAGTGTGTATTATGCAGAACGTCGACGGCAAAGGATACTTACAAAATCCGATGCTAACTAGGGAAGTCACTAGCAAACTTAGCCCTCACTTACGGTCGCGTTGGTGCGATTATGCGGAGCACTACGGAAGTGCGGACGAACCGGACATTGTCACGCTATCCCGGTTCACGATGAGAGAGGCTGACCGAGCGTTAAGTCACGCCTATACGTCCGTAACGCCGACTGAGGAATCGCCCGTAAGACGAGAGGCACCGCCGTCGAAAGGGATAGGGTTGACACGCCGCGTAGAGGATAGGGCCCGCGACGTAAAGACGTTCACCACCCAGGAGGACACCGGTAGTGCCTCGTGTATGTGTTGTGGGGGTGAATACCCAATCGCCAAATGTAGGAAGCTAGCGCAAATGGGTTTGGACGACCGGTGGAAGTGGGTTAGGGAAGATGGGGTGTGGTTTAGGTGCTTAAGCAGCAAACACCGACGTCTACGTTGTAAAGCTAGGAAGTGCGGCGTCGAAGGCTGCAACGCCTCCCACTACGCCCTCCTTCACGCCCGCAAGGCCCGTACGCCTGAAGCGTCGGTAAAACCGGACGAAACCGTGCTCGTCGCGTCGAATGTTAATAGTAGTGCGTCCGTGTTATTGAAAGTGTGCCCCATTACGGTGCGCGGACCGCGCGGCAAGGAATTTGATACGTATGCGCTACTTGAAGAAGGCTCTACCATATCGTTAATTGACGACGACTTAGCTCGCGAGTTAGGAGCGGAAGGACCGGTAAAGCCGCTCAATATTAGAGGAGTAAATAATAGTCAACGCAAGGCCAAACAACAAAGGCAATATTAGTTAATTTAGGGATACGTGGCAAGATGCATTTAATAATCACCCGTAATTTGAGAATAGGACGTCGAAGGCAGCCTATAGCTGCACGTACGTTACTAGGGTGGGTAATTCAGGGAACCGTGCCGCGGTTAACGTGTAGGGAGGACGGCGAGACCGTATTACACGTAGCAAGCATTACCGGACGGCCAGATAGGGACATCCGAATGTTTGACAGTCAGGACGAGGAGCTAACGGAACTCCTCAAACGGCAGTATGAGAATCCTATAGAATCTATCTCATACTGTCGCGGCCTACTCTTTAGCGAGATACCTATATCTCGGCCTACTCTTTAGCGAGATACCTATATCTCGCTAAAGAGTAGGCCGCGACGGGAAGAGGAGCGCGCTGTCGACATATTCCAGCGCACCGTCAAGAAGGTCGGCGAGCAATACCAAGTTGGACTGCCATGGAAGGACGACAACGTGCGGATGCCACCCAGCTGTGAAATGGCGGTTCGAAGGCTACGGACGATTGAAAGGAAAATGGACCAGTCGCCGGAGTTTCGGGACGCCTACACAGCCCAGATAGACAACCTCCTGGCGAAAGGTCTGCCGAGGGGACGGAGAGAGAGGACCCCAAGAGCTGGTACCTGCCACACTTCGCAGTACGGAACCCGAACAAGCCGGGGAAGAAGAGAGTAGTGTTCGACGCGGCAGCGCGCGCATCCGGTAGATGTCTTAATGACTATTTACTCGACGGCCCCGACTTATTACGGAACTTACCGGGCATACTGTTTAGGTTTCGAGAGAATGAGATAGATATTAGGGAAATGTTCTTGCGTGTGAAAATCGACCGTCACGACCAACCCGCGCAATTGTTTCTCTGGCGAGGAAACGAGCGACACAGCTCACCGCGGGAGTACGTTATGACGTCAATGATTTTCGGCGCGAGGAGCTCGCCGTTCCTCGCACATAGTGTTAGAGATTATAACGTGCGCGCACACGCAGAGACATACCCGTTGGCGCTTAACGCTATCGTACTGTTATAGATTCCCTTTTAATAGCGATCCGCTGACACAAAGCACACAGTCAGCACTCTC
This sequence comes from Parnassius glacialis, assembly GCA_033319125.1. Classification (NCBI taxonomy): domain Eukaryota; kingdom Metazoa; phylum Arthropoda; class Insecta; order Lepidoptera; family Papilionidae; genus Parnassius; species Parnassius glacialis. The sequence continues at coordinate 33,788,951 of JAVANC010000005.1, read as the reverse complement.
TTAGTAGCTTCGGTACTTTCTTATTTCAACACGAGGAATACCGCGCAGTCCGTCATTCACTCTCGTCCGAAATACTCGCCTCTCAATTTCAATTTTAAAATTGTGTCATTCTATAATAAATCCAGTTGTAATTTCTAAATAGGTTTTTTTAAAAGACATTTCGTGAAGTCCCGTATAACATTGGTGGCAACGGTGAAGGGATCTATAAAAGATCCTTGGTGCCTCTGAGGACTCAATTGTGCAATTACTAGAACGTTCTGTGTTGTGGTCTCTATAAATACTTACCGCTTAAAACTCGTTTCTTCGCTGAACTTCCGAAAACGATACCCGCCTGGCCACATGAAAAATTTATGCTAGAAGTCATACAACTGAAAGAAAAAAGAAGAAAAGAGAGTAGAAGAAGAATACCACCCAGCATCTGCTCATCATCCGCCAACCGAGTCTACGAAGTCAACACTGCTGCGCACTTCCGCTTTTTTCTACGCTGTCGCCGTGTTCCTGAATCCTGATCAAAAATATATATAATATAAATAGTATATAAACCCGACATGTTCCCGTAAGTCCGCTCCAGATTTATAGGAATATTATAATAATACAGTCTTAAATGTTGTGAATAATACTGAATGTTTTATAAACTTTACAAAATAAGTATATAACCTAATTTAATTAAACAATCAAAAAAAAATACAAAATTAATTCATATTTCAGTTATACTCTCATTCATTCATTTTAACATAATCAATTGTATGTCAACTGTCTTTTAAACATTATATTTTAATTGTGTGCTATTGCTTGTATTCGGGACCAGTGCAACGCCTTATCGCTACTACTCCCACGCGAAACGTTGAGTAGCTTATCTTTGTTTTGACTAATCCTCCTCCGTCACAATGCCTAAAGACGAACCTACACCGATTATTTCGACACCAAGCATCGATCTCAATATTCTTTGTAAATTTATAAGTAAGTTTGATGGCAACCGAGAAAAATTAATGCCATTTATTAATAACTGTAGTAATGCTATGAACCTCGCGTCAGATCAACAACGGGATATCCTTTTAAAGTACATACTTAGTCAATTAGAAGGACGCGCTGAAAGTGTTCGCTCGATTAAAATATTTGAATCTTGGTCACAGTTAGAAGACTTTCTTAAATCCCAATTCGGTGACAGAAAACATTCCGCTGCACTGCTCTCAGACCTAAAAGAATGTCGTCAATCCAATAATGAAACGGTCAACCAGTACGCCCTGCGAATAGAGACGTGTTTGTCTAAATTGTTAACGGAAATAAATATATCAATACCTACAAGAGAAAAGGGTGAACTGGCAGGCCGTCTCGCGGCAATGCGGGACTTATCGTTACACACTTTCGTGGTTGGCTTAAATCCTCGTCTATCAACAGTAGTTCGATGCCGCGATCCCGATACGCTCAATGATGCTATTAATTTTGCCGTGTCTGAAGAAAAAATATTCCAGGTGACTCGACGCCACCTTAGTCAAACAAATACCCAGGATTCAAACCAAAGACGCTTTACTAGTTGTAATTTTCAACAAAACCAAACAACCACGCGAGAGAGGCCTTTTAATAATTCAGCTGGGTCTTTCTCTATGTTCAGAACCGATTACCCAGTGTGCCGATATTGTAAAATACCCGGTCATACATTAGAAACATGCCGCAAACGCGAGGCTAATAATCGACGACGATTTGGTAACGTTCAAAACAATTATAGTAATAATAATGTTAATCGCAATAACTACAATAATAAACCTAGCTACAGCATAGCAAAGTGGCGAAGCAATCAGCTTTGTAGCGGTTTCTAACGGTTGCCGTTCAGCAATCAGTTTCAAAACAGGAGGTTCAGATGCCTGGGTGATCAAGTAATCGATTGCTGAAAACAGAATTTGAAAATTCGAAACCGTTCTCGAGATAATCGTGGGACAGACGGACAGACATCGTGAAATCAATAAACCTAGCAAGCTAACAGCATAGCAAAGTGGCGAAGCAATCAGCTTTGTAGCGGTTTCTAACGGAAAAAAAATTCAAAATAGGAGGTTCAGATGCCTGGGTGATCAGCAATCGATTGCTGAAAACAGAATTTGAAAATTCGAAACCGTTCTCGAGATAATCGTGGGACAGACGGACAGACGGACGGACAGACGGACAGACGGACAGACGGACAGATGGACAGACATCGTGAAATCAATAAGTGACTTCGCAAGCTTCGCCACTTAATAAGTGTCTTCGCAAGCTTCGCCACTTAATAATGGTCCACCGCCTCACATTTTCCCGAATCGTAATCAGCATATCAATGCTGCTATTGCAGACGATCAAAATGTCGATAACACCAACCATCATTTAAACGCGGAAGATTTCCCGCCCAGTATCGCACGGGAAGACTAAATAGCGAAGCCGATACTCACCCCATTGCCAATCATATCACAGCATTTCACTCATTTTCTATTCCCGTTCTAACTCAATCTAACTGACAGCCCCAAACCGACAGATTGAAAGTTAATAATGCTACTTCAATTATCAAACAGCCTATCAACGGCGTCATATCGAAGAGAATTTCGTCTCCTGTATCTATTCCCATTCCAACTCAATCTAACCGACAGGGTATCCAGCCCCAAACCGACAGATTGAAAGTTAATAATGCTACTTCAATTATCAAACAGCCTATCAACGGCGACATATCGAAGAGTATTTCGTCTCCTGCATCTGAAAAGAAAGAAAACAATATTAAAATATATAACATCTCTACAAATCCATCAAAAACATACTTACCTTTTATAAAAGTTCAAACTTCTTCTTCAAACGTCTCGTCGAAATCCTTATCCTTGCTCGTCGATACCGGCGCAGCTATCAGTATTATTAAAGATTCTGCTGTAGAAAAGATACCTGAAATAAACAACTAAAAAAAACTATAGAAATTACTGGTATAGGAAATTACTCTGTTACATCCCTTGGTTGTGACCAATTAAATTTTGTTCCTACCAACATAACTTCTACGTACTTCCAGCGTTTGATTTGCCGTATGATGGAATCATCGGTAGCGACTTCCTTATCAAATTAAATTGCAAAATTAATTATGATAACAACACCTTAAAAGTAAATAAAGATGAAATAGAGCTTTGTTTCACTAAGCTAGTCTATACTATTGCACCTCGATGTGAAACTATCATAGAGTGTTCTGTAAGAAATCCGGACATTAAGGAAGGAATTGTTCTCGATCAGAACCCCGTAGACTCGCTCCTAATAGCTAACTGCATCGTAAAAGTGAAATCAAATTCAAGAATTAATATCTCCGTTGTAAATACTTCCGAAAGCGAATTAATCGTCGATTCCGATCTAAAACTAACGCTACAACCTTTGGAAAATAAATATAATCATCAAATCTTTTATATTTCTTCAGAAGGTTCACAAAATAACGTCCTTACTTGCACCGATCAAACTTTAAATCTCTTAAGATTGTCACACCTAAATAAAGAAGAGAAAGAAGCATTATGCGCTCTTTGCTGTACTTAATCCGATATCTTTCATCTGCCTGGCGACAAATTAACTAACACAAACGTCTTGCAACACGAAATTCCTACTTCGTCTTCCATACCAATCAACACTAAGTTTTACCGCTTCCCTGACATTAATAAACCAGAAGTAGAACGCCAAATAAATAAAATGCTTGACGATGGCATCATGAAACCCTCGACATCACCCTGGTCATCACCAATTTGGATAGTTAACACAGACACATAGATTAACGCAGTCTAAACGACATCACTATAGGAGATTCCTATCCGATACCCAACATAACAGAAATTCTTGATCAATTAGGGAAATGTAAATACTTTAGCACTGTAGATCTTGCTTCCGGCTTACACCAGATAAGAATGTCCGAAAAGGACGCTCCTAAAACTGCCTTCTCTGTCCCGCAAGGATCCTTTAATTTACAAGGATTTTGGCTTAAAGAACGCCCCTTCAATATTCCAAAGTTTGATGAAAACTGCCCTATCTAGCTTACAAGGACTCCAGTGCTTCGTCTACCTAGATGATATCATTATTTACTCATATGACCTTCAAACACACATAAATAATCTTTCCAACGTCTTTGGCAGACTCCGACACTTCAATCTTAAGCTCCAACCAGATAAGTGCGAATTTCTCCGAAAAGAAGTATCATATCTTGGTCATATCATTACCAACGAGGGGGTAAAGCGAAATCCAGAGAAAACCAAAGCTGTTCAACAATTTCCCCAACCTAATGTCCAAAAGATATCAAATCTTTCATGGGATTAGTGTCATACTATCGAAGATTTATACCAAATCTATCTAAACTTGCAAAATCTCTTACAAACCTTCTGTAGAAAAATGTTCCTTTCGATTGGCAAAATGAGCAACAACTAGCTAAAAATTGTTTGACTATTGCTCCAATATTAGCCTACCCAGACTTCACAAAGCCTTTCGTGTTGACTTGTGATGCATCAAATTTTGCTATTTCGGCCATATCATCACAAGGTCCCATAGGGAATGATAGACCTGTCGCTTATGCTTCAAGAACTTTAAATAAAGCCGAGTGTAACTACAGTATAACAGAAAAGGAATGCTTAGCAATTCTTTTCGGTACTAAAGTATTTAGGCCATACCTATATGGCCGTCGTTTTAAAATTATTACTGACCACCGCCCACTTAAATGGTTATTTAACTGCAAAGACCCGGGGTCAAAACTAGTAAGGTGGAGGCTAAAATTAGAAGAGTTCGACTACGAGGTCGAATACAAAAAGGGCAAAATTAACAGTAACGCCGTCTGCGTTACTGTTAATTATCCCGTTTCCCTCTTAATCCGGTTGTACAAAATGATACTATCTCAGATCCGCAACCTTCCACCTCCCACGAAGAACCTCAAACTATTCAAGATCCTGAACTTCCTTCAGACATTCTCGAAGAACTCATTGAATTGGGTGACTTGAATCTCAGTCCATCAGAACTGTTGAATCCCGAACACACTGATTCAATTCCATTAGACGCAAAATCCCCACAAAATTCCTGTAACGAATCAAATAAAGACTCTGAAAACAACCTGGCCCATTGCAACGACGATTACTCTGCATTCCTTAAAACATTTTGTAAAAAGGATGAGACATTTAATACTTACATATAAGAATATAATGAGAGCCTTTTAAGAAGCACCTGCAAAACAATCCTAGTTCCCGTATCTATCGATTTTGACGAATCAAATCCCTACCTTGAGGATATTCTTTCCGGTTTAAGTGACACAAAGGTCTTAAACGAAGAACGAGAACTTCACTCATTTAAAAAGATAGAGTCAAAGGGCAAAATTTATTATCTTCTCTTCACAAAAGTATATTATTTTGATGACTGATCTTATCCCGAAATCTTCAAAACCTTAAAAGCCGCCACGGACGACATTATACTTTCAGGTAATATTAGTGAAATCGCAGTTTCTGATTTTAAGAACCTGTTCGAACAACATTCGTTTGTCAAAATATACGGCATGTTTATGTACTTATATAACAATACAAATATAACAATAAATATACATGATAACTCCATAATATACCATGTACCAACAGAGATATCGAAAATTCTAAAAGAAAATCACGATATACCAATAGCCGGTCACTTAGGATCAAATAAAATGTATAATAGAATTAAAGAACGTTATTATTGGATAAACATGTGCGCAGATATAGAGAGGTATATACAAAATTGCAAACTTTGCCAAACAAATAAACCGTTACGCAAGATTAACCAGTCTCCTATGCAAATCACAACCACTTCTACTCGCCCATTTGAGAAAATAAGCCTTGACATAGTAGGGCCCTTACCAGAAGCGGGTTTTCACAAACTCCGATTTATACTCACTCTCCAAGATGATCTAATCAAATTTTCTACAGCCTATTCAATTTCCAACGTCACCGCAGAAGAAACATGCGAAGCTCTAGTTCACTTCATTTCGCAATTTGGGATCCCTAAATCCATAATTACCGATCAAGGAACAAATTTCACGCTGATCTTTTCAAACGTACATGTGAATTTTTAAAAAGAAGACAGATATGGTCCTCTCCGTATCATCCCCAGACTCAAGGTGCTCTCGAAAGGAGCCATGCCACCTTGAAAGAGTATCTTAAGTCCTTCGTGAACGAAAACCAAACCGATTGGCACAAATACGTCTATACAGCGATGTTAGCCTACAGCAGTAACGTCCATACAAGAACTCAGTTCACTCCTTACGAACTTCTTTTTGGTCATAAGTCGTATATTCCCGATGCTATTTTCGAATCAAAAACTAACGGTACCTATCCTGATTACATTAAAATGCTTCAACATCGATTAAAGATTTCTCGAGAGAAAGCCCAACAAAATATACATATTGCAAAAGAAAGGTCTAAAACATACTACGACAGAAACTCTCGCACGGTCAAATATAAAATAAGAGATTACGTCTACATCAAAAATCATCTTCGTCTTCGTAAGGCCCTCTCCCCCATTTGGAAGGGGCCTTACAAAGTTGTCAAGGTAATAATACCCTTACTCTCCTCATTAACACACGCCATGTTAAACACCACTTCGATGAAGTGTAACACGCTCATGACATAAGTTCTTAAATATCAAAATTACATTCGTTTTAAGACATATATTTTAACATTTACAATTTATTTATACACTTTTCTTTTACACTATATACACGTTATTATACAATCTAGATTTATTAAGCTCTTAATTATTATTTACAGAACGACCACCGTATTTGTGCTATTATTCTTGCAAACGGCAATGGTCAATATATTGAACGCATCGACAAGAGCCCTGGTATATTCTTCGACCCTGTTGGTACATTGAGGATAATTAATGATCAATTTCACATCGTTATTCTGGTAAACGTACACCCAATCCGACACCATTTGGAAAACATTCATGAAGTATTTAAAATAATCCGATTTCAGTGTCGTGAGAGTGCCGACATAGATTATACTCAGTGCGAAAATATGTTACGACCCCTAGAAGCACTTTAAAACGACATCTTAAGAGATTTTAATGCGCATTCCCACATTATCTTAAACGGTATGTCCAAGAGATCTGCCTGGTTCTCAGGTATTGGCACGGTATTTAAACACATTTTAGGCACACTGGATGAAGATGACGCTGAAATTTACAACAAAGCTATTCATGCTCTATTTAATAACGAAAATAGACTAGCAGAGTCTATCAAAAAGCATATCTTAGTTTCCAAATCCGCTATTTCTTATGTTAATAAATCCCTGGAGGAATTAAATGACAACCAAATAAAGTTAAATAGCGTCATTGAACTCTTATCTTCTACTGTTATAAATGCATCTGAAATGCTAAATATACTCAGTTTTCAAACGAAACTATCCAATGTTTTAAATACCTTGCTATCTAATTTGCTTACAATGTCCTTCAAAGTCGAAGATTTGTTAAACGCAATTTTATTCGTAAAAACCAACACCTTACATCCATCTATACTAAGCCCAACTCAAATGTATAATGATATATTAGTAACCTAAGAATTATGCCAAAATACAAAGATTTTCCAATATCTCTAGAATTAAGCAACATTCGTACTTTAATTAACATTGCCGATTTAGTATGTTATTATTTAGACAATAAGCTTATTTTTATCATAAAACTACCTTTAGTTAGTTTGTTAGAATATAATATATATAAGAACTTACCTTTGCCAACTCCACATGCTTAAGATAGAGCAAACTCTTTTGCCATAATCATTCCTTCTGAAAAGTTTGTAGCGCTAAGCAAAGATAAAACAAGTTATGTTTATCTACAAGACATAAATAATTGTAAAAATATCCCGACAAATACCTACCTTTGTTATGTTGTAGATGTAGCTACAGTATCCAATAATGTACCCTGTGAAATAGAAATTATGACGAAAGCCTTGATATCAATCCCAGATAACTGTCCATTTAGAATAATTTCCGGTAATCTGGATATATGGCACGAACTATACAACAACAAAAGGATTTTTGTTCAAACCAAACCCACTAAGTTAATCGGTGGAGTGTAGTAACAATTTAACCGAATACACTCTATCCGGGACGGGCTTACTCACAATTCCACCAGATTGCGTAGCTTTCCATAAGAATCTGAAATTAGAAACTAAGCTCTACCCTAGTATAAATGTTCCCGGAGTATATTCGGATTTTAATATAATTAATGATAGTTGTTGTAAGTTAAGTAACCTTAACAAATTTTCAGTTAACCTTACGTCTTCAATAAATGTAAAAACTTTGAATTTAGAAAATTTAAAATCTTACAACACTGATTCCGATCAGATTATCAAACGACTAGACCCTAGAAAGTCCAAATGTGTATAATGTTAGTTTCTCTATAATAAGTCTTATATCTGTAACACTTTGCATATATATTATAACCTATATAATTTGTAAGAGAGGAAAGTATTTCAGAGAGTATTTTAATTTTAACAAAGAAAATACAGAAGATCATCATCACGCCGATCAACCACAGCTACGCATAGAGTACTCACTCAAGGGTGAGTTTTCTCTCAACGGGGGGGGGGGGGGGGTTGTTATAGATTCCCATTGTTAGACTATTTAGACAGTTATGCAACGGTAGAGGAAGCGGTAAATACGGCGAGGCAGGTTACGGAAGTGCACCAGAAGGCCGGTTTCACCTTGGCAGGCTGGAATTCTAACCACGCAGCCCTATTGGTAGACATGCCGGAGGAACTACTGGCGAGCAAGCCTAAGGAAGTAGGCTTAAGGCAAGACAGCCCAGGCAGAACCCTAGGGTTGTTATGGATGGCCGACGAAGACGCCTTAACCTTTAACACTTCAATGAATAGGGTGCCGCACGAAGTGAAGACGCTACAGCGACCACCGACCAAGAGAGAGGCACTGAGCGCGGTCATGTCAGTATTTGACCCACTTGGACTACACAGTTACCTCACCATCACCGCCAAGATCCTGCTACAAGACCTATGGCGTATGAAGAAGGTCGCATGGGATGATGAACTACCCGAGGAGGCAGCGGTTGAATTTCAGAGGTGGCTGCGAGTCGTCGAGGAAGTGTCACGACTACGACTGCCCAGATGCTATGCTCCTAGGAGTGGTAGAGCGTCAACTTCATGTTTTTAACGACGCAAGTAAACGCGCGTACGCATCCGCGGCATATTGGCGTATACGATATAGCGACGGAACGGTTAGGGTACGATTAGTGGCGGCCAAGGCGAAAGTCGCTCCGATCAAGGCGCAAAGTATACCGCGATTAGAGTTGCAGGCAAATTTGATAGGCGCGCAACTCGCGGAATTCGTGCCATGCGAGCACAGAGTGGTAGCCGATAGGGTAGTATATTGGACAGACTCCACTACGGCGCTCCACTGGATACAGAATGATACGGCGCGTTACACCCCATACGTGGCTCATAGGTTAGGGGAGATAGCTGAAAAGACATCACCCGAGCAATGGAGGTGGATACCGACTGCAGAAAACATCGCAGACCAGGCGACGCGCATACACTACGTAAGCAAAGAAGAAAGTGACCAATGGTTCACCGGACTGTCCTTTCTTTACGAGGAAGAAGATAAGTGGCCTCACCGGAAGGAAGAGAGAGCAGGGGATGACGAAGAGTTGGAAATCGTGGCGCATCAGAGCGACACCAAGGACGCTCCAAACCTGCCAGACATAGAAAGATTCTCTTCCTACGAGAGATTGATCAGGACCACAGTACGAGTACTGCAGTTCGTCGATGCCATACGAGGAAGAGCACACGGACTGACATTGCAGCACATCCAGAGGGCAGAACGGATGTGGATAGAGCACAGCCAACGTGAAAGCTTCGCTGAAGATATCAGTCGGTTTCAGCGGGGGAAAAATCTGGCAACCGGCAGCGCACTAAGCAAGCTCGACCCCATACTGGAAGATGGCATACTACGAGCCAGGGGAAGAATCGACGCAGCCGACGTGGACAGCCAGATGAAGAGACCCATCATATTGAATGGACGCCACCAATTCGTCAAGCTGCTTGTATAGAAGGCGCATCAGGAGGCAAGCCACGCCAACAGGGAGAGGGTGGTCAACGACCTACGCACCAGATATCGTATCCTCCGATTACGACCGACAGTACGAGAAGTGGAGCGGAGATGTCTGCGATGCAGGGTACGCAAGGCGACACCACGGCCAGCAGTTATAGGAGACCTACCACCTGAACGATTAGGGACATTCGCGCGACCATTTACCTACACCGGAATCGATTATTTCGGGCCTTTAACAGTTACGATAGGACGTCGGCACGAAAAACGGTGGGTAGCGTTATTCACCTGTTTGACGACGCGCGCGGTGCACTTAGAAATAGTATACTCCCTTACGACGGACTCAGCGACATCGGTATTGCGGCGCATGGCGGCTAGGCGTGGGTGGCCACGGGTCATATACTCAGACAATGGTACAAATTTTCATGGGGCAAATACTGAACTGCAACGGGCGATGGAAAAGTGGGCACCGCAGCTGAAGGACTACGCGCTGACTCGGCGGACAGATTGGAAATTCATCGCACCGGGCGCGCCAAACCAGGGAGGCGCATGGGAGCGTCTCGTGCGCTCAGTGAAGACCGCACTCGAAGCCAATCTGCATCAGAAGAGCCCACGGGAGGAAACGTTAGCGACGCTCCAGACAGAAGCAGAGAATACAGTAAACTCTCGACCGTTGACGCACGTACCGGTCGATATCAACGACAAAGAGGCGCTGACACCCAACCACTTCATACTGTTGGGACCATCGGGCCTACCAGTCACCGCGCCGTGCACACCCATTGATCGACGGGCGTGGAGAGCGGCGCAGGGGCTCGCCGATGAATACTGGAGGCGCTGGGTGAAAGAGTACCTGCCGACGCTGGTTGCGCGCGGGGACTCCCGAGATGCTCAGCAGCGCCAAATTCAAGAAGAGGACCTCGTCGTGGTTGCGGACAGCAACCTACCAAGAAACGTGTGGCCGCGGGGGGTCGTGACGAAGGCCTTTCATGAACCGGACGTAGTGGTGCGCAACGTGGAGGTCAGGACCAGGCCGGAGTGCTGCGGCGGCCCTTCAGGAAGATAGTCGTCCTCCCGAGGGAAGCTTAGGCTCGCATTAGCCACGCCGGGGGGAGTATGTTACGGACGGCCAGGGAGCCGCCGCCCGTCGCCCCTTCATACCCCGTTGCGCCCCGCGCACCCCCGCACACCGGTAACAGATCACGCGATGGTGCCGACCAATGAGCGCGCGGCATCGCCTTACGACGCTACTCACAGGCTGAGACACTCTCTTACGGAATCGAATAAATCAAGAGAAATCAAGACTCCATAGAAGATTGAAAAGTGAAAACACCCCTCTCTCTGTATATATAGTTGATAGTTAATAGTGCCGCATTTGTAAATAACTGAATACAGTATAGTCATCACTACCATCTTTCCTTTGAGCAGTCCCCTAGCGTAGTACTTCATTTCCCAGGGAATAATTGCTGTAACCAAGTACTCTTTTCAAATATTTTATTTATTTATGTTTGTTTAATGGATTTCGGGTTTGCTGTACGGAATGTATACGGAGACCCAATTCCCCCCCCCATCAACATGGTAGCGGAATTACACAATAGACTACCCCAGGAGGGTACCAGTACCCCTGGGGAATCCCTCGCTGAGCATCCACGATCATGTTATTCCATTCCTGAGCGTGGGTGCTCAGGCTGCCCCGCGTATTCTGGAGGGGGCAAAATTCCGCTCAAAAACATAACTGCTCGGGGCGAACTGAGCAACAATACCAAGGCGACCCCTGCCACGCTATCCGTGAATTTCTGCATCATCAGAGGACTTCACTCTAACCTAAACGCCGTCCACTATCATCTCGAGACGGCGAAGCCGGCCTTGCTCTTCCTGACCGAGACGCAGGTTTCCTCTCCGGCTGATATTTCGTATCTCTCCTACCCGGGGTACAAATTGGAGCACTCTTTTGTGCCTCGGGCTGGAGTTTGCGTGTATGTCAGAGAGGACATCTGTTCTCGACGCCTCGGCAGTCTTGAAGGTTCGGACCTGTCCATCCTTTGGCTACGCGTAGACAGCGACGACCATCCGCGCGTCTACGTGTGCACCTATAGGTCCCATAGCGGTAATGCCGAAACAGACCGACTCATCGACCACGTCCAAATGGCTGCAGATTCCTTGCTACAACAGGTCCCATCTGCAGAGATCGTGATCCTCGGCGATTTTAACGCCCACCATGCCGAATGGCTCGTTCACGTTTAACCGATCATGCGGGGAGATCTGTTTATGACTTTGCCTTGGCATATGGTCTGACACAACTGGTTATTTCGCCTACGCGAATTCCAGATGTGGATGTGGTGTGGACCTTCTGCTGACCTGTCATCCGGACGGATATCAGGTTTCCGTCGATGTCCCTCTCGGCTCTTCGGACCACTGTCTGATCCGGAGTATGGTGCCACTCACGCTCTCTTCGCGGTTGCGTTCTGCAGGTTGCCGCCGTGTTTGGCATTACAGGTCGGCGGATTGGGACGGAATGCGGTCTTTCTTTGCATCCTACCCATGGGGGCGGGTTTGCTTCTCGCCGGATGATCCCAGCGCTGTTGCTGACTTTGTCACTGTTGTGTTGCTACAGGGAATGGAACTATTTATTCCATCATCTGTGGTACCCATCGGAGGCAGATCTCAGCCTTGGTTTGGTCGCTCCTGTAAAACTGCATTACGCAGTAAGCAGGAGTGTTATCAAGCCTGGACTGCGGCTTCGGCAACTCGGGATGTTACCAGCATACTTAAAAAGAAGTATAACTTCGCCTCCAGGTCCTTCAAAAGAGTTATTGCCAAGGCAAAGTCAGAGCACATAGGCAGAATTGGCGAGAAACTAGTTCGCCTTCCTTCGGGAACCCGTGCATTCTGGTCTCTCGCCAAGGCTGTCCAAGGGAATTTCTGTAAGCCATCACTACCATCTCTGCACAGGGAGGACGACTCACTGGCCCAAGACGCAAAAGACAAAGCCGACCTTTTAGGCTCCCTTTTTGCGTCCAACTAGACTCTTGATGACGGGGGGAAAACACCGCCGACCATCCCGCGGTGTCAGTGCTCCATGCCGGATGTGCTGTTCTCACAGCGCTCGGTTCGTAAAGTACTTCTCTCCCTGGACATCCAGAAGTCGAGTGGGCCTGACGGAATCCCCCCAATTGTGCTGAGGACATGTGCTCCGAAGTTGGCACCGGTCCTAACGCGTTTTTTCCGGTATTCCTACTCCCAAGGCGTAGTCCCGAATTCATGGAAGACAGCTTTTGTCCACCCGATCCCCAAAAAAGGCGACCGCTCAGACCCGTCCAACTATAGGCCTATCGCGATCACCTCCTTGTTCTCCAAAATAATGGAATCCATTATTAACTGCCAGCTCATCCGGTACCTTGAGGATCACCAGCTGATTAGTGACCGCCAATATGGTTATCGTCGGGGTCGATCAGCTGGTGATCTTCTGGTCTACCTGACCCATAGATGGGCGGAGGCAGTAGAGTCCAAGGGGGAGACGTTGGCCGTTAGTCTGGACATTGCGAAGGCCTTCGATCGGGTTTGGCACAAAGCGCTTCTTTCGAAGCTCCCTTCCTATGGGCTTCCCGAGAAATTGTGCAATTGGATCACCAGCTTCCTTGCAGATCGGAGCATCAAGGGCGTTGTAGACGGTGCATGTTCTGACTACAAGCCTATTAACTGGTGTTCCACAAGGCTGTGTGCTATCACCAACGCTGTTTCTTCTGCATATAAATGATATGTTGCTAACTGGTAACATTGATTGCTATGCGGATGACAGCACTGGTGATGCTTTATACACCGGCCGTGCTAATATTTCTCGGGAAAACGTCTCCGAGTACCGGAACAAACTTGTATCTGAAGTCGAGTCTTTGCTGGACAAAGTCTCGGACTGGGGGCGACTAAATCTAGTCCAGTTTAATCCTCAGAAGATACAAGTTTGCGCGTTTACCGCTAAAAAGAACCCCTTTGTCGTATCTCCTCAGTTTCAAGGCACTCCCCTAGTTGCCTCAGCCAGTATCGGAATCCTCGGCATCGACATATCGAGTGACGTGCAGTTTCGTAGTCACTTGGAAGAGAAGGCCAAATTGGCCTCTAAAAAGCTTGGCGTGCTTAGTAGAGCGGGACAGTATTTCATGCCGGCACACCGCCTGCAACTTTACAAGGCGCAGGTTCGGCTTCACATGGAATACTGTTCCCATCTCTAGGCAGGGGCTCCCCAGTGCCAGCTCCTTCCACTAAACCGCATCCAGCGCAGAGCGGCTCAAATCGTCGACAACCAAGCCCTTTCCGATCGGCTCGATTCATTGGCACTGCGAAGAGATGTTGCATCTCTTTGCATTTTCTTTCGCATCTACCATGGGGAGTGCTCTGAGGAATTGTTCGGATTAATCCCCGCCGTCAAATTTCACGAACGCACATCGCGGCAGAACTCCCGATACCATCCACACCATCTGGATGATTGGCGGTCCACCACTGTGCGATTTAGAAGATGTTTTCTTCCTCACACAACTTCCTTGTGGAATCGATTACCATCAGCGATTTTTCCGGACCGATACGACTTAGGTACCTTCAAGAAAAGAGCGTACTCCTTTTTAAAAGGCCGGCAACGCATCTGCAATTCCCTACCTGGTGTTGCAGTTGTTCATGGGCGGCGGTAGTTACTTACCATCAGGTGAGCCGCATGCTCGTTTGCCCCCTCTCCTATAAAAAAAAGAGTGCATTACTACGATAGTATTAATACCGTATGAGGACATCGGCCTGTCTCTTCTTTTCTCGCTTCACTACAACCAATAAATCGATTACGAACGTATTACCAGTTTTTGTCTCTACTCCTTCAAGATATTATCTATCATTCATTCATTCATTCATTACAGCTTATCGGGATTCCACACTGCTGAAAACTGTCCTTTTTCATAGGTTGTCTTAAAGGAGTAATATTTACCATTGTTCCCTCTCTAAGCAAGTAGGTTGGCAACCGCAATTTTTTATTATTTAGAGTTGCTATCAGGACGTTACTGCTGCCTATTTCCCGTTTCATTTCTCTCTGTCGCCTTTTACGACACTCACTGGATGTTATCGGGTCTTAGAGCTTCTAGAGTAACTATGAGGTAGTGGAATCTCTTACACCGCAGCTACGCGGCATTATGATCCCGTCTTGACTTTATGATCTCCAAATACTCTCATCCAAGCAGATATAGCTTTCACAATCATTTTACTTTCCACAGCATAAAAATTTTGATTACAAATGAGATCCAACTGGCTGTGTACTATTGTTTACTAGTGATTGTAGTTTTGTGTACTAGTGATTGTTGAGAATTAGTATTCATACATCAATATTAGTTTTTAAAGTTTGCAATACGAATATTTGCAATGTAATATAATTATCATCCCTTGATTTCGAAAACGATTCACATTGGTCGCACGAATAAAAATAAGTTCCGAAGATCACCAAATGAAATGAAGACATGGCTAAAAAAAGCATCCAAGCCATGTCTTAATAAAAAAAGTGTCATCAACGGTGTCATGACAGTGACAGATTGTTAGGATGTCAATGTCATATTGTTGGTTGATTTTGCTCTCATAAATGGTTTTGCTATTTACCGCATTTTACTGTGAATATACTGTTTCTATTATTTTGGTATGAATATTCCTTACCCAGAATTGATTTAAACTTAATTTTATGTTAACTCTTAAAATAGGTGTCGCGGAGTGTCTTTAGAGGAGAATGATCGTTATTTTTATTTAAGAGTTAACTAGTATATTATTATATTATAATTATAATAATATACTTGATATTCTAATAATTAAGAATCTATGCATTAAGGCCTAAAATTTAAAGGGATTTTTTATTCACAGGAAAAATGAAGAAGTACGCCAAAAATATCATATACGACAAATTACATAGAGGTGTTGTTCTAGTTTGTGTAGGCCTTACTCTGTATGGATCTGTTATCTTGGGTGATCATGTATACAGATATTTTAAATATGTAAGGCCACGGATACAAGCTTCTAAGGCAGCAGCAGAACAAGAGCTTTTATCTGAAGGATCATCTGAAAAAGTAGTATGAAGTTTACAATTCCTGTAAAAATTTCAATATAGGTGTAAAATGTAAATTTTAATTTTAATAAGTTAGAAAAAGTTTTGATAATAAAAAAATCTTAACAAATATTTACGTATTTCTGTTCATTAAAAAACTTATAGTTCATTGTTCTAATAGGTGAAAACACATAATTTGTGTCATATATGTACAAGACTAGTCTCTAATATTATGTAACAGTTGATGCACTAGTTTCCTAGCTGAGTGAACTTGTATCCAGCTTTTTAGTGGACTTCAAAGTAGAGTAGATTATCAATTAGATTAGATATATTTTTGTACATTACTAGCTGATACTTGCTTGCTTTGCTTGGCGGATGGATGTAAAATATCAAGAATTTTTATTAGTTTGGTTTATCGTAAAATCCGTCCTTAGTGAGTGTCTACATTGCGAATTGATTAATTATACTAAATTTCAAGTCAATCGGGTGTATGGTTTTAGAGATCTCATGATGAGTCAGTTAGTGGTGTTTCACATATATATGTATATATCATGTGATTTCATCATCAGTTCAGACAAATTTTAATGATATAGGTTTTAATTCAGGGGTAGGCCATTGACATTTAAAGGAAAAATATTTCCCTTAGGGTTGGAAAAATAGGGAACAAATATTTTAATAATTTAGGCATCTTGTGATATTTCTCTTATTTGTTTGTTTATTGAAGTGGGCATTTACATTTTATTAATAGACTCATTTTTTAACCTGTTTTCGTAGACTAAGACATGTTTTGGTGTTCCGTGCCCAAAAGATAAAATGGACCCCTTTTAAAGTCATTTTTGTGTTTGTCTGTCTGTTCATCCAGACCTCAAAGATAAATGAAATCTGATAAATGAAATGAGTTAGACTTGTAATTTGGATACTTGGTGTAGAATGTTAACACTAAACAAAATATAGAATTAGAAATTCAATTAAATAATTTTTCGGAAATGTTACATAATATTGTCACTGGAAAGCCA
Source organism: Parnassius glacialis (assembly GCA_033319125.1). Taxonomy (NCBI): domain Eukaryota; kingdom Metazoa; phylum Arthropoda; class Insecta; order Lepidoptera; family Papilionidae; genus Parnassius; species Parnassius glacialis. The sequence goes on along the minus strand of JAVANC010000005.1, from coordinate 33,771,837 downwards.
ATACTACTTAAACGCCAAAAAGGCATTTTACAGTAGAGCCATTTTAAGTTTTTTTTTTACAAAACCGTTCATGACTTTTTTCTAATTAAGATATTGAAATACAATAAAAGCAAAAAGAAATCATGATTCTATTATCTACGTACTGGAATCGAGATATTCTGCATATTTCTTGTAATTCAGAAGATAGCTGTCACTTTAGTACATTTGCTCTGTACACTTCGTAAGGAGAAACTACTTATCCCCATAATATATATTTTTTAAATACTAACAACTAACGTCCTTTCCAATGTATGAAAGGACTAACACGCATTATGGGTTAATAACGGTCTCAGGATAATAGTACTTAAACATTATAACATGTCACAAGACTGTATGGAAAAGCGATGTATAGTATTAAAAGTTGGTACCATTGTTATGCCAAAAAGACTTATGTAAAAGACATATGATTTAAATTTAAATGTTTTTTTCTTAACGGACATAGACAGTACTTGTGCTAACAATAATTGTACTAGCAGCAAACAAAATAAATAAGAATACTATAATTCCTAATTAGAGTAAGATTGAATCTTTTTACTGTATTGGTTGAAGAAAGAAAAAACAAAATATTAACTTGCTTGGTAATCACTTTAATGAAAAAAAAACAGGATAATTTTTTGACAGTTTTAAAACTTGGTTACTTGTAGCGAACCTGTGTCAAAAGTCACACAAAATAATTTTATTATTAATCTACAATAATAATTATGTATTAAGTAACCTATTATTTGGCACAATTTTCGAAGAGATTAAATTGATATGCATAATGGATTTTGAATACCTTGTGAAAAAAAAGTTGTATCTAATCATGCAGTTTGGAAAATAATACTTAAATGGTGTTAAAAATCTACTAAACCTGAGTATAATTATTGTGTAAAATAAACTTTACACTTATAATACTTTTTAATAATTTTTAAATATAACTAATTTTACGGATTTTATCGCGTATATTAACTAATTTTATTATATTCCCGACGTTTCGAGCACTTTACAGCACCCATGATCACGGGGGGGGGGGGGGGTGGTGGGGGGACTGAGATTGAGGTGTATGATCCCAATGTCATAGTTAACCACGGCTACCTCCAGATTAAAAATTATTCATTTTTGTTCCGATCTACGCAGTATGAACTTACAGTATCTTGAAGTCTTGCACTCACCATACGAAACACAGGAGTATCAAGCTGCCATTTCACGCTGGTATGCTGTGAAAGCGTGGTCCTTCCCCGGTCGAGCCGACCCATTCGTGCTACAACTATACTACTAATATAGCTGCAGCATGGCTCTACCACGTATTAATATAATAATTCTTGAAATGTATGACTGTATGATTTTATCGCGTATATTAACTTATTTTCTATTTCTGACGTTTCGAGCACTTTACATCACCCATGGTCACGGGGAGACTGAGATGAGATGTATGACGTCCTAATGTCACAGTAAACCAAGGCTACCTTCAGATCAAAAATTATTAATTTTTGTTCCGATCTACGCAGTATGAACTTACAGTATCTTGAAGTCTTGTAGTTGTGTGCTTGGGTTGGGATTTAGTTTTATTAATTATGGGATCCCAAGCAGATGGTAGCACCCAGCCATCTTCTGTCTTGAAATTAGGATGTTTTTTGATTTCAATAGCCTTGCGAAACATTCTCGAAAGGAATCGGTGTTCTCTAGCGAGGATTTGTGATCTATCAAATCTAATGTAGTGACGGGGGCGATCCTGTACGTGTTCACAGACTGCAGACTTCCCGGAGCGTCGATTCTTCACATTAGCTGTATTCTTTAACGCGGGTTTTTATGGATCTTTTGGTTGGTCCTATATAAGAGATCATTTCACTATCAAGCTTGTATACTCCTACATCTTGCAGAGGGACATTACACTTGACTGATGGTAAAAACTGACTAATCTTCTTCGGCGGTTTGAAGTATGTTTTAATGGAAACACGCTTCTAGATGTAGCCAATCTTGTCAGTGACACCTCTGTCATATGGCAGTACAGCAGGCACTCGCTTGACTGTAGCCGGCTTCACTCGTTCACTATGACGTAGGCGTGGGATCCGAAGCATATTGTCGTGCAAAAGTTGCTTGACGTGTTGGAGCTCAGCGGCCAGGTGTGATTTACCCACGGTAGCTAAATGTGAACGATGGTGATGAGAATGACCGTTTAAATATCTACCTGTATTGGTCTTTTTTCTATACACAGTGTGGCTCAAGGTTTTATCAGGATTACGAATTACTAACACATCTAGAAAAGCTAAAGAACTGTTTGCCTCTAATTCTATTATGAACTGAATTTTAGAATTTATGGAGTTAAGATGGTCTCAAATGCAGTTTTTTTTATAGTATAGGGTGACAAAGGAGCACACAGTCCACCTGATGGTAAGTGGCTGCTGTGGCCCATAGACATCTACATTTATCCTCGTTTGCGAATCAAAATACAGATGCGTTGCCACCCGTGAGGATTAAGATGGAATGCCTCGTTTCCAGTAAAAAGGGTCTCCGGTTTTATACACTCACTATACGAAACACAGCAGTGTTAAGCTGCTATTTGACGCTGGTATTCTGTGAGAGAGAGGTTCTTCCCCTGTCGAGCCGACCCATTCGTGCTACAACTATACTACTAATATAGCTGAAGCATGACTCTACCACGTACAAAAAAGTTACTTTATCTAAAAGTAGAATTGTGAACGTGTCGTCTACGTACCGCTTGTAGAATCTTGGGTTTACGGGAGAAGTAAGCAGGGCTTTCTCCTCAAAGTCTTCCATGAATATATCGGCGACAATAGGAGATACAGGTGAGCCCATCACCATGCCATCTACTTGCTTGTTCCTTCCAGAATAGATAGCCAGATGTAAGGCAGTGTCTGAGTAATACTACTTATTCTACGGGCATGTTGTTTGCCTCCAGCCTTCTAGTAACAATCGAGATGCAGTCTTCAACAGGTAGGCATGTGAACAGACACTGCACATCAAAACTGACCATAGTTTCATTGTCTGCCAGATGTAGGTCTTTAATCTCGCTGACGAAATGGTAGGAATCCTTGCTTGTGCTCTTGCATGTCCCTTGAGCGGTGAGAGTATTTTCGCTAAGTGCTGAGCCAATCTGTAAGTCATTGAATCGATTTGGCTCACTATGGGACGTAGTGGAGCATTGGGCTTGTGTATTTTTGGTAACCCATACAACTTCGGTGGTTTCCCACACGTAGGTATTATCGATTTTACGTCTAGATTTAATTTTTCCGAGTGTTACTTTATGAGGTCACTAGATTTTTTAAGTGTGTTATTTGTACGCTCCGAAAAGTCTGCAGTCTGTGAACACGTACAGGATCGCCCTCGTCACTACATTAGATTTGATAGATCACAAATCCTCGCTAGAGAACACCGATTCCTTTCGAGGATGTTTCGCAAGGCTATTGAAATCAAAAAACATCCTAATTTCAATATAGAAGATGGCTGGGTGCTACCCAGCCATCTGCTTGGGATCCCATAATTAATAAAACTAAACCCCAACCCAAGCATACAACTGCAAGACTTCAAGATACTGTAAGTTCATACTGCGTAGATCGGAACAAAAATTAATAATTTTTGATCTGGAGGTAGCCTTGGTTAACTGTGACATTGGGACGTCATACACCTTTATATATTAGTCTATGATACACCTCAGTCTCCCCGTGACCATGGGTGATGTAAAGAGCTCGAAACGTCAGGAATAGAAAATAAGTTAATATACGCGATGAAATCCATAAAATTAGTTTTATTTAAATGTGTAGTGTTCGCGTAAATTAAGAAATCAATAATTTTTAAATTTTATAATTCTTCTAGTCTTCTATATCCGTATCTTGAAGGGTGTCCTGAACATTAACGGCACATAAAAAATTTTCATATTCATAGTCAAACATTTCAAGAATTATTATATTAATACGTGGTAGAACCATGCTGCAGCTATATTAGTAGTATAGTTGTAGCACGAATGGGTCGGCTCGACCGGGGAAGGACCACGCTCTCACAGAATACCAGCGTGAAATGGCAGCTTGATACTGCTGTGTTTCGTATGGTGAGTGTAGAGAACCGGAGACCCATTTTACTGGAAAAGAGGCATTCCATCTTAGTCCCCACGGGTGACGAACTATCTGTATTTTCATTCTTCATTGAGGGTAAATGTAGATGTCTATGGGTCACAGCAACCACTTACCATCAGGTGGACTGTGTGTTCGTTTGTTACCCTATCCTATAAAAATAGAGATGATTCATTTGAATGCTCGCAATGTTCTTGAAATTTTGCAGATGAGTATGAATGCATGCAAGAAGAATTCTGTTTTAATTTTGTTCGGAACACGCATCGCTATAAAACAAAAGATGTCTGACTAACCTACGATCGTCTCCATCTTGATATATTTTTCTAAGATGGTGCACACTTCTTTAGCTCCACGTTTGCCTTCTGTCTCAGTCCAAGAATAACAATAGAATTCTCTAGTTCTGAACTCATAAAAAGTAAGATTATATACAGCTAATTTGCGACTGTAGTATAATAACATATTTTGGCCATATGGCGTATTTAAAACTTTTTGTAAATCAAAATATAAATTGTACTTACGTCCTTTACAAATCATAATCAAAACAAAATTTAATTTCAAACATTTTTTAACGTTTTTCACACATCTAAATGCTAAACCAACTATTAATATTTTGTGCAGTAAAATAATCCATACTTAATAAAATAATTATTCGATTTCATTGAATGTAAAACATTCTAAATAGAATCTCAAATTATGTAAAGCAAAGTTACTAAAACCGTTCCCTCTAAGAAAAATACGAAAACAAAATATACTAACGCGCCATGCTTATCAATATCTACATAAGGTAAAGTTACTTACCTACATATATGCTAGTATTTACGGCCGGCAAAAAATACTAAAGTTCTATCAATGACTCAAAGTACAGTACTTTGAGCTACTGAACAAAATTGAAATGTCTGTTGTCAGTAAAGAAAAATACTAAACTGACAACGACTAAAAATTTATCATAATTTGTATTACGTAAGTATTTGTCAAAACATGAAAATTATGATAAATACCATACTTTTACAGTGCTTAAGCGCCAAAAAAGTGCTCAGATCATCACGAAATATAGACCAATCGACGCAGAAAAAAAATCTAACCCAACGATATATATAACTCATATTGGCCAAAATGGCGCTAAAGTAGTATTGGCTTTCCGGTGACGATATACAGAGGCGGCCTTACCCATTGCGAGGCTCCGGGCGGCAGGTCTTTGCGAGGCCCTTTGTCCTTCATGAGTATGTGATGCGAAAGTAGGCCTGGTTGTTTGGTTTAGGTATTTGTCATGTTTGAGGAAAAATACTAAGGTTATATAAATAAATAAAATTTGAGTTTTAAAATATTTTACATTGAAAAATTTACAAAATTAACAAATACAGAGATGATAAATTTTAAAATTGATGTTTGCGGCTTTTCCTAAGACTAAAATCTTTAATTAAAGCACAATAATCTAACGAATGAGCTACGTCATTTTCGATTGAAAGAATAGCAAGGGCTGAAAGCCGATCTTGTGTCATCGAATTCCTCAAATATGTTTTAATAATTTTAAGTCTCGAGAAACTCCTTTCAGCAGACGCAACTGTAACAGGTGTGGTAGCAATAATTCTCAGGACTATTTCGATAGTGGGGTAAACTTCAATTAATTTTTTTTTCTATTATGTATTTCAACACCGAGATAATATCGTCGTTTCCGTCATACACATGGATGAACATATTGAGTTCTTCGTACAATTCATGTCCATCAATATCACATGAGTCTCCTACTGTCATAGATATTTGCAAGTCGCTGCATTGCTTCAAAATTTCATTATCACTCATTTTCTTCAATCTTTTTATATTATACATGAATCCAAATATGCTTTCACGATGTTTAAGAGCCTCAAACCTAGGATGGCAGCTTGCGCGTACATTGTCGACAATGACATAAAAATAGTTTATTTTGAAAATTTCTTCCGCATTCAATTCATGAGCTTCATCTTCCCCTTCATAATCAAAATGCCTTTTTTTACGTCTTCTTCTGACTTCTTTGAACTGTCTGTCAATATCATTTTCCTCGGCTATTTCTCTCGCTGTTACAAGGGATGACTGAAAACCATTTTCACGATAATTATCGAGCCAATTTGTGAATGCGTCTAGGTGTTGTATAGCCACATCTAAGTGCATGTGTTCGTTTTGCCACATTTTACTTATAACATTTATCTTTGTTAGAATATCATACCATATGACTATTGAAACTACAAATTCGTAGTTAGTTATTTCCTTTTCTATAGAATGGCATTCACTGACCAACTGACAGTCTGTTGTATTTTCTGCTAAATCCTTTAAAGCATCACATATATCGCTTAGTTGGTATTTAACGGCCTTCACCGATGCTACCCTGCACTCCCACCTAGTTTCAGAAAGTGGTTTTAGCGATAACGATTTTACATGAGCATTTAAAATAGCCCACCTCTGACTTGAGCCGGCAAAAAGAGTGTACAACCTTTGTAGCAAACCAAAAATAGATTTCGCTTGGACACAAGATGATGCTGCATCTCCTAGGATGAGATTCCAGTTATGACTCCCGCAAGGTAAAAAATAAGCAAGTGGATTAATTTCAAGAATACGTTTTTGTACACCACTTTTTTCACCACGCATATTGGCACCATTATCATATCCTTGGCCTCTGCAGTTTAGCAATGATATACCTAACTGTTCTAATTCTGTGATTATGTAATTAGTCAAACTTTCAGCTGTGGTTTTTTGGACAGCTAAGAAACCAATAAAATGTTCTTCAATTTCAGCTGTATTTGTATTAAAAAATCTTATAATAATTGAAAGTGGCTCAACACGGGAAACGTCGCGAGTACAATCAAGAACAATCGAGTAATATTTATTATTTATTATTTTTTCAACAATTTGGGTCTTCACGTGACTTGCCATTAATTGTATGAGCTCATTTTGAGTATTTTTTCCTATATAGTGGTCATTAATCGTCTTATCCTTTACTTGTTTTAGGTGAAGTCTCATCACGGGATCAAATCGAGCTATTAACTTTACTAAATCTATAAACTTGCCGCTTGTCTCACTTGAATCTGAGTCAGATGTTAATTTCTCTCTATGACCCCTGAATGCCAAATTGTGAGATGCTAAAAAATTTACAATTGCGAGCAATCGTTCTAAAATATCTCTCCAACGTTGCCTTTCTTGTTCAATTTGTGACTGGGCCAAGAAGTCAATAGTAGAACAGCTTTTTAAACCATTCTCTAAATTAATCCATTTCAACATACAATTTTTGTGCTGTCGACTAGATTCGTGAGACTTTAGGTAATCACTCAAGTGTTTCCAATCACACACTCCTTCAATTGATCCAATCTTTGTATTTTCTAGCCCGAATATTCGACACGGAAAGCAGTAAACGGCATCCTGTGTTTGTGAATAAATCATCCAGCGCCTGTCAAGGTTTTCACCGTTAGCTAATATCTTATTATAATGATATTCACTGAATCGCCGTCCATTATCATTTACGGGAAATAAATTAACTTTAACCCGGATTGGACCTTTTAATACAATCTCAGTTTGATCTACATCAGTAATTGTTTTAGGCCACAAACCGGGGTCATTTTGAGGATTCAGATTTTCTATTTCAGCAATCATGGATGTAGACATAGACTCAGGCTCAGATTCGTGTTCTTGACGGAATAGCGTTGACGGCGGCACCGGTGACCTAAGAGACAATGATGTAGTTAATTCATCATCATCCTCACTGTTTTTACTTATTGTCGGCGGCGGCACCCATGATGATGTGGAAGGAATGTTTTCACCTGGATCAGGATTAGAGTCACTTTCAGTCAATAAATGTTTTGTAGAGGTTTCGTGACCATCTCTTTTTATATATTTATATAAATATCCACGTAGATTTTCTTTTACCTGCTTTCTTTTGACAGCTCGTTTCCTTTTTGAACTACCTGACTCAAATTTTCTACCGACATCACGATCACGCGAACTCATTTCGTAAACCTTGTTATGTTTCGCACAAACAGTTAAAAATAATTTTTAAGTATCACACAGTTCTTTTACACTTTTTCAACTTACTCAATACTTCAAATACTATAATTTACACTTTTCCAGCTCACTCAATAATTTAATACTATAAGAACGTAATATTCAATAAAATTTAAAGATATGTACGGTACAGTAACGATTTTATAACTATTTTGTTTGTATACTGCAAGCAAACTAATTCCAAGGTGATAGGAGTTGACGAACGAAATGAAACACGGGGATTCCCCGAGCGATAAACATTATGTCCCGACACCCGAGCTGACCCGAGTGCTATGCGATTAAACAACCGATCTTCAAGTGTTTCGAGGCGCGATATTCATGTACTACATAATTAATTTTTCAATTATGTTTTGAATGAATTAATTAGTTAACAAACTTTATTTTAATTTACCGTTATGTTATAACCTTAATGAGTAATTAAGGATCAAAATCAAAAGTTTTTAATAAAAAAATATAGTTAACAAATTTATATTTTTTTAAATTTGCTTGGGTTGTTGCGCGATGCCCCTGCAAGAGCGAGGCCCCGGGCGATTGCCCTGTTCGCCACCCCCTAAGGCCGCCACTGACAATATGTACATGAAAAGGGAGATGAAAATTTTTATTTTTACCCAAGAATGTGGAGTGTTATCTAAAGCTAATTGAGTAAAATAGAAATATATTTCTACTCTTTTACACATTGAAAATTAAATAAATTACTTTTGTTAGGGGGTCTTTTTTATTTATACGGTAAAAACCAAACTAGTTACCATGTACAGAAAACACCGATACAGAAACAGAAACAGAAACTTTTTTATTCAATATAAATTATAAATAATGCTTATTGAAAGTCACTCTTTTGTATAATTACCACTGGTTCGAAAAAAAACCTCTGTCCTGGGAAGAACCAGCAAGAAACCCAGCGGGACTTTTTTTTTAAAATAACAGCTTACAATCATGTATGTTACACAAATTAACAACACAACAAATTAGAAATAGCTTGGTAGCGATCACCTCATTTCCAGGGGTTATTATCATCTATTCTATTATATCTATAGATTTAATGTGTAGTTTATAACCTGTGACCAAAACAAATATTTTTTAAGGGTTTTTAGGGTTCCGTAGTTACACAACAAGGAACCCTTATAGTTTCGCCATGTCCGTCCGTGTAGGTACTACAAATTTTGTTATTTTGGGTACTTCACTTTACAAAATTCACGCGCGCACGCAAGCACGCACGCTTGCCCGCACGCAAGCACGCACACGTTTGCCTGCACGCACATGCGCACACGTTTGCCTGCACGCACATGCGCACACGTGCACACACACGTGCATATACGCGTGCACACGCGTGCACACACACACACACGCACACACACACACACACAAATCTATGTAATAGTATTTTAGTTTTATTAAATTATTTTTTTATTTTTGCCAACATACAAGTACGTAATTTGTACAGCTATTTTTGTGAGAAGACACTGGCTCTTGAGATACAGGTTTCACCTATATTAGGAGTCAGGGACTTTAAATTTATTTGTTAAAATTTATTGGTGAAATAAAGCATTATTATTATTATTTTATAATATTAAATCGAAATATTTCGTAGTCTTTGTGCTGTACTTAGTCCGTTATAATAACGCTTAAAATCAAGGATTTTAGTTTATATAGTATGTGCCAAATCGATTGAGAAAAACGGACAATGACCTTTCGGTCGTTTAACCAGGGGTTACAAACCTTCAATATATAGGCACATTTTATATGTAGTACTTTCTTTATTTATAATGATTTTTTTATAATGATTGATATAATATATATTTATTAACTATTATTAAAAAGTTATGTGAAAGATCGCTGTAGAAGAAAAATCATCTATTGTTATAAAGTACTTTATTCATTTAACAACAAAAAACATTAATTTATAACACATATAAAGATTCGAGTGATAACGACACCTAATAAGTACGTACTTATGCAAAAGATAAAACTTTATTTTTAATATTATATAAGAACTTTATTTTTATTCGGTGCAATCATCACTCGTATCTTCACTTGATGAACTATCTGTAACATTAATTATAAAGCGATCTGCAGTTTGGTCAATTCTATCATCCATGCCACGCATTTTTTGTTCAACCTTAAGGACATGCTGAACACAGTTTTTCCATTTATCTGGCGTGATTTGAGTTAAACCATCTTTAAGTAAATTTTTAACATCTTTTAACTTGAAAGTTGTATTTTTTCGTGCAACGTACCCTTTCACATCTGCCCACTTTCTACCATATTAACGTTTGAAGGATACACGTCTTCGGGCCAGGTGTTTTTGACATATTTGTATACATTAATGATAATCTCTTGTTCCCCGACCGACAAAGTGGTAGGTTTTCTCTTTTTTACTGGTGACGTTAAAGGTGCTCCAGAAGATGGGCCTGTAAATAAATGACAAAAATATACTACCATAGTACTACATCACATAAATACATATTGTTTTAGAAAATAAATACCACATGGTCACATAAAAAGAGCGCTTTAAGAAATAGAAAGGCTACGTCGTCGCATTTGTACCTATTTGTACGTACCTGCTACGTTTATTATGGGTCGGCGACGTCTCTTTCCACTTGATGTTGAAGGACCGGGTCCTTCACCAAATTCTCCTGAACTCATGTCGATTTAGTAACGACCGTCACAGTAAAACTAATATAACAGATTCAAAAAACAAAAACTTAACGATATAACAAATTTAACAGTAAAAACTCAACTAAAACAATGCAATGAATGCTATGAATTACCCGAGACGTACACACGCAAGCGCTATCCGAACACGAATGAAAACAAAATGGCGGACCGGCCCAAAAAAGGTGACGCATCTCTGGCTGCCATTGTCACGTTTCTTTTAGAACGAACTGACGTAACGCGCGTTTTGTTTATTTTAAAGGGATGAATTTGCAAAAGCTCAATATGGTGATTATATTGCTTCAAATATTTTTTTAATATGAAACTGTTATTAAATGAATTGCTGCGTTACTTACCATAAATTGAAATATAAAATATAACACATTTTTCGCGATGTACCGTAAGATTTTACTATGTTTATAGGAACCACAGACAATATTATTTAAGAAACAAAAAAACAAAACATATGTGCTGACCTAGAAGTGGGAATAATATCAATATTTAAATATTGTTATCACATCTAAATTGAGATTTTGTAAGTTACGCCTTTTGACACTCGGCTCATATCTGAGGTCATTGTCCGTTTTTCTCAATCGATATGGCACATACTATAGTAATGGTTGTATTCGACCTGAAATGTAACTGACACATATTTTCGTAAAATACTATGGAGGGATTGTCTTCGCTCTAAAAACTGTCATTAAAAATTATGATTTTGCTCTGTTATGCACTAAATAAAGGCTTCATCTTCACATCTTATAGATGTGCCAACTCGGAAAAATTACGACTCGAGTCAATTCGACTTGAAATACACTCAACTCGAATTTAAACTCGAGTTACGCAACTCGAGTTAGCAGTAAGAAACAGAGTAAATGATTTGTTACAAATTACTTTTTTATAAGTTTGTTTTTCTATCTCGCTCTTTGGTGGGTTGGGATTACTATAATTACCAAACTTATTATGTAGGATTGAAATACAAAGTTATATTTAATATGTATCACATACTTATGTATTTTTAGTTTTAACCTTAGCTCATAGTTTCACTAAACAATATTAGCCCAGCTATAAGATGTAGGTACATAAGCAATTAATAGTTTAATTATCATAGTCAAAATATTATTAAATAAATTCAAATTCAAAATATTTATTGTAAGTTAAGTACATAACTGTAGTGAATCATAATTAATCAAAATTATAAAAGAAAACAAATTACATAACTTAACTTTTATAAAATTCTAAATAACAAATTGTTTTGGTTGTAGCTAAATAGTCTTTGAAACACAAAGCAGGCACACAGCGAAGGAATCGCGCTCTTACTCTTTTGCTGGTTCACTAGATCCGTTCATGTACAGCAGCCAAAACTCGAGCTAGGAAGATCCAACTCGAGTTAACTCGAGTTAAGCGCAACTCAAGTTAGTAACTCGAGTTGACCCATCACAATCACATCTCATCAGCTCATATACATTTAGCTTCAAGATAGTTTTGTGTCTTTATGGTTTTTAATAAAACAATTTTTTATGAATTGACCTTCAATTAATAAATATCCGATAAATTAATTCAAGGCCTTTTAACTATATATGACAGAACTCTTTAGAGAAAGCTTGATTGGTTTTTTTCAAAACTTATTTACAAGGCAATAATTTGAGCTTTCTTGCTTCAAGTAGAAGCAAATATATATATATATTTTTTTATTTTCTATTTTGTCAGCTTGAATGCCATAGTTAACGATAGATTATTCTATTACTGTTGCGGACGGCGAGGGAACCATCGCCCCTTCATACCCCGTTGCGCCCCGCGCACCTCGCACACCGGCAGCAGATCACACGATGTCGACAACCAACCAGCGCACGGCATCGTCGCGCGACGCTACTCACAGGCTGAGACGCTCTCTTGCGGCATATAAGAAGGGCGTTTTGGTCTGTGTGGCGTTCATTTCATTTCGGAAGCGGCACTCGAAGAGAAGAAGCCTCAAGAGAAATCAAGACTCCACTCTGTACATATAGATATAGTTAATAGTGCCAGATTGTTATACTTGAATACAGTATAGTTCTATAGTACCATCTTTTCTTTGAGAAGTCCCCTAGCGTAATATCAGTAAAGTAATCAGTCATACAGTCCACTAGCAACAGTAAATACATACAGTCCACTTCAATCCATTATATTCTTGGTCCATCGCCGCCGGATTCAAGCCAGAAGAAAGCAGGTAATTACAGAAGAAAGAAGGTAATTACAGAAGAAAAAAGGTAATTACAGAAGAAAGAAGCTAATCATAGAAGAAAGAAGATCCTTATCTTCTTCGACGATCTTCAAGGAAGAAGTTCGTCGACGAAGAGAGAAGATCGTCGGTACTAACTTCTTCTCTATTTCTTACGGCTACGTCATATACGTCTATTGTCTGTTTCCAGACAATTTCTTATTTCTTAAACCGCGTTTACGCGGCCAGGTGGTTGCTCCCTAACGGTGCCAAACTGTGACCATCTGGTAACGCCCTTGTGGCGGGAACGGCGTCCAATACGTGCGTCTTTTTGAAGACGATCGGAGGTCGCAACGTGGGACGTCATGAGGAAGACAAGAAGCCAGAAGACACGGAACGACGACGAAACGCCGGTAGGAATGTGGATATTCGAGGAAGCACCCGCGTCCCCGTCCGATTATCTTGCGTTGGCACAAGCGCCCTCCGCCCGGCCCCAGGCCCCGCTCGCGCCCGCATCTATGCCGGGCTCGCGCCCCCGCCGCCGCGCCCCGCTATGTCCGTGTTTACAACCGATCGCTTGGGAGAGGTTAGCACATCCGCGCCGCGTACAGAGACGCTCGCCGCGATTATAGAAGATCTTCCGGTAACAGAGATTAGTTCGATAGTGCGTACCGTCGCGCCTGTAGCAGACGTTGTACATAGGCCCGCGCCCCGCGCCCCGTCGGTCCGTTCAGTCCGTTCAGCCCGTTCAGTCGACAGCTAGCGCGATAGCAAAGTTAAAGCAAATCGAGTATAATGCCGCGGAGGAACTAGCTGCAATTAGAAGGAAGCAATTGCAAATCGAAAAAGATCTTATCAAGAAGAAATACGTTAGGGACGTCGCTCAACTGCAGGAAGAAACAGATAGGGAAGGTTTAAACGAAGACGATTTAGTGGAAAGTAGGGTACGCGTTGATAGGTGGTTAGAGAACGTGGAGACTGTGCGGGGGGAGACGCCCTACCGCCCATCTCAGCCCGCGCCCCGCATCGAGATAGAGCAGGCCCCACCGAATAGGGGAATCGGTTACGACCACGCTGAAGATGCCCAGGGGAGGTCGGTTGCGAATGATGTTCAACCGCGTCGCATAGATACGATACAGAGGGAAAATGGAGTCGCCGTAGAAATGAACCAGGTGGATCGCCGTGTACGGGTTACGTCGCCGTCGCGTGTCCAACACCGCACTCTATCGCCTATACCTAGATCGCCATCGCCACATCGCCACGCGGATCGTAAATTACTGTCGCCGTGTAAGGATGTAGGTGTACATAGATCGCCATCGCCACATCGCCACGCGGGTCGTAGATTACCGTCGCCGTGTTAAAAGGATGTAGGTGTACATAGGTCGCCAGCGTCACAGCGTAGGCTAGAGGGAAATTGGGATAGAGATAGGTCGCTCACACCGCGAGGGAAAGATAGGGGTATAGAACGATTAGCGGAAGCTTTAGAAAGCAAGATTAGAGTTAGGCCCGCCGCCGCGAAGCATACGCAGGACTTGCCTTTTTTTAACGGTTCGGCCGCGGAATGGTTAGCGTTTAAAGCCGCGATAAAAGAATCCACGCGTTTATATGGATTCACAAATACGGAAAATATGGCAAGGTTAAGGAACTGTTTACGCGGTGAGGCTAGGGAAGTAGTATCGGCGCTGCTGTTTACCGGCGACGATCCAGCAGATATTACGCGGACACTGGAACAGTGTTTTGGCCGCCCGGAAGTAATTATAGATCGTGCGTTAGAGGAATTAAAACGCCTTCCCTGCCCGGGTCAGACCGCCCAGGAATTGAATTCGTTCGCTATTAAATTGCAAAATATAGTGTGTATTATTCAGAACGTCTACGGAAAAGGATATTTACAAAATCCGATGCTAACTAGGGAGGTCACTAGCAAACTTAGCCCTCACTTACGGTCGCGTTGGTGCGATTATACGGAGCACTACGGAAGTGCGGACGAACCGGACATTGTCACGCTATCCCGGTTCATAACGAGAGAGGCTGACCGTGCGTTAAGTCATGCCTATACGTCCGTAGCGCCGACTAAGGAATCGCCCGTAAGACGAGAGGCGCCGCCGTCGAAAAGAGTAGTATTGACACGCCGCGTAGAGGATAGGGCCCGCGACGTAAAGACGTTCACCGCCCAGGAGGACACCGGTAGTGCCTCGTGGAGGTGAACACTCAATCGCCAAATGTGGCAAGCTAGCGCAAATGGGTTTGGACAACCGGTGGAAGTGGGTTAAGAATGGTATGAAGTGGGTTAAGGTGGGTTATGAACAGTGGTAGAGCCACGCGGCAGCTTTTGCTGTCGCACGGATGGGCCGGCTCGAACCGGGGTGGTACCACGACCTCACAGAAAACCAGCGTGAAGTAGAGATTTACCTCTGCGTTTTGCTTGGTGAGTGCAGGTGGCCGGAGGCCCTTTTTACTGGAAATGAGGCATTCCATCTTAGTCCTCACGGGTGACAACGCATATACATTTTGATTTGTAATAGAGGATAGATGTAGATGTCTATGGGCCGCAGCAACCACTTACCATCAGGTGGACTGTGTGCTCGTTTGACACCCTTTTCCTATAAAAAAAAAGAAAGATGGGGTGTGTTTTAGGTGCTTAAACAGCAAACACCGACGCTTTAGATGTAAAGCTAAGAAATGCGGCGTCGACGGCTGCAACGCCCCCCACCACACCCTCCTTCACGCCCGCAAGGCCGGCGCGCCTGAAACGTCATTAAAACCAGATGAATATTAGTGCGTCCGTGTTATTGAAAGCGTGCCCCATTACCGTACGCGGACCGCGTGGTAAGGAAGTTGATACATATGCGCTACTTGATGAAGGCTCTACTATATCATTAATCTACGACGACTTAGCTCGCGAGTTAGGAGCGGAAGGACCGACGAAGCCGCTTAACATTCGAGGCGTGAATAATAGTCAACGCGAGGCCAATAGTAGGCTAGTTAATATAGGGATACGTGGCAAGACGCGCAGTGAGATGTATAGTGTAAGTGCGCGAACAATAGCAGATTTAAAGATAGGCTCGCAGTCTGTGAGTAGGGAGAGCTTACAGTTGAAGCACTTACGCGACTTACCGAGTTCGGTATGTTACGACGACGCGAAGCCGAGATTATTATTAGGCGCCGACAACTGGCATTTAATAATCACCCGTAATTTGGGAATAGGACGTCTAAGGCAGCCTATAGCTGCACGTACGTTACTAGGGTGGGTAATTCAGGGAACTGTGCCGCGGTTAACGTGTAGGGAAGACGGCGAGACCGTATTACACGTAGCAAGCACTAGCGGACGGCCAGATAGGGACATCCGAACGTTTGCCAGTCAGGACGAGGAGCTAACGGAACTCCTCAAACGGCAGTATGAGATAGACTCTATACGTATCTCGCTAAAGAGTAGGCCGCGACGGGTAGAGGAGCGCGCTGTCGACATATTCCAGCGCACCGTCAAGAAGGTCGGCGAGCAATACCAAGTTAGACTGCCATGGAAGGACGACAACGTGCGGATGCCACCCAGTTATGAAATGGCAGCTCGAAGACTACGGATGATTGAAAGAAAAATGGACTAGTCGCCGAAGTTTCGGGATGCCTACACAGCCCAGATAGACAACCTCCTGGCGAAAGGATACGCAAGGGAAGCCGTGGGGACGGAGAGAGAGGACCCCAAGAGCTGGTACCTGCCACACTTCGCAGTACGAAACCCGAACAAGCCTTGGAAGACAAGAGTAGTGTTCGATGCGGCAGCGCGCGCATCCGGTAGATGTCTTAATAACTATTTACTCGACGGCCCCGACTTATTACGGAACTTACCGGGCATACTGTTTAGGTTTAGAGAGAATGAGATGTCCGCGGATATTAGGGAAATATTCTTGCGTGTGAAAATCGACCGTTGCGACCAACCTGCGCAATTGTTTCTCTGACGAGGAAACGAGCGACACAGCCCACCGTGGGAGTACGTTATGACGTCAATGATTTTCGGCGCGAGAAGCTCGCCGTTTCTCGCACCTAGTGTTAGAAATTGTTGCGCGCACACGCAGAGACATACCCGTTGGCGCTTAACGCTATCGTACGTAGTCATTATTTGGACGACTATTTAGACAGTTATGCAACGGTAGAGGAAGCGGTAAATACGGCGAGGCAGGTTACGGAAGTGCACCAGAAGGCCGATTTCACCTTGGCAGGCTGGAATTCTAACCACGCAGCCCTATTGGAGGACAAGCCGGAGGAACTACTGGCGAGCACGCCTAAGGAAGTAGGCTTAAGGCAAGACAGCCCAAGCAGAACCCTAGGGTTGTTATGGATGGCCGACGAAGACGCCTTAACCTTTAACACGTCAATGAATATGGTGCTGCACGAAGTGAAGACGCTACAGCGACCACCGACCAAGAGAGAGGCATTAAGCGCAGTCATGTCTGTGTTTGACCCGCTCGGACTGCTTAGCTACCTCACCATCACCGCCAAGATCCTGCTGCAAGACCTATGGCGTATGAAGAAGGTAGGATGGGATGATGAACTACTCGAGGAGGCAGTGGATGAGTTCCAGAGGTGGCTGCGAGTCGTCGAGGAAGTGTCACGACTACGACTGCGACTGCCTAGGTGCTATGATCCTACGGGGGGAGTGGTAGAGCGTCAACTTCATGTTTTTAACGACGCAAGCAAACGTGCGTACGCATCCGCGGCATATTTGCGTATACAATATTGCGACGGAACGGTTAGGGTACGATTAGTGGCGGCCAAGGCGAAAGTCGCTCCGATCAAGGCGCAAAGTATACCGCGATTAGAGTTGCAGGCGAATTTGATAGGCGCGCGACTCGCGGAATTCGTGCAAGGCGAGCACAGAGTGGTAGCCGATAGGGTAGTATATTGGACAGACTCCACTACGGCACTCCACTGGATACAAAATAATACGGCGCGTTACACCCCATACGTGGTTCATAGGTTAGGGGAGATAGCTGAAAAGACGTCACCAGAGCAATGGAGGTGGATACCGACTGCAGAAAACATCGCAGACCAGGCGACGCGCATACACTACGTAAGCAAAGAAGAAAGTGACCAATGGTTCACCGGACCGTCTTTTCTTTACAAGGAAGAAGATAAGTGGCCTCACCGGAAGGAAGAGAGGGCAGGCGATGACGAAGAATTGGAGGAAATCGTGGCGCATCAGAGCGACACCAAGGACGCTCCATACCTGCCAGACATAGAAAGATTCTCTTCCTACGAGAGATTGATAAGGCCACAGCACGAGTACTGCAGTTCATCGATGTCATACGAGGAAGGGCGCACGGACTGACATTGCAGCACATCCAGAGGGCAGAGCGGATTTGGATAGAGCACAGCCAACGTGAAAGCTTCGCTGAAGACATCAGTCGACTTCAGCGGGGGAAGAACCTGGCAACTGGCAGCGCGCTAAGAAAGCTCGACCCCATACTGGAAGATGGCATACTACGAGCCAGGTGAAGAATCGACGCAGCCGACGTGGACAGCCAGATGAAGAGACCCATCATATTAAATGGACGCCACCAATTCGTGAAGCTGCTTGTAGAGTAAGCGCATCAGGAGGCAAGCCACGCCAACAGGGAGAGGGTGGTCAACGACCTACGCACCAGATATCATATCCTCCGATTACGACCGACAGTACGAGAAGTGGAGCGGAGATGTCTGCGATGCAGGGTACGCAAGGCGACACCACGGCCAGCGGTTATAGGAGACCTACCACCTGAATGATTAGGGGCATTCGCGCGACCATTCACCTACACCGGAATCGATTATTTCGGGCCTATAACAGTTACGATAGGACGTCGGCACGAAAAACGGTGGGTAGCGTTATTCACCTGTTTAACGCCGCGCGCGGTGCACTTAGAAATAGTGTACTCCCTTACGACGGACTCGGCGATATCGGCATTTTGGCGCATGGCGGCTAGGTGTGGGTGGCCACGGGTCATATACTCGGACAATGGTACAAATTTTCATAGGGCAAATACTGAACTGCAACGGGCGATGGAAGAGTGGGCACCGCAGCTGAAGGACTACGCGCTGACTCGGCGGACAGATTGGAAATTCATCGCACCGGGCGCGCCGAACCAGGGAGGCGCATGGGAGCGTCTCGTGCGCTCAGTGAAGACCGCAGTCGAAGCCACTCTGCATCAGAAGAGCCCACGGGAGGAGACGTTAGCGACGCTCCTGACAGAAGCAGAAAATACAGTAAACTCTCGACCGTTGACGCACGTACCGGTCGATATCAACGACAAAGAGGCGCTGACACCCAACCACTTCATACTGTTGGGACCATCGGGCCTACCAGTCATCGTGCCGTGCACACCCATTGATCGTCGGGCGTGGAGAGCGGCGCACGGGCTCACCGATGAATACTGGAGGCGCTAGGTAAAATAGTACCTGCCGACGCTGGTTGCGCGTGGGGACTCCCGAGATGCTCAGCAGCGCCAAATCCAAGAAGAGGACCTCGTCGTGGTTGTGGACAGCAACCTACCAAGAAACGTGTGGCCGCGGGGGATCGTGACGAAGACCTTTCCTGGACCGAACGGCGTGGTACGCAACGTCTAGGTCAGGACCAGGGACGGAGTGCTGCGGCGGCCCGTTAGGAAGCTAGCCGTCCTCCCGAAGCAAGCTTAGGCTCGCAGGCTACGCCGGGGGGAGGATGTTGCGGACGGCGAGGGAACCGCCGCCCCGTCGCCCCTTCATACCCCGTTGCGCCCCGCGCACCCCGCACACCGGCAGCACATCACACGATGTCGACAACCAACCAGCGCAGAGCATCGTCGCGCTACGCTACTCACAGGCTGAGACGCTCTCTTGCGGCATATAAGAAGGGCGTTTTGGTCTGTGAGGCGTTCATTTCATTTCGGAAGCGGCACTCGAAGAGAAGAAGCCTCAAGAGAAATCAAGATTCTGTACATATAGATATAGTTAATAGTGCCAAATTGTTTATACTTGAATATAGTATAGTTCTACAGTACCATCTTTCCTTTGAGAAGTCCCCTAGCGTATCAGTAAAGTAATCAGTCATACAGTCCATTAGCAACAGTAAATACATACAGTCCACTTCAATCCATAATAATTACATAGAAAAAAGTGACTTACACTTGCGTGTGTTTTAAACCGCGTATCCACCGAAAATGTTGACAATATTTATGTTTCCAACTGTTTCCAACTCAACAAAAGTTATCAACTTTTGTTCCGATGTTTTCGCACCGAATTGAAACATGTCGTCGACAATTTGAGAAACATTTTTGTTGACAACTTGCTGTCTTCACCAAAGTTTTGTTGGCAACAATGTCTTCAAGTGACATATTATGCAGGCAGCCGCAGTATTGCATGCCGAGCGCAAAGCGTGTGGGTATGTTCTACTAGCGCCTAAAAATCAAGATTCCAACGTTTTGTCGCATGAAATCGTATCCAGCAATCATATTATACATAATGATATAAAAAGCACATTGTTAGAAAGATAAATGATTGTTGAATTTATAAATATTTTTTTTAAATCGATTAATTGCTATCTATACAAATAAATAAAATTGAAGTGTCTGTTTGTAATTTCAAAATTACGGATTTTTACTAAATTCATATGAAAGTATATACGGTACTAATAACAAAAATACATTTTTTGAAGTTTTTGTCTGTCTGTCTGTCCGTCTGTCTGTCTGTTTGTTCCGGCTAATCTCCGAAACGGCTGGACCGATTTTGACGGGATTTTCACTGGCAGATAGCTGATGTCACAAGAAGTAACTTAGGCTACTTTTATTTTAGAAAAAGAATTAGGGTTCCACGCAAAACTATTAAAACCCCAAATAACACGCTGGCGAAATCGCGGGGAACAGCTAGTTTTTAAATAAAAAAAGGGGTTTTAGTGGCTTATGGTGTGGATTTATCATGTCCCCAAGCCTTGTAAACACGATAACTTTTGAAAATATCAATTGTTTAACTCAATCTATTTTTTAATCTCTTCATCTATCATGTGGGAAGCCACTGAATGTAAATGGCAGTGTAATTTTGTTTCGTTTAGCTATAATTAATTTTTTTCGGCTCCAAAATGGCGAAAATTTCGTTGATTTGGTAGCCTTGTATGTAAATTATTTCTGTAAATGGGGAGCTACAGCCATAGAGTAGTTTACTCACTCCTCAGTTCGGCGTCCATAGATAATATACTATATTTTGGGGTATCGGCGTCAGTCCACAAACTATATAGAAACACTACGCGTTCTTCAGTCGCCGTTGTGAGTGGACATTGTTTCGGTTGTTTGCAGTGGCTCAAAAAGATCGCTGTACAAATACACAATATTCGAATAACCAAATTTCTTAAATACTTATTATAATAATAATAAGAGATTTTTTTAATTACAATATTTTAAAAGCACAGAATAAATAAACCTAGCAAGCTAACAGCATAGCAAAGTGGCGAAGCAATCAGCTTTGTAGCGGTTTCTAACGGTTGCCGTTGAGCAATCAGTTTCAAAATAAGAGGTTCAGACGCCTGGGTGATCAGTAATCGATTGCTGAAAACAGAATTTGAAAATTCGAAACCGTTCTCGAGATAATCGTGGGACAGACGGACAGACGGACGGACACACGGACAGACGGACAGACGGACAGACATCGTGAAATCAATAAGTGACTTCGCAAGCTTCGCCACTTAATAATAGTAGTACGTACTAAAAGTAAGAGTATCAATTTTTTATGTCATGGGTGAAATTTTCATGGTTTTCGAGGGTGTTGAAACCGATAGGGTTGTCGAAATGTAAATCCAAGATGGCGGCCGCAATAAGTATCAATTTTTACATCATGGGTGTCATTTTCATGGTTTTCGAGGGTGCTGAAGCCGATAGTGCTGTCGAAATGTAAATCCAAGATGGCGCCTGCAATAGATATAAATTTTTTCATCTTGGGTGTCATTTTCATGGTTTTCGAGGGTGTTGAAGCCGATAGTGTTGTCGAAATGTAAATCCAAGATAGCGGTTGCAATAGATATCAATTTTTTCATCATGGGTGTCATTCTCATGGTTTTCGCTGGTGTTGAAACCGATAGTGCTGTCGAAATGTAAATCCAAGGTGTAGGCTGCAATAGGTATAATTTTTTTCATCATGGGTGTCATTTTCATGGTTTTCGAGGGTGTTGAAGCCGATAGTGCTGTCGAAATGTAAATCCAAGATGGCGGCTGCAATAGATATCAATTTTTTTCATCATGGGTGTCATTCTCATGGTTTTCGCTGGTGTTGAAGCCGATAATGCTGTCGAAATGTAAATCTATGGTGGCGGCTGCAATGGGTATCAATTTTTTCATCATGGGTGTCATTTTTATGGGTTTCGAGGGTGTTGAAGCCGATAGTGCTGTCGAAATGTAAATCCAAGATGGCGGCTGCAATAGATATCAATTTTTTCATCTTGGATGTAATTTCATGGTTTTCGAGGGTGTTGAAGCCGATAGTGCTGTCGAAATGTAAATACAAGACGGCGCCTGCAATAGATATCAATTTTTTCATCTTGGGTGTCAACTTCATGGTTTTGCAGGGTGTCGAAGCCGATAGTGCTGTCGAAATGTAAATCCAACATGGCGGCTGCAATAGGTACCAAGTTTTTCATCATGGGTGTCATTTTCATGGTTTTCAAAGGTGTTGATGCCGATAGTGCTGTCGAAATGTAAATACAAGACGGCGCCTGCAATAGATATGAATTTTTTCATCTTGGGTGTCATTTTCATAGTTTTCGAGAGAGTTGAAGCCGATAGCGTTGTCGAAATGTAAATCTAAGATGGCGGCTGCAATAGATATCAAATTTTCCATCATGGGTGTCATTCTCATGGTTTTCGTGAGTGTTGAAGCCGATAGTGCTGTCGAAATGTAAATCCAAGGTGGCGGCTGCAATAGCTATCAATTTTTTCATCATGGGTGTCATTCTCATGGGTTTCGAGGGTGTTGAAGCTGATAGTGCTGTCGAAATGTAAATCCAAAATGGCGGCTGAAGTAGGTACCAATTTTTTCATCATAGGTGTCATTTTCATGGTTTTCGAGGGTGTTGAAGCCGATAGTGCTGTCGAAATGTATTTAAACTACTTTAAAAAAATTCCGTATAATCATTCTATACGTAATTTTTTTAATGCGAAGGTATGCTTATAAACAGTGTTAGAGTCATGCGGCAGCTTTTGCTGTCGCATGGATGGGCCGGCTCGAACCGGGGTGGTACCACGACCTCACAGAAAACCAGCGTGTAGTAGAGATTTACCTCTGCCTTTCGCTTGGTGAGTGCAGGTGGCCGGAGGCTCTTTTTACTGGTAATGAGGCATTCCATGTTAATCCTCACGGGTGACAACGTATCTAAATTTTGATTTGTAATAGAGGATAGTTGCAGATGTCTATGGGCCGCAGCAACCACTTACCATCAGGTGGACTGTGTGCTCGTTCTTCACCCTTATCCTATAAAAAAAAAACTAGGATTTGATCCTGTATCGCAGGGACAGTTTACATACATAGAACAGACCTAGATTAACTCTTTGTATTTGTATCAAACCCGCCGCCCTTAGCGCTGCAACTCATTACTAAACCACTGCGCCACGGAGCCGTCACTTGTCTGTTTCACATTTTTTGCTATTTACAAACATGCGAAACGTGACTTCATCATTAATGAAAGAGTGGCAATGAGAAGTAGTAAAAAAATTCCAGTATATGCTGATCTTGCATTAGTAGGCAGTCACTAGTACTGGGACGTCTACTTACACTGAAATTGTTTTACCTTAAAAAATTGCATTATCTATATACCATTGGCATTATACGCGAAAAAATCGAAAAATCAAATAATAAATCTGTAACTATGGCGTCAGTAACTAAGTACCTAATTATCTAGATCTACCTATAAGCAATTATATAATTTTGATTACACACATCCCATAATATATTTTTTGTACTATATAAATTAATTAATGTGTCGATTAACTCGATCGTCCACGTGACAGACATGTTGCCGACAAATGTTTCGAACAAGCGTCTCCACAGAGGGAACAAATGTTAGCAACAAGCGTATTCCTTTGATGTTGCCACCGAAAATGGAAACACGGTTCCCGACATTGTTTACAAATTTTGTTGTCAACATTAGGTAATTACAGAAACATTTGTCACTAACACGTGTTGACAACACAAAAGTTGGTAACAAAACTTTGGTGCAGACGCGGTTTTATGAATCGAAGTTAAGTAAATCTCGCTCATGCATTTGGAGATTTGTTTCGTATGATTAGTGTAGAGAACCGGAAACTTTTTACTGGAAACGAGGCATAACGAGCATTCGAGTATAGATATAGATATCTATGGGGCGTAGTATACATTTGCCATCAGTTGGACTATGTGCTCGTTTGTCACCCTGATTCTGATTAAACTTACTTCGACCGCACAGGCATTGTTATATATTTCGTTCACAGTATTGTTATCTTCTAGGCACTGTAAACGACTTTCCTATTCGATCTGAAAGTTTTCGAGGCTTTGGATGAGAGCACGACGGGGGACTAAACGTTGACTTCGTTAGACGTGACCTCTCCAACTCAACATTAAATTTTTGTATGCCTCTAACCATTTAGTGATCGTTACTAGTTTTCACTCTCGCTCACTGAGACATCACTGAATGAACAGTTGTTGCTTGGTTCTAATAATAAATAAAATCTCATCTTTGTCGAACTGTCGGGGCATGCGTAGGTCCACTGACCGTTAGTCGCCTATCAACACCGTATAGTGGGGATGAACCATGCGTGGCTCTAAAGATAATAAAGGTGTGCATTACCACTTCCTCTTCATCGGGATGTGCCAAGGTAGGTCCATACACTAGTAAGCAATTGCTATAAACATTCTTACTATACCTACTTAAAATTTTTGGACTTTGCAAACTATAGATTATAAAGGGTTTTTTTAACAAGAACTTTGTTTTTCAATTGGGGCAACACCAAAAACATGACAGTTTTGACATTTAGTTTTTTGACCTATTCGTAGTAGATGCTTTGGCAATTGCTACAATGAATTCAATTTCGCTCGAAAATCGCATTAAAATAATTAAAATTCACTATGAAAATGGTGGTTCTGTTAAAGTTACGTTTCGTAAAATTCGTGATATTTTCGGACAACATAATCGTCCTTCTGAGAAGGCTATTAAGAATTTGGTCGCTAAATTTGAATCGACAGGCTCGGTACAAAATGCGCCAACATCAACGCGTGTTTGACCGGGTCGTTCAACCGAAAACATCGCAGCCGTTAGCCACAGTGTTGAAGAAGATCCAAATTTGTCAATTCCTCGACGTTCTCAACAATTGGGGTTATCCAAATTCACCACATGACGAATTTTGCGTAAGGATTTGGCTTTGAAGCCTTGTAAGGCCTTTGTAACCTTGTAAGGTTCAACTGGTGCAGGAATTGAAGCTGACCGACCATTCACATCGCCGTAGATTCGCTCAATTCATTCAGGAACAGCCCGCTGGTTTTTCTGAAAAAATCATTTTTTCAGACGAAGCCCATTTTTACTTGTCAGGGTACGTCAACAAGCAAAATTGCCGCATTTGGGCTTCTGAAAATCCTAAAGCGATTATTGAGAAGCCCTTGCATGCTCAACGTGTCACTGTATGGTGCGCTGTGTGGCCTGGAGGCGTGATTGGGCCGTTTTTTTTCGAAGATGAGGCTGGAAATGCGGTAACGGTCAATGGATCACGCTATCGCGAGATGTTAACATCTCAATTTTGGCCTATTATTGATGACATCGATATCACAAACATGTGGTTTCAAAAGGACGGTGCCACATGTCACACAGCCAACGAAACGATCAATTTATTGCAAACCAAATTTCCCGATCGCATAATTTCACGAAATTTAGCTGTTAAATGGCCAGCCAGATCGTGTGATTTAACACCACTGGATTATTTTTTGTGGGGCTATGTTAAGGACAGAGTCTATACGGAGCCAATCGAATCGATCGCGGCCTTAAAACTCAAAATCCGTGACGTGATTATCGAAATAGACTAAAAACTTTGATGAAAGAATCGACATCTGTCAGCGTGGTCGTGGTGGACATTTGCCAGATATCATTTCTCATTCATAATTGCCTAACTTTTCTCTTCGTAATACAATAAAAATTTGAATCATCTTCATCTAAACTCTTTGTTTTATTTTGTTTTAGAAAACAAAGTTCTTGTTGAAAAATCCTTTACCTATATTTAGATTTTATTATATTTAGAAATTCCCAATGATGATCACCTGTGGTCAGCGATCTTTATATTTTAATTCTGTGGCATTATATTGTTATTTACAATGAAATATTTGTTGGAACCACTGACCTCTATATATACAAGTACGCTGGACTGGCTATAACCTACAAAATGTTTGGACCGATTTGAAGCGCCGCCATTGGTCGTAACTGGAACTAAAATTTAAATAAAGCCGCGTCTGCACCAAAGTTTTGTTACCAACTTTTGTGTTGCCAACACGTGTTGGTAACAAATGTTTCTGTAATTATCTAGTGTTCGCAACAAAACTTGAAACAATGTCGGGAACCGTGTTGGAAACATTTGTTCCCTCGGTGGAGACGCTTGTTGGAAACATTTGTCGGCAACATCGGAAACCAATGTTGGTAACTTTTGTTGAGTTGTAAACAGTTGGAAAAATAACTGTTGTCAACATTTTTGGTAAATACGCGGCTTAATATTCCAAAATCTGTTTTTTTTTTAATAGGAATAGGGTGACAAACGAGCACACAGTCCACCTGATAGTAATTGGTTGCTGTGACCCATAGACATCTACATTTATCCTCGTTTGCGAATCAAAATTCAGATGCGTTGTCATCCGTGAGGACTAAGTTGGAATGCCTCTTTTCCAGTAAAAAGGGTCTCTGGTTATCTACACTCACCATACGAAACACAGCAGTATTAAGCTGCTATTTTACGCTGGTATTCTATAAGAGCGTGGTCCTTCCCCGGTCGAGTCGACCCATTCGTGCTACAACTATACTACTAATATAGCTGCAGCATGGCTCTACCACGTATTGTTTAAATCGTATCTCTTTATTTTACGCTTTTAAACGAAAAAATGAAAGTATTTTGTGTAGTTTCAATACGTTTGATTTTAGTTATATAATAAGAATATTTTTTAGTAATAATGAGTGTGCGTAATTTTTAAAACTCGTTACCAAAAGGAAAGTGGGAAAACATTCCAAAAGTAAGTGAATTTACACCTAATATTTTTTTTTAACTATTTGATAATATAGGTACCTACTTGAAAATTTGTTACTAATCATAATGTCGTAATTACCAATATATTTGGCTTTGTAATAATGAGTTTTGTAGTATTTGTTGATAAACAATAAAATTCAATAGGATTGTCGAGTTCCTTGTCTATAATACTTATCGATGTTCTTTTCTACCCAAGTGTTAACAACCCCAGTCGCTGACAATAGATAATTATTAAATGTTACTGTTGTTATTGATTGACAAACTCCAGAGTAAGAATACCCAATATTGGTTACACTTGTGTTGGAAAAACGCAAACGAAGTTAGCTGAGAATAAGACCAAAGAGTAAAATTATTCGAGGGTTTAGTTATTCTGGTGTAAGATGGTACACGCTTAATATATTATATTATTATTACAAATAGTATTTTTTAATCTAATGTTGTCCCGTCACGGACCTTTGAATGGTCATCTGACGATGTCAATGATCCCTTGGTTTTAGAGCTTTGTAGAATATTTAGGGACGATGGCAGGAGATCCGACGGTATAACTTGGGAGCTTGGGAGAGAGATAAAGCTTTAGTCTGGGATATTACTTGTGAAGACACTTTGGCAGCCTCTCATTTCAGGGGTACCTCGTTTAAAGCAAGGGCGGCATCAGAGGCAACTGAAATAACTAAGTAGCCCAAATATGACTCTGAGACATGAGTACATATTTGTGCCATTT
The DNA here is from genome assembly GCA_033319125.1 of Parnassius glacialis. NCBI lineage: Eukaryota > Metazoa > Arthropoda > Insecta > Lepidoptera > Papilionidae > Parnassius > Parnassius glacialis. Next base: position 33,743,901 of record JAVANC010000005.1, on the reverse strand, counting down.
GCTGTAGAGACTATCGGTCCGTGGGGTTCATGCGCGGTGAAGTTCCGAAAAAAATTATCCGCGATAACTAATAACTAAAATAAAATAATTAAAATTAATTAATAAATAACTAATAACTAAAAGTAAATAATTAGACTATTAACTAAATTATGACTATTAATTGATTAAATTATAAATAATAAGTAATAACTAAAACTAAATTATTTAATATAACTAAAAATGAATTATTTATTTTTAGTTATTAATCACTGTCCTGAGCCACCTGCATCCATCGATTTCCTGCATGTCTTACCAGGTCGTCACTCCATCTTGTGGGGGGACGCCCTACACTTCGCCTACCGGTACGAGGCTGCCACTCGAGAACCTTTCTTCCCCATCGGTTGTCGGTTCTTCGAGCTATATGGCCGGCCCACTGCCACTTCAGCTTACTAATCCGTTGGGCTATGTCGGTTACTCTGGCTCAGGACCGTGCTTTGTGGCATTCCTTGGGGGAGGCCTATGTTCAGCAGTGGACTTGTGAAGGGCTGTAATGATAATGATGATGATGAATCACTGAACTGAATTCAGATACTGAACGAATACTCATTCAGTTCTAGTATTATGACGATGATGATGCCAATTACGATGACGATGACAATGACGATGACGATGACAATGATTATGACGATGATGATGGCGATGACCATGACCATGACCATGACGATGTCTGTGACCATGAAAAATGAAAGAATAACATGCAAGTTCTACGTAGTCTTCTACGTTTACAAGACTGTACTGTATGTTTACAAGACTAACATTAGAAGACTACTACGTTTTTATGTTTTTTGAAGATTCCTTGTTGTAATGGTCTATTATAACAACGAATGGTTAGTGGTCTTTGCTGCTTGGTAATAGTAATTGTTTCGTCTTTCCAATTTCATTAAACGATTTATTGGATGACGAATACCTGATTCAGTCTTCATTAAAATCGATACTGTATTTCTCTACAAAAAAAATATGTACCTTACGAGTGAATTAGTGACGCCAAACCAAATCACGTCCACACTGATTTTTATTTAATATCTTTTTACTTAAATCAAACGTAACACAAGTTTAAGAAAGCCAAACCGTAGAACGAAAACTAAATGTTATAAATACAAACTTATTATACACAATAAAAACATAATAAAAGCTTGTTAATCAATGTTACGATGAAGTTTGATAAATGGTGTTTAAGCATTTGAGCTGACTGTAGAATTCAATCCTTCGTGGAAACGAAAGAGAAGTCAACTGGAACAAACTGTCAACCTTTCATTTAGATACTAGTAGGAAATATTTTTCCGTTTCGGAGATCAATAAAGAAGATTCACCGATTTTGTTCTCAGAAGCTCATAATATATCATTCAACAAGACCGGACTTGGACTTAGTTATACGCCCTTGAATTTCGTCACATTATTCCACATCGACACTAGAAAAGGTATGTTAGAATTTTTTTAAAGTAATGTAAATTAAAGTGGATGGATATAAGAGTAGAGACAGGTTTAAGAAAAGATGAATGGACTATCCGAGATATTGACAATAAATTCTTTGTGAAAATATGTTATTAATTTATTTCGTATAGTTTCTTACACTAGTTGAATAATTTCAAATCATAGACATAGAGAGATGGAATGTATGCTAGCCTCAAAAAGTGACCATTCTCTAGAAAGAGACTAAGAGACTTCGCGGCCAATACCTGTCTCTTTCCTACAAGCCTGATTAATCCACGTCCTGTAAGCCAGTGACGTGGACCAATCAGAATTGTAGAAAAAGACAACTACTGACCATACATTCGTTTTGTCCCTCTCGCACTTTTTGGTCTGTATTCACTGCACAACTGAATACCGAACGCACAGTCCTTTCTGTTGATGTCTATGTTTCCAGTACTAATTTAATTTTTTTTATAGGATAAGGGTGACTAACGAGCACACAGTCCACCTGATGGTAAGTGGTTGCTGTGGCCCATAGACATCTACATCTATCTTCGATTAGGAATCAAAATGCAGATGTGTTGTCACCCATGAGGACTAAGATGGAATGCCTCGTTTTTAGTAAAAAGGGTCTCCGGTTCTCTGCACTCACCATACGAAACACATAAGCGTTAAGCTGCTTTTTTATGCTGGTATTCTGTGAGAGCGTGGTCCTTCCCCGGTCGAGTCGACCCATTCGTGCTACAACCATAATATAACAGCAGCACGGCTCTACCACGTATAAAACCACGTATTTAAACATGCCGAATGAACCAACACACACACAATGTTGAAACTCGAAGCAAAAACATTCTGTAATTACGAATAAAAACCTAGAGATCAACGCAGCGTCGATCTTGCTTTTATATGAGGTATAAAGCTTGCGTCCAAGGCCTAGGTATTAATTGATACATTTATTTATTGTATGGAATTATATCAATATGATACATAAATTGAATGGATGTTACGGGTAGGCCTGGGTATACCCAGTGTGAACACACTGTCTTATCTCTATTATTAGTTCCATGGACGATCCCTTCTGCTGTCAGCGCCAAAATGGCGAAAATCAAATTGCCTCATTATGTCACGGTGTATAGCCCGTCCCTAGATAGAGATCAGTAGTATGGAGTGTAGAGTAGAAGGAGGGCATTCTCTGTATATGAAAAGTGTCCCTAAAAATGCGTCCAATAAGGGTAGCGCTGCAGTAGCATAGGATAAATTAAAAAAAGCGTCAAAATTAATTAGAATAAGATGGAGAAATAAACAGGGACCGACCAATCCGCTTGATTTTGTACTACGTAAATAGCAGAGGTTTTGTATACTGGCATTTTACTTACTACTCTATTCATGAAATTTTTTAAATATTTGAATTCAGCTGACTTCACTCCGTCTACAACAGCTATATTCATATCGTAGTTTTTCAGACGCCAGCGCTATTGTGGTAGGTTTTGTAACCTCTAATTTCAGTATATAGTGGGACACTTTTTCAACTTTCGCACCTTATAAGATGGTTCTCCTTCTACTCTACACTCCATAGTCAGTGGGTTGAACACAATAATCAGAATAAATCTAACTAGTGTTGAAACAGCTAGATTAGTTTACTTTAGCTATTTCCATAGCATAATGTCGTATGGTATTTTGCTATGGGGACACGCAGCTGACACTGAAATTATATTTGTTTTACAGAAGAGGGCCATAAGAGCAATTTATGATTTAAAGCCTAAAGAGTCGCTGCGACAAAAATTTAAGGAAATTAATATATTAACTTTGGCCTCTCAATACATTTATGAAAATGTAATGTACGTACACAAAAATAAAAGTAGTTTTACAAAAATAAGTGATATTCATTCTGTAAATACTAGGAACAGACACAAGCTAGTAGTACCGGTTACTCGACTCCATCGAGTCAGTAATTCATTCTTGGGGCGATGTATACGCTTTTACAACAAAATTCCAGAAAATATACAAAATTTGACCTGCTCAAAGTTCAAAAACTTTATTAAACTAAGTTTGTATAAAAAGGGTTATTATAGTATTAAAGAATTTATAGATGATAATAACCCCTGGAAATGAGGTGATCGCTACCAAGCTATTTCTAATTTGTTGTGTTGTTAATTTGTGTAACATACATGATTGTAAGCTGTTATTTTAAAAAAATAAGTCCTGCTGGGTTTCTTGCTGGTTCTTCCCAGGACAGAGGTTTTTTTTCGAACCAGTGGTAATTATACAAAGGAGTGACTTTCAATAAGCATTATTTATAATCTATATTGAATAAAAAAGTTTCTGTTTCAGTTTCTGTTTCTGTTTCAGAATTGAGCGTTCATTTTTTTGACGTATGCAAGAACGCGATGACGTTTTGTCCATTTTCAATCACTCTTGTTTTTACTTATGGTAGAATAATACCTAAATGAATAATATCTTAATAATTTTGATGGCGGACAGGTCATACTGCCTAAATAATAAAGACAAATTGTATAATTTCACATAAATATTTTCTAATTTGTTTTGAAAATATTTTATGACTAATGTGTTTTTATAGAGCCGGAGGCGCGTAGGCGGAGCAGCCTCTGCCTGCTGTAACAAATCGTAGGCATCGGACGAGCTGGAGCGGCTGGTCGCCGAAGGCGACCAATAAGTTGAAGCTGCGGAGGCGAGGAGGGATGCCTGCGATTTGTTACGCAAAGGCGTAGAGGCTGCTCTTCCCGCAGCGCCGGAGACGTTGCAGTCTCAAAATAAAAACAGGGGGTGAAACAGGTACTGGGAAAGGCTGCACACTGTCCGCAAGTACGATAAAGCGCCGAACACGCCATGACATGACTATTTTTCAACATTTACCGTGTGTTAGCGGTAAAACCTAAGATTTACTGAGTGAATGCTTATAAAAGTCCGAAATAAACGATTACCATAGAACACTTCGGACTTTTACCATATGGACTTGGTAAATCTTAGAATTTACCGCAGTTCTAGCTTTTACAATAAAATATACATATATACGTTACCATAATAAAATAGAAGTCTGTAATATTAAAATAACTGGTTTCTATTAATTTTAGGGGGTTAATGTACTATATATATATACAAAGTAGATATAAGCATGCTATTAAGATATAACCAACCGTTTTTAAATTTTATCTGTCTGTATGCTGAAAGACTTAGATTTTTTTTAAGAAATCGTAAAATTTTTAAAATAAAATTGAAGATTATCTTCAATCTAAATAATGCTACATTAATGGATCACAGAGACGCTAGTTTTACAATAAAATAAAACAAAATTGATATATATTGTTATAAACCTATGCATAATATTCTAGTTAATGAACATGCATTGGACGTAGTTATGCAAAAAGGATCCAACCCGAGTTTTTGTCAAAAATGTTGACTTGAAGAATAATGTTTGTGGTCTATACTATTATGTGATGTAACAATTTTAGCAAACGTTACACAAATAAGAAGAAAAATTACAAACAGATAAAAACCATTCCGATAATTTATGTTTATGATATTTGAAGTTTGGATACTTCAAATATCATAAACTCAAATTAACTTATCGCGGGTTGGGTCCTTTTTGCATAACTACGTCCAATTACAAACTTGCGATCTATCAAAATTGAACGGCAGGCCGGCAGTGTCTCCATGTAATATTTATGTTGTCAATACGAGACCTGTATCTGGTTGAATTGCCTCAGTTCGACAATCAAAAACAAGATCTAAATGTCGAATGGGCTACACAGCAAACGTCTGTCAGGCCAGCTAATTTATTATATAACCATATATAACTAGCGATCTGCCCTAGCTTCGCCTGGGTGAGATTTGTTAATGTGGTGTTATTGAGATTGTTTAAAATTATCATGAATGACCATTTATCTTATAAATTATTTTATTTCATAAAAAAAATCGTATAATAATATAGAATATACATTATATTGCTAAGATGTGATCTTAATTAGACCTAGACCTAGCATTGTTCTCTGTTTGTGAAGTTTCGATAAGTTCGGACAAACCGACAGAAAGACAAAAATTTTACAAACGGTTATTCAAGCTTAGTCAAGTCAATGGCATGCAAATAACCCCCTGAGCTCGATAAAAGGCAGTTATTGCGATATTACAGACATACATTTCACTTTTGTTTAAAGGTACCTATAGATTTCCAGAAATCTTTGCAGGTGCGCGCACTACAACTCACCGAAGTATAGGAGAACGCATAGAAGATGTTAAAAATATTCATTTTTATATATTAGATTAGGAAATGACTATGAAAATCACAGTGTCAATGGCATGCAAATAACCCCCTAAGCTCGAAAAAAGGCAGTTATTGCGATATTACAGACATACATTTCACTTTTGTTTAAAGGCACCTATAGATTTCCAGAAATCTTTGCAGGTGCGCGCATTACAACTCACCGAGGTATAGGGGAACGCATAGAAGATGTTAAAAATATTCATTTTTATATATTAGATTAGGAAATGCCTATGAAAACCACAGTAAATTAGACAGTGTTATAATGAGCATATACTGCAGCTCGTTAACACCACGGAAGATAGATAGGGGTTGTAAACACGCATCTCTAGCTTATATGGTACTCTGCATAAGCTAAATGCAAAAAGCAGTACCTACTGGTAGATGCTATTTTGTTTCTGTTAGGATGTTATTATTTGATTACAAACGTGTTTTTTTTCTTTTTATTAATATATGCATAGTGCATAGCTTATAAAGACATTATCAAAATACATTCGAACTAAACGGTTTGCTTCGTCGTTCGTAATGCGTACAGAAAAGGTTTACCAGCATCTGTTTTTAAATCCGATTATGGTATGGGTTGGTGTAAAGCCAAAAGTAATAAGACTGTTGTCAACCGAAGTCATTGTGCATTGGGCAACTTCTTACCTTATATAAAGCACAAGTCCGGTCGTGCATGGAGTACTGCTGTCACATATGGGCTGGTGCTGCAAAATGCCACCTGGTAGCATTGGACGCAGTGGAAAGACGTGCTAAGAGGCTCATTGGTTACCTTGATTTTTTAAAACCAATATTGTCAGCCTCGAGCACAGACGCAGAGTAGCCAGTCTCTCAGTATTATATAGGATACATTTCGGTGAGTGTGCGCAGGAATTACACCCTTTAATTCCTCCCTCTCCTTTCCACCACCGGACAACCAGTCGGCGGGTCATCGCTCCTTAGAAGTCGATATACCACGCATTAGAATTAAACGATTTGCTTCGAATTTTGTAATGCGTACAGCAAAGGAGTGGAATAATTTGCCAGCGTCTATCTTTCCATCCGACTACAATCCGGGCGTCTTCAAGGAAAGAGTAAATAGGCTTTTGTTAAGCTAAGAAAGTGCAATTTACCATCTAGGGGGCTGCATCACCCCTTATCACCATACTGGCTTAGGATAAGTAAAGAAAAAACAGATATAAATGATTGTTGAATAGATAATACTGAATAGAATTTCTTTCTTCACTCTTCTTTACATTGGCAGCTCTGGTTTTCAGTTGGAGCCTTGTGACTTCACTGACAATCCGGTGTGTGGTCCTCGAATTAAAAGTTCCAGAGTAATAATTATCTACTCGTGTAGAATATCTCTTATATTTTCTAAAGTTTAAATACTACAGTGCGGTTGTGTACATTGTTTATCGAAAGTGTTTAAGTTTTTAATTTTTTTTCTAATGGCTTTAATGTCATTGGCAACATCACCCGCCACCAGTATTCAAGTATTGGCTTATAAAATGGATAAAAATAAACTAGAAATGTATATGTACACTGGTATTAACAAAACTATATTTATTAATTATTAAAAAACTGTTCTGAGTTCACTCGCACGAAGCAAGTAATTAAACGCGTCCTACTGTGACATGTCGCTGTGTGATTATAGTTTACGCTAGAGACTCAAAACGAGAGTGAAAATCTAAATTAAAAATCATGGTTCATTCTTTTTTAATATTTATAAAGTACGGCTAGTGTATGTTTTTTATTATTATTATTTACTTGAATATGAATTATTTGTTTACATTTACTACGAATAATAATGAAGCTATTAAATATATTTATTAAATATATATTAAATATTTTATACCAATATGAGCCATTGAAAAGATTAATTGTTTGGACTTATTGTAAGAAATATAAGCGAAAAACAATGATAACTGTGATGGGGTGCAGGGGAGGAGTAACGTAAAAATTATTGACTAAAAATGCTCGGTGCACCCTGGGTAATTGGCGAGTATCGTTATGGCTTATAGGTTAAAGGCAGGAGTTTTGTCTTTTTTTATAGGATAAAGGCGACAAACGTGCACACAGTCCACCTGATGGTAAGTGGTTGTTGCGGTCCACAGACATCTACATCTATCCTCGATTACGAACCAAAATGCAGATGCGTTGTCACCCATGAGGACTAAAATGGAATGCCCCGTTTCCAGTAAAAAGGGTCTCCGGTTCACACCGTACGAAACACTAGCTGCTATTTTACGTCGGTATTATGTGAGAGCGTGGTCCTTCCCCGGTCGAGCCGACCCATACGTGCCACAACTATTATAGCTGCAGCATGACTCTACCACGTAAAACGTCTTTAGCTTCCAATGCGCATTTTCAATTGCAAATCATAGTTTTTAAATAAATTATAACTGGCCAGTGTATCATACAAAAAGTTGTACTTTTAAAAATAAAAAAATTGTACTGTACTTTTTTGTCGTATAAATTACTAAACTAACTAACTAATACTAAATATCAAGTCTGTGCACAAATGCGTTATAAATATTGTTTGTGTTTTCTTCGGAAAATGGTCCAACAGTAAGTAGGAGACCTAGATTGTACTTTTGCCAGTATCAAGTATTATGAAATTATATTTAATAGTATGTAGTTTGTTTGTGAGACTTTGAGTGTGTATTCGGTAACGGCAGTGCGCGTTTATATTTTGCACCGTAACAAAAAGTCAAAAGTATTGATTATAGTTTACGTGTTGCTAATAACTTATGTCCTAGTGAAACCAGAATCCAAAAAAACGTAGTGGTTTAGAAATTAAAAGTGTAAACACATCAATACATCTTACTCGTATTTATTTATTGCATACTGGGAGGTAAGGCAACAGTGATTGAGCAAGCGATTGTCCCAGATTAAAGTACCACTCCGATAGGTTATACAGAGGGGCTACTGCTACGATTCTACGCATGCGGCGACGTCATAGCGTGGCGTAGCATATCGATTATTTGCTACGCGGGGACATCTACAAATATAGAAGTTAAATTTTCGACGTTTTTATAATTCTCGAAAAATGAATTGCTGGGCTTGTAATAAGGTGATAGCTGACAACGAACACTCTCTGAAATATGCCTTACAAGGTTGCAATAAATATTATCACCTTGCTTGTACTACTACAAGTCCTTGCAAACCCAATACAAGAATACAAGACATTGATACTTGGGCATGCCAGGAGTATCGCAGCGCTAACAAGAGGGTAGGCAATAACAGCGGTACCCATGTACGCAGTATCCCGAATTCTGCAAATATAATGGCAAGAAAACCAAAGACAAGAGCGAACATTACAATAAATGAATAAGCCACTGAAATACATTTGCTCAGAAAAGAAGTGAGTAAACTTACAGAAAGTGGCGCGAAAGTCGTCAAATCATTGAATAGCTACAATGAACGCTTAGAAAACTTTGATTCTAGTATTAAGTGGACCGAAATGAAATGAAATGAAATTAAAAGATCTTAATACTCAGAAATAAGAGCAAACGAGACATCGAAATAGCTGAACTAAAAGCAACCATACTTGAGCTTAAGTCGGAAGCAAATATGCAACAACAAACTCTACTTAAAAATGATCTCGAAATTGTCGGTATATTAGTAAAGCGTAACGAAATCTTAGTACACATAGTACTCGTTATTGCAAAAATAGTAGGAATAGATTTATCAGAAACATACATTGAGGGGGTAAAACGAGTAGGACCACGTTATAGTATACAAGACTCAGGCGAACAAAATACGGATAAGCTCAATCATAGACCGATTGTCGTTCACTTTTTTATTTTTATTTATTTAGGATAACAACAGCGTTACAATACTATATAAATCAAGTTATACAAATAATTATAAAGTTCAGCCAATACCAGTTATCCACTATCTATATTTAATGAGGATATGTGCTAACGAAACCCTTAAATCAAATTATAATTGCATTAGAGCCCTTTCACAAAATATGCATCACATAAACAATGTTATAATTACATACACATCATAATAATATCTAAAAATATAAAATTATTAACTGAGAAGTGTAATATGTAGTAATATAAATTTTAATTTAAAATACACTGGCAATATAACAGAAGAAATAAATATTATTGTAAACAAGTAAAACCCTGAAAGTTCTGTGGATGACTGTAATTCTTATTATTTCTCAATCGGTAGCCAGTTGGCAAATAAATTAAAAATGACTTGGAATATACTCCATCAATAGTGAAGCTGGCAAGATGAAACTCCACAATTCAAACTTTCAATTAAATTTTTACGATAATATGATAAAATCAGGTCAAGACGTTGCAACAGCTTTTGAACAATATTTTACCGACATTCCGATCTTGACTACAAAGTTTAATGAAGCATAATAAAGTAATACATTTATTTAAATCTGGTAGTACATTAGACCCCGCTAATTTTAGACTTATCTCTGTACTACCAACACTTTTTGAAAAAAATAATGTTGATCAAATGTTAAAATTCTTTAATATAAATAATTTACTTCATAAAACACATTTTGAGTGAGATTGAGAGGTTCTATGGGCAGCTGTACACGTCATCGTTGGAGCCACACGCAAGTGTGAGTAACGATCCAAGAGCGAGTCTTATCTGACACTATTCCGATGATATCCCGGACGTCAGTCTGAGCGAGATTAGAATGGCTCTCCAGCACCTTAAAAATGGCAAGGCCCCAGGCGAGGATGGAATTACAGCAGAGCTTCTGAAAGCGGGTGGAAAACCCGTACTTGAAGTCCTTCAGAAGCTCTTTAATTCCGTCCTCCATGGTGGCACTACACCGGAGGCGTGGAGCAGAAGTGCGGTGGTCTTGTTCTCAAGAAAGGTGACAACGCTCTCTTGAAGAACTACAGACCGATTTCCCTTCTGAGCCGCGTCTACGTGCTGTTTTCGAGAGTCATTACGAATTGTCTCGTGCGCATACTTGACGACTTTCAACCTCCCGAACAAGCCGGTTTCCGAAAAGCTTTAGCACCATAGACCACATACATACCCTTCGGCAAATTGTACAGAAGTCCGAGGAGTACAATTTGCCACTATGTCTGGCGTATGTGGACTATGAGAAAGCCTTTGATTCCGTCGAAATTTGGGCGGTGCTGCAGTCCCTTCAGCGATGCCAAGTTGACTGTCGGTATATCGAAGTGCTGAAGTGCTTGTACAGTAGAGCTACGATGGCTATCCGAGTACAGAACCAGAGTACGAAACCTATCCAATTGCAGAGAGGTGTAAGACAGGGTGACGTGATATCCCCGAAACTCTTCACCGCTGCATTGGAAGACGTTTTCAAGCTTCTGGACTGGAAAGGATACGGTATCAACATCAATGGCGAGTACATCACTCACCTTCGATTTGCCGACGATATAGTCCTTATGGCAGAATCGCTGGAGGAACTAAGCACTATGCTCAATGACCTCAATAGTGTCTCCCAACGGATAGGTCTTAAGATGAACATGGACAAAACAAAGATCATGTTTAATGTCCATGTCACACCTATGCCGGTAGATGTTGGGGACACTAAGCTCGAAGTTGTTGACCTGGGACAAATAGTCCGACTAGGTAAGTCCAACTTCGACCGAGAGGTCAATCGGCGGATTCAACTCGGTTGGGCAGCGTTCGGGAAATTACGGCACATCATCTCGTCAGGTATACCTCAAAACTTGAAAACAAGACTGTACAACCAGTGCGTGTTGCCAGTGATGACCTATGGTACTGAGACGTGGTCCTTCATTGTTGGCCGGATGAGGAAGCTCAAGGTCGCTCAGCGAGCTATGGAGAGGGCTATGCTCGGAGTTTCTCTGCGTGATAAACTTAGAAATGAGGATATCCGCAGTAGAACCAGAGTGACCGACATAGCCCAACGGATTAGTAAGCTGAAGTGGCAATGGGCCGGCCATATAGCTCGAAGAACCGACAACCGTTGGGGAAAAAAGGTTCTCGAATGGCGGCCTCGTACCGGCGGACGAAGTGTAGGGCGTTCCCCCACTAGATGGAGTGACGACCTGGTAAGATATGCAGGAAGTCGATGAATGCAGGTGGCTCAGGACCGTGCTTTGTGGCTTTTTTGGGGAGGCCTATGTTCAGCAGTGGACTTGTGAAGGGCTGTAATGATGATATATATATATATATATATATATATATATATATATATACAAAGTATATGTAAGCTTGCTATTAAGACATAACCAACCGTTTTTAAATTTTATCTGTCTGTATGCTGAAAGACAGATGTTTTTTTTTAAGAAATCGTAAAATTTGTAAAATAGAAGAATTAAGAAGATTATCTTCAATCTAAATCATGCTACATTAATGGATCCCAGAGACACTAGTTTTACAATAAAATAAAACAAAATTGATATACATATATTGTTATAAACCTATGCATAATATTCTAGTTAATGAACATGAATTACAAACTTGCAATCTATCAAAATTGAACGGCAGGCCGGCAGTGTCTCCATGTAATATTTATGTTGTCAATACGAGACCTGTATCTGGTTGAATTGCCTCAGTTCGACAATCAAAAACAAGATCTAAATGTCGAATGGGCTACACAGCAAACGTCTGTCAGGCCAGCTAATTTATTATATAACCATATATAACTAGCGATCTGCCCTAGCTTCGCCTGGGTGAGATTTGTTAATGGGGTGTATTATTGAGATTGTTTAAAATTATCATGAATGACCATTTATCTTATAAATTATTCCATTTTCATTAAAAAATTCGTATAATAATATAGAATATACATTATATTGCTAAGATGTGATCTTAATTAGACCTAGACCTAGCATTGTTCTCTGTTTGTGAAGTTTCACAATCGGTTCTGCCATTCCGAAGATAAGTTCGGACAAACCGACAGAAAGACAAAAATTTTACAAATGGTTATTCAAGCTTAGTCAAGTCAATGGCATGCAAATAACCCCCTAAGCTCGATAAAAGGCAGTTGTTGCGATATTAAAGACATACATTTCACTTTTGTTTAAAGGTACCTATAGATTTCCAGAAATCTTTGCAGGTGCGCGCATTACAACTCACCGAGGTATAGGAGAACGCATAGAAGATGTTAAAAATATTCATTTTTATATATTACATTAGGAAATGCCTTTGAAAACCACAGTAAATTAGATAGTGTTATAATGAGCATATACTGCAGCTCGTGAACACCACGGAAGATAGATTGTGAACACGCATCTCTAGCTTATATGGTACTCTGCATAAGCTAAATGCAAAAAGCAGTACCTACTGGTAGATGCTATTTTGTTTCTGTTAGGATGTTATTATTTGATTACAAACGTGTTTTTTTTCATTTTATTAATATATGCATAGTGCATAGCTTATAAAGACATTATCAAAATACATTAGAACTAAACGGTTTGCTTCGTCGTTCGTAATGCGTACAGAAAAGGTTTACCAGCATCTGTTTTTAAATCCGATTATGGTATGGGTTGGTGTAAAGCCAAAAGTAATAAGACTGTTGTCAACCGAAGTCATTGTGCATTGGGCAACTTCTTACCTTATATAAAGCGCAAGTCCGGTCGTGCATGGAGTACTGCTGTCACATATGGGCTGGTGCTGCAAAATGCCACCTGGTAGCATTGGACGCAGTGGAAAGACGTGCTAAGAGGCTCATTGGTTACCTTGATTTTTTAAAACCAATATTGTCAGCCTCGAGCACAGACGCAGAGTAGCCAGTCTCTCAGTATTATATAGGATACATTTCGGTGAGTGTGCGCAGGAATTACACCCTTTAATTCCTCCCTCTCCTTTCCACCACCGGACAACCAGTCGGCGGGTCATCGCTCCTTAGAAGTCGATATACCACGCATTAGAATTAAACGATTTGCTTCGAATTTTGTAATGCGTACAGCAAAGGAGTGGAATAATTTGCCAGCGTCTATCTTTCCATCCGACTACAATCCGGGCGTCTTCAAGGAAAGAGTAAATAGGCTTTTGTTAAGCTAAGAAAGTGCAATTTACCATCTAGGGGGCTGCATCACCCCTTATCACCATACTGGCTTATGATAAGTAAAAAAAAAAACAGATATAAATGATTGTTGAATAGATAATACTGAATAGAATTTCTTTCTTCACTCTTCTTTACATTGGCAGCTCTGGTTTTCAGTTGGAGCCTTGTGACTTCACTGACAATCCGGTGTGTGATCCTCCAATTAAAAGTTCCAAAGTAATAATTATCTACTCGTGTAGAATATCTCTTATATTTTCTAAAGTTTAAATACTACAGTGCGGTTGTGTACATTGTTTATCGAAAGTGTTTAAGTTTTTAATTTTTTTTCTAATGGCTTTAACGTCATTGGCAACATCACCCGCCACCAATATTCAAGTATTGGCTTATAAAATGGATAAAAATAAACTAGAAATGTATATGTACACTGGTTTTAAACAAAGCTATATTTATAAATTATTAAAAAAACTATTCTGAGTTCACTCGCACGAAGCAAATAATTAAACGCGTCCTACTGTGACATGTCGCTGTGTGATTATAGTTTACGCTAGAGACTCAAAACGAGAGTGAAAATCTAAATTAAAAATCATGGTTGATTCTTTTTTTATATTTATAAAGTACGGCTAGTGTATGTTTTTTATTATTATTATTTACTTGAATATCAATTATTTGTTTACATTTACTACGAATAATAATGAAGCTATTAAATATATTTATCAAATATATATTAAGTATTTTATCCCAATATGAGCCATTGAAAAGATTAATTGTTTGGACTTATTGTAAGAAATATAAGCGAAAAACAATGATAACTGTGATGGGGTACAGGGAAGGAGTAACATAAAAAGTATTGGCTAAAAATGCTCGGTGCACCCTGGGTAATTGGCGATTATCGTTATGGCTTATAGGTTAAAGGTAGGAGTTCTGTCTTTTTTTATAGGATAAGGGCGACAAACGAGCACACAGTCCACCTGATGGCAAGTGACAGCAACAACGTTCACAGACATCTACATCTATCCTCGATTACGAACCAAAATGCAGATGCTTTGTCACCCGTGAGGACTAAGATGGAATGCCCCGTTTCCAGTAAAAAGGGTCTCCGGTTCTCACCGTACGAAACACTAGCTGCTATTTTACGTTGGTATTCTGAGATAGCGTGGTCCTTCCCCGGTCGAGCCGACCCATTCGTGCTACAACTATTATAGCTGCAGCATGACTCTATCACGTAAAACGTGTTTAGCTTCCAATGCGCATTTTCAATTGCAAATCATAGTTTTTAAATAAATTATAACTGGCCAATGTATCATACAAAATGTTGTACTTTTAAAAATAAAAAAAAATGTTCTGTATTTTTTGTCGTATAAATTACTAAACTAACTAACTAATACTAAATATCAAGTCTGTGCACAAATGCGTTATAAATATTGTTTGTGTTTTCTTCGGAAAATGGTCCAACAGTAAGTAGGAGACCTAGATTGTACTTTTGCCAGTATCAAGTATTATGAAATTATATTTAATAGTAGTTTGTTTGTGAGACTTTGAGTGTGTATTCAGTAACGGCAGTGCGCGTTTATATTTTGCACCGTAACAAAAATTCAAAAGTATTGATTATAGTTTACGTGTTGCTAATAACTTATGTCCTAGTGAAACCAGAATCCAAAAACACGTAGTGGTTTAGAAATTAAAAGTGTAAACACATCAATACATCTTACTCGTATTTATTTATTGCATACTGGGAGGTAAGGCAACAGTGATTGAGCAAGCGATTGTCCCAGATTAAAGTACCACTCCGATAGGTTATACAGAGGGGCTACTGCTACGATTGTACGCATGCGGCGAAGTCATAGCGTGGCGTAGCATATCGATTATTTGCTACGCGGGAACATCTATAAATATAGAAGTTAAATTTTCGACGTTTTTATAATTCTCGAAAGATGAATTACTGGGCTTGTAATAAGGCGATAGCTGACAACGAACACTCTCTGAAATATGCCGTACAAGGTTGCAAAAAATATTATCACCTTGCTTGCCGAAATGAAATGAAATTAAAAGATCATAAAACTTAGAAATAAGACCAAACGAGACATCGAAATAGCTGAAATAAAAGCAACCATACTTGAGCTTAAGTCGGAACCAAATATGCAACAACAAACTATTTAAAAATGATCTCGAAATTGTCGGTACATCAGAAAAGCGTAACGAAATCTTAGTACACATAGTACTCGTTATATCTATAAATCTGTTGTTGAGGAAGATAACTCAACTAAAGTTTGGAATTTTCTCAAATCTTTAGGGGTTGGAAAAGCAAGTGTAAATGTAATGAAGAATCTCTTAATTTGAATTTAAATAAGCTTAATGCTCATTTCCTATCTAGCGCCACTATAGACAGTGCTACGAAGAAAAATACACTTGCTCAACTTTCTGCTATATCAACTCCCAATTTTTCCTCTTTAGTCTTTACCCAAGTTACTGTCAGTGATGTTAAGAAGAATATATTAGCCATTACTTCCGACGCAGTCGGTTCTGACAGCATTAGTCGTAAGATGATTATCCCATTACTCGATCTTTTAGCTCCTATCCTTACACTTATTTTAAATCGTTCCCTTGACACCCGTGTTTTTCCTTCATCCTGGAAAGACGGCCTAATAACTCCACTCCCTAAAAAATCTAATCCGACATATAAGGATTACCGTCCTATATCTATCCTTTCCTTTCTCTCTAAAGTACTCGAGCGCCTAATATACCAACAGCTGAGCAATTTCCTGTCCAATCATAACCTATTGAATTCATTCCAATCTGGTTTCCGTCCCGGTCATAGTACGACTACGGCTTTGGTTAGAATCACTGATGATATTCGCCTAGGCATGGATAATCAGCAGGTTACAGTATTGACATTGCTTGACTTTAGTAATGCCTTCAATACTGTAGACTTTGATGTTTTACTCGCTGTCCTAAGTTCTCTTAACATATCTCCTGAAGTAATTGGTTGGTTTCATAGTTACTTGCAAGGGCGCCGGCAACGTGTACAAATTCAAGACACGTTTTCTGATTGGTCTGCTGTCAAAGCTGGCGTCCCACAAGGTGGCGTGTTGTCTCATCTATTGTTCTCTATTTTCATCAATTCGATCTGTTCCCACATTACTTCTCTTTACCAGCTATATGCAGACGATTTACAAATGTACTCTCAATGTAAGATTGCGGATCTCCCCAATACAATTAGGTTAATTAATGAAGATCTTATTCGTATTTCTCATTGGTGTAATTCATTTGGGCTTAAAGTTAATCCATTGAAGACTCAAGACATTATTATTGGGAGTTTTTTTTTATAGGATAAGGGTGACAAACGAGCACACAGTCCACCTGATGGTAAGTGGTTGCTGCGGCCCATAGACATCTACATCTATCCTCTATTACAAATCAAAATGCAGATGCGTTGTCACCCGTGAGGACTAAGATGGAATGCCTCATTTTCAGTAAAAAGGGCCACCGGCCACCTGCACTCACCAAGCGAAACGCAGAGGTAAACCTCTACTTCACGCTGGTATTCTGTGAGGTCATGGTACCACCCCGATTCGAGCCGGCCCATCCGTGCACAGCAAAAGCTGCCGCTTGGCTCTACCACTGTTAAAAAAGTTCAAAATTAATCTCTCGGTTAACTTTGTCGCTGCTCCCGCCAGTCATATTCGAAGGGACACTTATCCCATACAGTGACAAAGTTAAGAATTTAGGTATTATGTTCGATCAGACTTTGTCTTGGGGACCGCAAGTGAGTGAAGTAAGTCGAAGAATGTTTGCCGCAGTTGGTTCACTTCGAAGATTAGCAATGTTCTCCCCATTCCTACTAAAGTTGCGCTGGCTCAGTCTCTTCTTTTACCGATCCTTGACTACGCGGACACTTGTTATCTTGACCTAACAGTCGAGCAACTTAATAAACTTGAGCGGCTTCAAAATTATTGCATAAGGTTTATATTTGGGTTACGAAAGTATGACCACATATCCGAATTTCGCCATAAGCTCAAGTGGTTACCGATTCGCCTTCGCAGGAATACTCACATACTTCATCTTCTTTACTGCATTCTGTTCAATCCGACCACTCCTTCTTATTTGAAAGACAGATTTATATATTTAAGTAGTTTACACTCCTTACCTCTACGATCTCAAAATAATCTCCTTCTAAGTACTCCTAGACATTCCTCTTCCTTCTATTCTAATTCTTTTACAGTTACCGCTATACGACTATGGAATTCTCTCCCCTTACATATTAAAGAATCTAAATCTCTTCCTATATTTAAAAATAAATTAAAACTTTATTACCTTTCCTCTTAAGTTACTACCTGTCATCATTCACTTTTTTCTTTTTTTTTTCCTTTAATCTCTTATGTTCTTCTATTTATCTTTCTATATTATATTCTGTACACCCCTTCCGCTATCTTTTGAAAATAGTATCCTCTGCCCCAAGGTTGCCTGGAAGAGATCGCTGTTTTAGCGATAAGGCCGCCTGTTGTACCAATGTCCCTTTAACTATATAAATTTTGTTATATGTTCCTTGGTGTACAATAAAGTATATTTTACTTTACTTTTACTTTTACTCGTTATTGCAAAAATAGTAGGAGTAGATTTATCAGAAACGTAAATTGAGGGTGTAAAACGAGTAGGACCACGTTATAGTATACAAGACTCAGGCGAACAAAATACGGATAAGCTCAATCATAGACCGATTGTCGTTCACTTTTTTATTTTTATTTATTTAGGATAACAACAGTCTTACAATACTATATAAATCAAATTTTACAAATAATTATAAAGTTCAGCCAATACCAGTTATCCACTAACTATATTTAATAAGGATATGTGCTAACGAAACCCTTAAATCAAATTATAATTGCATTAGAGCCCTTTCACAAAATATGCATTACATAAACAATGTTATAATTACATACAAATTATAATAATATCTAAAAATATAAAGTTATATAAAATTATTAACTGAGAAGTGTAATATATGTAATAATATAAATTTTAATTTAAAATACACTGGCAATATAACAGAAGAAATAAATATTATTGTCAACAAGTAAAATCCTAAAAATTCCGTGGATGACTGTAATTCTTATTATTTCTCATTCGGTAGCCAGGTGGCAAATAAAATAAAAATGACTTGGATATAATCCATCAATAGTGAAGCTGGCAAGATGAAACTACACAACTCAAACTTTCAATTAAATTTTAACAATAATATGATAAAATCAGATCAAGACGTTGCAACAGCTTATGAACAATATTTTACAGACATTCCGATCTTGACTACAAAGTTTAATTAAGCATAGTAAAGTAATACCTTTATTTAAATCTGGTAGTACATTAGACCCCGCTAATTTTTGACCTATTTCTGTACTACCAACACTTAGTAAGATTTTTGAAAGAAATAATCTTGATCAAATGTTAAAGTTCTTTAATATAAATAATTTATTTCATAAAACACAATTTTGTTTTCACAAGGGGTCGCTCGATAACTGATGCCGGTGTTGACCTAATCAAACATATTTTCTGTGCATGGGAAAATTCAGAAGATGCTTTTGGTATATTTTGTGATCTTTCCAAGGCTTTCGACTGTGTTCACCATGGGACATTAATCGGGAAGCTATATCATTATGGTGTAAAAAACATAGTGCTCTAACTTATTATGTTATATCTAAATATTAGAACTCAAACAGTTGTTATGGATGCAGTTCTTCCGGAGCGGTAGTACCTGCCGATGACGACAGTAAAAATCATAAATAATAATAATAATAGGTAATTTTAAACATAGAAAAGAAAGATAATGTTAAATACTTATTGATAAGTACATTTAGTTTGATAATGGGAGAATAAGTCGCTTTTCACCGTTTTATTTAAATATTAATCTAATGCACTTAAAAAGTCATGAATGTAGAGACTATCTTTTGAATTATTATTCTGTTTAACACTTAGTAACCGGCAATTAGTAAGAGTCAGGAAAATTTATTACTCGGTTGTTCAACACAAGTTGTAATTTAAGTTAACCCATTTAAACGCTCAACTATTAGTTTGGTAGTTATACATTTTGCGTCTGCCTAGTAATTTGTTGGTGCAATATAATAGTTTACTTTTATTTGATTTATACCTGATGTATTCCGGGGGTATTCAAGTCTTCGGGCCACCTTTTACACAATTTGGAATTCAGTTAAAAATACAGGATAAATTCGACCGAAGAAGAACCACGCTCACGAAATACCAGATAAAACAACCAGAAATACGTTGGCGTGTTTCGGTTGGTGTGTGCCGAGAGTTGGGGACCTACTTTACTAGAAATAAGACATTGACATCATGATCTTCTCAAGTAAAGCCGGCTACTGACCTGCCTGCTGCAGGGGCAATCTAGGAAGCACGGCGATCGGAGCAATATCGAAAGTCGCAGGGCCGACTTAAAAAATTGTGCCTGCTTGCCTACACACATCAATTAAGGAGGCACTTAAGGGTCATCCCCACTCCTACACCCTAGATTGCCCCTGCGGTAGGCAGGTCAGTAGCCACCTTAACAAGTGGTGACTAACAATGCATCTGTATTTATATTTTTAATCGTGGATAGCGGATAGCTGTTGGCGTCAAAGGGCTGTGGGATCTACTCACTATGGTGGAATGTGTACTCGTTTATCATTATCACTAGTATAAAAAAGGTATTTTTAAAAGAAACGCCACAGCTTTAATTAAACATTAATTTGAATTTGAAATATAATATATGAAACTTTAAGTATCGCCCGCTGACGTAACAGTTAAGTGACAAAACTGCTACATCGGCGCAGTCAGCCTTGCCAAGAGGTGTGAGCGCTGTGTCTCAGCAGAATTGAGGGTGCAAAGGCTCATTTGTGCTTACGGCCACACTATGAAACAGTGGTGGGCCTGGGCTTCTTCCGTTAATTGATGCCCATTTTATGGATGATGGAGAAAAATAGTACTAGCAAAGGGCTGCCGCCTGGGGATCGCCTGAGCGCGAGGGGTTGCACTGCCACATATGCAGCATCACTATGCCCACCAGGTGGTTTGATGTTGGCAGGGTACTCTTGGAATCGACATGCGGCACCCACCGCTGGTGGAGTACGCCGCATGCGTAGGACAAAAAAATATGAACACAAACGCATTGCGGGTGTACCAAAGGGCGAAAAGGGAAGAAATTGGGAAGAGGAGCGTATTGGGATCGGAACCATTGCTTTTTTGCTTAAATAGAGCGGTCTTTTCCAGTCACAGTGCAAAACCTGCCAAAAGCAGGCCTCGCTACGTGTTACAAAACAGCTATTTCATGGATAAGAATTGCCATCCATAAGGCCTTAATAAAGGGATTTGTCGGAAAGTGCGGCAAGCTAGGCTTGTGGCTATAGATCGAGCGGCTGTCATTCGCAGAGTACGGTTTGCTGCCACTCAGCTGCAATATGAAATCGTGTATGTTCATTGTGCACGCTAAACATCACATGCTGCGCTTATTACTTACAAGACCGATAAGACTTCCTGAGAATTCTCATCGTTAGAGATTGTGGTATACGCGATGAAAAATCTTATGGAGGTTTCCAAATGTGGCTCGGCCTAACTCGTATGTGTTTCCGTATTAAAGCTATTACTCCTTCTTTCTTTTTTATTTGCTAGTACATGGCTGGATTTGAGCCTCTTCCGTTTTAAGGAGGATTTGCCTTAATTATTACGTATATCCGGCGAATTGACGATCGCAGTACCAAACGACTCTTTTGATGTTGCTGCCAGCGCCGGTCTGGGGTTTACTTAGTACTTGGTTAACCAATTCGCTTAAACTCTCCATTGACTGAAATTGGAACTTATATTTGCCATGTTCGAATTCATACCAGGACCAGTACGTAGGAAGGATTGAGACTGCGTTGAAAAACTTCAAATTCTTGCAGTATTTCTGATAGAAGAAGACGATATAATCAGCAAATCGTAAGTTATTCCACGTCTAAGGAAGAGCAATCGGATGCAGCATAATATTACTGCAGTACGAATAAAGTCGACGCGACAGGGAAGGGGCTACGCTCGTATAGAGTATGATGCTGCTGTGTTTCGTATAACGGTTGACAAACCGGAGACGCCTCTTAGTGGTAATGTAGCAAGATTTCCAGCGGCTCTGCTTGCGTTGACTTCGCTTTACCAACTTCATAAGAGCTCAATTCCAAAATTCGGAATCACTTTGTTGTTTGTCTGTATATCTTTCTCTCTGTATGTCTGTCTGTTTATTACAGTGTAAATATAAAGCGTATTAATAAATCGACCACAGCGCCACTTATCGGGATCCTGATTATGTGATTTTATTTTTTGGTACTATATCTACATATTGTACATGTTGTTGTATTGTATGAGCATACATGTAATTTTTCACAAGCATTTTAAAGACTTACACCAGGCAAACTGTATGTGTATCACTTTAAATTAGTTTTCCACTTAGTTCAGACTAATAAATAGAAAAGAATAGAATAATTTTTTATTCAATATTGATTATTACATAATACTTATTGAAAGTCATTTTTTATTTACCATTGGTTCGGAAAATACCTCAGTCCCTAGGAAGAACCAGCAAGAAACCCCAGCGGGACTTTTTTTAAACATAATTTCACTTAACTATAATTTTGTTTATACAATTTTTAAATGATATTTTCATAGAACCAGCATGGTGGCGATCACCCTATTCCCAGGGGTTATTTTCATTCATGTATTCCTTGATATTATAATAACCCTTTTTGTACAGTTTTTCTTCAATAAAACTTTTAAACTTGTTTATTGACAAACTTTGAATATGTTCTGTGATTTTGTTGTAAAAGCGTATACATTGCCCCATAAATGAATTACTGATTCTGTGGAGTCTAGTAACTGGCATTACAAGCTTATGTTTGTTCCTAGTATTTAAAGTATGCACATCCTTATTCTTATTAAAGCTATTTATGTTTTTATGCACATACATTACATTCTCATAAATATATTGCGATGCCAAAGTTAATATGTTTATTTCCCGCACAGCTTGAAAAGCTTCGGGTAATGCAACTGTAGTATACCATTCAGACTTGAGTGACCTATAATTTTCCAGCATTGACGTCGAAAAATGTCCGCTCCGCGAAAAAAAATAGCCACCATTTTTTCCCGATGTTGCGAGGTTATTGCAGTTTTGTCGGTAACTAGCCTTATGAGTAGACCCATATCGATAATTGCCTTTTATTTTCTGGATCATATTGATAGATCCATGTCTCGTCACCAGTAACGATTTGTAAAACACGCGTAGATGCCCCGTTTTCAAAATGTAGACGTATTTCATGGCGCCAATCCACACGAGTCTGTTTTTCGCTTTCGGAGAGCAAACGAGGTATCCATTGACCACAAAGCTTTCTCACTCCAAGATGTTGATGTAGGATGGTATGAATCCTCCTCGAACTAATGCCCACAATCTTTTCGACGTCCGTATATGTGGTTCGTGGGTCTACTCGCACCAAAATTTTCTGCTGTTACTGCTGTTTGCGGGGCTCCGGTTTGATCATCTTTAAGATTAATTTTACCCCTTTTGAATTCAGCAAAACACCTAAAAATTGTTGCACGTGATGGAGCTGAGTCCCAAAATGCTGATTGTAACCGTTGTAAACTTAATTGTTCGGTTAAACTAAATTTAAAATCATAATATATCATAGCGTGCAAATGTTCACGGTTACGATCCATCGTTTTAAAAGAAAAGCGCGGAAAGCGTTGCAGGAAAATTAATAGAACTTTGTTTGTTTTTTAATATTGAGCAATTGGCTGTGTCTGGATATACTAATTTATCCCAGGACAATCTAGTTTGGCCTAAATACTTTAGAATTAACTAGTTTGGCCTAGGCAGAACTGATTGAATAATTGCATAACTTAACCAGCGATGGGCGTTGCATGAACGAAGTGGTAATTCGACTGTCAACGTACTGTGAATGAGTAGACGGTTTACTAACAATCAATGGACTAGTCAAATCCGTAAACGGCGAAATTTAAACTCCATGACGTTCATTTCGACTAGCAAGCAACGCGACGATCGACGCGAGAACGTGGTTGGATAATATTATTTCATATTATTATGTTCGTTGAAATGACATAATTGCGCAAACAAATTAGAACTCTAAATGTAGTACACCGTAAGGGTTTAATTAGCAGTTTGTTATTGTGTTAGGTGAAGAAAAGGATGCCATCATGGTATCATTGCGTGTGCAAAAAAGAAGGGCGACTTAATAATAAGCGACTTAATGATGTACATGCCGTTACAATAGCCTACGATCTACGTATGTCGGCTATGTCAAGCCATAGACGATGTCGCAGAGTTTAATTATTTAAGTGTCTGCAAAACCAAGTTGACGTGTAAACTAGTTGACAAATTTAACTAGTTGATCGACAAGTCGATGAACGAAAATGGACGGTCTAGTTTCGTCTTAGTCGTTAAGTTTTAACAGTGGTAGAGCCACGCGGCAGCTTTTGCTGTCGCACGGATGGACTGGCTCGAACCGGAGTGGTACCACGACCTCACAGAAAACCAGCGTGAAGTAGAGATTTACCTCTGCGTTTCGCTTGGTGAGTGCAGGTGGCCGGAGGCCCTTTTTACTGGAAATGAGGCATTCCATCTTAGTCCTCACGGGTGACAACGCATCTACATTTTGATTTGTAAAAGAGGATAGATGTAGATGTCTATGGGCCGCAGCAACCACTTACCATCAGGTGACTGTGTGCTTGTTTGTCGCCCTTTTCCTATAAAAAAAAATAGTTGTTTGCGGTCTTAGTCGTTACCACCCGCCTCGCGGGGGCAAAGACAGGTTATGTCGGACACGCACCGTCTAAAACCCCATGGTATTCCATCTTCGCCGCATATTGGCAGTGCCACAGGAACGCTTTCGCACACATCCGTGGCCCCACTAGCGCCGGCCGCCCCATGGCAGCCCCTTCTCGGGAGAGGAATTCTCCTCCCCCCTTTACTTCTCAGGTAAGGTGCACCAGAACACATGGCGCGTCCTCGTCCACGGCCTCCAACTCCACCTGCGTATTGGACCCCCCCGAGTTCCATACGCGGAGGCCATGGGACCACCAAAATTGAGCGCTTAGTAGCACTCGCTTTCCCAACCCCAGCGGCGAATCTGTTCTCTGGCTCCGCCGACAACCAAGTTTCGGTTGTCGCGGAGGGTAGGGAGAGCGGCGCCTCGCAATACTCACACTCCTCTCTCCCCGCGGCTCCACCACCACTGCATCAACGGTGCGGCCCCGTCTGAGTCGCGGAGGATAGGACGAGTGGCGCATCGCCATACCAACACTCCTCTTCCTCCGCGACTCCATCTCGGTTGCAATGGTAGGGGGAGAGAACACCCCTCTTACCGCAGCCCACCGACACACATCTGAAGTGGGCTTGCCAAACCCACTCGGAGTGGCCAACTCGGGCCGGCCCTACACCTCGGGCCAGCCAAGGGGTTGCTCTTTGTTCACCGCGGGTGACCAAGCCACGGCTACTAAGCCACCCCGCCACGACAAGGCGGGAACCCATCCGGGGAATAGCTAACCTAACAATTTTTTACATGGGGAAACCTACACATACCCGCCTCGCGGGGGCAAGGACAGGTTATCTCGGACTCGCACCGACTAAAACCCCATGGTGTTCCACCTTCGTAGCATATCGGCAGGTCCACGGGAACGCTTTCGCACACATCCGCGGCCCCACCTGCGCTGGCCACTCCATGGCGGCATCTCCTCGAGAGAGGACTACTCCCCCCCCATCTCCTTCTCAGGTAAGGCGTACCAGAACACATGGCGCGCCCTCTTCCTCGGCCTCCAACTTCACATGCGCAACGGACGCCCCCGTGTCCGATGCGTGAAGGCCATGGGGCCAGGAATAACTAGCACTCAGAAGCACCAGCCTTCCTGACCCCAGCGGCGGATCTGGTCTATGGCTCTGCCGCCAACCGAGATTCGGCTGCGGAGGGTAGGGAGAGCGGCGCCTCGCAATACCGACACTCCTCTTCCTCCGCAGCCCCACTACCACCGCATCATTAACGGTGCGGCCCCGTCAGATTCGCGGAGGATAGGGCGAGTGGCGTATCGCCATACCAACACTCCTCTTCTTCCGCGACTCCACCTCGGCTGCAGCGGTAGAGGGAGCGGACACCCCTCTCACCGCAGCCCACCGACACACATCCGAAGTGGGCTCGCCAAGCCCACTCGGAATGGCTATCTCGGGCCAGCCAAGTGTCTGGTGTGTTTCCTGATTTAATGAAGTATAGGAAAGTAATACCTTTATTTAAATCTGGTAGTACATTAGACCCCGCTAATTTTAGACCGATTTCTGTACTACCAACACTTAGTAAGATTTTTGAAAAAATTATTCTTCATCAAATGTTAAATTTCTTTAATATAAATAATTTACTTCATAAAAATCAATTTGGTTTCACAAGGGGTCGCTCGACAACTGATGCCGGTGTTGAGCTGATTAAATATATATTTAATGCATGGGAGAATTCACAGGATGCTTTGGGTATATTTTGTGACCTATCCAAAGCCTTCGATTGTGTTCACCATGAAACATTAATCAGGAAACTTAAACACTACGGTGTAAGAAGTGATGCTCTTAAATTCATTATTTCATATTTAAGTAAGAGAACGCAAAAAGTTGTCATTAACAGTATGAGTTTTTCCGGGTCGATGGTACAGATGGGCGTGCCTCAAGGCTCAATTCTAGGCCCCTTTCTGTTTCTTGTATACATTAATGACTTACCTTACATAGTAGGAGATAACCATGATATAGTATTATTTGCAGATGACACTTCTTTAATTTTCAAATTAAGTCGACAATTGCTAAAATATGACGAAGTAAATAATGCTATATCTAAATTAGTAAATTGGTTCAATGTTAATAATTTGCATTTAAATGGCACTAAAACGAAATGTATGAAATTTATGACTCCAAATGTAAACAATTAAATACTAATGTAATTTTAAATGGGGAGAAACTGAGTCTTGTAGATACCACCATTTTTCTTGGAATCACACTAGACGCGAAGCTTCAATGGAGCCCCCATATATCAAAACTAGAAAGCAGACTTAGTTCTGCAGCATATGCCGTAAAAAAGATTAGAAGTCTAACTAGTGTTGAAACAGCTAGACTAGTTTACTTTAGCTATTTCCATAGCATAATGTCGTATGGTATTTTGCTATGGGGACACGCAGCTGACACTGAAATTATATTTGTTTTACAGAAGAGGGCCATAAGAGCAATTTATGATTTAAAGCCTAAAGAGTCGCTGCGACAAAAATTTAAGGAAATTAATATATTAACTTTGGCCTCTCAATACATTTATGAAAATGTAATGTACGTACACAAAAATAAAAGTAGTTTTACAAAAATAAGTGATATTCATTCTGTAAATACTAGGAACAGACACAAGCTAGTAGTACCGGTTACTCGACTCCATCGAGTCAGTAATTCATTCTTGGGGCGATGTATACGCTTTTACAACAAAATTCCAGAAAATATACAAAATTTGACCTGCTCAAAGTTCAAAAACTTTATTAAACTAAGTTTGTATAAAAAGGGTTATTATAGTATTAAAGAATTTATAGATGATAATAACCCCTGGAAATGAGGTGATCGCTACCAAGCTATTTCTAATTTGTTGTGTTGTTAATTTGTGTAACATACATGATTGTAAGCTGTTATTTTTAAAAAAAAAGTCCCGCTGGGTTTCTTGCTGGTTCTTCCCAGGACAGAGGTTTTTTTTTCGAACCAGTGGTAATTATACAAAGGAGTGACTTTCAATAAGCATTATTTATAATCTATATTGAATAAAAAAGTTTCTGTTTCTGTTTCTGTTTCCAAGGGGTACCTCTTTGTTCACCGTGGGTGACCAAGCCACGGCTATTTAAGCCCCCTCGCCACGACAAGGCGGGAATCCGTTCGGGGGGAGGGGGGGGGGATCTAACCTAACCTTTTTTTTTCGTGGGGAAATCCTCATGGATACCTCCGGCTGCGGGGGCAACCGGAAAGTTATGCCGGACTCCTACCTGCTAAAACCCCACGGTGTCTCCTCGAACGTGCGCGCGGGGCCACGGGAATCCAAATTCTTCCGCAGCCCCACACTAGTGCTGGCCCGGTTTATCCGGGCCTCGTCTCCTGCACAGGGTAGCGAGGTGTTCAGCTACCCCCCTCCACAGCCTCCAATTCCACCTGCGTATCGGACTCCCCCGAGTCCGATACGCGGAGGCCATGGGGCCAGGAAAATCGAGCCCTTAGTAGCGCCCGCTTTCCCGACCCCAGCGGCGGATCTGGTCTCGGGTTCCGCCGCCTACCAAGTTTCGGCCGCGGAGGGTAGGGAGAGCGGCGCCTCGCAATACCGACACTCCTCTCCCCCCGCAGCCCCACTACCACCGCATCATTAACGGTGCGGCCCCGTCAGAGTCGCGGAGGATAGGGCGAGTGGCGTATCGCCATACCAACACTCCTCTTCCTCCTTGACTCCACCTCGGCTGCAGCGGTAGAGGGAGCGGACACCCCTCTCACCGCAGCCCACCGCCACACATCCGAAGTGGGCTCGCCAAGCCCACTCGGAGTGGCTACCTCGGGCCGGCCCTACACCACGGGCCAGCCAAGGGGTACCTCTTTGTTCACCGTGGGTGACCAAGCCACGGCTACTAAGCTGCTACTAAGCGGCTACTAAGGGGGAGGGGGGGATCTTCATTTACTCAGTTCTGTTAAGCCTAAAAGTATTTAGGCCAAACTAGATTATCATGGGCTAAACTAGTATATCCTTCAACTTAGCGTGATTAATTATGATGAATATTACCATGTTATAGTCACATAATATATTATCATCTGTTACATAATATTAACATTTAAATGCCAGTATGTCAAGATATTATCGATAAAATGGTTTATCTTAATTATATTTATTAAAATGTTGATTAAAGGTTCCATTGAAGCGTTTCAAATAATACGACCAGAGTTTATTCAGTTATTATCATCGTGTGCAGCAGTTTTAATTAATCGTGAAACGAATGTATTACAGGCGGAAAACGATCTATACGAGTATTTATGTATAAATTTTCATAGTATCAGCCTAAGGCTACGCTTGGAGTTTATCTGTGTGACAAAATCTGTAGCAATACTATAGTATTTAAAAATTCTAAAGGAGAGTAAGCACAAGTGCTGTTAATATCGTGGAATCGAAAACTATTCGGAAAGATTTACGTTTATTATATAACTTTGTTTGATGTTGAGCATTCTCTAGTATTAGTACATTGGCTCACGTTAACAATAATTGCTGATGACATGATCTAGCCATAATTTCTTGAATACCCTGTTAGATCTTGCACCAGGTAGGGAGGAGTGCGGGTCTTACGAGTATAACGTAAGTAAACAATTGTAGATAGCTTTTCCGCAATTTAAACATTCGTATCTGATCTGAATCAGACGCAGATGTATGTTTTCTTTTCTCCCACATGCTAACAATTTTATTTTTAATTTCTTAAAAATTCTTTAACACAAAAATACTAAGAAGGAATTGGCAATATGTTATTATTTTTGGAAACTTCTAATTATACAATTTACGATTACGACAAAAGGGTTTCCACATTAAGAATTCATTATGAAAATACATATACATAAATTAATTTCATTTATCCTTTCATTAGTATACGTGTCACGTTTGACATTTGTATGCGGTTTTTGTATAGCAAATTAAATAATTAAAATGGATTTGATTTTGAATCAAATGAAATTATGTCAAAGAACAATGGCCAAATTTCTATAGGAGCTGGACTTCACTTTTATTTTTCATGTCCCAAAACAAACTATAGCTAGATTGGTTTGTTTTTATGTTGTAAACACCATCCCTATTTGAAATCATATCTAAATAGCCACAATGTTTTATAATAAAGTCAACAATAAATTTGTAGCTAGAATAAACAACTACGTTTTATCCGACTGCGACGTAGCCTAAAAGTGTAGTAAGCGATAAGCGAGGAGGGTAATTAGTTATCTCGTTTCCATTTATTTCGATTTCTTTCAGATCATTATCATCAGTATCACAATCCACAACAACGAGTGAAGCAATTAAGATGATACAAATTATTGCCGGGTGACAATCAATAGTGTCAACCGATGACCACAGATTATGTAACTTGTCGATGACAAATGACGTTCCGTTGTTCATAATGAACAAAACGCTTAGCTTACTATGAAGCGACATAATTATTTTATGACATGAACCCAGTACATAATAAATTAGTATAGTAATTGATTTGTTGCCTACATACTAATTGAATTGATTTACAATTAATAACTATCCAGAAAAATTTCTTAAACCATTTCTGATTCCATTCTGTTCTGAAACCATTATTTTAAATAATTTCGGAACAGTTACAAAAACAAAAATAAATGGATAATTTTTTTTTGTGGCTATTCAGAGAGGTATTTTTTGTATTTTTTAAGACCTTGAAAAATAAGGGTATTTTTCATAGATATGGCATATAGTGACGCCATCGTTTCGTCGTCTGGTACGATTTGACCAATCTTCTTTACGTGCTAGCTAAGATGCGGACAAGAGTTAATATTAAATATTTTAAGACAACCTTTATGTATTTATATGGCGTATGGGCTGTGGACACTTAAGTAGTCGAATTTATAATCGTGTAAAAATCGACATCACGCAGTCATGCAACACTCGTGTGAAATAAATTAAAATTTAATTTGCATGAAATAAAAAAATTCAATTGTTTCATTTTTACGCGTACATTAGTCAGGTTATAATTTATTTGACGGATAACGTTTATATGTTGATTGAAAAATCAATCAGTTTTTATAAAAGATTTGCCACATACTCTGTACTACAATTTCTTACGGATTTATGTTTGCGGATCTTAATAACTTAGACACAAGCCAGGGTGTCAGCTAAGTTCGGAAATGAATCGGGCGACGCACCGACAGTGTATATTTACACAAACGATTTTGAACCACTTTCGAACCCCCCATTACTCAAATTCTAATAGGTAGGCCTAAACACTTGCAATTTTGAATACATAAGTACACACAATACATAAGGAGCCCTCAAATACCTAGAAATCCTTGCAGTCTCATAAATAAACGTAATAGTTCTATTGTTATTAAGCTATGTAAAGTGCAGTTCGTATAATTTTTTCTGACAAATATATTTTTTAATTATTTTTCATGAAAATCATGGGTCATATCTAGATTATTTAGAAACTTCATCACATCTATCATAAAAGTTGCAATTATAATTAATTATATTATCAAAATAATAATATAGTTAAAGAAAATTGAAATTATCGATATGGTTGTTATGTTTTAACCAATAAGAAGGGTCAAAAATTACTACTGCATAATGAATAGCATTAGTAATAGGTGCAAGGTGACGGTGAGCAATTCACCTCAACTACTGTCTAAAGCTCTTCAATTAATTAGTGATGTCTTGAAAATGTACTTAATTACGACGGCATTTTGAAATTAGGGGTGCCTTATTTATTAAAATTAGTATAAACAGTATTTTACTTAACCCATTTTCATTCTTTTACATTATTAACTCAACTTAAAATATTCTTCACTAACTGAAAAGAAATTATTCATATTGATTTTTTTATATTTAGGTGAATGCATTGAGTAAAACTAGTTTTATGGTTTTTATTTTGTTGAATTTTAACTTAGCTTTTTGTTTCCATATTGTGTGTGTGAAAATGACATGGAAAATAAAACAATATCAAGTTTTGAGGCACAGATAAAAAAATATTCTTAAAATTGGAATATAAAAGGAGACGGTCCTTTTCTGGCCCAGTCTATGTACAGTATACCGTAAAAAAGAGAAAAATTCAGGGATTTTGTTAAAAATAAAATCAGAGAATAAATCAAACTAAATAACTTGCAAAAAATAAAAATGCAATCCCAAGTTTTTAATGGTTTTACAAGATGGTGCCCTTCCAGTCATAAAAAAGTAAAAAAGACACGGTTATTTGTCAAATGTCATTTCTGTCAAATGATATTTTTATTTATTCCGAACTAGTTCTGAACTCGTGAATGTGTTTAATTGTGGATTTTCTTTGGCGATTTGGTTTTTTGTTTGGACTTTGGATTACTACTTTTTGGCTCTGCTTTTGTTTTATGGATTTAATGATTTACGTGAGATTTCGATTTCGTTGATATCGGACATCTGTATTCTGTAGAATCACATTTTGAATCAGTACGCAGGTATGTACTAAAGAAAGATGTTTCCTTAAGCTATTAAACGCATTTGAATGACATGCTTCTATCTGTAGTCTGTTAATAATTATTAATTTCTACATAAGTTCATAATGGCTGCAAAATCTTAATATGATGTAATTATCTTTCAGTTCACCTGTTAAAACATGTTGCACTGTTGAAAATGCGCTTCTGCAATATAGATAGTTTATTAAAGTAAGATTGTTTTGTTCTAGATGGATCAAAATGCACCAATATGTTCACAATGTTTTGCAAACGTATTACAAGAATTATCTGTCGGCACAAATCATGAAAATGAGCTCCAGCACCCTAATGCCAATATTATCAGTATATTGTATGTTTGGTGTCAACGAAGACTGGGTAGCAGATAAGTTTTGACCCAATTAATATCACCCCAACAAAACTCAGTTTTAATAAGCGGCCGTATAAAATCTCACCATCACTCGGACAGAGCTTATTATACATATATACTGTTGGCGAGACAAGGGACAAATTGGGATGAGTTGATTGCAGGTTATTATTGCAGTTGCACTTCTGGACAAGAGACAGTAGGTTGCATTGCCCACATAATGACCGCTGTCTGGTATTTGTGTTGGGCTCGGTATCAAAATTCCATAACCGCACCGGCCTCAATTCTGGATGGCATTTTAGTAAGAGAGGATTTTGAAGTAGGATAAATAAATTAAAAAAATTAAAAATTAAGCTGTTTTATTTATATTACCTTAAGTATCCAAAACATGATTGACCTAATGTTTCACTTTCTACAATTCATAGGACTGTTCACCTTTGTTATGACATTATCCAGGCTTTAAATGTCTGTCAAGGCTCAAAGCATACTCTGACACGCTGAGGACCTGTTATATTTTCATATAACAGGTCCTAATATTTTTATATTTATACGCCGGAAACGTATTTAGGATGCGAATTCTTTTGTAACAACTGTAATGTACCATATTATAACAAATAAATTATATTATCTATGATTGTACTCGAGCACTTCAGCAACCCAGATAGACACATATGCCTGAACAGAAATTAGTATTCAGGATTATTCTGTTTATCCACCTTAAAACAGCCACTCTCAAGTAAAATGAGTTAAATATATTCTTTATTATTAGTGCAATAAAGCAGTATCTCAGAGTGAATTTTTTAGGGTAGAAAAGAGGAGTTACCCGCTATTCACATATAATCTCGGCTTTGAGCTATCTGGCACAAATTTTTTGTAAAAGCTAACAAAACACTTAGGCTCCATTTCCCCATGTAAAACAACAAAAGTCCTGGATGCCCCTGGCACTGAAGTGTGCATTAGTACACACTAATGAATGCAATGAAATAATTTTGTGTGTAGACACCGTTGACTTATCTCAACAATCTTCTTGTCTGTAATTAGGTAGTTTTTTTTACATTTGTTTTACAAATATCAACAAGAACGTTAGTTGTTTTAAGATCAAAAAAGCACATACACAATCTTTATTACACGTTATTCGTATTTTGATCAAAAAATACAACTTTTTTTCCTTACTTTCCTACTAGTGTCGAGACATTTTAGTTATTTTACATAATAAATCTACCTGATAGGCTATAGGTAATATCAGAGATATACTCTTATCTATGTCAGAGATGACAGCTAACGTCAAATCAAAACGACTTCAATTCGCCATTAGTCTTGCAGTTTTTGGTGAGAATAAAATATTAATACCACTGAAATTAAGGCAAATTCGTGGATTTGAATGATCAAAAGTGGTTTCATATGTTATTTTAATTTATTTCCATACTAGTACATAAACTAGGCCTACGATTCATACAATTTTGGACAGTCTCCTTTATAATGCATCTTTATAAATAGAAATTATTATTTCACGTTTACTTTAACAGTGGTAGAGCCACGCGGCAGCTTTTGCTGTCGCACGGATGGGCCGGCTCGAACCGGGGTGGTACCACGACCTCACAGAAAACCAGCGTGAAGTAGAGGTTTACCTCTGCGTTTCGCTTGGTGAGTGCAGGTGGCCGGAGGCCCTTTTTACTGGAAATGAGGAACTTAGTCCTCACGGGTGACAACGCATCTACATTTTGATTTGTAATAGAGGATAGATGTAGATGTTTATGGGTCGCAGCAACCACTTACCATCAGTTGGACTGTGTGCTCGTTTGTCACCCTTATCATATAAAAAAAAAACTTTTTACAAAATCTATCATAAATATATATTTTGTGATTTTATTTTACATGGTGTAAAATATCCTATTAATATATAGATTTTATTTACTTTATGTGAGATTTTAGCAAAGTATAAAACCTATAGATTTCATAGAATTTGGTCTTTTCTACATTTTCTATTTTACATCGTGATCCATAATAGGTACTCAATTTTTATGTTCAAATTTTTCTTGGTATTGTTAAATTTGGTCCTTTTGCTTCTTTTCTCTAGTTTTTTTCATACATCTGCAACCAACTATAATAAAGAAAGCTGCATAATATGCGTTGACATTTTCAAAACAATGAAGGAACGGTTTATTAAACTTTTTCCCGCCAAATTTCCCACTGGTGCGATAAAGCGGACTTAAAATGTGTTTGTCTATTACTCTACTACTCTAATCGTTTCTTGCTGGGATAAATTACACTGTTATAATAACCTCGTCCACTATTTCCCACTAGGGCTAGCATATATATAATATAATAAATATAAATCGTAGATTTACCAAAGATTTACATATTGTTAATAACATTTTTTGGAGTTATCTACAGCCTATACTAAGGCTTATGCCAGCCCTAGTGGGGAATAGTGGACGAGGTTATTAAAACAGTGTAGTTTGTCCCACGAAGAAACGATTAGTAGGGAGAAGTAGATGAAAACATTTTAAAGAGTCCTCTTTGTCCCACCAGTGGGACATTTGGTGGAAAAAAGTGGAATAAAACCGTATTTTAAAATTAAGAAGCTATGATCCGTATAAAAATGGAAGCGTGTGTCTTACGTAGTTTGAAAAGGCACCTCTTTCAATTGCATGCATTGTGTGCCGCTAAAAGCGGTTAGCTATCGTCGAGTCTATTTCTTCTGATGAAGTCATGTTTAAAGACAACACACGTGTTATATTATCGACGGTAGCGTCTTTCCTAGTGTAGTGGCTTTAGGCTTAGAGGTGGCAGTGATGTTGCACAAAATTAAGAGTGAGGTGATCTTCAAAGTAGGTAAGACGCACTATTTTATTTTCAACTTTAACATGTTTATTGAATACATTTCCGCAAATCAACGCCTCAATCTATTAATTATTAAAGCTTGTAATTAAAATGCCTATATCATACAGAATTTAGACGAAAATACTATGTAAACCAACTATACCTTCACAAACAAAGGGGTGTGAAGGGTTAGATACACGTAGTTATCCAGATTCCTCATAACCTTTAGACCTCAGTTCATAATAATTGTTTTTATGATATGAGCTTCAGATTGAAACACACCTATTTGAAGGCAAAATTAAGTGAAAAAGTGTAGGTACCACTGACACAGACGGACTCCTGGATAGAAAAATTGTGCCTTCATTCGTGTGGTTTAATATACTTTTCATCATAATCAACATCATTATCATCTATATAGCCGTTAGTCGACCCATTATCATTTTAGCTTATTGATCCGTTATGCTGTAGGTTAACCTGGTTCTAACGTGGACGTCTTTTGCAGAGATAATCCAAACACAGTCCTTTCCATAACTTGCATTTATATTTACATTGTTATTGTATTTTGTTTATTTAGTATTAGGTTATACCGACTCGGTGAACATATGCACATAAATTGTGCAAGTAAATATATGTGCATATGTTTGCACTTGGATGATTGCATATACGACTACTGCAACTGTTGACGATTGTAATATTAGCATTTAGAGGACAAAAGCATACATGAAAGTGTAAAAAGTAAATAAAATATGTGGAAGTTAAAGTTGAATACTAAATTAACGGGGTAGAGCCAAGCTGCAACTATTTTATAGTTGTAGCACGAATGGGTCGGCTCGACCGGGGATGGACCAAGTTTTCACAGAATACCAGCGTAAAATAGCAGCTTAATATTTCGTATCGTGAGTGTAGACAACCGGAGACCCTTTTTATTGGAATTGAGGCATTCCATCTTAGTCCTCATGGGTGAATACGCATCTGCATTTTAATTTTTGATCGAGGATAAAATGCAGATGTTTATGCAACACACGATCCACTCACCAACAGGTGGACCTGTGTGCTCGTTTGTCACCCTAATACTATAAAATAAAATAAAAAATAAATTAATTACATTTTTGTAGGTAAAAATTATATCTACATACTAATACTAAATACTACGTAATTCTTAATACGTAGTTGCCTTAGCTTCATCAGTATTGTTTTAGATTAATGGTTTTCTAATTAACCTTCCGCCAGAGCGTATATTTTTTACTTTTCTTCGTTGACCTTAATGATAGAACCGCATCTACCTTGATAAAGGGTATAGTTTAGTAGATTTTCAAAGTTTACTTGATAAATTTTGTACGAAAATCTATATTATATTAATATTTGAAGGGAAAAGTTTGTATGTATTTTCATATGGAGAATGAGTGCAAAAAACTAAAACATAATATAATGTGTATAGAAAATACAAAAATTACACAAAATAAAACATTCATTACATAATGTCAAACACAGCTGTTGCTTGTGGATGCCATACACGATCCAGTTTACCGTCAAGTTTGCAGCGCGCTTGAAGCGGCGTCCAGTTTGCAGTGCATTCATATAGACCACTCACGTTCAAGTTCGCCGTAAAGTTTGCTTGATGCCGCACCAGTTCAAAACATGGCGTCTCACGGTTATTGCTACGACTAACGTCATGCATACTTGACCCCTCATACACACGTTAAAGTTTAGATGACGCTGCCAGCTTGGTCAAGTCGGCAGAATAGAATACAATTTTTGCTTCGAGTAGACTTGTCATGCACATTGATAGCCACACACCGTCAAGTTTACCGGATACCACTTCAATGCGCTGCAAACTTGACGGTTAACTGGATCGTGTATAGCATCCATTGGACGTTCAAAGTCCTAGATTATTGTGTAGTTAGGAATGAACGTAAAAAGATAAAAGAAAATATAAGGAAATGAAGATGGAACTGTAATCTCGCAACCGTTCTAACAGTATAAAGTATCGCGTAGGCGACTAAAAGGGATCAGTCAGTAATTCTACGAGTCTCACTGTCGTTACTATGCGCGTTGGGGTATTCTACTATTGTAGGCGAGGAGGATTGTGTTGTTGGGAGGCTGCCCTGTGTTACATTGAGATGGGTGGTGATGCTGTTGGTTTGCATACTTTGGTGTTATCATGTAATTGGGTCCTGATAGTCAGCAGGGTTTGTTACCGAGTAATACTCCTTATTTAAATAATTTTGAGAATAATTTCTAACATCAGAAGTGTTATACTTTCTGACATCAGAAGTTTGATAAAGTGCCTGTTATCGCTCATATATAAACTTCGAATAACTGTTATGCTGAATACTGTTATAGTTGGTGAAAGACTATGACGCGCATCACGTTTTGTTTATTATGTTTTTATGTTAAATGTCTTAATATGTTTGTTGTCTTAATTACAACATTGACGAATCATTAAAGTGTAGAGTAAAAGTTCAAATTGAAATGTTTTAAGCCAAAAGTTTAAAACGTAACAACTTTTAATCCTTTTGTTCGATTAATATTCAAAGTATCCACAAGTACTTTCGTTGTTTCTTAATGTACCAACATAAATATGTTAACAAAATGTCGAAAGAAATACAGAAAAGAGGTATTCTAGATGAGTTATGGTTTGCATACAGTGGACATTTAACTTGTTCGAGTTTGGTTATAATTTGATAATTCATGCGAAATATGATTTACATGGGTTACATTTTCAAGTTTGAAATGATTAACGATGTAAAAAAAATAACTTTAACTTACTATGAGAAATAAGTATTAGCCTTTTTGTATTCTAATGTGTTGATAAGTGTTACAGTTTACTCCAAATATTATGTAGTCGACAAAATTGGGGCTTAATGTCCGAGAGGTTCGTAGAAGTAGCTACAACAATGATCAATGAGGAAGGTGTTGTGACGGCTAATTGGACATAGTCAGGTACGGCTGAGCCCTGGTGAGATTAAGGCTACACCGCTACAGCCTGCAACTTATCGGTGGATCTTACGACAAGACCACTCAAGCGGCCGCCGAACACATGGTGCTTTGGCGCGGTAAATGGACGTCTGACGCTTGCTCAGCTTTCGTTGCGAGTGGAAGTAAGTGCTGTAAGAAGAATTATAAGTGTCACCAATGTTGAGACAGGTAGTTTAGTTCATATTAGTTACTTTCAGAGCGTAATGTCTTATGGAATTTTGCAATGGGGTAACGCAACTGATATTGAAGCTATATTTGTTTTGCAAAAGAGAGCCGTATGGGCGATTTATAACCTAAATTGTAAAGAGTCCCTCAGAGAAAAATTTAAAGAAATAAACATATTAACTTTGGCACCGCAATATATTTATGAGAATGTAATGTACGTGCATAAAAAAGATAAATAGCTTTAATAAGAATAAGGATATGCATACTTTAAACACTAGGAACAAACGTTAGCTTGTAATACCAGTTACTAGACTCCACATAATTAGTAATTCATTTATGGGGTCATGTATACGCTTTTAAAACAAAATCTCAGAAATGTACAAAATGTGTCAATAAACAAGTTTGAATGTTTTATTAGTAGTATTTTTTTTTATAGGATAAGGGTGACAAACGAGCACACAGTCCACCCGATGGTAAGTGGTTACTGCGGCCCATAGACAGTTCCTGTAAAAAGGGCCTCCGGCCACCTGCACTCACCAAGCGAAACGCAGAGGTAAACCTCTACTTCACGCTGGTTTTCTGTGAGGTCGTGGTACCACCCCGGTTCGAGCCGGCCCATCCGTGCGACAGCAAAAGCTGCCGCGTGGCTCTACCACTGTTAAACTACTAAAGTAGTACTGTTGTACTATTAAAGTAAAGTAAAGGGTTATTATAATATCAAATAATACATAAATGAAACTAACGCCTGAGAATGAGGTGATCGCCACCATACTGATTCTATTAAGAGTGTGACGAATGAAATTATATGAGGCTATATGATTGTATGAATACTTTGAATGAGACCTACAATAACTACCAACTAAAAAATAACTGAAAATAGTAAATAAGTAAGACCCTCCCAGCATATCTCTCGATTGAAAAAGTAAAGGCATATAAGTAGTTTTCTTCACAAAATGTTTATTTTTAAGTTTAGAATAACATTACAAAGTTATAATGCAGTTTTAGGTCATTTTCATGGAGTTGTAACGAATTTTTTACTAATCCAAGTGCATTTTATAAGTTGGTTGACTATTTCTCGTTAACTTTTTAATTCTACTAAGCTGTGATAGTTTTTCTTTTAAGTTCATTATGTATACTACTATCGTGTATAATTATGTTTTTAAGATTTTATTTCAATTTTCTAGGCGTGATTAATATCTATAACTGGCACAGTTTTGGACAATTACTAGTAGTACTGGCACAATTACAGATTTGTAGCATCTAGGGTAACAATCTATATTGAATAAAAAATATTCTATTTTATTCTAATCTATTCAGGTAATAATTTAGGTTGTTATTTATCTCATAAATAAATTTTACATTAACGTTGAAAAAATCAGCCTTTATATATTTATAAAATATATATTCATAAACATATATACACATGTCAAATAAAATAAATTTTAAAAAATATAGATAAATACTTAGATATATCACATTCAATATTATATAATATATAAATAAATATCCTAAGTTGTAGAACAATCATAAGATATATAAAACCAGAATTGAACTTGAAGGGTTTTTTTACAGGATAAAGGTGACCGGCCAAATTTGGAGAGAAGGTTCAGAATAAGTAATATAGCCAAATGATGAAGAAAAGTTAATGAACCGATTTCGATGACTGTTTTTTTTATTTGAATGCTGGTGCTTCTCATATAAATGTCATCAAGGTCTGACCAATAGTTTTTGAGTTATTCTTAATAATTTATATTGAAGTCGGTTGTACAAAATCTCTAAATTTAAATTATTTTCTTTTAAATTGTAATGCACGATTATAACTGAATATCTACTATTTTACTACGCACACAGACATTTTTCATCATTCAATCATTCTTAAGGGTTGATCGGTCGGCAAAAACGTAGTGGATTGAATCGCACACAGAGGATCACGCGTACGCGTAGTTGTTACCCATAAATCACATCCTGTTGGGGATAATGTCAAATAAAAGTACAATAGTGGTATATCATTATTTATATATTTGAACTTATGTTTAAAATTTGGCTACCCTTTGAAAAATAACATAGTATATATATATATATATATATATATATATATATATATATATATATATATATATATATATATACCAGACTATTATAGACACTCTTAATTTTTACCCAACTGCCCCAGAAGGAGGGTAAAGTTTTTAAGTATATGTAGTGTTGGTGTAAGAATGTCCACTACCCCAGATCGGCCAGGGGCCAGTTAGGCTGTAATTGTATGTGTGTGTGTCTATTTTTTTGACTTGCTCTGTAACATAATCGGCTTGATGGATTTAACATGTAAGTCGCTAGATTCGTCTTAGTTGTGAAACAGAAACAGAAACAGGAACTTTGTTATTCAATAAAGATTATAAAAATAATACTTATTGAAAGTCACTCTTGTGTGTGGAATTTATGTTTATAAACTGCCTCCACGACACAGGAGAAAATTCTAGTGTGGGAAACGTTTTCTAAATAAAAAAATAATAAAGAAAAGGGTATAAAACTTTTCTCTTTTCAATAATCTTTTTTACGCAGTTAGGTATTTTAATAATTGCTTTAACCTTTGGGTTTATTTATCTAATATGGCCAAAACCTTCAGAAGTTGTGATGCTGTCACATTATTGCAGACAGAAGAAACAAAGTGCTTGTATAATATCATGCCACCATACTATTTATTAAGTAAGTAATCTGTGTTTATTTTGTACCCGCTGTTAAAACAAATCCCTTTAATTTTTTGTCTGTATTAAACTTCAGCTCAACTTAAGCCTTTCGTGTCTTATCTCCCCAAGCCAGGCACTGTTTCTTTTGTTAAATACTGTATTTTACATTTAAACTAAAAATGAAAAGAATATTTTGAAATTTTATTAACGCGTTATACATTACGTCGCACTAAAAATTTAATAAAAGAAAGTCTTTGAAAATTTATTTATATTAAGATGTTTATCATTTAAAATAAAATTTAATTTTTTTTTTCAATTAATCAATCCGTATTTCGATCATGGTGGCCAGTTTTAAAGGATAGGGTAGGATCTATTTCCCCTCTCTCCTATGGGACCTGTAATCAGATACACCCGAAGAGACGGAAGAAGAAATCAGGTGTGCTTTCCGAGTCACGAGGGTGAAACTGGCAACTTCCTGACACAGGGTTACCACTGAGAATTACTTGACGGAAAAATGAAGTAACTGATTTTTATCTAAGCAGTCGCACCCACAACACTACAACAACCTTACAACCACTAGAAAAACAAGGAAATTAATATTTTAACTTCCACTTGCCAGTTTATATTGAAAATATTGTTTGTACGAAAATGTCGATATTGCTTACCGTTACAATCTATTAAAGTCTGGCCAAACTCTCTGGTCACCCATAGATTGCCTCAAAGGGGGAATATTTGCCATAGTTGCCACGCTTGGCAAGCGGGTTGAAACTGTTTATCATTAAGTCATTAGTAGGAAGACACTGCTGCCCATTTCCTGATTTGTTTTCCTCTGTCTCCTCTAACGACATCCACGATATGGGGTAGTGGAGCTTCTTACATCGCCAATACACAGTAAGAATATTGCGTAATAAGGAACATCATCATCATCGTGGAATCGGAAATGGTAACAAAATAATGATATTTTGGGCAGATGTACACGTATAACAAAACAAATTCAAATGTTAAGCCTCTCGGAAACAAATTTTAAAAATTAAATAATAAAATGTTTATACTCCAAGCCCTACTATAGGTACTTTGAAATATTAATATATTAATTTTTGTGTGAAACTGTTATGCGCATGCATACATATTATTAACTAGTTATTACCCTTTAGGAATTTGTTGCAAAATGGTTCCATAGGAAATCACATGTATGATAGATGTATATTAATGATTATACATTGTATAAAGTAACATCTTAGTGTACGTTCACAGATTCAATAATGTTACTACGTACTGGAAAGTACAATAGACTCGCGTATGTTAAGGCGGCATCGTATCTTCACTTCCATTTAAGGCGTTTCCCTGACCAAATGACCTTGAGCATGCCGTTCACTGCCGCCCGCACTCTGCGAACGCCCATTTATCATAGAATTCACACAATTTTTGGATTTAATTTTAATTAAAAAAGAAAAGCGAACTGTAAAAATTAAATAAAACGTGAATAATATACATTTTTAAATTATCTATCCATTAGTGTAATCCTCAAAGGATTAGAGCGTTGCCTTTAGCAACAAATGCATGTAATCAATAATTTGTCATTTAAAAAAAGTAGATTTTAAATGTATTTATAACACAAAAACAAATTAAAACGTGGAATATGATGACAAGATATCGAACATTAATAATGTGCTTTTAGATGTAGTATATTTCTCATAACTAATGAGATAATAGTCTCTGAATAACGACGAAAAACGCACTATCGCAAGGTTTTGGTCGGGATATCACCTTAAAATGGACGTGGTGGGCGATGGCTGCCCCTTGTTTCATACTTGTGAAAATGTGCTGTTTACTTTAATTTATAATAATAATAAACATCTTTATTCTGACAAATTACACCCATATCCAGTAAAATCAAGGAATTTAAAATCAGCCTCCAAAATTTTAGCAATAAATAAATCAATGTCAATACAAAATAACAATTTTAAAATAATAATTCCAGTCAATGTAAATAGGCAGTAATGTCCGTATATAAAATAATATAATGAAATAAAATAAAATAAAAATAAATAAATAAATAACAGAATTACACACATTTATCAGTTAGGAGACGAGACGAGATCAATAATTAAAACTTTCTCTGAGGCAACTGTACTGCAATAAATGAATTTAAAATCAATATCCACATATTATCAATATAATACGAGTACATAAATCAATTGTGTTACGGCCGGCAGCTGCCTATCCCAGGAGTAGAATCCTTCGCGGCTCATAGACGAAGAAGCTACAGGCAGATGATGGTCGGGCGTCCTGACGCCAAGGGTTAAAGTCTAATTACACTAAACAATCCGGGGGGAGCGTTACAATGATTGAACAGAGCTTACTTACCTCTATTCAAGGCGACTGGTCCCTCAGGATTCGGTCAGGTCTCGTGTGGATGTATTGTGCTAGAAAGTAAAGGTCAGTGATGTGTATTTGGGTGTGGCTGGTAGTGTTATTGACCT
Source organism: Parnassius glacialis (assembly GCA_033319125.1). Taxonomy (NCBI): domain Eukaryota; kingdom Metazoa; phylum Arthropoda; class Insecta; order Lepidoptera; family Papilionidae; genus Parnassius; species Parnassius glacialis. The sequence continues at coordinate 33,700,450 of JAVANC010000005.1, read as the reverse complement.
TATTTGACCGTTCCCCCTGCAGCAGTTCGGCCCTCAGCTCCTCTCCAAGCTAAGGTCGCCTTCCGCAGTCACTTTCTTCCTTTGTTACGGTTGACTCGCGAAAATGAACACAGAACGTACGGGTCAAAGGTCACCGTTATTTCTAGAATATTAACTACCGCACTAGTAACTAATACAGTCGAATCCACTTATACAGATTCTGCGTTAAACCTAAAGTCCCGGGTAAACTCTCAACACGCGCTACCATTCCCAGTGGTATATTTACTATACGCGCCTAACATAAAATTAGATCTAAGAGCTCCCAAACAAAAGGACTGCCTTCTCTTTCGACGCGAAGAAGGCATCTAATCTTTCGCTCTCGACTCCCACCTTTCAGCAAGCTCGGACGTTCAACACGCACGAACGTCATTCCGTATCGACCGAGCCGAGTGCCATCTAACGTCGATGCCTGACACTAACGCTTTTGCGTGAACAGTTAACATAATAACAATTTTAAAATAATAAATCCAGTCTATTTCAATAAGCAGTAATCTCGGTTTATAAAATAATCTAATCAGATAAAATAAAATTAATACATAAATAACAGAATAACCTCGAAAATTGATGGCTGCCACTTGTGTCATACTTGTGAAAATGTCCTTTCATTTCTAACGTCGAAACTAAATTGTTTCAATTTCATTTAAGGCTGGGTGTTCTAAAGCCGGCACCAGATATAGCTTTAAACATTTGAATACTTATTTAAAGTAATGTTTGGCACAGGACTTCGAATTAATGTTCAAATAATTGCGCAAAGAAATGCACTTTGCCAAGCGGTTTCTGTTTTGTAGCTCACATCAAAGCGTTCAAAGTCGACAGTGTTCAAATTTTTTCGTAGCCACTGCCACACTTGCGCCAAGTTCATTAAATAATATACTCTTTGTAATGTAACTATGTAATGTAAGTATATAAACGACACCTCGATTCGCACCTGCCATTTTGATAGATTTTTGCACATGTAATAAATAATTACATGCATAATAATACAGGCACACTGCATCCACAAAATCTTCGTCCACCTTGTTTGTCGTTTATCAACGTATAGTACGTACGAGATGTATTTGCATAGCATGTCTGGCAGGTAGCGCTAATAAGTGTTAAAACAAGTGTTCAAAGTCCTTCAAATAAGTATTCAAATGTTGTTCCTATATTTGCAACCGGCTTAAGCGCATTAGGTATTTACAGGCGGTCGTCGCAAAGATCGAGTTGGGCCGGGCATATGATCGTGATTTTTACAAAACAATCATAAAAATATTGTTTTATAGGTATAAACAAATATTTTCCCAATGAGAAATAAAAACATAAACAAAAGCTTAATTATAGTCTATATAAGTTCCTAGAAACTATAGTTACTTACACTTTATTTTATTTCCTAAATATTATTAACGTAGCAGAAGAGAAAAAAAGAACCGATCGGGTGGACTCAATTCCCAGATGAATTACCTATAAATTGATATTTTTATAAAAAAAAGGAGTATTAGTACTTGTTTAAAATGAAATTTGGTTTGCAAAAAAAAACTGCAAATCGATCGTAGTTCGATAATCTTTTCTATCGAGAAAATTGTATTGTATCTTGTATTGTATCGTGTATTGGTCGGGTACATCGTAGGGAGAAAAAATGGTTCTAAAATATATATTAAAAACCAATTTTAAAACGGACATAAAATATAATTTCGATAACTGCGACCCGATTATGATTTTTTTAATAAATAGGTTTTACTTCAGGGGTGGTCTAGTGGTAGTTTTTCCTTGTTCTTTTTTACGATAACAAAAAATCAAAGAAGAGGAAAATTAATTTCCAGAATGAATTAAACCTTAAGCTTTGTATTTTCAATTTAATTATTTTGAAAGTAACCATTAATTTTGCAAAGAGCTTTAGGCCGAAGCCGGTGTGGCTTGTTTGTTAGTGCTCGTCTCACCGCACATTATGTTAGTAATTTTGTTGTCCTTTAATTCGCAAAGACTTTAAGTTAGTTAAATTATTGAAAGTATAAAGTAGATTTCTTTAAAAAAAAACTAGATATCTCGTACTCATATTTTATATTAGTTTCATTTTAATTTAGTTGTCCACTATTAGACAGTAGAGCTCTTATAAGTTTACGCGAGTTAATACACCTATTTCTCAACGTTCCTGATTTATTTAAAACTAGCTGTCCGCCGCGACTTCGCCCGCGTGGAATGTATTACGACTGGATTTCATGAGTTTAACCCTAATTATTTTTCTAAAATCTAAGTAGCATAAGTAATTCCTCATAACATCAGCCATCAGCTAGTGAAAGTCCCGTCAAAATCGGTCCAGCCGTTTCGGAGATTAGGTGGAACAAACAGATAGACAGACTTAATTGAATATAATTGTATATGTCCATGGGTCACAGCATCCACTTAACATCAGGTAGACTGTATGCTCGTTTGTCACCCTTATTCTATAAAAAAATATAAGATCGATATCCATTTTTCCCCATATTCGCAAAAAGAAGGGGGTTGCCTACGCCTCCACAACTGTCTAGGACAATAATATTAGATGTTATGGTAGTTAGAGCAAATAAAACAAAAAAAAAACGTTTTCCGATCCGCCATCGGACATTGTCATTATAACCACTTCTAACGCTATTCACTAGCTTATTTGAAGTGTTTAAATAAAACTAATTTTACGGATTTTATCGCGTATATTAACTTATTTTATATTCCCGACGTTTCGAGCACTTTACAGCACCCATGGTCACGGGGGGGGGTACGCGATAAAATCCGTAAAATTAGTTTTATTTAAATGTGTAGTGTTCGCGTAAATATAAGAAATCATTATTTGAAGTGATTAATATAATAAATGTCTTGTTAATATATTTCGTATAAAATTACAAAAAAAAATGTCATAATGGTGATGTTCAAGTGAAGTGAAGTGAAGTAAAGTGTAAAGAATTGCCGTAATAATTGTATATATAACATAGGTTAAAAATTGCAAAAATTGCGTTTTTCGATTTGGCAATTGCAAAAGCTGGCAAGAAGGTCCACTGCGTGCGAATTCTATTGGCTATTTATATAGATTTATATGGTATTATACATAATATGTTTTCAGTTAACTAGCCGTGGGCCACGGAACCCGAAACACGTATTTGTTCTTGTGAATTTATGTATGCCAACTGCCCCTAGGATACCGTAGAAAGTCTTAGTGGAGGTAATGTATTTTTACAAAAATAAGAGTTAATAAATAATATTAAAAAGTATTAATATATACAATACATAATTACTTGATATTTGAGTGGGAGCTTTAAAATTGGAAAAAGAAACAAATCTAACATATTATATTGAAAGAAATTTCAATGTAAAGCTACAGGAAAAGGTTTTAAACCCACTTCTGATTTTAGAAACTTTTAGAAACTTCAAAATATGAGGGGAGTTCGACAACCATTTGCGCAACTCATAACCTCCGGACTTCAGGATGGCAATCAATTGGTCTCGCAATACAAGAGCCTCCTCGACGGTGGAGGCGCCCGTGCAAATGTCGTCCATGTAGACCGAAGTCTCCAAAATAGAAGCCCCCCCGAGCGTATTTTAGACGCTCTCTCTCAGCGAGTTCAAGGAGGGTTCGCATGGCGATATACGGGCTGGACCGGAGTCCATAGGTGGTGGTGTTCAACTCAAACACCTGTATCGGATCGCTGGGCGTCTCGCGCCACAATATCAGCTGATATCGACGGTCATCACGATGGACCACTGATTGTCGAAACATCATCCAAATGTTGGCTACAAAAACCACTTGGTGCCGATGAAAGTGGGTCAAAATGTGGGATATGTCCTTGATCAACTTAGGACCCGAGTGAAGACACTGATTCAGGGACACACCATTTGGCGAGGGGGCGGAGCCGTCAAAAACTACCCGAATCTTACTCCCAGGGGTCCTCAAGACCGCATGGTGAGGGAGGAAGTAGTGCTCCTGTGACCGCCAGTCGAAGTTGGACGGTGACATGTGACCCAGCTCTTGATACTCGCGCATGAACTCGACATATTTGTCGTGAAAGGCTGGGTCGCGCCGCATACGGCGCTCCAGGAAAAGCAACCCCCTTTTCGGCCAGGGTACAAAATTGGCCCAAAAGGGGCCATGAGTCAAGAAAGTGTAAGCGAGCGACAAAACAACCGTCGTAACGACGGCCGGTATTGTTCTGGTAGAACAACTCGCACTCACGCTCCAGAGGGTTGACTCGAGCCGCGTGTGGTGGCTCCTCAATTTCCCAGAACCGCTGGACGAGGTCCGAAAAGGAAACGTCCACAACAGAGAACGGGTCGGCCATCTGAGGAGGTGGAGACCACAGAACCGGTCCAAAGAAGCTGTGCCCAAATACAGTGAACGTGGCTGACAAGCCATCGGGCTGAAGGGCTCGTATCTCGCCTAAAAAGATGAAGCCCAGCGCGTCGGCCCCCAGCTACAAATCTATAGGCCCAGGTTGGGACCACTGAGGGTCTACCGGTCTCAAACGTGACGCACAACGAACCGCGCTGTCATTTATACGGACGTTAGGGAGAAAAACTACAATGTCATCGAGGACATTTACCTTAACTAGAATGTGAAGATGTTCGCTGGCAGGGCCAAACACCAACTCCGCTTGTCCCCTAGGAGCAGGAGGCTCGGCACTTCCGATACCTACCATTGGACGTGATTCTGAGCTCCAGGGGAGCCCTAGTCTTCCCACCAATCAAGTGAAGGCCACACAGCGTTGTGAACCTGAATCCAATAGAGCGCGAACCGTTAAATAGTCGCCACTCGGGTTATATACCTTCACTGAGGCCGTCGGCAATAGTACAGTTTGACAAGTGGACTGTTGACGGCTCACAGGATCAGTGGAGGCAGCCGTGGTGGGAGCTAGGGCGGCAGCTACCTAGCTGGAGCTGCCTCCATCGGACCGGCACTCGAACCGGGAGTCCCGAAAGCGGCATTCCGGTGGCATCTCAATGACCCGTGGTTGGAAATAACCGAACGGGCCGACCTGGGGAGCTTCAGGGAACCTCGGCCTTGAGGCCCGGGACAGATTCGAGGTCACAGCAACCCCGTAGTACCAGTACCGACCAAAGGGGGGAGGGTGGTACTCCAGTCGCGGCCACTCAGCTAACGGGGGTGAGAAGGGTCTAGCTGACCGCTGAGTGGCCGTGAAGTCCCTCTTAACACGCTGAGGGGGGCGACGACCCCCCCGCCCTTGGTGGAACGATCCCCCGACTAGTTGGGGGAGGGACCCCTTCAAAACCAGGGGCACGGTGGCCGGCAGGTGAGCGAGCGTCGCCCGATAGAGGGCGTGGCTTAGCGCCCCCGCCCGTGGGAGTTGATGGCCCGGCAGAGCCCCGAGAGGAAGCGCCGTTCGCACTCAAGCACAAAACGGCATGGTGGATGCCCTGGTAGTGAGGACAGGGCCGCTGGTGTGGACAGTCTCGTTGGAGGTGCCTTTCCAAGCACGAGTAGCACCAGCAGCGCTCCTTGGCGATGGTTCGCCTCGTCGGGACCAGCTTACCCAATAACTTCGGGCACGACGTCACCCGGTGATTGGAAGCTCGACAATAGGAGCAGGGGCGCGCCTCCCTGGCCGCTAGGCCGCTATAAGATGGTAGGGGGCGGCGCTCTCCCACAGGAGCTCAGCTCGGCCTTAGGGGGTTGGCGACGACTTGCCCGGCGGATTCCGCCTCTCCCTGGGTACGGCTCGGTTAGCAACCCGTAGGTCGTCGACGGTGCCCGCTGCGTTCTCAATTTGCCGGCACTGCTCCTCCAAGAACCGCAGCAGGTCTCTGAAGGGCGGAATATAGGAGGCGCCGTCCCTGCCGTACCTCTCCTCGAAATGGTTCCGAAGATCAAGAGGCAGGCGGGACAGCACGATGTGAAGCAACAAGAAGGACGATTCGTCCACCGGTAAATCCAGCCGCCTCAACGAATTACAGGCCACCACGATTGGATTTACGATGTCCGGACGTAGTCTGGACCGGTCCCTAAGAAGCGGGAGGTTTAGAAGCTACCTAACGTATTCGTCCGCAATTCGCCGGACGTTGGCGTACCTTCCGGCGAGGAGGTCCCGGGCAGTCTGGTAGGCGTCGTCCGACAGTGAGGCCAGGAGGTACGCCATCTTCTGGCTTGGTGTCAAGTCCTTCCGGGCGTCCACTAGGCTATCAAAAAGACCAACAAAGGTCAGCCAGTCGGAGAGGACCCCGGAGAACCTTGGCAGCTCCAGAGTTGGGAGTCGTCCCAACAGCTCCGGCTGAGTAGGCCGCTTCCGACGGGACTCAGGCAGGCCACTCAGCAGAGCTTCACGCGCTTCATTAGCATACTTGGCCCCCGCCTCGATCAAGTCGTCCGTGAGCGAAAAGAATTGCTCGTAGTCCGCGAGGCAGGAGTCCAGGACTCCCTGTTCCGCATCCCAGGCAACGAGCTCAGTGTAAGCCTCCTCCACTACGGCCCTTCGGGCCGCGACCTGCTCGAGCCGCTTCTCTAAACTATAGACCCGATCGGATCGCCCTATCAAAGTATGGGCATTCGTGGCCCAGCGCAGATCCGCCTGCAGGCAAAGCGCCGGCTGCTTATGCGATGGCATCACTACTAAACACAAATTACTATTAAATTAAATACAAGTTACACTACACGGCAAGTACACACCACAGTCGGTCAGCAAAGATGCCTTCGGCAATTTAATCTACCTACCCGAAATACCTGACGCGTAGGTACCTAAACCTAAATTACACTCCTGCTTGCGCAGCCAAACGGGCGTAGTTCTAACCACCGATACGCTAACAAACAAAGAAAAACAAAAAACAAAAAGGAAGATTTTTTTTAAAATACGGCCGGGGGTGATTGGAGAAACAATCAACCACGCTCTGCTACCAGAAAATGTTACGGCCTTTAGTTGCCCCGACAGAAGTCGATTGTACCCATGAGTAGCACACTCGACGGGCAACCAGAGGGTTCGGGCCCAAATGGCCTATGGATAATGATTATGTAATGGCTGGATAAGCAAACACAAACTTACCGAGTTCCGGAGGTAGGGTCGACCACAAGGTACCGGCAAGGGCAAGTAGGTGGGTGTGGTAGTGGTGTGAGATAGGTGTGTAAATGTAACCTGACGTCACCGATGTAATCGGCCAGCAGACCCACATGCGCTGCTCTTCTCCACAATGTTCGATCACTCCAGTGGGCGTTCACTTTTATCTGAACTCAAGTCTTACGTCACTTAGCACAAAATTATAATCGAAGACGAACGCGACCTTCTCTCGGGTCACAAAGTTTTAGCGTTCCACCCGACAAAGCAAAATTCCTTCGTACGATATTAAAGTGCCACACAAGCAACTCGTCGACGCAAATTAACGGCATTCGAAGTTAAGTTAATCACTCAAAATTCAAGGAAGCCTCGTTGTCACGTAAACACACGAAATAAGACATCGCAATCAGAGGCGGTCTTAACGCGACCTAACGTTCCGAGCGTAAATTCCAGACGACTAACCGACACGGCCGTCGCGGATAATTAATTGTTCCAGACTGTTTGTGAGTGCGCGGCCGCCGCGTGCAAAACGAGCCCGGCCGGCCCAAGCCGTCAAACCTGTTTTGAATGCAAGTTTTAAATATTTAAGATTAGGCCTAAATAATCAGTCTCTATTAACGGCATGGGGGATGCAGGCATAGCGTCAGTCACAGTTGACGCGCTTGGCAATAGCTCTACGTTAACACAACGTGTCAGAATAAGTCATAGGCACTACGTTCGCATAACTGAACACAAATGGCAAAATTAAAAATTTTGTTAAAATTCAAGTATTAATAAATACGCACTATTAAGAGTAATTAAACAAACTGCTGGCCAGATCATGATCAAATTTATTTGAGACCACATGATAAGCACCAGCTCAGAATCATCAAAATCGGTCACCTAGAAAAAAGTTCTGAGAAACACACAAAAACACAGTCGAATTGAGAACCTCCTCCTTTTGGAAGTGGTTAAAAGTAACTGTTTAAGTCATAGGCACTGCGTTCGCTTAACTCAACAGAATAACTGATTAAATCATATGCGCCACGCGACGTAAGCATAAGTAACTTAAAAAAATAATAACTCATTAAGTCATAGGCACTCCGTTAGCATAACTTAACATCTACTTAAGTCATAGGCACGACGTTAGCATAACTTAACATCTACTTAAGTCATAAGCACGAAGTTAGCATAACTTAACATCTACTTAAGTCATAGGCACGACGTTAGCATAACTTAAGCTAGACGCGACAGTGGCACAACGTTAGCTTGTCCGCCTTCTACTTTTGAGAAAGAGGCACAACGTTAGCGTATCTCAATATTATTCTTTCAGAAAGGAAGCACTACGTTACCTATTTCTGATACATGTTTAACTACTGACCCTCAAAGAAAGCATGGGGCAAACACACACCTCGTGTGTAGGCTAAAGTAACGATACTGGCTTAATTATTAATGGAACTTTCCCATCTCGGCCCTTTCTGACCATGAAATGATAAACTCTTCTTTTCATGATTCAACAGCAATGAGTGAGCTCTTGAATACATTTCATACAGACTAAACTTTTACAGAATTGAAAAAATCGTCCAAATCAGATTTTAGAATACAACGTTTCCTACTAGAGTTTAACGCACGTCTTAGATAACACAATTTTTTCTGAGGAACTCTGCACATACGGCGCAGATCGTACTATACATTGAAGACACAGGCCAACCAGCTAAACCGGCTCCAGCGAACTGTCTCGGCGCACCAGCGCCAGCGAGCTGTCTCGGCGCACCAGCGCCAGCGATCTGTCTCGGCGCACCAGCGCCAGCGAGCTGTCTCGGCGCACCAGCGCCAGCGAGCTGTCTCGGCGCACCAGCGTCTGCGAGATGTCTTGGCACCAGCGCCAGCAAGCCGCTGCGCTGCACCAGCGCATTGTCAGTGAGCCGCTGCGCCGCACCAGGGCCAGCAAGACACCGCGCTGCACTCGCACCAGCGAGTTGTCCATATTTCAACATTGTAGGCATAGGCACCAAGTTTGCATACCTCACAGTGGCTGTAGACATAGGCGCAAAGTTAGGTTTAACTAGTACCCGAAACCTCTTTCATATTGGATTTTACTCAAGGAATCTTTAATTTTCAATTTGAAATACACAATAGTAAAATCAAAAGACATGGAAACAATTACGTAAGATGCACAAGCGTGCACTTAAGTACATCCAACGCAGGTCTCGCAAAGTAGGTATCCAAAGTAGGGCGTAGGCCACTACACACATTGCAAATATAAAAATCAACTGTATGCAAATATCACACATTGTAAATATAAAAAAGGCAACTGTGTAAAATATCACACACTGCAAACGACATCACACAAATTGCAATAGTCATTAAGTCGTCTCAGTTAGATAGATATCCGCCTGTGTGCCGCTCACCACTCGCAAGCTGAGCAAGCGTCAGACGTCTATTTACTGCGCCAAAGAATCACGTGGTCGGCAGAAGCCCGAGCCGTACCGCTGCAAGATCCGCCAAGATGCACAGCAGGTAACAGCGGCGTAGCCTCAATCATACCAAGGCTCGGCCACGCCAATGTCCAAATGGCCGTCGACTATTTGGAGTAAACTGTAACACTTATTAACACATTAGAATACAAACAGGCTATTTATTTTTTCAATTCATAGCACGTTAAAGTTAATCGTTTGTTTGATATATCGCGTAAACATTTCGAAATTTAAAATGTATGGGCTACATTATTTCGTGTGCTACGTATTTTCATATCATTTCACAAAAAATCTAAACTAGACATTCATCAATTACAATAAAACTCGAACAAGTTAAGTTTTCACTGGATTCAAACTAAAACTCATTTAGTAACACCTCTTTTTAATATTTCTTTCAACATTTGTTAACATATTTGGGTACGTTAAGAAACAATGAAAGTACTCGCGGGTACTTTTAATATAAACCGAATAAAAAAATTTAACTTTTGGCTTAAAACATATCACTTTATACTTTTACTTTACACTTTAATAATACGTCAATGTTGAAAATAGGACAGCAAATTGCAGCAAAACGCAAGGCACATTATAGTCTTTCACGAATGTAATAACCCTCACACTATTAAAAGAGTACGTGGACGGTAACAGGGATCTTTATCGCACTTCTGATGTAAGAAATTACAATGTAAAGCTACAAGAAAAGGCTTTAATCCCACTTCTGATTTTACAAACTATTCCACTTCTGATGGTATAAACTATCCTCAAAAGTATTTCAATAAAAGATTACTACTCTGTAACAAACCCTGCTTACTATCATGACCCCAATTACATGATAGCACCAAAGTATGCAAACCAACATCATCACTACCTATCCCTATGTAGACATGGCAGCCTCTCAGCAACACGATCTTCCTTGCCTACACTAGTAGAATACCCCAACGGGCAGAGTAACGACAGTGGGACTCTTAAAATTACAGATTGATTCCTTGTAGTCGCCTGTGCGATACTTTATACTGCTAAAACAAGTGGGAGATTACCATTGTACCTTCATTTGTTCATATTTTCTTTTATTTTTTACCCTCATTCCCTACAGTAGGTTATTTGCAAAAATCATTCTTTTCCGTTACTACAAATTATTTTTACACTATTTTATACACAGTACATACTTTGACCTGTATGTATCTATGTATGGTATGTATACAATGTAATGAAATTTTATAGATCAGTTTTTACCCACTTTCAGACGTCTGAATAATTTGAAATACGATCTACAATAAATTCATGACCAGTATTGATCTCACTGTGTATTATTCTCACTGAGATCCACAGTTCAAGTGATCATTGCGTTTTGATAAAAACAATTTTTAAAATTCTTAAATTATTCTTTATTAAATTTCAGTTAATTGATTTTGGAATTCTAAAAAAGTAATTTTGAGTTAGACTTTGAATCAAAAAATTTCTATCCTTTTTATATAATCATCGTATTCGCTCATACACTATGTGATTTACAATACTTACACAATAAATGGAACTACATAGAATAATAATCCCACGGGCTTAAGCTTCGCTATCTCTCTAACCCATGTTAATGTCAGGCTTAAATTATAAAAGGTAATTTATAATAGTAAAGACAAAACTGCGGCATACCTACTCCAATAAGTATAACTACGATAGCTTTATTTCATTTTCAATGCTAATATGATTTATGTTATACTAGCGCCCAATGACTTCGTCAATCCTACTTAGCGGTACCATGTAGCGACATCTATGGAAATGTATTAAATAAAGAACGATGTATTTAGCGCGCCAAATTTTCATATCGATATACATCGCAACCGCTTCCGTAGATAGATAATAGATGGCGCTAGTATATAGGTATTTATATTCAAGTGTGAGCCCCGATGATTACGGCATTTGGATTATATATAGGATTATTTGTATATATTTATTACCTTCATCTTCGAATAATAAGAAAGATACATCAAATATGGTATATAGGTGTAACTAAAGATGCAATGACATGATCTCATCCCTACATTTGTTCTTTCAGTCATACTGATACATTTCTCTATCGCTAGTGTATTGTTTATTCTCAGTTTACGTGAAAGACTTATACCATCTTTATGGAAAACCGTAAATACGACTACCGTTTATAAAAGTAAATGTAATAATCTAACTTTAAAAAAGTGAAAACAGACTTCAAAAACAAAAAAAAAATAGTTTTCACATAATAGCTTTTGAAGTCGGAGCTAAAGCATTGTCCTACATTGAAAAATTAATGGATTTCGTAACCACGATATTTACAGTAAATCTTAGTAACTGACATAATTCGACGGGTCAGTAAGCTAAAGTGGCAATAGACCGATAATAATATACTCGTGGCTTAAGAAACGACAAAGGGTAGGAGATAAGTAATTGTGATGATACTTATGCTTATAATAATTAATAAGATGACTATTTTGCCATGTTTGATAGGTCTCAGATAATTTTTAGATTATCTATTAAAAA